>OX596380.1:85434852-86634852 GCA_951394425.1 Tipula unca
ACATTTAACTACAAGATATCGGACATAATGGCCATAAACAAAGCGGCTTACTTATATATACGGCAGTGAACGGCACGTGAGAGAAAGAATCAAATAGAAGTTATTCATAGGCAGCAGATCATACCATTATCAATGAACTCATCTGCTTAAAATGGAGTGTTTGGTTTCCACCTCAATTATTGTAGACACCTAAACAAAATAAGTAAATAAAAAAGTTTTCGTTACTGCTCAAAACAATTAAATTGAAATACTTATTTAGTTTCCAAATCTTAATTTTCAATGTTTTTAGCAATTTTCTAAACTCTCAAATTGCAAACCCAAATAATTTAAAGGTTAAGAACCTAACAATTTTAATATGAATTGATACATTTTGGCTAACCTAACAATTTTAATATGAATTGATACAATTGCATTGTTGTTAAACGTTGTTGTGGTATTATTATTATTAAAATTGGCTGGACCCCACGAAAAAATTATTAAAATTATCCCAATTCGTAAACACGTACTGCTGCCTTCGCAAACTGAACAAGTTTAGATCACTGCCAGAGGGGACAACTGATCTAAATTTAAAGAACTAAAGTTGAATACCTGAATTCGTATAAAACTGAAAGCAGGGCAACTGCTCACGAAGTGAAGGCAGTCATCATCTTCCTCATGGTACTCCTCGCAAATAACATCATGAGCTTAACACATACGATGTAGATGATCTTTAAAACGGCCATGTCCCGTAAGAAATGCTACCAAGATTCTTAACTGGTTCTTTTTTAAAGATAAAGCATACTTCGTTGACCTCAAATTGGGCTCCTTAATGAAGTACTTCGCCTTACGACAGCTAAAAGTTTCAAGCCATTGAGACCATTAGGTCTTTCAAGGCGTATTCCTTTATAACTTTCTTCCCGTAGTTGAAAGAAACAGGAACCACTGGTGGAGGACCAACTAAAGTCAATTGGGAGCCAACTTTGGCTAAACAATCCGCGATCTCATTGCCTAAGATGTCACAATGAGCCGGTACCCACATGACCGTAACTTTACTGTTAGAACAAAGAAGGTTCATGAAATGTTTACATTCCTTAACGAGTTTAGAAACAGTCAAGGGATTTCTTAAAGAGTTAAGTACAGCTTTACTATTTGTACACAGTAGAATACTTTTGTTTTTAATAGCAAATTCAAAGCCGCAATAACACTTTGTGTCAGCGCTATTAGTTCCGCCTCAAAAACAGTACAATGCGAACCAAGACTACCGGAAAGTTTCAGATCCGTCGATGTCCCACGAGAGAACCGAAAAATAAGCTTGGCTACAGAGCCTTCAGGTCAACCACTGGCCACAATACAATAGAACCGTACGGTAGAAGCGGTAGGACCAGTGATTTATAAATGGAGGAAAGCATCCTAGGGCTTAAGCCCCAGGATTTCCCAAGAGCTCTGCTACATTGCCAAATATGGCAGTTGCTTTTTGATGTTTGTAATGCAGGTGATTCTTTCAGAAAAGTTTAATATCCAGGACAACACCAAGGTGCTTGACGTGGTCACATTTAGTGATCGTTCTCCCAAAAAGGGAGGGAACAGATAGTTCAAGAGTATTCCTCTTCCTTGTAAAGACAATAAATCAGTTTTAGAAGGGTTGACGTGAAGACCCTTTTCAACAGACCATGCCTTCACAATAGTTAAGGCATGCTGAGTTAGGTCAGATAAGACACTGAGATTTTTGTCTGAGCCTGCCAGAACGAGGTCATTAGCGTAGCTCTGTGCAATGTAACCAGATTGCTGGAACTTTAAAAGTAACTCGTCAATGACCAAAAGCCACAGCAGAGATGAGATCACACCTCCCTAAGGTCAGCCTTTGGTAACCTTAACAGAAACTAACACCCCATCCAGCTCCGCCGCCACAGTGCGAGACTTGAGCATGGATTCAATCCATAAGATAATGGTGCGATTAATGCCAAAATTGGTACAGGCAGTAGTGGTCGTAGCAAACGAAGTGCTATTGAAAGATCCCGCAATATCCAGAAAAGTATCCACAAGAACCTCCTTATTATTAAGAGATTTTTCAATCTTGGTTACAAGTTCATGTAGGGCGGTTTCACTGAACTTACCGACTCTGTAAGAATGTTGCATGTTACCGAGTGGAAAGGTGATTAGAAAACGATCTTTAATGAATCTATCGACAATTATTTCCAGAGCTTTAAGGAAAGTTGAGGATAGACTAATAGGCCGAAAGAACTTAGGATCCGTATAATCGGACTTACCAGCTTCTTTCGGGATAAAAACAACTCTACTTCTGCTGCAAGAATTTGGAACAGTGCTAAAAGCAATACACGCTTGGAAAAGGTGGAACAAATGATCGTGAATTAGAGGAAAGCCCTGCTGTAGTTCAGCAGGAAAAATACCATCAGGGCCGCTAGCCTTGTAAAATGCAAAGGAAAATAGGCTTGTTATGATAACTCCTCCAAATTCATTGCTGCCAATTATGAAAATTGTGCAGTTCTTGAATAAGGAATTAAAGTCAGAACGCATTCTGACAGGTCCGATCATTTCCGACAACACGAACAATCATTAAAAATCTATACCAATGATTAAATTTCTTTTTATTAAATGTCTTTTTATATGCCAATGACCTATTAGCTATATTGTGACATCTGTACCATCCATCTATATGATTTTTTCACCATCATTCAACTCTGATTAAAGACAATTTATTGTGCCACCACACTGTAGATTTTTATACTAATTCTATATCTTGACAAATCTTAAGGTACTCGTACATCAGAATATTTATGTACATATATGTATATGTATTCATTATACAATAAAAACAATTAAATCTATTTCATTCAATCATGACTGATAATCTTATTTTAATTTCAAACCCAATATGAAACCATTCTAAATAGTTCTTCTGTATGGTATACCACTCAACCATGAAATGTCATCTGACTCACCCGTAAATAACTGAAAAAAGAGTAAAATAAGTCAAAATCGCATAAGAAAATAAATCAAATCAAATCACGACTAATCATCGCGGTTGGATATACAATAACAACAAAAAATAGTAAATGATGTAGAAACAAGAATAATATTACACAAACTGTATAGTTCATTTAAATTTTTGATCAGTTTAATCGAAAAAAATATGATCGACACAAAGCTTTCCAACGTCTTGTATTCAGTCAACCGTTAAATTTATTTTTAATCTATGTACAGTACCGGGTTAAGATTTTGAGCGTTTGTATTTAAAATAATTATACTTAATACCGTCACTTCATAGACACCCTGTATAATAAAAATAAACAACTATGTATAATTTGTTAGTTTATTGTTATGAGAATACGATAACTTGTCTATATAAAGTGATTGGTAAATTAATCAATAAAATAACAAAAATAATTTAATCTTTTGGTTTATTTATTTATTATTGTTGTGAAGGCAATTTATATATTTTGGTTAAGACAAAACAATTAAATTGTGGATGATGATTTTATTCGATTTATTTGTATTTTGATTTTTTTTATACGTATATTAATTTATATTATTACTGTTGACATTGAGATAAGAGATTATTCTTGTATTTTTAGGTTATCTTAAATTATGAACAATGCTTTAATTATAGAAAAAATTATAGTAATTAAATGTTATGTAATATGATCAAGTGTCAAAGTTCTACTGTTATTTTATATAAATTGATTTGTTCAACTGATAATATGGAACAATATCGTAAATAATATTGGTTTCTAATTGGAAGTTATTTAAAAATAAGCTTGAAAGTTTGTGCTGTTGATTTAAGTTCTTAAACCATCTTCTATCTTTCTGTTCTAACGGATCTAATTCCAATGGGCTTTCTATTTTCCACAGAATTTAAGTTTCATAAATCAAAAATATAAAAAGTTGGAATTCAGATAAACACTAAAATCTGAGTTAGCCTTAAGCATAAGGAAATTGCGAGAACCAAGGATATTCTCTAGAATCGGCGGGAATATATAAAAAAAAAACAATTCCTTTTTTATATATAAATTCATAACATTTTATTATTCATTTTAGTATAAACTTGACACTTATCTCCTATTATGCTATAAATTCTCAAGCAATATGACTGGAACGCAAGGTTCTTGACATGATTAGAGTTCCAAAAATTATTTCAAGAAATTGACAAATACTTTTAAAAATCAAGTATTAAGCAACGTAATAGCACTGTGTGCAGATCAGACACCTTGATTTAGCCCTATTGTAACATTTAGGCGGATCTAAGGATTTTATAATTTGATTTTTATAAATACGTGAGAATGGCGTTTTGAGCGCCAATATTTCTTGATAAATTCAAACAGACTGCGAAATTAAACGTTATGGGGGTTATACATTAAACGATATTTTGAAGATAAAGTCATCTTGAAAGAGATAAGCTATATCAAACATGTATTTAAGAAAAAGTAGGACAACAAATTAGCCTACTTTTTTATGGTACTTTATTATAGTACATATTATTATGACGTTCGAATATAAACAAAACTTATTTGAAAAAATTTCAAATTTGAAATATTTGTGTAAAAGTGAGTTTTTTAATAAATAATTATTAAATTTATAATTACAATTAACTGATTGTGATCTTTTACGCAATACTATCAGAAGAAAATGAGCTTGACATTTCAACAAAAATGCGATGAAATTCGCATTATATTTTCCAGAAGTAGCAACGATGATGCATAGGAGTTTAAAGCCCCAAATAGAAAAAAACGATCGTGTTGGGTACAACCGTACTTTTTAACCAGAAATAAGATGGGAGCTCATAATAATATCGTTTTAACTTTAAAAGGTGGTTCGGTTAATGACCCAATAATGTTCCGAAAATATATGAGGATGAGTCCAACTCATTTTGACGAGCTTCTTTTGATGGTAGGCTCCAATATTTCAAAAAATAACATATCCGGGAGCCCATTAGTGAGAGTATGCGATTGGCCATCACATTGAGGTAAAACTAGCATAACAATTTATATTTTTAAAATTAAACTGAATTAAAAAATGGAGAATCCCAACAAGCTTGTCTTTCGCATATATTCGCCGTCCGCAATCCATTACATAATAACCGAGACGACAAAGGCAATTACATCGTCTTTGAAATCCACAGCATTCCCAAAAGTGGATAAAAAATATTTTAAATGTGTTTCGAATGGTTTTGAAGAAAAGTGGAATTTTCCTCATTGTATAGATTGATGGGAAACACATCACAATACAGGAATGGTTTTGCTAATTTGAAATATAGGCTCGGAATTTTTTAACTACAAAAAATTCCATTCTATAGTACTAATGGCGATTTGCGATTATGACTACAAATTTATCATGTGTGATATTGGAGCAGCTGGACATCAGAGCGATGGAGGAATTTTCCAAAACTTCAAATTTGGGAAAAAAAAAATTTCAAATTTAATTGAGTATTTCAAAGTATAATTTTTGTTTACACTATTTACATAAATTATATTTGTAGGATCCCAGAAGCGTGTGATATTACACCAGATTTCAAAAATGTACCATAGGTTTTTGTTGCTGATGATGCATTTACATTAACGATGAATATGCTGAAACCATATTCAAAACAGTCGTTAAATGTTACACAACGAATATATAATTATCGGTTAAGCCGCGCTAAGAGGGTGATCATTCGGTATACTTAATAGTAAAGGTTGAACTACTGGAAAATATAACGGAAATTTGTGTTTGCTGCACAACTGGCTGCGATCAAATCATTTTGACAATTTGGCCTGTTTCAAGAAGCTCGGGTAAATGGCCATATTCTCACAAAACGTTACCGTTATCTACTAGAATTAAGTGCACATCGTCACACTACTATAGGGTATCTTAAATGATTTTCTAACTTCTGGTCCACTATACTCAAGCTTAAACTAAACTATTCGACTATCAGTCATAATCGCCTAGTTTGGTAAACAAATCTGACCAGGAGCTTAAAGCGAATCGCAATCCAATGTCTGGAATATTTTAATATATTGCTGTGGCAAATGATTGTTAAGTTGCCCAACCAGTTTTATATCGGCTATTTACATTTTTTTTTTCTCGTGAATTTTCACCTTCCGTATATCATAAACGTGTGCATGCTAAGCTAAAAAGTTGTTAAAAATTAAATAAACGAAACTAGTAAAAATAAACCAAGCAATAAACTGCATAACGTTTATTTTCTTCATGTGGAATTGCATGAATTGTAGATAAGAAAATAGAAGAAAACAAAATTATGTTACAAATAAAATTATTATTTGTATAGAGTATATTTTTAATTATTTTTTTTATCGTTTCTTATTTGTAGCTGTCTTATTTATGTATTATAGTACAATCTACAACAACAACAAAAAACGACTTAGAAGGAAAACTGAAATTGAAAACAAATTGTAATAAATTTATCAATTTTATAGTTATAACTCTCTGATATCAGCTTGTCCATCTTAATTGAACTCAATCTCATATTGACATTGTTATGTTTTGTCTCAGTTCACTAAATGACAACTGTCATTGTTGTGTGATAAGAAATGAGTATATAAATTAATTTGTATTTGACCTAATATTATATGAAATGATTAGATTATGCTACGCGCAAATCTTATCGAAAATGTCGTTGAAAATCCTTTACATTGTATGCACATACAATACTACAGATGCACGTGCATATTCATCTTAATGTGCATACACATTTATAAATGTGTGTCAACGCGCCATGAAAAATCGAACTCATACAGTGCATTTACCTATTTTCCCCTTACACACATAATGAAAATAAGACTATAAAGTACACATATAATCTGGTCACATAAAATCATTAAAAACGCATTGCCCTAAAAAATAAAATTGAAATTAAAAATAAACTACAGTACTCTCGCATGTATGGATATAAATCCAGAAGACAAGAGAAGAGACCCCTTCGAAGATCGTAATTTAAACGAAATGAAAAAATAAAATCTTAAAAAATAAATAAATACAAAATAAGAATAAAAAAAAAAAAAAAATGAAAATTATTATAAATTGAATTGAATTTTTTTATTTTTCGTTCTTGTTTTGAAAATACAAGAATAACCACGAAATATAACAGAAACAGTAAAATAAAAAGAAAAAAATTGTTATAATAATAAATTATAATCGCGTAATTTTATACAGAAGTCAATTCCTTATGTTGCTATACTCTTGTTGTTCTCCTTTGGTTTTCGTTTACGTATTGTATACATAATATGTAACGGGTGGTTTAAAATAAAATTAATGGTGTATCCTCAAGAACGAATCTCACTTGGAGGCAACCAACATTAAGAACTGAGTAAGTTGGCTTTAGGTAAGCACAGAGCTTACAGATCAAATCAACTCAATTCGTATGATGACAGAACAGTTCAACAAATGAACCTCCCACTGTACCGGAAAGCTCTGTTAATCGTCATTCGATTCCAAAATTATTCTGTGTACATTTAAAAAAAATGTAGCTTCCTTTTATAGTTTACTTTGACGCCATTATTCAGTCTTGGGGCACATGTGGGAACATGTTTCCGAGCATACCACCACAGTATCCTTTGCTTGTTGTAGGAGGCGACTAAACGGTTGAATCACTGAGCTGACGACCCACATCCGTAAAAAAAATCAACTATTTATTTAAGCTCAAGTACCCGTATACGAGATTTAAGATAGGCACGTGCAGTCACTTAGAAAACCAGGAGCGTTGGTGCGCCTAACCAGGTGCATGTAGGAGTATCGGCTGGAACTCGTTGCTCTTCAAAAAACCCGCTGGCCTAAAAGTGGAGACCATGTGTCCCAGGGCTATACGTTGCTCTACAATGGAGGTGACCTAGAAAATCTAGGACCTGGATTTCTTCTTAAGCCACAGGTAAAGAAAGCTGTTTTGGATTTCCAAGCAGTCAATAACCGATTGTGTAAGTTTCGCTTGCGAATGAAGTTAGCCAACCTGTCGATAATTTGTGTAGATGCCCACAGAAGTCAACCAGCCCTAAGATAAAGACTCATTTTATAATGACTTGGACGATCTGATAAGATTTATACCCGAACACGACGTTAGAATGGTAATTGGGGACTTTAATGCTAGAGCTGGTAGAAATCAGACCAACTTGTGTGAAAACATAGGTCTGTACTCCCGACACGAAACTGCGACCGATAATGGTGAGAGAATGATGTACTTTGCAATTGCTCACAATCTTAGAGTAGCAAGCACGTTCTTCCCTCACAAACAGATACATCTAAAGACATGGACATATCCTCGCGGAACTTCCCGTAGCCAAATTGACCATGTGTTAGTTTCTAAAGGACGGGCTCGGGTTGTGCAGGATGTGAGAACTTATCGGTCAGCAACCAAATACGTAGGCAGCGATCATCATTTGGTCGCTGCAAAGCTACGATGGAAGTTTTCGTTCTAGTCTGGGAATACAACGAAATGCATGGTACGTTTCGACTTGGAAAGTCTGATAAATGAAGATCAAAAGAAACTAAATCAGGATCTTGTCAGCGACAACATTGATGAAGCTAATTACCAGTCTGACTGCGGAGGTACTGAAAACTTCAGTTGTCAGACTTTAGGTATACTGAAAGTCAGACCCAAGTATGATTGGTTTGATGACGAGTGTCGTCTTGCAGTTGAGCAACAAAATATAGCCCATAGTGAAGTGCAACAACGTCTTACAATCGCGAGGAAAAACATGGCTGCTCTTACTAGGAAGGCAGCTAAGCGGATTTGTAGGCGGAAGAAGCGAGAATGGTGGATGGCCAAGTTTCTGAAAGTACAACAACTGAGCAGTTCGCGTAATTTCTTTAAAGAAATTACTGGACTGCACCATACTTTCAGGCTTCCGTCAACCGCCGTTCGGGACCGGGATGGAAACCTCTGTGTCAACATCGACGCAGTACTTGACGCATGGAGTGGACACTTTACTAACCTGCTTGATGTTCATCATGCGTCACAGACTGTTGTTGAGCCACCTCTAATTCAGACTGCGGAGATTTGCACTGAGGAGCCATCCCATGAGGAATTTACTATAGCCATACAGAGATTGAAACGAGACCACTTACCTCGGGTGGACTGCATTAATTCGCATCTCTTGATATTCGGAGGGGATACTTTGTGGAACTGTCTTCTTGACCTTATTTGATTAGTATGGCGAACCGAAATAATGCCTGACGAATGGAAAGTTGCCGCGATATGCCCCATCTTCAAGAAGGGAGACCGCTTGAAGTGTGAGAATTATCGCGGTATGGCTCTCCTTTGCACATCATACAAGCTACTGTCATACGTTATATTCGGCAGGGAGATGCTCTGTCCCCGATACTCTTTAATCTCATGTTGGAGTACATCTTTCGTAAAACTGGAACACCTCAGCGCAACATCTTATATCGCCAGTCCAACCAGATGCTTGCATATGCAGATGACATATGCGTGATTGGGCTGATAGCAACGGAGTGAAAGAAATTCTTGATCCGCTTGAAGAGTTTTCAGCTTCAGTTGGACTCCAGATCAATGAGTCCAAAACGAAATACTGGTTGTAGGGACAATGGCACAGCAGAGTTTAGTAGTGGCCACAACACGTTTGAAGGGCTCAGGAAGTTCAAATATTTGGGCTCCATTATCACTCACGATAACAGTGTGAGTGAGGATATTAAGGAGCGGCTGGCAGCTGGCAGTCGTTCCTTGTATCTTCTAAGGCCACTGCTAAAATCTAGACACTTATCAAGTGCCGTGAAGCTGAAGCTTTACAAAGCGTTGCTCAGGCCCGTTGTTATGTTTGGATGTGAAAGTTGGGCGCTGACGAACGAGTACGAGAGATGGCTCCTTACATTTGAGAGTAATCATGCGTGTAATTTACGGCCCAAAACGCGAAGTAGATGGTACATATCGGTACAAAAACTGTTGGTAAAAAAACTGATTGTTATTATTCAGTCTTGGAAGAACACTCACCTTTGCTCAGATTTATTATTGCTCCATGTTCCGTTTCCTTAGAAATATCTAGATAGTCGTTGTCAATTCTCTCAATTAAACTTTTTTCTTGATTTGTGCAAAAACTCGATAAGGTGGAGTGTACGAATTCCATGGTATTTTCTAACCATGATCGAGTTTTTGTTTTGTCGCCCGTGTTAAAGATAACTGCCAAGTAAAATAGGCATGATAGTCAGCTATTTGGGTTACCATATTTTTTATTTCCTCGTTTATAAATTCTTAACTTTATCAAAAAATCTTACTTCTTCTTAAGAGATTTTTCAATTTTTAGTTGCTCCTTGAATATAAATAAGAGACGTTTCGGTGGATAGAGTATTGTGTAGAGTATATCATCGTGAATTGTCTCTGCAATTTATTGATAGTCCAATCAGCACATTAAATACTTCAATACCAGCATTTTGATCACCTCCTCGTCTTTCAGTTAGTACATTAACTTACCATTATATTTGTCAGTGCACTTGTAATGGAAAAAGAATAGATTGGAGCAATTTTTAAACGGAATTCAACTTTCATAGGAATACATTTTGAAAAATTTTTGTTTGAGCGTTAAATAGGGTTGAAAAATCTTGATCTACATAATTCATCAATTTTGATTTCTTGAATTTAAAATTTAAATTTATTCGGCGATATTATATAACTTTTTCGCATGTGATTTTACCAGAATGGAATTTGTGTGCCCGAAACGATTTATTATGTGATTCAATTTCTGAGTTTGGCAGTTTTTTGTTTCCCCGATTCTCGGTTACCTCTTAAATCTCTCAAGTAAATAATCCTTCGTTTTTTCCTTAAATAAATATTTTTCTTTCCATTGTCCCAGTTATGCAGACGGTGATGGCATTTCAGTCACGTTAGACTTAAACACAAAATACTTTGATGTGATCTGCGATGCAAAGTCCCAACACGTTATTCTTGATATTTTTTATGGAATTTTTTATGTTTAACATTTCAAATATGCCCCAAATTATCGAGGAAGATTGTTTAAACTTCTGCGAGCTGATATTCTGATAAACATAAAAGCTTGCCACAATACGATTGATGAATACTATTGGCGGCGAAAATCAATAAATCCAATTTTATTCGTTTTGCCTAGAATTCCAAAGCGAGCTCCATATTAAGCCATTCTTCTGCTCCTTCACCAAATATGTATTAATGTGCAAATTGGATTTAATATTTCAATTTATAGATTAGATCATCTGTCGAACAATTTTATTTTATTTTCCAATTTTAATTTAGTTTGAGAGTTTTTTCAGCTGCTTCTAAGTTCTTCATAAAACTTATAGTCTCTATACATAAAAGATTGAAGACGATCTCGACTATTACACCATCGCGTTTCGGCAGGTAATGCATCCTTTGAGCCACGGAAACCAATTGAAGTTTTGGATGTTTGAAATTCTTTTAAATTGGTATTATTTGAGACAAAAGATTCACACCTATATTATGGGAGAGGCCGCTGTCAGTAAAGTATCGGTTAGTCTAATGTCTACTGCAGTTAGAGAACCAAATATTCACCAATATGCCTAATTTTACGATATTCCTTGCATTATCCGAAACAACACAATACACCTAAGTTTCAAATTATTGAAATACATTGTTCAACAACCGTAAACAAAACTTTGGGAATTAACCATTGTAATTGTTTTATGTCCAAAGTGGCTCATAACCTGGGCGCAATTTTGTTCACCAAGTTTTTGAAATTATCCGAATCGCCAGGTGCAAACGAAATATTACACCCGGAGAAAAATGTAGTGACTAGATCATCAATTTCTCCCGCTTAGGAGATGCTTACAAAATCAATATAATCTTAAATAAATATCTTAAAATAACTAATTCTGGCGATGGTGAAGGGTTGTCAGAACTTAATGGAGTTAAGTGTCTTGTCTCAGATAATGTGATCGTTAGCTGTACTCCCGTATGGGATGAACATAATTTTGTGTGTGAAGATGCCAATTTCCTGATTTCGGCAACCTGTACATATGCTCATATAATTTTATGGATATAAAAAACAAGTTTATAAAAGTGCTCTTCTTCAACAAAATTTGTCAGCTGTCATTACAGTATTTTGATTTTCATCAATACTTCGATTCTGTACACCTATCATTTGTGCCTCCCATTTGATGTATGTTGAATCATAATCTAAGTTTTTGTTCGATATCGTGATTGAATCCATAGTGCTATCATTATCTAAATTAATCTTAACGTCTGTTTTGTTTGTAATCTTCAATATTTTCGTTAATACAAAACGATAATTTTACATGTGTTATAACACGAAAATATTTTTATGGGTTTCCGATGTGATTGTAAGTTGTAAATTTTGTAGTATTTTTTTTTTTTTGAAACAGAAGAACAATGTTTACACAATCCAGCTATGCTCTTATCCGTTCACTATTACAACACATACTATACAAAAACCATCCACTATCTTTGAATAAATACTTTAATTAATGATGAAATGACAGATGGTAATATAATAAGAATAACCAACGCAATATTGATATTCCAACATTAACCAACGTCTATCGACATTTGAAACTAACTTCTACATTCAAATTCCCATCACTGCTCCCTGTGCATCATTCGTCATATATTTTGTAAATCAAAAGTTTTAAACGTCGTTCTTTGAGATCGTTTGAATATATTCAATATATAGGTAGTATTATTTAGAATTTATGAAACACAATTAAACATTACGATTAGCTACTAATTTAAAATATCAAAAAATGTAATCTAAATAAATATCAAATTTTCTCTAATATAAAAAATTACACCAAAAATAGTAATTCCTAAAATTCAAATCATGAATCCCTTAGTTTTAAATAACTAAATTTTACAAATTTTAAAATAAAATTTTAAAATTCGACTTTCAGCGCATCTTACGAAATTTTAAATTTTTTATAAAGCAGCATTTTACGTATAAAAATTTGAATTTACGATTTTAGAACCATTAAAAATGTTTAATATGAAAATTCCAATTGTTTTGGTCTAAATTCTAAAAAGGCGCACGTTAGCAAATTGTAAACTAATTTCACACTCACTTTTATAGTGTCTTATATTGTTTTGAGACCCTCTTTCAAAAAAACAAAGTATCTCATACAAGAATACATTTATTTTGGCCCGCCGAACCGACACTAAATAATCTTTATTTTCCAATTCAATTTTGACTAAGAATAACAAATATTATCTGAAATCATAACTATTTACATAAATAAACTGATATTCGAGAACGATGTTATGCTGATTATCTTCAGCAGTGTTGCTAATGTGGCACTTTCAGTGCCAGGTTTAGCACTATCCAATTTATTTTAGCCCCATAAAGTTTTGCACCCAAGTGCAATTTGGCACTATTCAAATCTTTTTAGCGCTAACTCTATATTATATCTTTCAAGCCCATTATCGAGATTAATTTTTCATTTCTATAGTTTATTCTTTTTGAGTCATTTTAACTAACTGCGACTTTAATTAGCGAATATTTATTGTAAATATTTTATTTGATGACAAAAATTTGATTTTATGAAAAGTTGAGCTTGTTTTAATGTCCTTCCAATTAGAAATTACGTTTTTTATCATTTTATTCATCTGGCTTGTGCTATTACAGAACCAGTGTAAATATTTTATTTGTTTCCTATCCGATGTGGACGTATTACTTATGATAAGATGAACTTTTTAAAAAATGTTTTATATATGTAATTCTCCTAAAAGTTTAGGTATTTGTATTCATGTGCTTCTATAATTAAAAAACTAATGTAAATAATTTATTTCACTCTGAAAGTTATTTCTTGAAAAATTGAGCTTTTGAAAATAAGTTTCACATCATCCTTCGAATTGGAAATCAATTTTTAGATTTTTAGATTATCTGTTTATTTCAAGAGAACAAATATTGGTTTCCGATCCAACATAAATGTTATTTTATGAAACAATGAGGTTTTTGAAAAAAGTTGCATGTCTGCCCTTCAAATTGGAAATTAAATGTTTAATAATCATAATGATTTGCTTCTAAATTAAAGCACAAGCGTAATTATTCTAATTGATTCCGCTGCAACATAAAAAATATTTATTAAAAGCAGAGCTTTTTGAAAAAAAATTATTCCAATTGACTCCAATCCAACAAATACATCATTTATAAATGATGAGCTTTTTGTTAAAAAGTTTCACAATTCTCCTAATTGGAAATTAATTAATTTACTATTTAAATTCCACGTGTACATTTTTAATTCAATTACGATCCAACATAAAAGCTCCTTTATGAAAAAATGAACTTTTGAAGAAACTTTTGCAGTTTCTATTTTGTAATTATCTGCTTCTCTAAATTAAATTAAGTGTATTTATTTTAATTGATTCCAATTGGACATAAAAGTTTTTTTTTGAAAATCTAAGCTTTAAGAGAATATAGGTTGCACAGTCTCTTCCAATTGGTAATTTTAATTTTTAAAATTTTAATTAAAGCATCACGGTAAACATTTTAAATGATTCCGATCCGACAAGAATGTTCGATAATTTTAATTACAAGCTTCTTTTATTAAAGAGCAAATAGAAATTATTTGTTAGATAGATTCCAATCCAACAACTTGAGTTTTTTGAAAAAAGGTTTTACAATATTGTTCCATTAGAAGTACACACATTTTGATATTTGTAATCACTTATCTGGTGCTTTAATTAAAACACAAGTGGAAATATTTCATTTATCCATGATTTCCTTTTTGAAAGCTATTTTATGAAAAATTGAGCCTTTTCAAAATAAGTTTCAAAATATTTTCACTCGAATTAATTAAACAACAAATATTTGCTTCCGATCTGATGTAAAACTTCTTTTATGACAAACGGAGCTTTGTGACAACATTTTCGTATTTGTCCTTCCAATAGAAAATTAAAATTTTGATATTTGTAATCATTGGCATCAAGAACAAAATTTTATTTTTATATGATCCGCATTCGACGTAAAATCTCATTTTTGAAATTTTTTTTTTGATATTGATAATTTGTAAATTGGTTTGTCAATTTTTTGGGGTCCAAATAGTGATAACGGAAAGTTTATAAAACAGCTCAAAAAATTGTTTTATGGTACGAAGAGGTATATATATTATGTACAATTGCACATTTATTTCTAATGCAAATCACTGTTTTTACAATCACGATTATTAATAAAAAGTGAAAATTATATAATCCAGTCAGTTACTTAACTTTAAATATATAGTGATATTACACATTAATGTGTATATGCTTTTCCAATATTTTTCATTGCTTCCATCAAATATAAGTAATTCCGGTTTTTGCTAAAGGTAATTATAAAAATAAGCACAATCATATTATACATACATACATACTCGGACTTACATAGCTAATAAAAATCCATTAATTGTGTCTCTTTTCAAATGATTCCTATCTTTGGTTCACTGTTATAAGCGAAGAAACACTTTCTACATTCGCATTGTGTCTAAAAATGCAAATCACTTGAATTTTTGGTGAAAAAATATAGTTATATTCATTCCGAAAAAAGTCTTATTCTAATTGCGAAATATTCAATTTGTATAGTTACTTTCTAACAATTTATAAACATAATGATAATCTAATTTGAGTGAAATTAGAGCTATAGAATTTATACATTTTGTAAATCAACCCAAGACCTAAGTATTGGTATTGAAATTATTTGGCACTCTATACTGTCAATCTATCTTGACATCAATGTGGCACCCATCAAAAATAATAGTTGGCAGCACTGATCTTCAGCAGGAACATGTAAACAACATAGTACCACAAAATATATTAGAATCACCCTTTAAAAATATTGTTTCTGATACTTTTCTGATAAACATAATAAAAAATTAAGCTCCGAAGAATACAAACCTTAAACTTATGCAACAACAATACAACGACAAAAAAATCGTTAATATTCTTGAATAATAAATTGAAATTGAAAAAATACAAAAAAAAAAACAGATCCAATCATGATTATCGTGATGATGATGATAGTGATCATGATTGAGTATAACAAGCCAAGATCGCGTATATGTATGTATCATATGTACATACATACATACATACATATATTTATACAATTTCGGTCGATCATATTATATTGGTTTAAGATCGCGCACATTTTTTTATGAAAGTGCGCCATCTGCGCTATGCATTTTTATTTCTAATGTGTATTGGTAGCTGAAAGTGTATTCTATCCACCAGTCGTCTTCGTACATACAAATTTAATTTTTTCTACTTATTTATCTAAATATATAATAAACAATAAATAATCTTATGTATACACAATACAATTTTAAAGATCAAGAGTACAACAACAATTGTAGTATGTACTGCGAGGAGGAAAATATAAAAGTAATTACAGTGATTCTGTAATAATAATAAACGTAACAGAAATAACAATATTTGTGTAGTGGTAGTGTAATGGAATAAAAAAATAAACTAAAATAAAATACGATAAGCGTGCCACTTGACAGTTAGCTTTTTTCTTGTACATTACATTATTATATACATATATGTATATGTATGTACATAATCTTATGTATTGTAGTTGGGTTGATTGTTTTTACAATTCTTCTTCTTCTTATACTTTCTTCCTAAAACAGTATTATTATTGTTTACTTAAATATTTATATCTCAGGCTCGTCTAATAATAATTAATATTCTTCTAACATTTGTGCAATCAATAGCTAGGCATATCATATTCAATCAGAACACACATTTGGGCAATATTTCCGTCACATCAACTCATGCCGTACAATCCCGTTATATAATCTAATCACATGTTATTTAAAAAAAAAAATGATGCCCAAAATCGGAAAACAATCGGTTCCATTCTTTACTCTTACATAAAGTGCAATTTCTCAATGAAAATATTTTCCCAGAACAAACTGCTTATATATACAATGACCAACTAATTAAGCATTCATCGCAATTATCGTTCGACTACGAGTTCGTCCCAAAAATAGTATGGCATTACTATAATCATGTATTACACATTAAATATAAATGCGGCTTACAATTATAGCAACAAAACAACCAATTTACTGTTGAAAGCAGCAATTAATTAATTTTAAATTCCAGTAGTCAAAATATTCGTGTTAAAATTAAATATATACCTTTTGTGTTCACAACCACAACAAGAACATCATCAAAAAAATATTAAAATTAAATTAAGAATAATTAAAAAAAATGATAGGTATAGTGTATACAAGACATAAGATCTTAACTGGGTGATAATTTCGTTTAACATTCAAATCTAAATGTATGTAAATTGAAAATGTAAATTAAAACATGACATGGAAAATGTCAAATTTTCTTCCTCCTTCTAAACAATTGTAATGCTCATTTTATTACTCCTATCGTTGTATTTCTATCGTGTTAACAAATAAACAAAACAAAAAACCAAATAAATTATTTATTCATTTATAAATATTTATTATTTAATGCAAAACACATTGATCAACAACAAAAAAACGAAAACGAACAAAAATCGTGATTAGAATATAAATTTTATTGTGTATGAAGATTTGTATTTATGGTGATGGATTGGAAAATTTATTTGAAAAGAATGTTAAAATAAAATATACTAATATGCTTTCTTAATTTTCAAACCATTGATTCACAATCCGGCGCCTTAATTCGACCATATGTTTCCATTCCTAGATAATCTGAATGTAGAATTGTTACTCATTTGTGGAGAAAATATGAGTCGATTTGAATTTTCATACCAACAGAAATTCAAGACTTATGTTGCAAGTACCAAAAACTCAATTCAATTAAAAAATGTATCTTCCTTAACAGCTGGCTTGTATGAATTAAATATTAAGTTTGTTGATTGTATGTACCATGTTTATACCATGACAAATCATGTAGGGAAAAGCCATTATCTAAGCTATTCAACTAATTAAACTAACTAAAAAATAAGTTGCACATAATTAAAATTTCCGTCTGGTGGCGCAATATCAATACATCAGACGAACTGATTCATACGACCGATTCAAATTCAATTCAAATTAATTCTAATTCGATTTTTTTCATAGAATGATAGAATCTTCTAAAGGCTTCTACTGCTAAACTTATTAGTCTTCAAAACACGGCTTGTAGGGCTGTTACTGGAGCTATGTCCTCGACTCCGCTTTTTGGTATCCAGCCATTCTTTTCTTGCTTCAGGCATGCCACTGCTTGTTCTGCAGCGTTTCGCTTGAAGTGCTTTGGGGCCTGGAATGTGCTCGGTTCTATCGTGGGATATAGACAAATCTTTAAAAACTACACTTGATTTTTACCACAAATCGATATGGTTAATGACAGATCACTACTTGAATACAATTTCTCCAACATATTCAAGGTGGTTTATCCTTCAAGGGATTTGTGGTTTTCGGAGGATTTTCCTCAAAAATTAGACGATTCAGTGCTGGATTTGGAATCTGCTGTCCTTGGTCCAATCAGAGACCTTTTGGCAGTCTTGGTTCGCATTGCTCGGTTTTACAAGCGGAACTCATAGCGCTGACGTATAGTGTTATGGGAGCTTTGAACTTTGCTGTTAAAAACACTTCATTAATCTTCTTTGCTCTAACAAGACCGTTACGGTAATGTGGTTGCCAGCACATTGTGACATCGAACGGAATGGAATCGCGAATTGTTTAGCCAAATCCGGTTCCCAGCTAACTATAATTGGACGCGGCTCCATTAACTTTTAACTACGCCAAGGAAGTTATAAAGAACTACGCTTTGAAAGATGTAGGACTACAGTGGCTTGCTACTTTTAGTTGCCGTTTGGCGAAGTACTTCATTAGCGAGCCCAATTTGTAATCAACTAAATATGCTCTATCTTTGAAAAAGGACCAGCTAAGAATCTTGGTTGCGATTCTTACTGGTCATGGTCAATTTAAGGGGCATCTCCATCAAATGGGTTTATCTCAGGATGTTATGATGGCTGCTTGCACTTTGTGTGCAGGTCTATTAATGTAGATCAGTTGTCCTCCATACCGTGGTTGAAACTTGTACAGTTTGCTATAGGGCTGCAGTGTGGTTCTGCGAATTGGGATAGAATCTTGGGTTTGCACCATGGGCCGTCCTGGCATTGAGTACGGAATCCGTGGGTTCCAACCAATTAAAAAAAAAGTATTGGATGTGAACTAGTGCCACAAATCGTTCCGATACAGACAAATGACCTGTCCTATTACCGCACATTAGTACCAAATCACGGTAGATCTTGGAGGTTGTGTGTATATTTCGCCAGCTTGATTCAGTAACTATTCCACATAATTTTTTTCCGCCCAAAATCGATCAAATTAGATCATCGGTCAGATTATTAGCAGACCCCAATAGGCCTCGAGGATCAAGATTAATTCGCGTTTAATTGTCAGTTTGGCTTTTACAATTTAAGCGAAGATTGCAGATTACTTTCTAAAAACTTTTTCAAGTATTTTTTTATACCGTCCTTTGAAATTTTTGGGATATCGTTAGCCTGTAATCTGATTTGATGCAGAAGAATTATTGTAAGTGAAACTGGAATGCAGATGAAACTACCGCTTTTAACAGGTTGAGAGAACTAATGACATCTTCAACCAATCTACATATTGTATTCCGGATTTTGAGAAACCGTTTATTTTTGTAGCTAATTACGAAACACCCGTAACTGAAACAAATTGCCAACATTTCATTGCGGTATTGTGGTTCAATGGATTACAACAATACTTGTATGCACCAGAGCTTTTTTATTTTTTGTGGGCAATCCCAATTACGTTGCTTAACTGGTGCGTCGCTAACGATTTTCGAGCAATAACATTTTCGTGCAAGAAAATTTCGAGCCCCACATAATAAAACTAAGTGAATGTGGGCCAAATTGAGAGGCCAGAAAAATGTAGATCAGAGTATAACAATGTGAGTGATACGAAAAATCGTATATCACCTGAAAGTTGGTCCCTATAAGCGAGATGGTAAGTTACATATATTTCGGTGGTTATCAAATGGTGATTTTGATAAAAATTACAATGTTCCCTTAGCAGTCCATCCTCATAAAACCTCGTGGACGACTAAAAGGTCAATATTTTTTAATTCATACCAACAGGATAATTTATCAATTTATCAAAACCGGTACCAAAGTCGTACACAGATTCAAAAGGTGACCCGGTTGACCAATTATAATTTTATTGGCTTTGATAACCAAGCAAACAAACAAATTCTTTTCAATGGCATAGGGAAATTCCCCGCGATGATTGATGTCATATTCACAAGAATTGTTTTGTTTAAAACTTAGATTTATAATGGTAGAAATCACTTCGTTAACCTTTTAGGCAGCCACCGTGATTTAATGGTTTTTCCGCTTCTTTTCAGCTACAGTTATGGTTATCGCTGATTTTGCGCTAAAGTCCATTTCTTTCAAATAACATTATCCCATTTGTATCCAAGAAACGTTTATTTCGATCCAGAAGCCTTAAGTTTAAATCCAATAAATGAAACGCTGAAGTGTCCTGCAGAGGTAGTCCAAATTTATCAAAACGAGAATATAGTTGATTTAGAGATAACCAGTGAATTTTATGGGTCCGCCATGAGTTCTGCGCTTCAACAGAGAATTATAGCTGTGTTCAACTCTCTTGCACACATGTTCAGATCAAACCATTATTTGTTTATTGTGATGTCATTGATGTCGACGTGCACAACGTCTTCTCTTCCCTATATTTGAAGCCAAAACATTTTTATATTCCTTAGAATTATGTGATAGTTGTTTACATTGTAGTTCTTAATATAAATACATTCCCAATTTCGTTGGAAATATCATAATTTAATTGTTACATATACGTTAATCATTCAAACATAGCATTTATTTTGGTCGGTAAATCTTTTAAACGAAATTTGCAGAAATACAATAGATTAAATCGCAATAATTTTATGTTAGTTTCAGTTCAGAGGAACCGTACGTTAAGAAACTACGTTACAAAATGTTATTTTACTTGGAATTACAAATTTATAAAATTTTGAACAAAAATTTAGCAACTGCGCTTATTATCTCTTGACATTTTCTACCAGGAAAAATAGTGGTGTCAAAATAGTCTAATATGATGTTCAATTGAGGTGTGATACACTGCAGGGTTAAGTTATTTAGATATATATAAAGTAGCAACATAATAAGAAAATTAAAGAGCCATCAGCATCCACTCCCAATCCTACATCTATCAACTTACTATGTACATATGTATATACAAAGACAAAATATAAAATAATATTTTTTTATAAGTTCGCAATGGAGGTAGGTTCTTCTTTTGTATATTCGTATATTACATACAAAAATATATTTTCTATATTTTTTTCGTGTTTCAACTTAATAAAAAATAAAAAAAATTATGAAACCTCAAGAAAACTAAAAGTAACATGAAGAAGAAAACGACTACAATGATGATGATGATGATTGAGGAATATTAAACTATACAAAAACTTATAAAAACGTATAAAAAAAAATTAAAACTGAAAACCGAAAGAAACTCGCACGTGTGCCACTAACAGGTTTTAATTTCTTCTGTGCGCGTTTCTTTTTCGATTTTAAAAGACTTCTTGTTGTATACTTTGAAAGTTCTTTTTATTTTTACGATATAGTTTTGTTCTTATTTATTGTTTTTTTTTTTTTTGTTAAGTTTTAGTTTTATTAAATACATATTATAAAAAATTATATTTGTTTTTTTTATGTTGACTTTTAAATAATTTATTATTTCAATTAAAAAGATAATAATTATTAGAAAATAAAAAACTATCGAGCCATTAACAAAAAATCTAGTTCTGGGTACTTCTAATAAGTTTAATTTTGGAACCTGTACGTATTTAAATTTGAGCCGTCTCAAAACTCTTTCATTATTCAGTGCATACTTGTTTCAAAGTTTTAAAAAAAAAATTGTATTACTTTCAAAACTCACAATTTGATAGATAGAAATTTCCCAAAAGACATCACTAACATGATGAACATACAATTTATTGTAACTTGTAATATAATTATAATATACATACATTCCCCTGCCTAGATGCATCTAAGTTTAATCATTTTACAGAGGCCCTATTATTTTTTGTTTTAGGATCAAAATATTGAACCAAAATGCTACTCGGATCCCAATTTTATTCTAAAAACAAAAATTAATACAAATATTTAATGCGAATATAGAAAAGCAAAGAACATCCATGATCTGATTTGAATCAGATCAAGTGACAAAAAATATGGCTAACATCGCATTTGTCTTAAGAAAACTTGTTTTGGGAAATTTCTATCTATCAAATTGTACAATATGAATATTAATGTATGTTAAGTCCTTCATGCCAAACTTTATCAAAGGCCTGTGCAACGTCTAAGAATATCGTTGAGCAGACTTTTGGCTCCTCTACTGTTCTTTCAATAATATTAGTTATTCTGAGTACTAGTTGCGAAAACCGAACTGATGATTTGAAATTAGGTTTTTCCTCTAAATTATCGGATTTAGCATTTTTACTAATAACTTCTCAAAGAGTATAGACATAACTGGTAATAACGATATTGGCATGTATGATCCAGTTTTGTGTGGTGGTTTGAAAGGTTTAGGAATTATAATTACTTCTGCAATTTTCAACAGGCTGGGTACATATTTCAATCGAAAGGCGGCATTTATAATATTGGTAAGCTTTAATAAAGCTTTTCTTGGTAGTTCTTTTAAAATTTCTGCTGTGATAAGGTCATAACCCGGCGCTTCTTTCGGATTCATATTTGTTTTTATCTCATACATGACTTCTTTTGGTGTTGTTCGTAGGATTTCTTCACTTTCCTGTACGACCTTTTCAGTTATTATTTCGGCTCCCAATGATTGGTCATCATGTGGTTCAAATATTTTTTCCAGGTATTTAGCAAAATTTGGTACTTTATCTTCGTTATTTCTATGGCCCATTTTTTATCTTCTGTTCTGATTGGAGAAATCTGCATTATTGGCCTTTTAATTCTTCTGGTTGCTCTCCAGAGAGAATAATCACTACTAGTATCATTAGATAAATTTCTGAAGTCAGATCTTTGATTTCCCTTTTAAGCAGATGAGTCAGATTGTTTAGCTTAGTTTTATCTTGAGGGGTTCTAATTTGTTGCCATATTCTCCTTGCCCTTCTTTTTTCTGCCAAGTACTCTCTAATTTCTCTAGGGTAGTTGTTTCCCTTAATTTTCTTTTTAACTTCAGGAGTGTTTTCCCAAGCTGACTGCTGTATGTCACATATGAACTTGTGAACTTATTTTTCTAATTGCTCCTCACTCTTAGCGGAACCATTTAGTTAATTTTACTTTCTAAAGACTAAAGTGTAAAGTAATCCCAATTTGTGTGCTTATTTACTAAACTAGGATAGCTTTCTTTTTGAATGATCCTTTCAATTAATGTCAAAAGTATTGGGGAGTGATCAGATCTTAAGTCAAGACTTTCATCTATATGTATATAATTTACAGATATATTTTTCACTATAACGAAATCAATTAGATCTGGTATTTTATTTGGGTCAGTTGGCCAGTAGTTCGGTTTACCATTTGATAAGGGTTCACATCCGTATTTTCTTATAGCATTGAGCAGTTCTTTCCCTTTAGTTGTTGTTAGTCTAGAACCTCAGTGGATATTTTTTGCATTAAAATCTCCTCCAATTACAAATCTTTACCCTAGTGATGGGGCACAAGCTTTTTTGTGCTACTGATAGAAATAACCACGCGGAAATCAATGTTCGTAGTATGAAATAAAACAAGGAAAAGTGTTTATCAATTATTTGTAATTAGGTTTGTTTGTTGTTGTACAATGATGTTGCTCACTCCAAAGTTGAGATGAAAAGGGAACGAAAATCATCGACGATAATCATAAATTAAAAAGAGGTGATAGAATAAATTAATATATGATTACAAGAAGTACTATGACGCATCAACGCGCGCATTTGATGAAACTAAGGCATTGCGTTAACATTCTCCCCGCCTTGAAACGTCTCACTGGTTTCAATATTATCCTCTGGAAGACGACAAATTTTTGATATACCACGCTTATAGATAGGTTCCATGCGCGGTTTTTACGTTAGCTAACCGAACTAACTCATCATCTCCATTGTAGACTTCGGTCACTCGCCCAAGTTTCCATTTTAATGGGGTTTGGTTTTCTTCGAGGAGCACTACTAAGTCACCGACTGACAGATTTTTGATCGGTTTGGTCCATTTATGTCTTTGTTGGAGAGATCGCAAGTATTCCGTTGACCATCGATTCCAAAATTTTTGATGGAAAAATTCGATCTGCTTCCAGGTGTCTAACATTAGTCGTTCAGGTAGATTAAGCGTGGGTAAGGCAGTGAGGGTTCGTCCAATCAAAAAATGCCCAGGCGTAAGGCAATCGAAGTCATCGATGCTGGTGGTTAGTGGTCCAAGTGGCGTTGAATTAAGAACTGCCTCAATTTGTTTAATAAGCGTCATCAATTGTTCATATGTGAACTTAGCCAGACCCATTGTGCGACGTAAATGGAATTTGGCTAGCTTCACCCCGATTCGTAAAGAAAACCAACATTTGGTGTGGCAGGCGGCGTGAATTTCCATTCAATATTGTTATCTTCGCACATCGGTTGTAGTTGATCCTTTAATTGCTGAGATGAAAGCAGCCCATAGAGTTCGCGCGATTCTGAATTGGCCCAAACAAAATTCGTGCCATTGTCGGAAAATGCACGCTTGCAGAGCCCTCGAGTTGCCACAAAACGTTTGAAGCATCCCATGAATGCTTGTGTACTGAGATCAGAAGCTAATTCTAGATGGATTGCCTTTGTAACAAAACATGAATAGACACAGGTATGTCTTTGTTGGTGCCTTACCACGAATGCGATAATGAATATAAAATGGTCCCGCGAAATCTACCCCGACGGTGTATAAAGGTGGCGCAGCCACCTTTAATTCACGGTAAGTGTCCCATCTGTTGCGTCATTGGAATCGGACGTACACGAAAGCACTCCTTGCATTTATTGAAGGAAAATATTAACTTTGCGCCAATCGAATGATGTTGTTGACAGCTCGATCCAATTCCTCGATTTTAAGACTAAATTTGAATTTCGGTAACAGCTTGAAGCGCAACATGTAAGCAACAATTCTTCTAAGCTTTCTGAAATCTTTGTAGAATTTGATTTCTGTCAAGATGTCTGATAATTTAGTTGCTACAACGGAGACTGGCACAATTTTCTTCATCTCATGCAATACCTCAGGTACTGGAAATTCTTCATGTAGCGTTGGCCAATGTGATGGCGCTTGAAGCAGAAAGTTAGGTTGGACTCGATTGGAATCCAATGAAGTGTGATTGTCGAGTCGGACCAATAGAATGTTTGCTCGATGTTGAAATGTAGGTTCTCGTGGATTTTGTTTGCTAGTCGGGCGAGTAATACTGCTGCACACAATTCTAGCCTAGGCAAAGTTGTCTTTTGAAGTGGTGATACCCGAGATTTTGAGCATAGGAGTTTAACGGAGACACGTCCATCGATTGTTACACTGCGAACATACAGTACGGCGCCATATGCGCGCTCGCTGGCATCGGCAAATCCATGTATTTGGATGCTAAGTGGTTGGTTGAAATTGAACACATGACGATCAATTGTAAATTTGTTGAGCACGATGAGACTTTCTCGAAATGTTTCCCAGTAGGTGTGCAAATGATGTGGGAGTGACTAGTCCCAATCCAGATTTAACTGCCATAAGGATTAGATTAATAATTTTCCCAAAATAATCACGGGCCCCAATAGCCCGAGGGGATCGTATATTCGAGCGATCTGCGAAAATATCGCTCTCTTTGAAACCGTAGAGCTCTCGTTGAATTTAACGAAGAATTTTAACTTGTCGGATGACGGACACCAAAAAACGCCGAGTGTTTTGATTATATTATTTTCATCAATTTTAAGTTTTGTTTCGATGAATTCCGGTGGTATATCTTTGAGATTTTCAGGTGAATTGGCATCACTTTCTTAATTCCATTCCAGCGGATTGCAAAACCTTGGTGACCTCATTTTTCAACTCTAATTCAGTTTCAATTGAATTAGTTCCTGTCAATAAATCGTCGACGTAGATATCTTTGTCGATTGCATTGGCGGCAGTAGGTGAGATGCTGTAGTGATCAAGTGTTAGTTGTTTAAGACATCTAGTGGCAAGGAATGGCGCTGAAGAGGTCCCATACGTCACCGTTTTTAACTTAAATGTTGATAGTTGCTCAGATGGTGAGTTTCGCCACAAGATGAGTTGAAACCTTTGATCTTCGTGCTGCACTCGAATTTGCCGATACATTTTAACAATATCGGCGCTAAACGCGTAAACATGTGATTGGAACCGGAGCAGTATTGAAAATAGGTCACTTTGTACCACTGGACCGACCATCATTACCGAATTGAGTAATTTTCCAGTCGAAGTTTTGGCAGATCCATCAAAAACCACTCGCAGTTTGGTTGATGAGCTATCTGGCTTAATTACACAATGATGCGGAAAGTAGAAATTTGGTGCTGCAATAGAATTTGTATCAACTTCTTCCATGTGACCTAACATGTTGTACTCATCGATGAACTTTGGGTAATTGGTGAGTAATTCTGTCGATTTGTGTAGACGTCCCTCTAAATTGTAGAATCGACGCGTAGCAATATCTTTCGAGTTGCCAAGTGTCGATGGGTCCGCCATAAATGGAAGTTTGACAATATCTCGTCCATCATTGTCACGTGTAGTAAATTTTGTGAAATGCCTTTTACACTCCGCTTCTTCAGGTGATTGCGCCTTTGTGGAATGAGGAAGATTTTCTATGGTCCAGAACCTCTCATTTTGATCGCTTAAGTCTGGCGTATTTTCAACGCAGAATGGCAAAAGTGTTTGTGGTTTAGGTGAGATGTCATTTTTCCAGCAACGACCCATCTTAATACGGTGTTCTGGATCATTGGCAGGTGCTCTGATAGTTTGATTTGCCCAACAGAGAGTAACTCGTGGTAGATTTCGGCAGATAGTAGCAAATATATGTATTGGAATTTGAAAAACTCTGGTTCAGCAAGTTGAATATTCGCTGGTATGTCCCAAGATGTAATATCATTAATTGATACGGTTGGTTGGTAACTGGTGATTTTAGGAAGCACTTGAACGTCCAAAATGGTAGAATAGTTGGTGGTATTTGATTTTAGGGTAATTGTAGAACAGCTGGAACATGCAACGACATTGGATCCAACTCCATGAATTTTTGTAGTACTGTTGAGACGAGGGAGCCTCAGTAAAGAACAAAAAGACTCGGTCATGAAACTCAATTGAGAACCGGAATCTAAAAGAGCTCGCCCAATGACCGGATGTCCCAAATGGTTGATAACTTGAACTAATGCAGTGCTCAAAAAGACGAATGACGGTAGTGTCGTCTTAGATTTGGCAGCAGCAAGCGATGATGATGATGCAAGGACTGAACTACTGGCGGTCGGCTTGCAGTTTGTGTTAACGGATGTAGTCATAACTTTCGGAATGGGTGGCTCAGCCTTTGAAGATGCAGTTGGTGAACTTATTTTGGTGATGTGTAGTAGCGAATGATGTGATGAACTGCAATGTCGGCAGCGATCTGTCACTGGACATACAGCCACCACATGGTCGAGGCGAAGACAATTGTAACATAATTTGGATTCGGTTACAAACTTGTGACGTTCATCAACTGGTAGCTGGAGAAATTTGTGACATCGAATTATTGTATGTCCATTAGCCTTGCAATGGACACAGTGGTAAGTTGATTTGGTTATAATAAGTGCGGTAGAATACATCTTTTGATGTCGATCGAATACATTTTTTGATGTCGGTTTTGTGTACTCTGTTGGCACTTTGATTTTCTATTATAGATCTCGATAACTTTTTTGTTTATTCAAATAATCATTTAAAACATTGTTTGAAATGATTCATCCAAAATTATTGGTGCAAGCCATCGTGTCCGCAGTTATGTCGGAAGTTTTAAATAATTTGGGAGTTGCTGTATGGTTCATTCATCCAGTTTGGCCAAACCGAAGTGGAATAAACAATGAATTGAAAACAAACCTTTTCACATTTTTCTTTAAATAATTTAATTTGTTTTTTTTTTAATCTCTTAATATTATTTAAACATCTTAAAGTATCTGTTTGGTTGTTTATAGAATGCTCATATAATTTCAAAGTTTTTTCATGGAATCATGTTGGGATGGATCTAGATACTTATCTTTCTAACAAATTTAAATTTGTACATGTTGTTGGTAAATGTTGAACATCATTATCAACATGAATGCCATTATCTTTGAAGTTATACATATTTCTTCCGTGGTTATTGTCTGGGATCAGACATATTTCTTCCGTGCCCATGTGGGACTATCGCGTGTTGATATTTCACTTAATTAAGGTCCAGTTTGACTGGTTGGTTGTGTCGCAACAATTTGTATGTGTGCTTTTAAATCTAACAATTCTATAATTTGTTCCTCAACGTTTGAAAATGTATTGGTCCTATTTGGGCCACCACCTGTCCCTATAATTATTTTTCATGTTTAGATAACTTAATAAAAATGCAAATATCGTTGGGACCATTTGTTGTATTAGAGCTTAAAGTGACTTCGACACTAAATTACCATCACGATACACCAATGAATTTTGCTCGGTAAATTCTGAAGAATTTGACATAGTTGCTATTGTCAAATCCATTGATGATTCTGGTGTTGTAACGAAAATTAGAAGTTGTTGTAACGTTGTTCCTGTGATTCAATTTGTCTTTGAATTTAATAATTTTGTAATGGATAAACATGACGCTGAAGTAGATTCATGGTACTTGAGCACGATTATTTTAAAATTTAAATAAGCTAAATCGTATTTTCCAGTGCCTACATCCATTCGACAAATTCAATAATTTATTGGCATAGTTTATTATAATCGCTTTGTACCAAAACCAGTTGAATTGTTATCGCCGATTAATAACTATTGTTTTGTTACTCAGAAAGCCTAAAACTGGAAGAAATTACTTTTGGGTAACTCTTTAGAAGACGCAATGTTCACTACTACTACTGATACGACCACAGCAGTCGGAGCCGCCTTGTAGCAACTCAAAAATGGATGTAAGGAACCTCTAGCATATTTCTCCAAAAAGTTACAACCAGCCGAAACGAAATATTCAGCTTTTGGTAGGGAATTACACGCCATCTACTTAGAGGTTAAACATTTTCCATATTTGAAGAAGGTTGAAAAGTTACGATTTACACCTAACCTTCATAAGCTTCAAAACAAACAGAAGTTCACGACCAGCTCGTCATTTGGATTTTAATTCGCAGTTTTCAACGGACATTACAAACTTAAGTTCTTCTCATTTCCAGTTATAGATATTTATTGTAAATATCATCATTAATTTCTTCACAGTCGTTCTAAATTATGTCTTCTACAGATGTGACAGTTCTTCATCAACCAGCAAAAAATTAACGGGTGGAGGAGTATTAATTGCCGCAAACGCTTCAATTACCAGTGAAGTATTTTAACAGTCCTATGCGTTGTCAAGTCGAACATGCCTGTGTACAAATTACAATCAATAAGAAAAAATATACATTTATACTGTATACAGACCACCATCTTCACCAAGTGAAACATACACAAACTGCATTGAATCGATCCAAGAAATTTACAATATTGCTAAGTCGGGTGATTGCTTTGTAGTATTGGGGGATTTTTAATTACCAAAGTGAACTGGTCTTATGACGAGGATCCAAATAGCATGCTACCATCTTCTACTCTATCGGATATTGAGATTTGTTTTATTGATGCCTGTTTTTACATTGATCTAAAACAAATATCAGTAAGTTTAATGTGACTTCGGTGCCACCCTCCATCTCGGAAGGATTCTCCCTCATGTTGTTTAGGAAGGTGTCGGCTAAGGCCTTCTCCACCTTCCTCCAGTTAAGGGCCGTAATGTTCATATCTTCTTGAGCCCTATCAACGACTGCCATGATGAGGTGCTCCTCTAGCACCTCGTTGAAGTGCCTGGTGTAAATACTGTGCCAGGATGCATTTGGATGGCTAAATTATTTATACACATTTTATACAAAAACGTAATTTATACAAAATCGCCTGAACTAATCATCAGGAATTTGGACGCAAAATTTCAGAATCATGTGGCTTTAGTGGTTAGAGCGATCGTTCGTTTCGTCGATCCAAGTTCACATCTCGGTTCACATCCAAATCTTTTTAATTTAATTTCTCTTTCTAATTTGGTGCATCTTAGCTTTTGTTGAAATTTTCATATTTCTATATTCAAATTGCTAATATAAGAGACGAATGTAGCAATGAAAAAAACATGCGGCGGGGGTGGAGTGGTTAGAGTGATGGACGTTGGTTTCGTAGACCACCCAAGTTCTCGGTTCGATCCAAATATTTTTAATTTAATTTCTCTATTTAAATTGCTAATATGAAACGAATGTAGCAACGAAAAAATCATGCGGCGGTGGTTGAGTGGTTAGAGTGATGAACGTTGGTTTCGGAGAGCCAAGTTCAAATCTCGGTTCCATCCAAATATTTTTAATTTAATTTCTCTATTTAAATTGCTAATATAAAAAATGGATGTAGCACCGAAAAGTTCATGCGGACGTTGGTTCTGTGGACTCAAGCTCAAATCCAGGCGGGTAAAATCCATTTTTATTTATGAACTGTTTTTCAAATTAAAATTTTCACTTTTATCCATTCAAATGTTAAGTATTAAAGATATGTATGCATATCAATATACATCGGTGGTTAAGTGGTTAGAGTGATGGCTATTGGTTTCATGTGCCAAGGTTCGATCATTGATTCTGTGCAAAAAATGATCTCAATTTTACAAAAATGACTATCAATTGTTGTTCAACTTTTCAGCTTGAGACAAAATTTTCATGTTTCTCGTTCAATATGAAATATTTTACAGAAGCGAATGAATTTTGTGAAAAAAGAGAAAGTTGTGGTTCCGAAACGAGATTCGAACTTAGATCCATGAAACCATAGTCCATCACTCTAACCACTTAACCACCGGTACACATAGAAGAAGTGGTATACAAGATATATACATCTCTCATACATACCAATAGCTGTGTTGAACCAATTTATAAGAAGAAATTGAATTAAACAAATTTTTAGCCCTTAACTGAGGCTTGACTCAGGCCGACGACACCAGTAAATTAATCTATTTTTTGACCACCATCGTTCAAATTAATTAATTTTTTTTTTGTATTAAGTACTTGCATTTGGAAATTTTTACAGAAACTAAGTCCCAATTTGGAAGAGCAAATTAATTTAAAAAGTTTTGCCCCAACCGAGATCTGAACTTAAGTCTACGAAACTATAGTCCATCAATCTAACCACTACACCACCGCCGTATTTATTAATCCAGGTTATATCGTTCTTTAATACTTAACTTGAATGGAGAAATTAGAAAATTATATTTTGACAAAAGAAATTAAATTAAAAAATGCTTCGTCCCCGACAGAGTTTTAAACTTAAGTCCACGAAACCAAAGTCTATAAACTCTATCCACTGAACCACCCGCCTCATGTTAATGACTTGCTATATCCAACTTTTATACTTACAATTTGAATAGGGAAATATGAAAATTTTAACAGAATATGAAATGAAATTTATTTAAACAATTTTGACTTGAACTTATCTCTACGAAACCACAGCTCATCACTTTAACGAATCGAGGTTATATCTTTCTTTAATACTTGACATTTAAATGAAGAAATTAGAAAATTTTATTTTGAAAGAAGAAATTAAATTAAAAAACTTTTGGCCCCGACCGAGATTTGAACTCACGTCCACGATTGCAAAGTTCATCACTCTAATCACTTGACCACCGTCGCATGCTGTAATTTTGCTACACTCATTTTTAATACTTACAATTTGAATACAGAAATATAATAATTTTAACAGAACATTTTTATATATAAATGAAATTTATTCAAACTCACTTGAACTAATCATCAGGAATTTTGACCAAAAATCGAAAATCCGTAATAGAAATCCGATTACGATGGTTCGAGTATATGCCTCTATTAAAAGGTCTCGGAGCCTGTAAATCCTCTGTGTCTGTTAATTTAATTAATTAAACGTGTCATCCTATTGTTTGTATTAATAGGGGTTTGTGGAACAATAATTGTTCCATCGTTATCATTATTTTTAATTTCTACGGTGATTGCTCGAGAGGACTCGATATGCTCCGGTTCTGAAACATTACAATTTCTATATTCCGATTGCAATATCGTTCGTGCCATCTGCTTACATTATTACTTCTCGTTATGCCAAAGTTACGTAGTGGAATATTTTGGAATGGTATTGATCCAGCCTTGATAATTTTAATTGCACCTATTGAAATTGGGATCTCTATGTTATTTTACTTTTGATAAATCAAACTCAGCCGACTTACCTAAACTGTATATTTGGTATACAACTTCTTTAAAATGAGCTCTACAAACTAGAGATCAGTTTGATGGCGTCTTTCCAGTTCTCAAACTTATGATCCATTGTTTTTTATTTGTGTTCACTTGGAATATGGTAGAATTTAATAAACGGACTTTTTTAATAATCTGGCATTTCGGCACACAACAAAATCTAACCATAATCTAATTAAATCACACACAATTCAACCACTAATTAAAAAATAATAATTACTTTTTAATAATATGTTCCTAAAAATTATAAATCAAATACAATTTTCTATATAAAACAACTCTTGAATATTTATAAATGGATAACTAGAAGATTTTTAAAACCAGCATGTGTACAATACGGGTCTGAACGCAGAATTTGCGGATTTTAAAAGAGAGCAAATACCTCATGAAAACCTTTTAAAACTTCTAGAAATGGTTTATTATACAAATATACCAGGAAGCATGATAAATAAAATACATTAATTTTTTTGGAACCGATGGTTGTATTGGGGAACCTTGAAAATGGAAATTCTTCGCCATTGTGCCTGTAAATAGAGAATTATTTTTGAACCAAGGATTGTATTGGAAAATCAGAAAAGGCAATTTTCTGGATTAAGTTGAACTATTAAATCTTTTAGAGACTAGAAATTACAGAGTGAAATACGAATTCAATTGAACTTTTAAGTAAATCCATCGTGGCTTTGATCGCCGTGAAATTTGGGAGAAAATCGAAAATGTATCTTAAGAGATGTCCTATAGAGAATTAAATCAAATATATAGATACAGCACAAAGTTGATTGTTGAATTAAAACTGCATATTGGCATATATTAATTAATTTATTGTACATCACTCATCATACAATTATCGTCTTCATGATCATTTTCATCATCGTATGATCAAGTTTATATACATACATAATATTCTTTAAATTTTCAAAATATATTCCTTACCTTAATTTTATTGATCATAAAATTTAACAAATTTAAAATACCATAAAAATCGTACAATCACTTTTAGTTTTTGTTTTTTAAATGCAACCAACCACAATGCAATCAAAATCATATACATACGACGAATAGTACGATCAAGAATGGAAAGCATTGTAATGATGATCTGCATTTTGTTGTGTTTGTGTGTACATACACACATACATATATCTGTTCTGTACTTTATTTTCAGTTTTCTTTGTCGTTTTATTATTTTTCCTCGGCTGTTTTCATATAGCGTAAAATAATAATAAAAAAGAAAATTATCGTTTGTAAAACTGACCTTGAGTAAAGAGGTAAACACCCTACGAATATGTATTATACGAATAATTTACTTTAATATACGATATTTTTTTAACGATTGAAGCAATGTTAGGTTAGGAGTTAATTATTTTCGTTTCGTAAAAGTGATCGCGATCTTTAAAAACCAAGACAGTTTATACAGACGTGCTTTGAAATTATATTAAATGGCGGTGTTTATCCAGGTGACCAGTATTAATTTATCTTTAGTCAGTATTACGAATCGAACCACTTACGCCAAATCGTATTTGGATATAATAATTTTTTGTAAGCCGTTCGACATACATATACATAGCTATAGTTAATAATTTAAGCATACATTTAATACCCGCACCCAAATCTTAAAATTTACTGCTCATCCACAAACGATCCGTGTTGTACGAGTATGTATACACAAAACAATAAAAAAAAACTTCAATATGAACTCTATTATAATTTTTACAAACAAGTGTTTTTTTTTTAGATTTGTGTTGTATATTCTTAAGTTTCTATAGTTCTTCTTCTTATTGATATTATTACTATTTTTTTATTATTGTTTTCTTATTCTATCCATGATACTATACATTTTACACATAAACAGAGGCACAAATAAAATTATAATAAATCTTAAATAAATTTTACTTTTCATAAAAAAAACAACAGTCCAACAACAATTTCAATAGATTCATTTACAATAATCATAAAACCATCAAAAAATAAAATTAATTTTGGGTTGATTGTTGTAAAGTTTTCGAAAATAAAATTATAAGACTTCATGTTGTCTTTTCAGGTTCAGGTGACCTTTTTTTGTTGTTGTGTATATACAATTGTGTGTATACATATATAGTTTGATGGACTAAGATTTATATTTTATGTTTAGTAAGTATAAATATAAATACTGTGATAAATTTCGATGCATTTGTTTTGGGTTTGGAATATAAATAATGACAAATTTTGATTTGATTGTTTTCGGTTAAAGTTTCAGGTAAATAAATAATTACACAAATTTGCAAATTAGTATTGGTAGTGTACATAATAGAACTGAATAACTCAAATTTAGTTCTTAATTCTCATTACTATTTGTCGTTACAAGTTTGGTCAAATTAAATAAAAATAATTGTTTCGATCCAGAAGTTAAATTTAATAATTGTTCTAGGATTTTATCATGTTTCCAATTAGAGTTTGATTTAACTTTATTCTAGATTACCGAATTTGGTAAAATAAAATGTTTCTTGAACAAGCACAAATTTCGACTAATGTTTTACCATCAACTTCAACTTTTTTAAAAATCGTTCATGCGTATTCTTCTAATTATATTTTAAATGTGGTTCTATACAGTAATGACAGAAAATTTAGTTAAAATATATTTATACGAGGTCCGAATGCTCGTTATAAAAAGTCGTCGATTTTTCTAAATGGTTCATTAGTATAATCAGTCATTCATAGATAACATAGTAGTATCAATCAAATTATTATTTTCAAAATAAGTAAACATTCCAATTTTTACTACGCAATTCAAACAAAATTATTACTAAAACGAAAATCAACCATACGAAGAGGCAAAATTAATTTGCCAATTGTTGATCGCTTAGTGGTTAATAGCATAACTAATCATGAATTTAGAAAAGTTGATAATTTAGCCGAAATTATAGGCACCCAGAATATCTATAATTGTATACTTTAACACGCGTACCGTAGATAGGTTCACAATAGTTGTTCATAAATGTTTTAATATAAAAATTTTAAGATGTATAATACTGCATCTGCCTTTTAAGTAAATATCTTAAAATGTCATACTTTAATTAAAACGATTTTAAAATGACAATGAGTTGATGTATTTTAAAGTCTAGATTGATTTTTGTGAAATTTACTGTTGCTTGATCGCCTGCATAAAATAAGATCTTCCTGATTTTTACTCATTTTCGATCAAAATACCAATTGAACTATGAGTTCAACTTCATTCAAATTAAAATATTAAAATAAATTAAAATTTTATTCTACGACAACCGTAGAAAGTAGGCTTTGAACTCGTAACATAGGCTTTGCACTTTTTAATAAAATTTGTTTGTTTTATTTGTTTTTGTTATATTATGCAATTTATGAATATAGTAGGCAATGACATTTGTCTACGGCACGTAAATTTTTGATGAATACTACTTAAAATTTAATTAGATTCTACATACTCGAATTGTATTCCTGGATAATAATTAAAATCAGATAAAATTTATTAAAATTCTCTATTAGATAGAATTAATTTAAGATTTAACTTCGAACATGGAAATTGTATTCAAATTTTTAATTCAGTGTCAAAATTATTAAAAAGTCGCGTTATGAGAAAGGCAACAGACTATCAGGATTGAAGAAGGCGTTAATAGGATGTCTAGTAGAAAAGACAACTAATACACAATGAGATATTGCCAAAAAATTAGGTGTTTCACAAAAATCTATGCGAGTAGAATTAGTGTGTTTACTAAAAATGATAAGGTTACGGATTCAAAACGAGCCGGCAACTGTGGTCATACACCGAAAATTTATGACGGAATGCAACGGAAAATTATACAATTAGGTAAATCCACGTGGGGTCACCAGTAAGAATTATCCTCGCAAAAAAAGAGAAAATTACACAGAATCTAAGAAATGGTTTCTTAGGGCCAAGGAAGTTCAGAATAGATTTGGGGGTGACTGGAGCAAGATAAGATTATTTGTTAAATTAGTCAAAGATGTAGAAGTATCTAAAGTTCTTAGGATAATCAATTTGATCTTTTGATAAATTTATATTCGCAATAAGCGAAAAGAGTATTCAAGTATACGTGCTGAGATCTCTTTAATATGAATTTAAGCTATAGTGTGTTGCACAAACAGTGTAACATCCAACTTCGATAATGGGATGGAGCCGCATGTCTTCTACAGGAACTTTAGGAGCTGCATGTCTTAGCTCCATACCATTATAGAAGGCGGCGGACTTTACATTGTAGAAGGGATAATGCGACAAGATCAATTCAAGAATCTTATTGAAACGCGATTGAATAGAGCTCATTGTCACAAAGCCAATTCGGTGATGCATTGGTAGAGACCAATGTGGTTGTCCTTCCCTGGCCAGGTAACAGCCCAGATGCAAACCCCATTGAGAATGTTGGGGCAATTAGAAAAAGACAATCACAACAAAAGATGACCTCATATGCCAACTTATTAAAATTTGGACAGAGGTGAAGATATAAAATTAATTGTGAAAATCTCATGAGGACCATGCAAAACAGGATTAAATTTAAAATATTCAGTACAATAAAAGCTGCCACAGTAAATTTTACAATATTATAATAATTTGAAATTATTATTTAAATGTTCTAAAAATTTGCACACCTCTATAATTAAAATTTCACTCAAAAGTAGAGTCGAATTAATTTTTATCTGATAGATCGGAAAGTTATTATATAAAAATTATAAATGTAAATTTTAATTCGGCCGTTGCTCATTTTCTATAAGCAGCCAAAACTAAAATTAGCCAAAACCACTCTCAACTACTTTTTAAATTCTAATCAATGTTTAATTAAAACTGAAAATAATTAAAATATTACTCAAACGCCAGACCAACTGAATTTATTCAAACGCGTATTTAACATACATAGATATAGCAGGTACACCTAATGCTTTTCAATCGATCAGATTCGAATACCAATGTAAAATATATTTTATTGAGATGTGTTTTGGGTGAAATTTGATGCTTAAAATCTTTTTATAAACTTTACATATTAGTGAACAGTCAGATTTATAATAAAAATTTATGATTTAAATTTATTTTAATCAAATTTAATTCATATTCGTTAAATTTTAATGTGATGATCAATATAAGTATCCAATTTCGTTTTCATGAGTTTTATTTAGTGTTTGATTTAAATTTATCCTATCTTTTTTGAGAGAATTTCATCAAATTTTATTTAAAGTCTAGTTCACTCTAATTTCGAAATATTACAGATTAAATTCTAATTTAAATTTTATATTCTAAACTTCAATGATTTTATTACAATTTTAAATAGAAATTCTACTTTTTCAAATTCGATTCAAACTGCGATCAAATAAATAGACCTTTGGATTTGACATTAAATTTGAATGGATTTTAGTTTAAGTAAAATTAGTTTGAAAATTGAAATAAATTTAATATTATAGATATGTCTGTAGTATGTACAATTCTAATAAAAAATTTGAATGATACTTCTTTAAACAACTTAAGCTTAAGTTAAACATATTATAACATATTACTTTTCATGCATTGTGGCCCTGATAAATAATATCCAAATAATTATCAAATGTGCACAGAGTTTAAAGTGCTACATTCTAAAATAAAAATTGTATAACAGCAACCTCATTATTAAGATAATTAATTAGATAATCAATAAGAAACGTAAATTTTTATGATTTTTTTTTTCAAATTTCGACTTATTTATCCATTTTATCAGACAAATATGTAGTAATAAAAACTTATTTCCCTGATAAAGACAGTTTAATTCTGAGTCGAATAGTGAAAAGAAATATCTGTTATACGGCAAATAGTTTTCTAAAAAAAATAAAATTGTGTAATGCTCTATTTATATTGAATCCGTTATAACGGCTTAACGGTAACGAATTTGATAGTTTAGAATTCAATTATCTATACGAGTGTTAAGTAAAATTTCAATAATTGAAAACACCCTCTGTCACTAAGGTGACCCGATCTTACTTAAATCAGTTTTCCAAGAAAAAAAAAAATTTCCGTATTCTGGTTTTTTAGTATATGGAAGAGTATTAAATGGACTACGAAAAAAAAAATAACATTTTTAGAAAATAGAAAAACAAAATTTTGGCGGAAATTTGAAGAGGGAAGAATTTAAAGATGATGCTGTTTTTATATTTTTGTTTTAGTCGCCACAGTTTTACCTAACCAACGACAACTAGTTTTTATTTGACACCCACAAATACATTACCATGTCCGCGTATTTTTCAAATATTTGACACCCTGTATCTTAGGCTACGACAACAACAACAAAAAACGTGTACCATAAAATTTTTCTTTTATTAAGTACTAAACAATAAAAAAAAAAAAATTTATGACTTCTGGCTCCATAGACTGAATTTGTGAGTTGACGTATTTTTCACCAATATTGAAAATACATATTTATTTACAATTTTATAAGAACCTATTTAATTTCTAGAGATGGATCAATTGAAATTGTCAGACCAAATAACTGCATATATGACAAGAGGCATCCTCGTTTTAAAAACCCTGTGAAAAAAGAAACGACGTGTTTGGAAGTGTCCGCTGCTTGTAGAAGATCAAGTAAGTATTGGAATATAATGTAGTTTAGCATTTAAATTTTATTATACATATATTTCTTTTGGTTATTACAGGGGAAGAATACCGGCGAAAATGGGTGACGCAACGAGAAAAATTTGCGAAGGAGGATAAAAAAGCCGATCTAACATCAGAAAGCGGAGTCTTAATGAAGAGTGGCCGTACTACCAAAATATGTTTTTTTTCAACAATTTATTAAACCAAGACGGTAAGATAATCTTTAATAAATAATGTATAGTTGCAATGGATTTTAATTTTGATTTTTTCCATAGTACACGTAAAAATACATTCGATTGGATATATTTACGGCGGCTCAATAAATAAATGAAGAGCCAGTAGAAAATACAACTCGCCGTAAAACCAACGAAAAATTTATGGCGTCGATATGCGACATAATGAAAGCATTGAACAGCAGGATTCCACCATGATACAAATATTGAAGTATGTCATTGATTTGCGCAGAAATAGCCGGATCTAACTTTTATTTTAATTTTAAGATAGTTTAAGTTAATATAGTGTTAATACATTCATTAGATATATATTTTTTGAATTGATGTTATTTTATTTTTTATAGTAAGGTAAATAGCTTTTTAATTGATTGAACTGATGTAATTAAAAAACACTGACAAAATTCAATACAATGTAACGTGTGATCAAATGAAATAAAATACATATATATTTATACATACGTACGTTTTAAAATTGATCATATTTTAAAAAAAAAATATTTGATTTAATAATCTAATTTATTTAGCTATACTCATGTCAACCAATGATCCAATCCAAACTTCCCTCATTGTTGACAAAACTGCACAGTTTATTGCACATTTCTAGTTCGTCTCCCAAGTTGTGATGAAGCAATCGAATTTATAGATGTTTGTCCGTCGTTTCGACATGTTTCTCCATGAGTAACCAGGTCCGAATCTTCCCAATCTACATAATGGGGAGGCGTATACACTTGAGTACTTTCCTTATTGAGCCTGAGAAAGTTGTGCAGCGCAACACACTCTAATACTATTTTTACTGTGTATCGTGGTAGCATGTTCAGAGTGGTTAGGAAGATCCGCCATCTACAAACCAAAACACCAAAAGCATTTTTACGAGTACGGCTTCATTAAGTTTTTAGTTAGTGTGAACTCCGCATCGCTTACGAAAAAGTGTGGTAGTTTCGATGATGTACTCGGTAAATATTGTTCTGGTAGTACGTCTAATTGACCAGTATGGATTTTTTCCCAAAGCTACTGATATTGAAAATACCTATATTAAAGTGAAATATTAGGGCAAAATAGTTAAAACGAAAATTGTTTAAACTTACCACCATCACTTTGCGATCGATATAAGTAAAAATATATCGGGCATCACAGGCGGCCATATGGTTCTGTCACATACATCGGACCGATAACTTCACATATAGCCTCACATGTCTCTTGTATTATACGACGAACCGTTTCCAACTCCATGCTATACTCTACATGCTCGTTCTTTGAGAAAGAAACCTATAATAATTTGTATTCTAATTTGAAAATTATTTTGAATTTAGTAAAGTGAGTGCCAACGCCAAGCGGCATTCCGGGTTGGTTTTGGCGTTTCTCGATGTTACCATTTGAGGCTTTAATAATGTTAGCAGCAATTCGAGTGTGATTTTATTCATTCTCGCATGAATAAAAAACTGATTCGGATCCAGTTCTTTTATTTTCAAAAATGTTACATTATAGTACTTGTGAACATTTCTTACGAGGACTATTTTTTTGTAAACTGTTTAAATCGTTTAAGCAACTAAGTAGTTTATTTAATTCTATTAACTTTGGCAGCTTGATTTCACGGTTTATTTTGTAACCTCCTGTATAGAATAGTACATTTTACCATAAATTGTTATGCATCCCTGCAATTTTATACTAATTATGTATTATATTATAAGTATTGCTTTATATAATATATACCAGTTCTTTCTATACATAAATATATACCATACATAAAAATATTAGAGATAAAAAACTGCAGATCATACAGATGGATTACTGTTGCGGCCATCGATTAAGTAAAACCTAATAGAATAGATAATAATAAACATTTCTAAATCTAAACCATTAAATTTTTACTTAAATAAAATAAAATTAATAAATTATAAAAAAACAACAACACATAATCGTAATTACTTTCAATATTAAAATAAATTTAAACTAAAATCGTTTTATTTCAACCCGAACACAAAATTATAACCGCTGATCGTTATCAAATTAACAAATTATGTGAACTATATAGTTCAAATGCCAAAACGAATTAAAAAAATGTTGTTTCGTTCAAATTATTAATTTTCTTAATCCAAGTATAGTTAGCCTATAAGTACAATAAACTAAATGGCCTACTCTGAGTTTCATTATATTGAATAACTATTGTCATAAAACAAGTTTGTCAATTTAAAAAATTTGAATGTCAGCGTATTATTCTGCCTACTTTTTAATACAGAAATCAATTAATTTTATAGCAACTAATCCAGTGTCAAATACTAATTAAACCGATTATATTTCATACTCGGTCCGCGTATAATACAAATAAAATCATAAAACAAAGAACGAAATGACACTGTATAACATCCTACTATGCATCTTTAATTGCATAATATTTATAATAATAAAACAACAAAATACTAAAAATAATAACATCATCTAATTTAATAAGATAATATATATGTATAAGTATAAGAAGCTGAACTCTATATAATTAAAATTAATTTATATATTGTGTAGTATAAGAAACACACAAAAATGGTAATAGTAATAAACACAATACAATCATAATCTTTACCATCTTTTACAACATAATAATAGTAGTAGTATTATACAAAACTAATTTATTACAGCAACAAATAAAAATTAATAATATTATAACACGCGTGCAATATTTAGCGGTTAATAAAAATAAAAACTACGAGCGATATATTCTTATCACCGCTCCATGAGGCGCATTGAACTTTTTCTAATTAATTTTAATAATTTTTTTATTTTCTATTCTTTTCTGTAATATATGTACACACACATAAGTACATAATATTCAGACGTGATTTTCATTTCGTTTTTACAAAATATTTTTTATTAATTGTAATTTAGAACAATAGAATTAAAAGAAGAAAAACAATAATAATTAGATTAAAACGTTGTCTATATAAAACAAAAAAAATGGTGATGATGATCGACAAAAATTATTATGATCGCGTGTTTAGTCTGTGCAAAAAACACAAGAATCATGAAACTTGTTTCAATTTAATTAGAATTGTAGCATTTATAATTTGTACGATCGTACATACAATGTGTATGTTTTATACATATAATATGTCTAGATATACATATGTATGTATTTGATGATCATTGCGTTTGTTTGTTAGTTGGTCGATCACCCTATATCTGTATATGTGCATAGTGCGATAATTTTATTCATATACTTACATGAAATGCATTTTGTTTTTTGGCTTGAGTGTGCGACGACATTTTTTTTTCGCTGCGCGCAATTATTCGTTTTTGCTCTTTAAAACACAATAAAACAAGTTATATACGTACATATGTACATACTTATGTACATTGATTTCAACCGATCATATTTTTTTATGTGTATTGTGTGTTAACCAAAAAAACTATACATACGATCCTAATATAAAAGATCATCTTAATTTCTTTCTATAGAATACACAAATAAGACGTGTACAATAAGATGTGGTTCGTACGCAAAAAACTGAAATAGTCGTATAAATAAAACGAGATGGAACGAAAACAAACTGTTTACAGCAAAACAAAACCAACAACTCTATAACAGTTTTTTTGTTTTGATTTGAAAAAAAAAATAAATTGTGTAAGATCAAGCGTGTTTATATGATTTGAAAAAGCGGACTAAGATAAAATTGGATGAAAACAAAGAACTACGATCGTCGCACAATATTAAAAACGTGATTTTATATTTTGACGACAAATTTTAATTCACAAATTTTGTTTTTGTTATTTATAGTAGGATCATCGATTTTAGGTTAGGTTTAACGACATGCACACTTGTTGATAATATGCATATGCAACAATATATATTATGACTTTGCAACTCGATCAGAGATGTTGGGCAATGATTTATTGTACACTAAAATTAAACTGCACGCAATTCTTACAGGAAGACATGAATTAAATTAAACAGCTTAAAATCTGGGGGTCTATTATGAAATTTATCAAATAATTCAATCATCGAATATTATGAAACTAAACAAATCAATCGAATCGAATTTTACGATATCACCTGACGAATATTATAATTCGATTATGGGTGTTATAAAATCATTATGAACCAGAATGAGACACAAAATTTGTCTCGGCTGTTTTATTGTTGATATTATAGCAAATAATTGACGTTTCGAAGTAGCCACAATTTATTTGTTTACAGACATATCGAATACAAAGCTATTTTGTAAACAATTGCTTGAATGGTGTTTTATTTCAGTGATTGTAAGGTAGTGAATAGTGATTTGATTTCAGTAGTGATTTCAGTTAAACACTAGATCAAATATGCGATTTAGTTGGGGTAATATTTTCAAGTGGTAGCAGCAGTAGTGATGACGAAGAGGCGTTTAAAGACGTTAAAAAACGATCGTGTTGGGTACGGTACGATCGTATTATTTAACACGGAATGAATCAGGGGCTCATCACAACACAGTTCAAACGCTATGTGGTGGTTCTGTAGATGATCCCATAAAGTTTAAAAAATATTTGAGGATGAGTGCTACCCAGTTCAAGGAATTGTTATTACTGTTGGTCCCAACGATATCAAAGCAGACATATCTTAGGCAGTTCATTAATAATAGTATGAGATTAACAATACCGTTAAGATAAGTTTAGTTTTAACCGTGTTTTAGATTCCCTGCAACTGGAGCGTCTCAATAAAGTTTATATATAGGATACAAATGTTCGCCAGCATCAGTGCACAACTGAAACGACAGCAGCAATCACGACTGCATTAAAAGGCACATTATTTCCAAAATTAAATAAGGAATATTTTAAATTAATCGCCTGTGGATTCGAGGAAAACTGGAATTTTTCTCATTGCATTGGCGCAATTGACGGCAAACACATCAGAATACAGGTATTTTTTTATTTGATTAAAATAATTTTTTATTTTCCATTACAAACATTTGCAATTAATTTTATTTTAGGGTCCAGCGAATTCGGGATCAGCATTCTTTAATTATAAAAAGTACAATTCCATTGTACTTATGGCAATTTGCGATAACCAATACAAATTTTTGATGTGTGATGTTGGTGCAGCTGGTCGGCAGAGCGATGGAGGAGTTTTCCAAAACTCCGATTTCGGAAAGCAATTTTATTCGGGTTTAATTGAGTAAGTAATTTTTCAAATAGATAATTTATATTACATTTATATTGGATTAACATATTTTTTATTTATAGGATTCCAGAACCATGTGACGTTGCACCGGATTTCAAAAATGTTCCGTTCGCACTTGTAGCCGATGACGAGTTTACTTTGGGAATTAATATGCTGAAACCCTATTCAAATCAGCAATTAGATATTCCACAACGAATACTTAATTATCGCCTTAGCCGCGCTCGTAGGGTGATTGAAAATTCATTTGGTATTTTAAACGCCAAATGGAGAATATTCAACACTCCAATAAAAGCAAATTTCGAGGTAGTGGACAGCATAATACAATCATGTGTATGCCTACATACTTAATTGGCTTCGACCGTACACGACAGAATCCTGCTACATGGTACCAGGCCTTATCGATACATACGATAAAGTTACAATGATTCATGGTTCGTTGCGAAATGAGACGACCATGTTGCTTGGGCTAAACCGGAATACCTTAAATTTCACAACAGCAGCTAAAGCTAATAGAGACGCATTTGCGAATTATTTTGTAAATAGTGGAGCGGTGGATTGGCAAAACGACAAAATTTAATTATTAATTAAATTAATTAATTTGTTTAATTTTAGTTATATATACATATATGTATATAAATTTGCAATATTTTCTCGGTCAGGGTTTTCCTGTATTAGAGGAATCTGAGAAAATAAATTAAAACCGGCTACAGACGTGAGGAATTAATTCTTCCAGCTTTGAATTGTTAATAAAGTTTTTAATACAAAATATATATACATATATATAAATATAGTCTTTTATTTCAGTATTTCAGGTACAATATTATTGCTTTAGTATTAATAAATAATAGAATAAAAATTTTTAATCCTCCATAAGGACTTGCATTATTTCTAGTTTTTCTATTCTTTGCTTTTCTTCTGAAATTTTTGCCAGTTCTGCCGCCACCAAATCTCCAAAAATTTGCTAAAACTTCGACAGCTCTTTTTTACAATTAATTTTTCCTCATTTCCAACTTGTACTCATGAAGTGGTCGTTCTGAAAGTTAAATAATAACAAATTAACAACCCTAACCAAAACCAATAAAATTTGTTTTAGTTAAAAATAATTTTTTTTATAACTATAACTTAACTATGGATTTTTACCGTAGCTGGACCAGAAGATGTAGATGGGTCGATTGAAACAGCTGAAAGCGATGAAGTATCATCAACTTTCGACGTTTCATCTACGTCGTAGATATGCTCGTCTTCCACCACATTGCTGATGAACAAACTTATTGATCTGAAATGAAAAAATTATCGTTAAAAATGTATGTTGATTTGAAGAATATAACCTTCATATCAAATACATATTACTATCGATTCACATCACATCGAGCAGTTTTTTAACCGACTGTGATTTAACGCATAGGGTAAAATTATAAAAATGTTCCTACTTCCGTGGAGTAGTGGTGTCTACCAAAAATGAGAGCAACTTTTCAGAACGACGAGGTTTCATATTCCCGCCACCGGAACCACTGACTGTGTACTTAATGTTCCGGATAAATGATCCAACGTTTTTTTATTTATTTCTATTTATAGGGATTGCCGCAAAATCTGAAAAAATAAATATGTAAATAAAGAATTACAATATCGATTCATTAGTGGAAAAATGATTCGATATCGCTGAGCGAGGGAATGAATCGCTTTAACAAGTGATGATACTATACATTATTTAATTATGGCATTACCAACCTAACTCTTTTGTGAAATCCTCCCATATCCGAACTTTAATCAACTATTTTTATAGAACTCGTCAAATTGATTCCATATTGACGGCCTGGCATGCACTGCTTTAATTAAGGCTACTATAAGTAAAATTTAGAAATTAGTACATATAAGTATATTGATGACCGATAGCAAGTTACCATTAGAAATTTGAATTTCGGTTTCCTCATCAACTGTAATTAAAATTGCACAAATTATTAATATGTAGGTATTGTCATACAAATTTGTTTTGCAACAACAGTGCAACTTTCGGATGCCACACTGGCATTAACAATTGACCAAATTAATATTCGATAGTGGAACTATTGTTGTAAATCGACTTCGCTAAAAATTCTATAGATATAAAAACTATTCTTACCGGCATTTTTTTCCTTCCATTTTTGAAAATATTATATGTCAAAAAGAACTATAATATTAAATAACTTTGAACGTAGGTTACTACTTTTAATGTGCGTATTTGTATTTTTATAGCAAAAAAATTACGTATTTTCGTATTCTTTTAGTAAAAAGATGACTGCGTTTGTCTTGTGCTATAAAAGACACCATAATTTTGGGTTTGTTTCTCTGGTTTCGTCTGTTGGTTTTCAAAAAGAAGAAGTTCTGTCTCGTTTTTTCTTGAATGATTTTTCAATGTTGTTTCTCAATTTTTTACAAGATGACTTCATCTGAAAAATTTCGTTGAATATAAATCAGCCATAAGCTTTCATTTCAGTTTAGTTTCAAGAAAATGAATGTATGTAACTAATTCAGTAGATATTACGCTTTGCACAAGTTATTAATAATCCGGTAGTACAGACTTTATTAAATAACCGCTCTATAACTACTGTAATAACGCGCAGCATGTACTCCACTCGCACGAGTAGCATTTTAACTACATCCTCCGTACATAAGCTGGTAGTGATAATAGCATAATAAATGCTTCTGCGACTGAATATAACATTTTAATCTCAAAACTTCCGCTTATTAAAAACATAATATTTACTAGCAACTAAAGTACAAGGTCCCTAAGATAATCCAAGGTCACCAAACAAGTTTTCACTTTTTAATTATTATTTTAATCAAAAGTTCAAGTACTTTCCAGTTAATAAGAAAATTTAATTAATATCTGCAAAATGGCCCCGTTGAGTCTTCTTTCAGACGGCTTTTATTTAGAGGAAATTTGTCCACCAAATTTTCACATAACTGAGGCTCAAAGTGCTTGAATCGTTTGTTGAGCGTAGGCAATTTAACACAAACCTTCTTAACGTAACCCCAAATAAAAAAATCTAGAGTGGTAAAATCGCACGGACTACGGCCAATTGATGTCTTGAAGTGTAAAACATTAAAAAAATGGTCCTAGCACGCCTATAGGTCACAAACCGCATAAAATGATACTCATGGATAGTTTGTCGACATTACCTCCATTGCTGCCTAGACGATAAACAAACATAAATAACATGTTTTGGGATGTCGACTTAATTTCGTGTTTTTTACTTTTCTTTAATTTTGACAGCGTGGAAATTCTAGATTTCTAATTTTACAATTTATTTATTTTTAATACAGACTTAATCAATTCAGAAGTATCTGAGAGAGAGAGAGAGAACAAAATTATAATAAGCATAACTCTAGTTAACATAATTTAAATATTTGAACAGAATTTATTGTAAATCATTCATGTATTAAAAAAGTGTATGTAACTCTCACTTTTATTCGTTAGTAACACTATCTATTCAATCTTAATAATTACTTTTGTTCCATTTCGTGTAATTTCAGAAAGATATCAACATAAAAAGTTATACAAATTACAATGACAAGCTTACTAATTATATTGTCAAAAAAAAAAATAAAGAATTGAGGAAGTTTCGTTAAAGTTATGAAAATTTTACTGAGGGTAAAATTTTGAAGAATTCACTTTTATTTTTTAAACCAAAACATTTACATACACGACCGAAATACGTATATAAATAAATAAATAAATAATAATTAAAATGTAAATTGTACATACATACATATACTCGTACCAAGCATACTCGTATAGCAACAATTATTATTACAAATTGTAGATTAATATCAAATAACCAAAAAAGCATTTAAAATTAATTTTAATTTAAAATTTCCTTTTTTTTTCATTTATAATTCAATTATAAAATAAAATAATATAAAAAGTTTCCCCATTTTAGGACGACAGGTAAATCAAAGGAACTGAAACAGGTGGTATATAGTTATACGTTTAAACCGCGACCGCGTATGTATGTAGATACGAACAGAAAAGCAATGAATTTTAATTACGATCAATTATTTTCTAATGAAAATTTATTTAAATTTAATTCAAATGAAGACAATAAATTTTCAACTATTAATTTGTTTTTAATTACAATATTCCACCACTAGTTTTACAAAGTTGTGGTAATTTAATTCAATATTGTATATTCCGATCAATTATTGATTGTAATTAAATGTAAAAAAAAAAGTTTAAGGTTTTGTACATTTTTGTGGAAAAATAATTATGATTTGTTGTAATGTGGCATGTGTTTAATTGCATTGTATCTTTTATGTACGTTTCGGAGCAAATTGATTTTAAATAAAATGAATAAGTAAATGTTTTTGGGGTTCAGCAACATTATTTTATTATATAATAATAATAATATTTAAAAAATAAAATAACTGGTATGTACTTACATAGTATAATGGCCCTATTCAAGAATATGTAAGGTTTCACAGTTTCACTAAATTAACATTTGTTAGGTTTTAAAATAAATGTACTGCGTATCAAATGTACAAAATATCACATCCATATAAAAGCTAATAAACATTTGTAAAGTCTTAATAGTGATAATGGTCGCGATTCTACGGATTCTCTACTTTCATTACCTGTGTCCTCTTGGACACGTTTAATCCCATTTTTAAAGCCTTAAAAATACAGCTCGGTTTTATTGCCATCCGTAAGCTGTTGAGATTTAGATCTTCTACATTGTATATCCCACAATGACACCAAATTGTTACGAATTTCGGGCTCATCTAAGGATTCATTCATTCCTAAGGGATTTTGCTAACACTTTTGAACACTTTATCTCTTTCCAATTTTCACTAGTTTCTCACCTATTTCACTTTATCCATCTCACTGATCACTCACTGGTTGAATTTAAACTGATTTTACTCTGCAACCTGGTTGCGTTTATATACCCGTTCAATGCAACTTTCAAACTTGCCATATTGGGTCGTTGTATGAAAATTGTCCAAGTAAGCCGTGTATTTTTTCGAGAATAACCTGTGAAGTAATCATTGCAATTTTCACATTAATTGCATTCTCTCTCTCGACGCACTTTTGCTCCTTTCCCCTCTATAGTTTGTTTTTGTTCGCGCCATGTCATGCTTCTCGAAATTATGATGTTTTTTTACTGAATAATGGTCATTCAATCTTTGAAATTGGTTATTCTGTCATTGCAACTAGAAATAAATGTCCATCATAAAATCTTCAAATGTCAGGATGAGAATCGAACCATCCTTCGTTACCACACCACACTCTGTAACTGCGACTCTAACTATTAAACTAATAACGCTACTGTTGTACTTGTGTTTAACGTTAGTCATAATCATCACAATATACATAAAAATATTGAAAAAATATACACAAAATGTGCAGCTTTTCAGGATCTTGGCTGTCGAAGCGGTGTACACGAAAATGAACTTTAATCCTAGAGATTTAAATCCTACCTCTGTCCCAATCAAATAAACTGAAATGACAAAAAACGTCCATTTTCTCTTCTTGAGTTGAAATCAACTTCATAGTACGAACTGTGAATCCTAGGATTTAACTCCATTCTCGTGTATGTCGCTGTAGTGTATTACAGTATAATAGATCGAACAAGCGGTATATACAGCGGTTGACTTTAATATTAATGGGTCTCAAAAATCTTTACAATTCCGCTTAATAAAACCTATAGCGTAGAGTTACTACCAGTCCGACTAAAAGTTTAGCATCAAACTGTCCGCTTTTATGATATTCATAGTAATTTCTTAGCTGTTTCTAGAAACTTCTAATTTAAATCCTTTATCTATGAGACCACGGTGCAATACCCCGACAAACACATATACTTAAACATTAAAACCACCCAACTGTGATTTTTGGTCACCACCGGGTTTCGAACCCGAGACCCTCGAATAACAAAGCAAGGACGCTACTTACTGTGCTAACGAGAGCGGCAAGTTTAAATTTAAATAAAACGGATTACTAATTTTTTTTTTAAATAGCACAAAAGTTTAAAGACAACTTATAATGGATTCAGACATTTAAAAAAAACTGTAAAGTGACTGGGCCAAACCTTCAGCAATCATAAATAAGGTGTTATATCCATTTTCGATTAAAATTTATCTTGCGGATTTTGATAGCAACCGTTGTCTCAATTAAAGAAACTAGGCAGATTTTCCCTGTGATAGCTTAATATGTTACTCGGAAGAGAAGCCGAAGTTTCAAATTACAAATGTAGTTTCAAATCATAGACTTTTTTGAATGGCTTTGTTAATTTCGGTACCGATGATGTCCCTGTTAATTTCAACGTTGAAAAGTCGATGCTTCAAAATTTTTTTAAAAGAAAACGAAAATGTAATCCAGTTGTTGCCTCGTTCTAAATCACTATACGATATTTTGCTGTTGAGTTTAGCAAGTGATGATTTTAAATTGACTACTGGCCACCAAACCACAGATGCATATGTTAGCATTGGTAGAACCAGTGATTTGCAAATAAAAAAAGCATTTTGGGTGATAATCCCCAAGAGTTACCAAAAGCTCTTCTACATTGACAAAAAATCACTGTGGATTTTTGTAGTTTGTAATCCAGATGATACTTCCAAAAAAGTTTATTATCTATGTAAAATAATACCTATGTGTCTGACGTATAGGCTGAGATATTAATCTTACAGCCAAAAAAAGATGGCACAGAAAATACTTCAGTATTCCTACGTCTAGTGAATACAACTAAACAACTGTAAATCCTTGTCAAGATACCACTGTTCTACAATAAGAAGAGCGTGTTGCGTTAAATCGTTCTGCATCAGCGTAACTTTGAGCGATGAGGCCGGATCCCTGAAGTTGTACAAGAAGCTCGTCAATGACCAAAAGCCATAACAGAAGTGAAAGCTCCCCTCCTTGTGAAGAACCCCTGGCAACATTGACTGAAACCGACCTATCATCTAGCTCGGAGATATCGATGCGAGATTTAACAATGGTAGATTCGATACCAAATTTGGTACAGGCATTAGAAATCGTATTGAACTATGTACTTTCAAAGGCTCCTGGAATATCCAGAAAGTACCCTGAAACTGACTATTACACAGCGATCTTTCAATTCTAGTTACAAGTTCATGTAGTGCAGTTTCCCAAGATTGGCTAAACCTGTAAGCATGTTGCATGTTACTGAGCGGGGCGCTAGTTAAATAGTGATCTCTGATGAATCTATCAACAATCATTTCTAAATATTTGAAAAAGGTTGATGACAGGCAAATAGGCCGAAAAGCATTGGGGTCGGTATAGTTGGACTTGCCAATTTTCGGAATAAAAATAGCTCTACTCTTGCTCCAAGACTGTGGAACAAAGCTAAAAGCAATACAAGCCTGGAACAACTGCAGTAGATATTCCGCAATTCCGTAATTCAGCAGGGCAAATACCATCAGGACCGACAAATTTGTAATATGCGGAGGAGAATATACTCCAACGCAAGATATCATGATTTATTAATCTGAAAGCTAACTGCCAATCGGGAGTATCAACAATAACGTTATTGGTTTCGACAATGTTGTCGGAATTTAGAGTGCTACAACCCGGGAAATGAGTAACCTACTTCCTTTTTAGAGGAAGTAAGCTCACCATTGAGTAGTCGAAGTGAATTGAGTCTACACGTATTATTCCTACTCAAGGTTTTGTTTAGTCTAGCTACAGCAGAAAAGCTATTAATTTTCTCACAGAAATTAATCCAAGATGACCTCTGTGCAGATATTAACGCTTTGTTAAACACCTTTTGTGCATCTAGGAAGCCTGAAGATCAGTTCTCCTGGCTTTATTCTTCAGCCTCCTAGTGAGGTTTCTTACTCTTTTAACATCAGAATACCAAAAAGGTTTGTTCCGAGTTTTATGATTAATGATAAATGAACACGGCCTCGCGAATGCAGTTGAAATTGCTTTCGATAGTGCAGAAGCCTGTAACTCGATATCCACAGTTGAACAAACTTCCTTAAGTAATTCATGGATTGAGGCTCAAGAGAGAATGAATTCCAATCAGTTTTTTTTTTTATTAAAAATAAATACAGAAAGCTGAACGTATCCCTATTTGTACACGGCTACAGGTCCACCTTTTAACTGGCCATCTGCAAACTGCATAGCTCCATGCTAGCCTGTATTAACATGAACGATGGGGGTCGGCCCATGAGTTCTACATTCCACCAGACGGTCATAGATGTTTTCAATTTAATCACCGATCGTAATCGGAAGATGAAAAATCCCTTTTTGCATCCCGCCTCTGTTGGGATTCAAACCCGGTACCTCCCGATCCAAACGGCGCAGCCCTAACCACTGCGCTATTTGCTCGGTAACTTCCTATTACGGTAAGGTTTAAGCTACGGTCTTTTAAGGTTGATATTAAAAGAAATACACATTTGATCAGAGGTGAGAATGTCATTCGTCACTCTCCAGTTTAAAATTAACTCAGTAATGGACATGGAGCACAAACAGATGTCAATCACTTCTCTACGAGCTGAGTTAACAAAACTTGGCTGACACCCAACATTAACAATTTCAAGTTCCGAGGAATTTATATAGTTAAACAGAGCAAATACCTACTGCGGAGACGATCCAGACCCAGCAATGTAGTCACAGATCGACCCGAAACACAATCGATTAGCGGTTAGTCTCCTATCTGTGTCGGATAATTTTCCATCCCTTGACCGAAAGATTTGGATTTATCAAACCGATATTTGTCACTACCACGCCAATTGCCCCTGTCGTTACTACAACCAGGTTATTCGCAGTCCAAACAATTTGGTCATCATTATGAATTTTTTTTTGTTTCATTATTTTACAATCTATCAGCTTCCGAGACATTCAGTAAATTTTTTAACCTTTTTACATTGTCTCGTATAACTAGCATAAATTTATACAATAAATAGATTTAACTATTATTGACTCGATTCATAAGAGGTTTCAAAGTTTTAAATTAATGTTTATAGGTAGGCACTCTTATATCTAAGATCTATTTGGCAGATACTAAATTTTGTGACGTTTTAATTTTTCCTTCGTTGTGATAGTGGGAAGTTTGTTCACCAGTTCATTTGGATGAATTGTCAATCTTTAGAGATACCTATGGCACTGAACTCCCTAATTTCATCTCGTATTATTAGGACCTGTAGGTCTCGGTGAATTATACCATTTCAAGAATGTCCAAGTTCGAGTTGCTGGCCGTTCCCTACAGCTGCAGTTATAAAGCAGTAGTTTATTTTCAATCGATAAACTTGACATTTTTGATAGTTTTATTCCCAATTGCTTTTTTTTTGTACATATGTATATGTTTACGCCCATGTTAGAGGTTTGTCGAAGTTAATACCTAAATGTTTTACTTCATTAGCTTGAGGTATATCCAGGTTATTCCCCTGTAAAACTTCTGTCGCTTATATCTGCGGTTTATAGCAGTTATAGAACAATATCTTTTTTCCTCAAGCGCTTCTTGAATTACTTGAACTATTTTATGTACCTGCTGTATTGTTGAGTGCTTTGGTCTAAATCCAAACAGATGGTCCGGAATCAGCTTCTTCTCCAGCAATAAAGCCTTTAGACGCGTAAGCAGTACATTTTCAAATAATTTTAACATAACAAAGTACCAATTACTTTGTTATCGGTCTGTATAAAATATTAATATTACTTGTGAAACGTTCCATTGTATTGGGAAATAACCAATTTTAAGTATTGCGTTGAATAAGTACGTTAGAAATTGAATAGCAGCTGTTGCAAAACTTTTCCTATGATAAGATCATATCCTAGCGGCTTTTTCGGGCTTAACTCTCTCTGTATCGCTGTTTTTATTTCAAAGATAGTAAACTTCGTGATTGTACGATTCATATGCATTGACGATTACAATTGCCTTTGAATGTTGTTATTCTCTTCGTTTCTAGTTTCTGATTGATATGGTTGGAATACTTTTTCGAAATGGTGTGGAAATAACTCAGCCTTTTCTTCATTCTTTCTCGCCCAGTGACCGTCACTTTTACATATCGCCGGAATATGATGTTGTGGTTGTTTTAGTCTCTAAATCGCTTTCCGTAGTGAATCTGTATTTTCTGTTGATTTTTTCAGTTTAATTCTCTTAACTATTTTACTGCTCAATTTAAATTTGTTTGCAATTAAAATTAAAACACGAATTGTCATATTTTATCAACAATTTGTCAATTGTATATAATCTGACAACCGAAAACGATCGATCAACAAAATTTCACAAATTCTATTAGTTCTCATCTTTTACCACGATTAATTATTCAGATGATCAAGAAATCGATTTACCTTAGTATTAAAACGAATCAATGATTTATTAGACATCATACCCAAAATATATGTTATATCAAGCGATAATTATGGTAAGTTTGTTAACACAATGAGCCAAATTATGGGTTTGATAATAGAAACTAATGTTTACTCGTTTAGATGAACGGTAAATAGTTATTCGTATAGATGTCCAAAACATCAATTCACACTCATGTCATAAAAATAAACATTTGTTTAAACACAATCCCATGTCATAAGGTAGTAGTATTACATACATATTTGAAACAAATCGTTAAGCATTTCCAGATGTTTGGAATTAGAAACAAATTAAAATTTAAAAACTGAAACACTAAAATCCATTAGAACTTGTGCTAATCATGTTTAATGGTAATTAATTTTTGAAATAAAACAGAAAACCAACCATCCAAATTCCTTATGACGAGGATTTAAATCGAACATAAACAAAAATAAATCTGAAAAGTTAATTTGCATAACAGATGAAGTTAAGTATACGTACGAGACACACAATATTTAAAAAATGACACCAAGGTATTGTCAATCTAGATCATTTTACAAACCATTAGGATAACAAAAAAAAAAAAAAAAAGGATTATGACCATTTTCTTTCCATTGTGTATCTTATTTAAATTTTTTTTTACCAAATTAAATAATTTAATTTTTTGTTAAGATGCATTGCATTGTTGTTGGACTTTTATGTGTTTGAACAACTTTCTTTGCACTTGTTCAAATTTTGTATTGAAATAACGGGTGATTCAAAAATGTATTACCCTTATCCTAACAGTCCGAATAACCTCTTCCGTATCTAAAATATAAGATTTGTGAAGTACCCGTTATATTATGTAGGTACGTATATAAACATAAATTTAAGGGTACGATGTTGATTACGATAATAAAGATGAGGGCTATTTGTTTTGTGATATATCGTCGTAAAACCTAATTTTTATTTTTTTTTATTTGGGTTAAATTTTTTTTTTTTTTTTTAAGTTGTAACAAGACACTTTTCTTACTATATTTTACAAACAAAAACATCGGATTTTACTCCACTAGTTCTGTACAACAACAACAACATTTTTTTAAATTTGAAATGTTTTTGGCAAAAAAAAAAAATTAAATCTTAAATCATCGTTGGTACTTTTATTTTTACATTTTTGTAACAAAAGAAAGAGAATCACATCTGGTTCGTTTATTTTATTTATGCGCTTTTGTTGTGTATATTTCACATTTCTATGTTAGTTCCAGAATATAAATTTGTGTATCAAATTTAAGTCAACCTTAACAGCAGAAGCAGAACAATAAAAGAATTGAAAATAATGTTTATAAGATAAGGAACATAGATTATTTCAATATATAATATACTTTGCATGTGCAATGATGACGTTTTGAGATTAAGATTTAAATTTTAAGATAAATACAATTGTTGTTGTTTGTAAACATGTTTCCATCTTTTACAATCATGAATCGTAGTTTTTTTATTGTTTTTATTTAAGCGTGACTTTATTTATTAGCGTGACTTATTTAAACAAATTTTGTCATAAATGTAACAATTTAGAATCTTTTCATAAATTATATTTTGGTAATTCTGCATTGAATGTATGAAAGTGCAATACATGAAAACTCCTGCAATTATGGTACAGGGAGTTCATATTTAGGACCAAATTCAGAACTACGTTAGTTTTCAAACACTGTTGAACAATACTCTTACTTTGATAATGCTATCCCAATTTGAATTCATCAATTATTTTCATTTTAAACTAAATTTGAATTTTTATTAGAATTTTTCAAAGTTTACGAACGAATAAAATTATGGAATGAAACACTGCTTACTCTATTACCATGTGATTGAGTATTAAATCGATTATATTAAATATAGTTTCAATACAATAATCTTCCTGGTGATCGAAGGTGAAAGTACACAAATGATTAGTATTGTGAATTATGCCCAGTCCAAAGTACTCTACAAAGAGATACGGATTGCAGCGAAGGCTAAATGTGCAAATGTCGCCGATGATATTCTATTTGATCATTGTTCGAACCTTTTCGATTCACATTAAATTAGGCTGACCAGATATGTTCGAACGCAAAAGAGTATGTTTTACAAATTTAGTTTGAAGACCTTCCAACCAAGCAGCAAAATATTTTTATTAGTTCATGCACTCCAGCTACAGGCAATTATTTTATTCGTATCGATTAGAAATCGAACATATAAAAAGATCACTGGATAGATGAAAATCTTGTTAAAAACAAGCTAATATGCAAGAAAAGGGCCATTTTTCTACATAATTTCGGTTTTTTTCTGAAAAAATTGGATAAAAAACTTGATAAAAACGAGCGCATATTAGCTCGTTTTTAACAAGATTTTCATCATTTTTATCCGTTTGAGTCTCGTTCGTTATCAGAATTAACCAGACAAATCACTCTACGAACTAAGAACGGCCATGCACCACCACCCATAGATTCGAAAAAGAGCTATTAATCTGTCTTACTCATTTATGTTCGAACCTGGTAGGTTTCCACGTGTTGAGTCAAATTAAGCCGCAGGCTCCACTCCTGGTGGTGCTCTTCCGTCAATTTCTATTTATTTTGCTTTGATGTAAGTTTCAACATTGTAACCATACTTCCCCCGGAGCCCAAAAGCTTAGATTTCCCAGAAATCGACTGAAAGAGCCATATATTAAGCTCCATCCAGTGGTCTTTTTATCTGACTAGGAAATTTAACGAATTACACATCTAAATTGGATTTAAAAAAAATTTAATTTTAGAAACGTTGATCAACTACATCGACCTTACGATTTATGTAATATAGTTCAAATTTCAAATTCCTAAGTTGGCTTCCTAACAATAAACTCGATTTTTTATATGACAAGTCGCTTTAAATTTAACGTTCAAGTATTTAAAAAAAAATATGTTATAGAAATTGAGGGATTACCTTATCCATAGGATATACATATCCATAGAGTGGATATTTGAACATATTGAAGAAATTGACAATTATTTTTAAACTTTGGTTGTCGTTTTAGAATTACGGCCTAAACATACTTGGGTTTCTTGTATATACGAGAATTAAGATTAAAAAAAAACATTCTCTTTCCAATCAAAGTTTATAAAAAAACAATAATAAAATTTTAAAAATTAAATTTTGACATGGAAGTTATAATTTAAATTATTTTTACAATTTTGAACCCCAAAAATGTAAATTAATAAATAATAAATTGAAGAAATTAAGAAAATTTAAGATTTAATATTTAATAATTTTGAATTTTTAAATTTAATTTAAAATTCAGAAGAAAATCGCTTATTACATTTTTAAAACTATAATTTAAATTAAAACATTAAATTATAATTAGATCTGGAACAAATTAATAATTAAAAATTTTGGCTCAAAATTTTGAATATCAAACGTCGGTTTGGATTTCAATTTTAAGTAATTTTAATTTGGATAATTAATGTGTGCCAAATTCCAGGAATTTGTCGGGTTTGCTCAACTCGGCTTGGGAGATTCTTTAGTAGCACACAGAAAGAAAATTGGGTCTCACAAAAAAATGTTCCTGGTTTCTTGTACCGCTTGTACCTAAGAACTCATTATAAATTTATATTCATTATAAGAAAAATAATAATAATAATTGATGTACTCCACGATACATTATAAACTTAATAATTACATAACTAAATTAAGTTAATTCAATTTTTAAATAATTTTAGATAAATTTAAGTAAAAACTAAAACTAGAATTTAATAATAATAAATAAATAAATAAAAATAATTAATTCAAATACCTTATTTAAATACCAATCTTAACAGATTGTAGTTTAAAAATAAAAAAGGTATCAATAATGCAACAGAGAATGCGACAACAAAACGAGCGTATATAATTTGTTTTTTTTTTTTTTAGAACCAAAACAAAAGAGGTTGTATATATGTAATTTAAAATTAGCTCACCTGAACTTCCAGTACGAAGAGCGCTCCTGGTAATAGAAAGCCGGTTGATTTTTTTCTGAAACAAAAAAAACTCTCCCGTTTGGCTCAAAAGAAAAACTAAGACAAAACACTTCACAGAATCTCTAATATTTTATATTAACACCTGGTATCATATGTACACTAATACATTAATAAAATAAAATTTGTAATAATAATTAAAAACACTTTTTTTTACTTGCTACAGCGGAACTAAACTAAACCGTGATGTAAAATTACCGGAATACGCGTATATATATTCACGATGAATTTCGTATTCCATCGTCCTGGTACGATTTTGTTGAAGAATTTAAATTTTTGTATTTCTTTTATTATTATTTATCAAATTCTTTTCTTTGATGTATTAATTGAGATAACTAAGCGGCAAGTGATCGATTTATTGCAATCGACCGATTTTATTTTATTTTTTTTGTACATATTATGGCTAAAGGCAATTTTTATGGCATGATATGCACATTAGGGTTGAACAAAACATAAAAACGTAATTTGTTAATTTGGATCAATTTTCGAACCATTACTGAATGTAAAAACTACGTAAATCGTAAAATAATCTCAAGCTATACTTTAGATAACTTAAAGATAAGTTTAATTTTATTTTTAATTAAAATTATGATGTGTAGGCTTTTAAATTATTTTGAACAAATTTTTAATCTGAATCATTTAAATTTTTAATTAAAACCTGTAAATTAATAAATAGTACATTTTAAATTTGAAATCTGGCTTTTCTGGTTGGATAACTTCGTTCAAAAAATTATACAACAAATTTTTGAAGCCGCCAGAAATTATATTTTAATATTTAAATATGTATGCTATAAATACATTTACATTATACATTATAAATTTTGAATAAATTAAAAAAATTTGAATTTAAAATTTACGATTTAATAAATTTGAATTTTTAAATTTAATTGGATATTTGGACGAAAAATTTCGCTTATAAATTTTTGGCACTATAAATTAAAGTTTAGAGTTTCAAGTGTCATTTTGAATCTCAATTTTAAATAATTTAAATACACTTTAAGTTTAAATTATCTCAAGGTACTTAAGATAACTTAATTTAAGTTTTAAAAAAATTTGTTAATTAACTTCTTGATCAGTAGACTATAATTAAAATTATTTTGACGAATTTGCAATCTGAATCTTTTAAATTTCTAAATATTAAATTTGACATCTATTTAATTCCGGATTTTATAATGTGTAATTTTAAAATTAAAAATTAACTTCAAATAGATTTAAATTTTAAGAGGAAAATTTTTCATTTAAAAGTACCCAAAATGTGCATTGTGTATTTTAAAGTTTCCAGATTCGGAATTTAATAATTTGTTGTGTCTAAGTTTTTGAATAGAGGAACTTGAATTGTTTATTTTAAAACTCCTCATTTTAACTTCGAAATTAATATCAATTAAAAATTTCACATTCACAAAACTTCTAAAAATTATAAATTGGAAATTTGGAAAGTTTCAGAGATTATTAGACCAATTACAATTTTAAAACTTTTGTTTAAAACTATTCTTATATAATTTTTCAATCAAAAATTAAATTTCAAAATTTCAGCCACTGTAAATTATTGAAAATTTTCACTCACTTTAAATTATGTAAATTTATAATTACTGTAAATTATGAAAAATTGTCTAGGGCTGATGCAACACAATTATTCGTGTGTTTTACTATGAGTAAATGCTTGAAAAGGTGGCCTAAAATGATTTTATTTTTGTATTTTATTTTGGCTTCTTTATTCCTTTTATTTAGGCGATACTACAGTAAGAGTAAAGTTGTGATGTATTTTTGATGGCTGCGAATATTTTCTTCAAGAGTTTTGAAATCTCTTATACATATGTAGTTAGAATTAGAATTTATTTGACGTTGGATTTGGATGTTATTTGTCCAGCAAATTACTCTATCTAACTAACGTTATCAAATCTGTTTTAATTATTTAGAATATAGCCAATTGTGGTTTGCTTTTCGGGAAATAATTGTACTTTGTATAGGAAAGTAAAAATAAGAGACGCGATTGTCGAGCAATAAAAACTTTATCGGTTGTTCGGATGCGACTATTGTTACTCAATGAAATTACAGAAATATTAGTGTTAAATCTATGGCTTTTACAAAAAATAGCTTTTCTGGTACGCTTTTGTAGTCCAAACTTTATGTCAACAACGCGCGAAATGCATATACATTTTTGCACATCTATGTATGTATTGATCCATATAGCTTCGCATAGTTAAAATTTAACACTGCAAAATCCTCGCGAGTCGCATGTCGGGCCATTAGGTATTTTTAAGTAACATGCACAATTTAATTAAACTAACTTCTCCTTTGACAATTTCTATAACAAAGTCTGATGTGATATCAGTTTCTAATGGTTTATACACGCTGAATTGTTTGAACTTGATCGGCAAGAAATATTTTAGTACAGCACAGTCTAAGAAGACTGAGTTTCCAACTTCCAATACTATCCAGCCCCACTCCCAGTTTAAACTGGAATGTTCGAGATACTATGTTTGACTATATGTTAAGACTTGGATACGATGAATTGTATGCCTAAAATTGATAGGAATCTTGTCTCGCATAATTGTGTTCGTTTGTACTATTATATATCTTTGTGGCATAAAAGCATATAATATATTGGTTAAAAAATAGAGGGCATTAACTCAAAAAAAGTATATTGACCATAATGTATGGAAATACCTCCCTGTAACCAGTGTGCCATGCTATTTTTCTGGTAGCTGGGATCAAAACAGACCTACAGGAGCAGTTTAAGAAAAATCGTTCGAGTCAGAACAGCTCCAGAATATTTTGAAATCTCGGCCATATGAAATTTTTCAGTTTTTTGACCATAAAAAATGGAAATACCCCCCTATAACCAGTATGCCATGCTGTTTTTCTAGTAGCTGGGATTATACGGTACCTCCCGATCCAAACGTCGCAGCTTTAACCACTACGCTGTTTGCTGGGTAGTCGATTACATCATTTGATTATCTAACAGCACAAAAAATCGCATAATTCTCGGCAACAGACACAACAAATATCAACGCGATATAGGAATATACTATTCATGGTAATTGTAATTATTAATTACATAAATAATAAAAACTATATATAAATAACAAACGAAGAAAATAAAAATGTAAGTTCGCTCTTTCTAATTTCTTTAAGATTGACGATGATAAATTTCCACTTTGCATAGAAGTACGCTTACAGATACATGCAGCATTCGCAATCATTATAATAACAATAATTTTAATTATATATAAATAGAAATATGTAAATAAAAAACCTTAAGAGTTATAATTATAATTACAAACAGTATAGGTACTCTTACACAAACGATTCTTTTCAATATTTTTTTTTTTTCATTCCACTACGATTTTATTTATAGAAATCTTGTAAAATCAGGAAGGAAAGAAAGAAACTCTTCTACGCATTTATGTACATATATACATACGAGTACATAAATATATGTATATCCAGCACTCTATTGTGATAATTTTCTCTGCAGTATTTTCATTTTTGAAGATATGATATAATACTTACGGTTACAAATGCATAACTACAGATAAATAACGATAACAATGATGTAATGTTTGTAATCCTATATGGGGAAGTATGTATGTACATATGTATGTATCTGCGAGCAAATGTGGTCTTAGAAATGTACGGTTTCTTAGAAACCATTTATATATTTTTTTGTATTTTAATTTAAAGCCAATCATATCCATCAAAGTCGATTTTAAAACTAAAGTAATTATGTACGAGTTTTAGTTACCACATAGCTTAGCTATGATTATCTATAATTAGGAATTGTTTTGATTTGCAAAATATTAAATTGCAACATTGTTTATTGTATGTGTAGAAATTTGTTATATGCGTGCCTGGTATATATACAATAAACGTTTGACATACGAAGGCTTTCGAACTCAATCAATACATTAACATTTCAAGATAAATCAATCAAACAAAATGAGCAAAAGTAAGTGTTCTATACGTAAATATATATTTGATTTTTGTAAAGTACCAAAACTTCTGGAATTTCTGAAACTTAATAGAACTTAGGTTATTTTGCGACTAAATTTAGAAAATCACTAAAACATTAATAAAGTTCCCAAAATTGCCCATTGAAAGTATGACTATGACACTAAGCAGTCAGATGGGAAAGCACAAGGAGGCACCGCTGTATTGATAAAAATAAGATTAAAACACTATGAATTTATGAAATATGAGAAGGAACATATTCAATCAACGAGCATCTGGGGAGGGGGGGGGGGGGGGCGATTTCAACGCCAAACACGCTCAATGGTGCTCCAGATTTACATCACCGAAAGGCAAGCAACTATATGAAGCTATAGAAGAACAGTCCTTGGATTACTTATCTGCCGGTCACCCAACATACTGGCCCACAGACAAAAAGAAAGTTCCTGATTTAATTGACTTTTGTGTAACTAAAGACATTCAATGTATATATGCTAAGGCCACCGATTGCTATGATCTGTCCTCTGATCACTCACTTGTAAGAGTGACCACCGGCATCTTAAGAATAGAAACGCCAAAACGGCTCACAAACAAGCAAGCTAATTGGGATCAATGTAAGAGGCTAGTCGAACAAAATTGTGTACTAAATATCCCTCTTATCACACCAACAGATATTGATGCGGCGGCAGAAAATATAACAGGTGTCCTGGCATTATCAGCAGAAAAGGCTACACATCGTATAAGTAGTTCTGAAAAAATTAATAAACTCACATAATATACTGAAACTAACAACATCATCGTTATTGAAATGGAAATTAAATCGAGCTATTAAGACTTTAAGATTTGCATTGCGCAAAGAAGAAAACCAGTGCGTTCAGAATTATTTAAGTGAACTGTCTGCAACCAACAAACTCGAATCGCCCGATTAGACTACCAACTGGAAATTGGGCGAGAAGCGATGAATAAAACGCCAATGATTTTGCTGCTCATCTAACAACAGTATTCTCGTCACACGAAGAAACAAATAGCTTCGTGCTACCCGACCAAATGGATGACGGTTTGTCCTTTAAACTCATAAAATATAATTAATCTTATTACCGGAAAAATGATAAGGGAACTGCCAGACAAATGCATAAAACGAATAACATTCACATTCAACGCAATTATGCGGACTGGTTAAATACCTGAAAAATGGAAGATATCTTTGATCACAATGATACATAAAGCTGGAAAAAATGAAATACAGATTACATCATATCGTCCAATAAGCATGCTGCCTACAATCTCAAAATTATTTGGAAAAATGCTACTAACGAAATTGAAACCAGTATTAGAAGAACGACATATTATTCCAGACGATCAATTTTGATTCCGAAACCAAGATGGTACCACAGAACAAGTACACCGAATTGTAAATGCAATCTACAGCACCTTCGATGAAAAGAAATATTGTTCTGCTGCCTTCTTGGATGTTGCACAAACGTTTAATAAAGTTTGGCACGATGGGCTAATATACAAAATTAAAGGACTTCTACCGAACAAATTTCACTCAGTTCTGGGAAACTATCTCCTTCAAAGGTAGTGAATGGTTAAACAAAATAATGTAACTACTTGTTTATAAATGATATTAACGCAGGTGTCCCACAAGGCAGCGTTCTAGGACCAATATTATACCTGTTGTGCACAGCTGACTTACCTGTAACCAAAAAGGTAATCATATCAAACTTTGTCAATGATACGGCCGTGCTGATGGGAAGAAAATTTATTGTATAAAGTGGTAATCAAACCCATATGGACATATGGAATTCAGTTATGGGGATCTACCAGCGGGTCAAACAAAGAACTCCTACAAAGAACCCAAGCGAAAGTACTCCGTATTACCGATGCTCTGTAGTTTATTCGGAATAGTAATATACACGATGATCTTACTCAAAACTGGAGGCACATCGCAATAAATTGGCCAAGGATAAACTAAAAGAGCCGCGATTTAGGCGACTTAGAAGAGCAGATTCACTTGGACTGATGAATCTGTAAATTTATTAAATGTTTAGGTTTTACATATAAATGTAATCTAAATTAATAAAATAGTGTTAATTAACAACAACAAAAAAACAAATTTCTGACAAAACCATTACCAATATAGTCGTCAATACAAAAGTTTACAAAATCACAGAAATTAGGTTCCAAAAATAAAGCCAAGAACTTTGCTGTTAAATTATCAATTTATGATCAAATCAAAAACTGCTCCACTCTGACTATAATATCGACTGAGTAGAACGAATACAATACCAAGTTTGAGGTGGCTACCCAAGTAGTCACATAGTAAAACACACGAATAATTGTGTTGCATCCAGTACCAAGTAATGTTTCGTGTGTTTTACGATGTGTGTGGGATAACTAAAATGTTGTATCGAGGTTATAATTTATAAATAATAATAATAAAAATATCGATACCAAATTTTAGTCGATCTTACCATTCACTCTCATAGTAAAACATGCGAAAAATTCCCTTTCATTAGTGCGAGACAATTTTTCGTGTATTCTAGTATGTGAATGCTTGGTATGGTAGCCAAAAATTTGGTATCGAGAATTTTTTTTTCTTTATATTTATTTGTAAACAATAGTAAATGGAATTTTAAAATTTTTTTATTATGATTTATAAATAATACTAAAAGTAAATTTTAATCGTAGCGAAGAAAATTAAGTTCACAAGCCTAAATTATTTACTTTCATATTTACCATATAAATGTAGTTCGAATCCGAAGCATGCAAGATTAAACAGCTATTTATGGAGTAAGATTCAACAAATAAGACTTATTAATAGTAATGTTAGTTAATGTTGTTGGCCGAGCAAATAGCGCAGTGATTAAAGCTGCGACGTTTGGATCGCGGGAGGTACCGGGTTCAAATCCCAAGAGGCGGGGGATGCAAAAGGGATTTTTCATCTCTCGATTACGATCGGTGATTAAATTTGAAAACATCTATGACCCTCTGTTGGAATGTAGAACTCAAGGGCCGACCCATCTTCCATGTCACAATGTACAGGGTTACATGGAGCTATGCAATGCGCAGGTGGGTATACTTTAGTTTTTAAAAAAATTTGTTTGTTTATCTTTACTTGTAGCCCTTGGAATTTTTAGAGTAAAATTTTAATCTAAGGAAATATAATTGAGCTCGTTCACTTTTACGAATTGTCACGATTGTCTAGTAACATCGTTATGGTTAGTATAGATAGTAAAGCTTGTAAAACAAGCGCGCTAATAACTAAAAACTAAATTTATCTATTTGTGAATTAAACAAAAACTATTAACATATACCATTGGCTAAAAATGTGGTAACAATAATTGTTTGTCTTAAAACATCATAATCTTCATTTCCGCCATTCGTTGAGGCAGCGGGTACATTTCAAACAGAACTGATTGAAATGAGTGATTAAATTTTGTGCAGCTCAAGTGCGATAAAATCGGTAAATGTTGTTATAGGCGATGGAGTAGACTAGTAGATTCCTTCTAAACTCGTAAATTTTGTTTATCAAAGTTCTATGAAACTTCAATTATTTTCGAAAGACTAAAGGAAATGGTTTACCACCACTGAGTAAATAAACCAGTGTGTGTTACTTGCATATGTGTGTGTGTGTGAATATTTGGTTATATTATAGCAATAAAAATACAAAAATAGAGAGAGACAATGCGTTGGATCTCAATAGTATATGTACACTATGCTACAGTACGAGAGTATGTCTCACGTGAGCATTTGAGGAATAACAACTGAATGAATCGAAGTCAAATAAAAATAAATGTCGCGACCTAACTTCGTTTTTTTTTTTAAACTCTTATTAAAACTGTATTTGCAATTATTGAAATTGTAAAATTTAGCTTGGAAATTAATTTAATTTTTAAAAGTAGTTAAATGCAGCCGAATGAATTATAGATTTTGGAATGTAAAATTAAAAATTGTTCCTTCTGGGCCTTGTTTGAAATCCGAAATCCGGTAAATCTTTTTATTACTTTTACATCACCATGAGCTCTTCTGAAATTTTGAACAGTGTTGCATTTATGAATATTCCAGAATATTATATAGGGCCCACACACGATACAACTTGTTGTACAACTTTATGTTATGTGGTATGAGCCAAGAGACTTTTAGGGAACTTTTAACAAAAGTCCGACCTCTTATTAGAAAAAAGGACACTTTTATGCGCGATGCTATTGCTACAGACTCCCGTCTTACAATCACTCTACCATTTTTGGCCACAGGGAATTCATTTGAAGACCTTAAATTTTCCTTCGCTGGGTCGCCGCAATCTATTGGAGAAAGCGTGGTTGAAACATGTGAAGCCATAAACTATATGTTGGAACAGTATATACGGTTAAATATTTTATATACATACGAACTTATAGCTTCCGAGAACTGCGGAAGCGTGGAAAATTAAAGCTGATAAATTCTACAAGCGGTCAGGATTCCCACACTGCATTGTAGCGAATGACGGGAAGGTTGTACAAATAAATAATAACCTACAAATGGCCGAATCTCCAACGGCGGAGTTTTTTCAAATTTCAAATTTTTTGGTAAGTTTGAGAAAAAACAGCTACCATCTCCACTTTTACCCGGTATGCAGCCCCTGCCATACGTAATAGTCGGAGATGATACGTTTGCTTTGCGGCCGGACTTAATGAAGCCATATGCTCACGACAATTTGACGAATGATGAAATATTTTTCAACCGTACACATAGTTCAGCCAGAGTAAAGCGACAGCAAGTATCCAGTAGAGAAAGTCATATCCAGCCATCCACTCATGAATAAGACATATTCTTCACTTTGCAGCCATGCTCATCAAGAATTTCTAGTAACTTGGCTAAGTCTGTGGGAGACAAATACATATTATAAAAAATACGTTTTTTTTATGGTTTTCTAATTTTTATTTTTATTTGTATGCATACACGTTTAGCAACAAAAGAAGTTAAGTACGTTTGAATTTAAGAATACTGAGTATTAGATAAAAGTTCATCAACATTTTCGTAAATTATTGCTGAAGCATGCTTATTTGGAAAATATAGCTCATTATCGATTATTATATTTTAATGGAAGTAACCCGCGATGCAAATCTATAATTATGAAGTGGGGTTGAAGTTCTAGATTCCTCAGAAGATGATTTACTGGAGGATTATTGTGAAGATATTTAACTATCCAAAGATTGTTTGTTTAGCTGGCCTATCAACAGAGCTTCATCAATTATTTTGTTTGAAAACAGCTTTTGTTTTTCATTCAATTTTCTGAATGAACAAGTCCAACCTTTGGCAAAAACACAGCATCATCTTTCACAATACCGCCACGGTCTTTTTTAACATCATCCAAATAGTACACTGCTTTCTGTATAAAATCATTTTTATTTGAGTTTTTTTTCTTTAACGCTGCCTTGCTCGTGCCTGAAACATGCTCGTCCTAATTATAAAACACAATAAGCAATAAATTTATTGTAAATACTATTGCTAAATAGCTAAACTTACGGAAATATCACAACTCTCGTCAACCGTGTCGACTATAGTGGATTTTCCTGCAACGGACGTCACTTGATCTTTTAAAAAATCAAGAAAATCGAAGTACCACAAAGATGGAACATAAATGTCTTTACCCCTTGCTCCAGATGTCTCACTCAGATTTTTCTTCTTCAACTCTCGTCGATATTCCGATCTTATATTGGCAATTATGCGTTTTAGTTCCAAACCTCCAATAATACTTTCCACGCATTATTACATAGTTGATAGTTTTTGTTTTTATAGCTTTCATGTTTTACGTGCCACAATACCGGTAACTCTTTAAATGTATCAAATAAATTCCGCTAATTTTCAGAATTTATAATAGCATTCAAGCACTTTTACTTATTTCACGCGTTGTGAAATCAAACTGGCAAGATTTCTGACACTTAGTTGTAAAAGCTTCACCACACACAATACAACCAATTTAAACCACACGTAGTTCCGCCCCCAAAAAATCAAATCATTTTGGTTTCATGCAGATTGTTTTACGAACTTAGAAATCTGTTGTACAACTTCGCCACAAACGGTACAACTTACCATACAACCCAACCAAGTTGTATCGTGTGTGGGCCCTATTACGATCAACGTTTTGAAACATCGGATGTCTAAATTGTTTTAAAAACGGTTTTATTGAAAGTTTCTGCAAAAATTTAACAAAATAGTATTGTCCTGTCTACTGTTTCCTCAACCTAATTATTCAATGGTTCATTTCACTCGCCGCCCAATTATTAGTTCCTAATTAAATTTTGATTTGTCTGTTGTATTGGAATATATTTTTTCTAGATCATTACCGGCCATGGTGAAGAAAACTAAGCAATATTTATAGTTTAACGTTTCTAAGCAACGAAATTTATTATTCAAATCAAATTGCTTTGTTTTTGATATAAGATTTAAAGTGACATTTCATTTACCAATTTACAACCATAATGCTCTATAATGAATTCAAATTTGGAAATCGTCGAATTCCTTCTGAATTGATGGTATTGCAAATCAAATTCCATTTTACTGTGTTTGTCACCAGAGTTTTCGTATTTGTCAAACACTACCAACTTTTTGTACATGTCAAAAATAAATCCCGAGAATTGGTTGGTTATTTTTTTTGACCAAAATTGAATTCCAATTCTAATTCCTTGGTCAAATGAAATGTCACTTAACTCAATTCCAAATTACAATTTAATTGTTGATAATCAAACTCTTGATTCAGTTTGCAGTGAGTTTTTCTTAACTTCTGCTTTTTAGACAATTGAATTTTAAAACGAAAACAATTGAACTGTATTTCAATAATAATAAAACAAATTTGTTTAAAGGCCATTACTGGCCGGTTACTATGTCAACAATTTGTCTCCAACGGTTTCGATCCTGAGCATGGTCTCCATACTGTCTTAGATAATCTGAAGAGGCCAAGTCGTTCTCCACACTGTAGAGCCATCGTCGCCTGCAACGACCTCTGCGCCTATGGTGCCTCTCCTTTCAGAAATCTTTGCACTGATTCTCTCAAATCTAAGAAGCCATCTCTCGTACTCATCCGCAGCGCCCAACTTTCACAAACATAACAACGGGCCTGATCAACGCTCTGTAGAGCTTCAGTTTAGATTTTAGCAGTGGCCTTATACATTATATTATAGGATACAAAGGATGACTGCGTGCTGCCAGTCGTACAAATACTGTCATCGTGAGTGATACGAGAGCCCAAATATTTGAACCTCCTGACTTCCACAAACGTGTAATTTGTGTAAAACGTGTCCACAAATTTAAAATTGAAACTAATTCGTCCGTTTGTACAATGTGACTTTATAAACAAAACGTCAAATTCAGAAACACAACTTGAATGTGCTTCAATAAAGAAATTGGACTCAGTTGATTTCTTAAATTGAGAAGTAGAACTAAGAAGCGTTTACATACACCGATTAAAATTGTATAGCAATCCGAATTTGAGAAAAATTTAAAAACTACAACTTTCTTCATTGTTGATAAAATTCAAGAATTTCTATAATTTGGTAATATTTTCGACACACATTATTTAAAATGAATTATTCCACCTCAATTAGATTTAACGATAATGACGGATATAATTCAATTATAACATCACAATTAAAATCTGTACAATTTAAGAGTACAACTCAGTGCATGTTCCCTATACAAAATATAAGAAAATGTAGATTTTAAACTCAATCAATTGGAACGCTGAATAATCAATAAATTAAATGTGCATACAAACTAACATCAATTAATTATAAATAATTAAATATTTTCGGAGATGATATAATTTTTTTGTTAATTTCCCATGAATATTTAATTAAATTTTTATAAAGATTCATGCACGATCATTAAATTATTCAAAGTTGATTTAACATTTTCTCGCTTTTATACTTAAATGGTGAGAATTACACCAACATTTTAAAGCAACCCTTTTAACATATATACATGTACATATTTATATTAAAGAGTTACAATAAGACATTCAATCTTATGATACATTTATTTATTTGGTAGACCAATAATTCATTGATAATTTCCATCATAATTCGTTATTTTCAGAAATGCGAAGGAAAAGGGTTGATCAAATAAAAATACCAAACAAAAAAACATTTCCATTAAAATTTAAACGGACGAATGAATTTTCCAAATATTTTTATTTATACGAACATATATAGCAAGTTTGAATAATTTTTGCATAATTTTTCGATTAAAATCCACAGCATAAAGTGTTAATATGAATAATTTGAACATTAAAATTCGAAATACGTGGTAAAAATGAATAACAAACACACAAAAAGTGACAGGATGAAGGAGCTCTATCCGAATATTCTGAATACCGAGTGTACAAAGAAATTTTATGGTATTGGATGAATGACTAAATACAATATAGAATACGACTACACCATATATTCATATACATATAGTGAGATGGACAAGTAAATGTTTTGGAAATTTATGTAATTTCAAGTTGTGCATTGTTTTGGTAATTTAATGATGATGAATTTATTTCGGTATTATTTAAATCTAGCTGTGGGTGGTCGTTTATTTGTGATATAAATGTGTATATTTATTTACTAAAGTTTGGGTGGGCAATGAAAGGTGGTCCATTAACAAATTAATTAGTTTCAGAGAGCATTCCACGCACGTTCAGTTTTTTATCAAAATATGTGTAAAGTGGAAACAATAGTATTCATTACGTGACATATGGTTAATATATAGTACCTACTACCTATAGTACATAAATTGCATAATCATATTTACATATCGTTATTTCAAGGTAGGTTGCTACAATTTCGGTAGACCATAACTGGTTTGAGAGTTTGTGTAGGACATTTAATTACATAAAGTCAAATTCACAACTACATAAGTGTTGTTAACAGCCAACAACCAGAATTGCCATTTTCCAAAACCCAAATACTTTATATTTCTTATACTTGGATTTGATTGTGCCAATTTGTTATTTTGCCACATACTCTACTATGACTAGACTAGGCCAAAATCGGCCACTGTAAACGCTATAAGTATATAATTATTCTATGATTAAGTTATATAACATATTTCCGGAAAACCCAACTTTTATCAAGGAACTAATTGGAACAAACCTAAATACACATTTTGGCTCAGCATCGCGTTTGTACATACTCTACATTGGCTAGAATTGGCCATAGTATCCAGAATACTTCACATTTACGATTTTTTAGAATAGTTGTATGGATGATTTCCGGAAAACCCAACTGGGGTTGGAACCTATTTAAAAAAAACTTGATATTGTGTTTTTAGGATTGTTCCAATAAGTTCTTTGGTAAAAACTGGGTTTTCCAGAAAACCGAAAATTTCATATATTCTGGATCCTCTATGGCCGATTCTACCCAATGTAGAGTATGTACAAACACGATACTTAGCTTAAATGGGTACAATGAAAAAAATTTCGTAGGTGATATTGACAAACCAGTTTCGTTAAACTTTTAGTGAAACTTTCGTTCATTCAAAAATAAATATTTCAAAAATTTATTCAAACCGATGTAAAAATTATCAAATGAAATTCAATAATAAATAATATTCAAATCAAATATTAAACGTACTGCGCAACAAATATATGGATGGCGGTTTTCCGCCGAATCTATTTAGTCAAATAACCAAATTATTTATTGATTTAAAATACAAATTTCGTTGAGTACCATTACATTTTTCAATAATTATTCCATTTGAAGAAATTTAGTTAATCGTTATTTTGTAAAAAATTGAAGAAATTTTAATTGAATTGCCGATAAATAGTTAACTTTTCTTCACTTTCAATTTTGTGTTGCATCATTTAATAGACATCATTTAATAGACATCATTTGTGTTGCATCATTTAATCGATCAAGTTCAAATTGCTGAAAATTTAAGTTCCACATTTTCAATTGATTCAATTCCTGAGGGACCTGCTACCAATTCTGATTTATAATTAAATTTTTTAGATGAGTTTAATGATTTGGAAGTGTTGATATATTACCGAGCGTCACATACTGCAACTGGTGACCAAGCACAACATTAAATTAGGAGTTCAAATTAAATTGGAAAACTGTGTTAAATCTTGGCAAATATCACAACAAACATTAATAACCTCGATTCTAGATTATGACACCATTAATAACGTTGTTATACTTGATCAGTTAAATGAACACGTCTCCAACAATACGAGTATGACCGCTGTTCAAATTAAGTTGCATACAATTTTAAATGATTGTGAACAAGGTAGAGCTATATATTTTTCTTATAATGTACAATTTTTATATTGATTGATTTATAGGAGTACTACTCTCAAGGTAAAATTTCTGACAAATTAATGCAGAACATCAACTGAAAAATAGTGGTATCCTGCCCAAACGGCCATATTCGTTCAAAGCGTTGGAACTAGGAAAAAAAACACACTTTTGAACTTAGTGAGAGGTGCAAATTATTTGTTTTTTGATTTCCAATAACTTGTGTTTTATTTTATATTTCGTATTTAAGAATCACCTGACCTAAATGTAGAAGACCACATTGTTGCTATTCAAAATGACAATTGCTCGTGGGCAGAGTTGGAGCTTCATTGGCCAGCAACTAAAAATTATAGATTGCAAGAAAACACTAACGCAGATTCTACAAACACTGTTTTCAATAATTGGAAGCAATATAAAAAGCCGATGGCCTTCAAATTGGTAGGCATTATAAGAATCATTTTAGCTAAAAGACCCCTACTAACTATATACGAATTTCGATTTTTATAGGTTAATATGGGTTTCATCCATCTGTATCTAGCAGCCAGCTTAATAATCGAATTCACAGAGTTTTCAAAGAAAAAATTAGCACATTCCCTACAAAAATTTGTTAGTGGAACTTAATAAAAAGACATATGTATATACCTGAAACTATAAGAAGTTAATTTGCAACATGAGTATTCATTATCAGTAAAAACACTTTAATAAGAAAATATTCATCTTAAATGATTAATTTCAAACCTAAAATTAGTAATTTTGGGCTTAGTCAAATACACATATTTTTTTTAATGAAACTACATATTTATACTATACATTTGTGTTTTTATTTATTTCTCCTTATTGTAACAACACCATATATGTATGCACAAAGATATATTGGAGCCTTATTGTCGAAATGATGCCATCAATTTGTATCGCAACTTCTGTTAGATAAAAATTCATCATTTACACAAATTTAAAAACTGATTATTGAATTGATCATATATTTATTCAAACCAAATGCTAGCTTTCGTTGACCCTATAGTGTACGCTATTTCTTCATTTAAATAGCGTTTTTCTTCAAATTCACCAACTTTTTTGTTTCAGTGTATTTAGGATTGTTCCAATTAGTTCTATGATAAAAATTGGGTTATCCAGAAAAAATATGTATTATACGAGTAGTTTCTTTCAGTATACTTGATAAAGGTTGGATTTCCCAAAATATTTTATATGACTTAAACATAAAATATTTATACTGAGATATATTTGGGGTTTTGTTGTATTTGTTCACGTGCCCATTGACAAAAAGTTACCCGATTTTGGAAATCAACGCCATGAAGATCTTGGTGTAAAGACACATGATATGGATGATACTTGTGCCGTTTTAAAATTCTCCAAACACTGGTGAGGGGCAATCCGGAATCGCGAACTATTTCTCGTGTACTAATATGATGATTATGAGCCACTGCTGCCAATACAGCAATTTCATTATTTTTTCCAGTGACTGTTGCTCTACGGGTCCTCGTTTTCGGTTGAACATTTCCATCAGTAATAAATTGTTTGATAGTACGGCCAAATGAAGCACGTGAACGAATCCTATCCGGAAAACGTTGAGCGTAAATAGCAACAGCATTTTCAAGATTTCTGCCAGCTTCTCCATAAACCAGAACCATTTCAATTTTCTCTGGCACAGTTAAACGCTCCATTCTAAAGTATTTTGACGTTTATTTTGCAATTACGAAAAATATGAAGATAAGAAATAACACAAACGTTAAATGTGATTTACAAAACTGAATAAATTGTTTTGATGACGAATTTCGAGTATTTCCAATGAAAACGTGATGTTTTTTATTTCAAACGTATTGCAGAATCGAATGCGTTCTAAGAAGGAAAAATTGAAAAAATTGAATTTCGTCAAACCGAACAAAATATTTCATTCAAATCATACGTACTTTTAAGGCTTGTACACGAGTTAGGAAATATTTGCTAGGAAATCATAGCCGATCTCTCTCTGAGAGAATTTTTGTGTGATTAAGAGAATTTTTGTGTGATTAAGTTGGTCGTCTGCGAGTTTTTTGCTCGAAGTTAAATATATTTCAACTCAAAGAAGAGAAAAAGGGGCGTGTTTTTCGTCATTTTAGTTGATTTGATTGGGAGAGAGATCGGCTATGATTTCCTAGCAAATATTTCCTAACTCGTGTACAAGCCTTCAGTCGTAGAATCCGTATCTGCAATAAAAAATATGTCTTCCTATCTTAGTTTAAAAGTTACCCCCGCCCCACCTACAAAGCGGGGGTGGGGGACTATTTTTTTGCACTAACGTATTTCCCCCGCGGTATGACTAAATTTTGATTATGGACATTTTTTCCGTAGAGTGGCTATTTTTCAAGATATTTGATCGTCTCAGTTTAAAAGAAACACCCGGTATTGCGTTTACAGTTGCCGATTTTGGTCTATTCTAGTCATAGTAGGGTGTGTGGCAAAATAATTTAGTTATGCACAATAAGCATAACTGAAATATATTAAAAAACTTTTCAATTCACATCAGAAAACCCTTCGTATTTCTTGAAGTATGCTATATGTATAAATTTTTTTAGCTAAAAGCACAAATTGGCACAATCAAAGTATAAAATTATAAAATATTTGGGTTTTCTAAAATGGGATTTCTGGCGTGGTTTCATTGTGAAATGAAATATTACGACCTTATACATGAAGATACTTAACATTTCCATACAATGACCATGATCTTTAAAGACACCCAGTTCCTACTCTTAAGACACGTGAAATTTTTGATAAGCTACTAGAGCGACCGGAAATGATGGAGAACAACCAAAACCTGTTAAGTAGCCAACGGAATTGTACTCTGCCTATACTGTAAATTAAATATTATAAACATAAATTTGCAGATATTTTTCTCAACGTTCTGCTATCCAAAATATATGCTAAAGCTGGAAAAAGTTTACTTTGTACGACAACAACACGATTGTAAACGATTTTTTCCAGTTGTATATTGTAATTTTCCGAATTTAATGTATAGGCGCCATTGCTGGTACGCCAATAGTCACTTATCGTTCTAGCTCGACGAAGATACTTGTATAAATATGCTATGCAGTGGGGAACTTTAAATTACCGTTCCAATAGTAATTTCAGAACAGGCAGATGTGTTAACCCATTTGTTTGTTGCTGAAGCGGCCTTTCTGTTAACTTCAAAAAATATGAAACCATTCCCTGCACTGGATCTAACAAGACAATTCAATATCTTCGATTACCGGTTGTATCGTGCTAGAAGATAGAAAATGCATTTGGCCTTGCATGTCGTTGGCACATATTGCTAACCCCCCTTAAAAGGGGCAATATCAATGAAACGAAAATCCAACCTTTGGAAACGATGATTTTAGAGCGCTATTTCGATTAAACCGGATAGCGATACTACACTTACCAGCTGAACAGTGGAAGGGGTTGACTGTTGTTTTAAAAAGAATGGCGAGCAACGTAGAGGTGACCGACATTCATGCGGCTCTCGCCGCGCACGGCTTCCATGCCAAATCTATTGCAAATATTTTAAATCGGGCGAAGGTTTCTCAACCTATGTTTCGCATAGAAAAACAAAGGAAAGGGCAACCCAAAAAGCAAACCGAACCAGTACAATGCATCAAGTGCCAAGAATACGGCCACACAAAAGCTTATTACACGTTGAGTGAAGTTTGCGTTATTTGTAGCGGACTTCATGATTTCGAAAAATGCGATAAGATGAAAAATAACCCATCACACAGCAACCTACAGAGGTTGCCCGGTATATCTGGATTTGAAGTGTAAGATCAATCTAAAGTTGCAATCTGAGCAACGAATGCTTAAGTCATGTTACAATTAAAGAAATATGACTTCAAGAAGTATACAATTGCCCAACAAGCGAGTGCTTGGGGAATGTTACTAGCAGTTTTGCACAACCAAGAATTTCCTATGCCAACATCCTAATAGGTACCGCCATAAAAATGAAAGTTCCTTTTATCGCAGAAGAATTAAATAGTCACGCAACCGTAAACAAACTGACCGAAACGATCCGAAGTTTCATTATGATGATGTAAAGATACATGAGCATGATGATACAAAATATGAACATACTAATGCAAATTATCGTCAAAAGCCAAAAATGACGCTCCTAAAGATAGCTGTATGGAATGCGAACGGTCTTTCACAAAGCTGAGGTTCGAACCTTTCTTGTCGATCAAAATATAGACTCATGCTAATATCAGAAACACGCTTTACAAAAAACACCTTTTTTAAAATCAACGGCTATTTAGTTTATGACACCAAACATCCAGATGGAAGAGTACACGGTGGCACTGTGGTCTTGATCAAACGAAGAATAAAGCATTATAAACTCAACAAATATGATAAAGATCACATCCAAGCAACTAACATGTGCCTAGAGAAATGGTCTGGAAATTGTGTAATATCGGCTGTTTACTGTCCATCAAAAAGCAGCAATTTATCTATTATTTTAATCAGCTGGGCATTAAATTTCTCGCAGAGGGCGATTGCAGTGCTAAACATCTACAATGGGGTTCGAAATTAACAACACTTACAGGAAAGCAACTATATGAAGCAATGAACGAAAAAAATCTAGATTATTTATCTTCTGGACACCCAACTTACTGGCCATCAGATAGAAATGAAATACGTGATTTAATAGATTTCTGTATAACAAAAGGAATTGCACGCATATGACTTATCATCCGATCACTCACCAATAATAGTAACTCTGAATACCAGAGCTTTAAAAGCAGAACCACCTCAACGTCTAACAAATAAATGAACTAAATGTGCTCTATATAGAAATATAATCGAACAAAATTGCCAATTGGATATTCAAGTTTGTCCCTCGGAAGATATTGATGCGGCAGCGAATGATTTAACACATATATTGGAAATAGCAGCAAAAGTGGACACCCCTGATATTAACAACTCTGAAAAAGTTAATAAGCCTTCACCTTATATACTACAGTTAATCCAAGAAAAACAGACAATACGCCGGCTATGGCAGCAGTAAAAATCTCCATTAATAAAATGGAAATTAAATAGGGCTATTAAAGCCCTTAAACGAAGATTGAGAGAAGAAGATGACTCAGGAATTCAAAGTTACCTTACTGAACTCTCGCAGACCAAGAAGACAGAAAAAACTATCGAATCCACCAATTAGGTAACAAGATGGAAAATGTGCCAGAAGTGACGTAGAAAAGGCTACTGCTTTCTCTAACCACTTTGAAAAAGTATTCATACCAAACGAAAAAACTAACAACACTGAACTACCAAAGTTTACGGTGGCCCTTTCAAAATTAATTTCTTTATAATTTAAGTGGAAAAAAGTTAAAAATACCATTAAAAATTGTAAAACCCAAAGACAGCTCCAGGACACGATTTTGTTACCCGGAAAAATAATCAGAGAATATTCTGATAAATGCGTAAAACTTATAATTTACATCTTCAATGCGAGTATGAGATGTGGGTATATCCCTAAAAAATGGAAAATATCGCTAATTACAATGATTCTGAAGCCTGGAAAAGACGAACATATTACTGTAGAGCAGGTGCACAGAATTGTTTACACAGTTAAATTAAAGTTTTCCGAGGCATTGCGCAAGCTTTCGACAAAGTATGGCATGAGTGCCTTATGTATATAAAAAATTAAAACTCGTCTGCCAAAAATGTTGCATGCAGTTTTTGAAATTTACTTGTTTCAAAGGAAATACCAGGTTAAACACAATTCACCCATTACTACACTATATGACATAAACGCAGGACTTCCACAAGGCAATGTACTGTGGCCAGTAATGTAGTTGCTGTATACTGCCGATCTACCAACAACTGATAAGGCTGTCTCATCAACATTTGCAGATGACACAGCTATCATGTTTTCACACAAAAATCCTCAAACTGGATCAAGAGAATTTCAAGATCATTTATACAAAATTGAAAATTGGCAAAGAACGTGGCGGATTAAAGCGAATGAAAACAAATCAACACACATAACATTTAGGTTGAATAAGCGTACATGTCCAGCGGTTAAATTAAACAATGTTACCATTCCTCAACAAACAAATGTCAAATACTTGGGTAGATAGAAGATTGACATGGAAAAAACACATTGAATCAAAGCGCAACCAAATAAAAATATAATTCTCAAAAATGTACTGGCTGATTGGAAGAAAATCCAAACTTTCCATGGAATACAAGGTTCTACTATACAAAATGATCCTAATTCCTATATGGACATATGGAATTCAGCTATTGGGTCTTAAAAGATCTTTTACAATGAACGCAATCAAAAATACTTCGCTGCGTATTATAAATGCTCCGTGGTATATCCGAAATTACAACATACATAGAGACCTTGGATTTAAAAGGGTCAAAGATATGAACCAAGCACACAGTTTGAAGTTCCTTTCGAAACTTAAAGCTCACTCTAATGAATTCGCAAGACAACTATTAAGGCAACCGAAATATAGACAGCGTCGCACAGTAGATCCACTAGATCTAGTGTATTGACAAATTTAATTTAACTACATATTTAAGCTAACACACCTTTAATTTAATTAATTATTATTCATGAATACTAATAATAAGTACTCGTATTTAACATAGGTTAACGACTTAGATAATATGTTTTTTAGAATGTAAGCTTTGCACATTTCTTGTTAGTTTCGTATTTCGAGAAAGATTCAAGAGTAAAGCCATTGGCACAATTATAATTTTACAAGTCTCAAAACTTTCTCTATTTTTTAGGTACACATCAATTTAAACAAAATAGGTTCTTATATGGGTGTACCTAAATTTATCAATTCATTTTTTTTGCACGTGCATTTGCTACATAATGCGCTGGACAAACATCGTGCTGGAACGAATCGTTCATTCTTTGTTGGATGGTTAAAATTTATAGAAGTAGTGGTAATTCCTGTTCCAAAAATTCTATATCAAAAATTAAAAATCATCACCTTGAAGTTTCTGGTGCATAGATAGTGGTATCGATTTTATCCGCTAACTAGATTAAAATACCATACCATACCCACTTGGTACAACTTAATTTTCCATTTTATTTTCAATTTGTTCGCTTACCAATTTGAATATTTGTTGAAATGATTATTATTATTTATTAAACGATTTTCTCCAAAGTATCGTTAACAAATTTGTTTTTGCAGTGAAAACACCTTTCATTTGATATATCATAGGACCCCTATTATTATACAAAACTTTTGTCCCTTATCCAGCATCTCAGTGCCAGATGATATGTTGAAGATGAAATGTATGTTAAATTATGGGCCTTCCCTAACAAAAAAAAAACTTTCTAAATATAAATATGTATGTTAAAGGTTTTACCCTTTTGACCCTTTTAACTATGTTGTTAATTTGTTATGATTGAGGTGCTGAGTTGCTTCGACGTTAACTTGCTGGTATCCGTTCATGACTTTGAGAAATTTTTGTAATATCGAAATTCGACGAGATCAATTTTCAGGTACTTATGTAGGTCGTCATTGCAACTACGGATCATCTACTATGCCAATCAATACCTTCTTTTGAAAGAGTTGAACTAAGTGTATGTTGCTTTGGTTAGTACAACCCCAGAGTTGTACTCCATAAATCCAGACAGGTTTCAAGATTGGTTTATATAAGCTTATTATATATTCGAATACGGATTAATTTGGTCAGTGATATAAACTGGGTGCTGCTATATAATTCGTCGACTATTTTCAACGGCTATCGATTTGCTATACTAGGCAAAGGAAGAAAAAGGAAAACAATATTAGTAATTTACTATTGTTTACCTTTTTCATCCTTAGCCTACTATAGCAAAACGCCTATAGAGCCCTTGGTTTCTCCTGTTAGTGAAATCGACATGCACAGATTTGCTCTCGTTTAATTGTATACGCTATCTCTCAGTCCAACCATGTGCTTGTGATATGGCTGCTTGTAGTTTTTGAGTCATCATTGTTGTTCCCAACAGCCATTATTGCTGTGTCATCCGCAAATGTAGCGACAGTGATATTTTCTATAATAGATAGATCATAAATATACAATAGGTAAAGGACACAAATTGATGATTTGGAATAAGACTCCTTACTTCGATCATAGGTTTTAACAGTTGCTCGAACAGTTTTGACATTATCGGTAGTAAAATGATACTGGTCTCCATTATGTTGTTACATGCGGTGGTTTTCCTGGTTTAGTTATCATGATGACTTCAGCCACTTTCCACAGCTACGGTACATGCTTGCGCCTAAATGATGCTTAATCAAATTAGTAAATTTTGTCAAAGATTTCATGGGGAGTTTTTTCAAGATTTGACCTGTTATTAGATCGTATCCAGGAGCGTATTTTGGATCAATGCTTTTGTATTTTTTTCTTACTTCAGCTAGAGGGGTTAAGACAATTTCGTATTCGGTTAAAATATGCTTTCTAGATGCTCTGCGAATCTTACTGCTTTTTGTTCATTGTTTCTGGCCCAACACCAACCGCATTTTTTATTTGTGGAGTCTGTCTGATAACCCGTTTTTGTTTTTTAGTTGTCTTCCAGAGAGAATATGCCGTGTTTTTGTCATTTGTTACCTCCCTCAGATATGCACTGACAGATTCATTCTTCAGTTGCTTGATTTCATCTCTTAAGTCTTGAGAGACTGTTTAGTTTAGTTTTGTCTCGTGGAGCTCTAGTTTGATGCCACTTCCTTCCGAAATATTTTATTTTCCTCCTGCCCTCTGGTGTTATCCAGTGAGTTTTCCTCTATCCGCCACCTGGGGACGCAAAAAAAAAAAAATTTAACGAAATAAAATTTAACTAAATTTGTTATTTAGAAAATTGGAATTAAACAAATTATTGTGGTCGAACATATAATTAGAATTTAAATTGGGTGCTAGAATGCGATTGTAGGTATATCAGACATCTAAACTTATCGGCAAGCTGTATATAATGGTAATCCAACACCTGGCATACCGCATCAATCATAACTGCAATGATACCTATAATTTTTGTAAACAAATTTTGTACAATCATGCTGCTAATTTGATAATATTGAAGTTAGATAATTTACCTGCGGTTTACTCTATAAAGAATCAGTTTTGAAAAATTCGTTTTCATCGAACGGAAATGCTAAGCTCTTCATTCCATTATTCCGACATCCGTCATTGCTGTTATATGTATTTGCAGGCTGAATAGATTTGTATGATGATAAAATTTATCATGTTCTGGTTAAAATTGTTAAATAGCTTTTGGGACATATCAGTGGTTCAGTTTTTTTGGTCTCTCTTGTCGTTATCACTTTTAAAGTACGAGTTGTACTGGTTCTTAAAATGTTACCTTTAATTATGATTATAGACTTGTTGATATTGAATATAATCGTTAAATCTGCTAAAATTTACGATGAGACCTCAAAGTTTGTCTTTCTTTCATAATGTTTAAATTCTATTTATAAACTTATATTTTATTGTTTTGTATTTTATGTCGTCGTTCATCCCGGAGACATGTTGGCGGAGTTCATACATGAACATACAAATCAGTTTGAGGGGGATAAAAGTGTGTGGGGTTGGGGATTTATAACTTTTCGATTAAGACATATTTGCGTGTTGGTTTATAATTCTTATGTACCTGTAAACTAAAATACGCGTTAAAACAAATGTCAATATATGTATTTAATTTATTGTGTTGTAAATCTTAATCAGAGTGTGTTTAATAATTAATCAATATTCAATGTGTGTGTACAGATATATACATATATACATGTACGTAGGTAATTATTAAACTGTAATTATGTTTTCATAATTAATTACCTGTAATTTATTTAATTACATGTTTATACGCTACTGTATTATATTCACCATATATTTAAACGAGTTGTTTAATATTGCGCGATATAATTAAATGGGACTGTATTTACCTTTAGTCACAAGTGGCGAAGTTTAATTGGTAATTCATGTATATATGTACTTAAAATTTGTATTATAAGTAGATATGTGCAGAATAATAGATACATACGTATATCATTTCAGTTTTGGTTCTGGAAACCAATAGAAACTTAGAACGAACCATCGAAGACACAGGCAACCTGACATAATACGGTGATGGTTAATCATTAAATCTTAATGCGCATTTAAAATTTAAATTCTCAATCATAATAATATACGAGCATAAGAATACAAACCTTTTCTTCTTTTGCTTACACTTTCTTATCGTATTTATAATAAATTTTGATTTAACTTTTGTCAAAAACGTAAAAAAAAAAAATAATTTTATGGTTTCTTCTAGGTTTACCTAAAAATAAAATAAAACAAAAATCGAGACATGAATATGAAAACCAAATAAAATTTAGAATTGGTTTTTTATTTTCATAATTATTATTGTACGTATGTATGTATTTTTTTTATCATGTTCAGACATGGTTAGGACAGGTCTTAAGACTGTTTTTGTAGCAGCATAGTAGACAGACAGACAAAAAAAAACGAAATAAGATAACGCAATATGTATGTGGAAACGATATACAATAAACGAAGGAAGGTTCTCTTTGTCTCAAATAACCCAAAAAAAAAAAATATCAAAGGAAGATCAAGAAGAAGGAATATAATTTACGTCTTCCACTTGTTTTGTTTAATTTTATTTTTTCTCGTATATCCCACATATCCTTAAACTACTTACTACACTCGGCTCGCTATTGTTCAATTTTAAACTGGAACATATTATCTTTTTCTTCCACCTACTCTCTTCATCCCATGTATTCCCTAGATTTCCAATTTTTTGTTGTGTTAATTCGTTTTTTGTTTTATTCTTTTCTTAAAACAATAGATTACATTTTTTTTTGTGTAAATTTCTAATTTTTGGGATAAATTTGACCATGAAACAATGGTTATATAAAAAATCAGTATTCAAGAGTTTTATTTATGTGATCTGAGAATAGTCGCTTCTAATTTTCATGTATATACGTATGTAGGTTGGATATGATTGATTTTTAGAATTAGTGTACAAAAAAAGTTAATTAATGATTTCAAAGGAATCGTCGTTGTGTATTGCGTTAGGTTCCAAGGGCATGTTTTTTTTGTTCCTCCTGGTTATTATGTGAATTTGAAAGCATTAAAATTTATTAATTATACTTTGATTTTAAGACAATAATTCCTAGAACGATATTAATGTCCATCGTAACCGTGCGTTAATTATTTCTTTGTTTTAGAAACATTGACAATTTCTACGAATACTGCTTTTGTTTAGCAAGGGAAATATATTATTTGAACTCAGCCGATACCGAAACGGCAGTATTCATTTGAAGAAAAGTTATTTCATGAATTTATTTGTTGAGGTTTTTGAAGGTTAGTTTTTAACGAATTTTCTATTACTAATTGAATATTGATTTAAGAATGAAATCAATTGTTAAATTGTGCGAAGTGTGTTCTGTCAACCAAGGCTTTCATGCTTCTTAAATAACCGCGATGTTTTATTGTGAAGAACAGTACACGATAAAGTGAGTTAGGTGATGGTGATTTTGATCAGATTAGTAGTTACAATATACGAATCTTGCTTAAAATAGAGATAATTTCCAGATTTTAACTAAAACTTTTAACTTACAGTAATGTTTTGCTGTAACCTATAGCGGCGTACATAACATCGAGAGAATTTACCATAGTATTGAGTTGAAGTTAAACAAGGACATTTTTGCTCAAAAGTTGTATTTAATTTGTTTGACATTAGACTTGTCAAATGTTTCATTTTCAATTTGCAATTGGCTGTGTTAACACCAAACCTGTTTATTATTGTGTATTTTGTGATTTATTGTGCGATTTTTTTTTCTGATTTTTATCGGCTTTTATTAACTATTAATTCATTTTAACAATTTTTTTTTCAATTAATATTTATTTAATCTTAATATTTTGATTCTTAATATTTTTGCAAATTCGTATTTATTTCGACGCGTTGGTTTGTTTGTTGTTTTATTTATCATTCGGTTTCCTTACTTATTAATATCTTAAACGAAGATATCTCAATTTTAAATTCAGTTTTAATTATGTACTTAAAACGAAAACATCGCACCGAACGACGTATTTATAATAGACGGTTTAGTGTGAATCCAGTAAATCGCAACCGACAAAGACAATGGTCTTATAGTAATCTGGTCGGGGAAATGACGTTATCTGACACCGAGTCGTTCAGCAACTATCATCGAATGAATCCACAGACATTCGATGAATTATTAGCGATGATTGGCCCTCTTATTCAGAGGAATTATATTGGAGGAAGGTCAATCACTGAAGGCCAGCGGTTATCATTAATCCTTCGGTAAATATAATAACTCAACAAATAAATACATATTTCTTTATAAATAATGTTTTATACTTTATTTAGATATCTCGCGAGCGGTGACAGTATGGTTTCCATTGGGAAGTACGGATATAGAATGGGGAAAACTACTACTTCTTAAATAATACTGGAGACATGTGGGCGTGCTAAAGGGAACCGTTTTTCCTAAACCGAGCATCGCAATGTGGAAGGAAATTAGTGAACAATTTGAAGAGCAGGAGAATTTCCCTCATTGTTTAGGAGCAATGGATAGAAAGCACGTTATCATACAAGTAAGTTTTAGGTACATGAAATTATAGTTAGTTTATAAGACATATTTTTTACATATTCAGGCATTTGGAAAAGACACCAACATATTCCGGAAAAGTAATTTCGGAAGATCAATTATTTGTGGAGGAGAAGATTGAAATTTACCGCCTCCAGAAAAAATTGGGGATAATGAATACCCGTATGTATTTATGCAGGTATCTTTCGCTGTGTAATTGTTTTATCAGTTCCTGGTGATGCTGCATAGTATCACAAATATATTATATATTTGGATCTATACGGTCATCATTTCGTGGCCTCTTCCGTGCAGGTGTACGCCCAAATGATTGGGCTGAAGCAAGTCCGCTTGGCCCTGGCATTTCAGGTGCTCGCCCCAATGAAGGTACAAGTCGCTGTAATCAATTTCAATAAATTCGACATCGAGCCCAACTAAATATAGTTTATAGTTTAGCGGGACAGCTAAATATAGTTTAGCGGAAATTAGTAAACATTATCCAGGTATAATGATAATTTGCTGCCAAACAACATTACGCCAACACATTCGAGTCAAATTTTAGGATTTCATATTGTTGCCGTTACATCTTATGTAAGGCTAGGTTAGGTTAGGTTGAGTGGATGCTACGGCACACTTAGACCAGTGATGGTCCGTTACGATACCACGGGATCTTACTTCCCTATTACCCTTGTAGCGTGATAAGTCTCGCACCTTACAGTTTTCGAGATCAGAGAGGCAGTCCATTAAGAATGTACTCATATATTTATGTCTTTTGTGTGCCAAAGCCGGACATAAGCAAAGAAGGTGGACTACCGTCCTTCCTCCTCCTCGTCCATACAGCTTCTGCAAAATTCATTTGCTCTAGCCTCCTCGTATGTTGTCCAACTAGGCAGTGTCCTGTGAGTATCCCCACGATCGTCTTTAATTCACATCTACGTAGGGAGATCAGTATCTTTGAGCGTATCAAGTTCGGCCCCTATTTCTGAATACGAATTCGTATAAAAAAAGTACGAATTCGTACCATTGGTATTTTCGAATACGAATTCGTATAATTCTAATACGAATTCGTATATTCATGATACGTTAAGTAATTTCCCTTATCGGGCAATACGAATTCGAGCAGTTTTTGTTCGTTCATGAACGAATATATGTTCGATGACATTTAGCTAACGACATCAAACATTGAACAAGAAAAATCATGTAAGTAAAATATATTTCGTTTTTATTTAATTATTTTAATTAAGGAATATGTAATAAATTGTATTCATTTAAAAAAATATTTATTAAAGATAAATTGTCTAAATAAGTTTCGTTGATTTTTAATATAATTTAATAAAAACCCTATACCGAAATTTCTTTGAAATTCGTTTATATATTTAATGAATTAATGTTATTTTGTATTATAATGTAATGTATTTTAGGGCAAAAATAACAACAGCGAAGCAATACGAAGTATTAACAACGTTCATGGAAGAGCATCCCTCTTTAGCTAAAGGCTATAATGCAACATGCGATGCAAGAATTTCATCTAAATCGTTGTGGGCTGAAATCAGCAATCGGCTAAACACCCACGGACCCCCAATAAGAAATCCAGAACTCTGGAAAAAAGTGTGGTCTGATTATAAATTTCATATAAAAAAAAAATTAAAACTAAATAAAATAAGTATATCGGGTACCGGAGGAGGTCCTTCAAGGATTCACACATTTTCGGCTACTGAAGAGGCTGTGATTAGATTACTAAATTTAAATAGCGCTGTTGAAGGAACTGCTGGTACACAGGCACTTGGTGACAGCATCATGGACGTACCAAATTTAATAGAAAATGTAAATAGCTATTTCGTAGAGAGTAATGAAAACTGTGATTATTTAAACATCCCAGAGCCACTCACTCCCAGAGCAGTCATATCAACCACTCCCAGGACGCCTACAGCAAGAAAATCCCGAGATGATTTTATAGAGAGCCAAATAAATATACAGCAGGAATTCCATACTAGTGTTACTAAACAATTACAATGTATTAGCAATACCGTGACTGACACTAGCAAATCGCTAAAGCGGCTAGTTCGGTTAAAAGAAAAGACTCTAGATCTAAAGAAAAGAGAAATACAGCTGAAAGAAAGAGAATTGGCTTTGAGAGAAAAAGAAATGAAGCTGAGAGAGAGGGAAAGTTTGGATAACCACAAACTGAAACTGGACGATCTGGAACTCAAACGGCAAAAAATAGAAATCGAGCAAACGAAATTAAAAATTTGATGACCAAAGTTATTTAAGTGACTAATATAATATAAACGTATCCAACCGTGATTTGAGATCTGCGATAACTAGATAATAACATACATATATATATATATATATATATATATATATATATATATATAAAAATTAAATAAATTTATTGTGATAATGAAGTCTGAATTATAGTGTACATAATTTTTAATATTACTATATAACTTAAAATAAAATGAAATACAAATTAGTTTATATTAAAGTTTATTAAATGAATAAATGTTAAATAAAATTTATATTATTGAATTTAAAATATTGTTCCTTATTCTCCTAGCTGTAGTATTCTCTGGTTCATGATTTATATAGTTCTCTTGATAATCTTGAATTGGTTCTAATTCATTTTCTAAGTCAAATGGGGCCTTATAATGAAGGCAAATATTATGAAGCGAGGCGCACACATTGATGATTTGTGACGCCTTTTTCGGAGTGTAATGCAGTTCACGGGCACCCAGTAGACATCTAAACCGAGATTTTAATAATCCGATACAGCGTTCAACAATGTTTCTGGTTTTAGAATGACGCGTATTGAATGAAGCTTCCCTACTGCCTTCACCAGCCGCCCTAAATGGCGTTACTAGCCAAGGTTCTAACGGATACCCAGAGTCACCTAATAATAGTTATGGAAATATTATTATAAATCTGTAAAATAGTTCTAACACAATTTGTTGTACGTACCAAGTAGCCAATAATTGCAATTATCGTTGTCAAACTGTTGTTGCAGATGCTGACGATAACTGCTTAGTGCCCAAATTAATGAATCATGCGAAGCACCTCCATACCTAGAATCAACTGCCATTATGCGCATTTTATGGTCACATGCCTAGATTAAATGAATATACATATTATGTTAATTTGCTTGCAAATATGGATTAAATAATGTGGATTAGTAAGAACTTACAATCATTGTATTAACGCTATGCTTTCCCTTCCGATTAAAATATAAATGTACATCATTAATCGGGCGAACAATGTTCACATGGGTCCCGTCAATGCATCCTATTACGCCGGGGAAACCAGTTTTATTATAAAAATATTCTACTGTTAATCGTTTGTCCCCATCGGTTTGGCGAAATGATACCCATTTCGAGCAAACTGTTTCCTCCATTGCAGTAAAAACCTCACTCATGATTGCCGATACGGTTGATTGGGACATACCAATTAAAAAATCTTGTCCTACACTTTGTTGGTAGCTCCCTTGAGCTGCAAATCTGAGCATAGCTGCTATTTTTATAATATTGGGAATAGATGTCGATCTTGTTCGTTTCGGGAAAACATCATCCAATTCATCTACCAAATATTTCACTGCCGGTTTCGATAGTCTAAATAAACCCACAAATCTGAAATTGTGTACATAATTAAAATGATTATATCACCATGTAAAACAATAATTAAATAATTTAGTTAACGAAATATTAAAGTGATTTATTTACTTACATTCTGTCAGGAAATTTGAAAATGTCCGACTTATCTCGAATTTGCCGGTATGTAATAGCAGTTGATGTATCATCTTCATCGCTATCACTAGATAAAAAAACAGCTATCGAATCCATTTATTTTATATAATATCTTGAATTAATTATTATTATTATTTTTAATTAGCACAAAAACTTATTTATTTTTATCACACCCAAAGTATACGATTTGTTTCGCAGAGACGCAGAAAGTAAATGTCAAGAAATTGACATTTATCTAAAGGAAATTTTACAAAAAAAATATCCCTTTCTCTACACTGTAAAAATTAAAATTTGCAGTACGTTCTTATTCAGAAATACCAATTTATTTTCGGAACGGATCGAATTTTCGTATCGTATGCAGATTCGTATCGTATTCAGAAATAGGGGCCCAGCTTTGGTCAGACTTGCCTTGGTACACTACATGAGAGAGTGTTGGTCCACCAATCATTCGCTGAGGTTACTGCTTCCTTTTTAAGCACTGTCTTGAGTGTCTTAATAGGCCTCCCCAAATTTGCCCTTTCCGGTAGAAGTTGGAGAATTTTACCATGTCTAGCTAGTTCGTCCGCCCTGCAGTTCCCCATGACGTCGGAGTGGCCGGGGACATTTACATTTTTTGTAAACAAAGTCAAAATTATTATTTTCATGATTATTACAGAGTTCAGATAACAAATAAACTTAGCGCAAATTTTTTTACTTACGTCAAAATTATTCCAAAAAAGGTTATTATTATTGAAATCAGATAAGGCCTTTATATCCTAGACCATATGTGTCAGTCAATATAAGTTTATACACATAGCTTTTGGTGCAGCAGTTCGATAAAAAAAATATGGACAAATCAAATTACCTAGTGATTGTCATTTGCTAGGACCTACTGCTTGCCTCTTAACCAAGCATTTATTGGTATCGTTTCATGCCTGGATTTCTGAATAGAAAGCAAATTAACACTAAACTAAGCTCGAAAAGAGCAGTCGGTTGGAATACTGAAAAGTCGATCAGAATACTAAAACTTTTAAATGTTACTAATTTACTAAACGCAAAATATTTTGTGGGCCATCATACTCCACAACCACATTGTTCTTATTGAAAATAAAACCGGAAATTTATATGGGAAAATTAATGATGAACCAGGCAATGATTCTATACTATTGCTGATTCATCAGCAAATGTGTGTAATGCTGGGCAAATAAAACGCTAGTTGCGTTTAATTCAATTATACATTTTATAATTGTATAGTTTCTTTTTCTAATTTAATTAATTTAGCAAAGAGAATTTCTTCCTTTTCCTCTTCCTATTTATAATAATCCAACTATTTTGAATGTTCTCCATCCCTTCTAGGTCTTTTTGAGCCATATGCTTATGGCATTTGATCATTTCATCGAACAGATCAAGAAATTTTTACGTGTTTCTCGATGTCGTCACTTGAATCAAATACCGATCCGTCAGACGATGTTAGCTTATGTTTTGGTCCGAACATAATGTCAAATTCCTCTAAATACACCACAATACAGTACCGCGCCAGTATTTCTCTATTTTGTAACAATACGGTTGAATGTACCAAATAAGTAACCATATTTACTACAAGCCTCTTCGACTGACAACATGCACACATCTACATTTTTCGCTTCATTTAATTCCAACCTTGTATCTATTAATGCAAAATCTGGGCAGTCGCTGAATTCTTCAATACAATCTATAATTGAATATCTAAATTTCATCCAACAAACGCAGAGTTTGCAAATGAGATTATTCTACATTTTTGATATGTTATAACTTTTTTTTAGTGTGAACTCAACCCACTGGATGTACATATATTGATATCGGATATCCACAAATATTATTTGCCACTATACGCGAACTCTGGCCACTGATCCATACTGTGCTGGGATGTTCTACCAACACATTATCCGATATTCGATAGACGTTTGTGTTTCAGTTTTCACGAACAAAATTGTGCTCCATTGCGTTTTTTGATATACGTTTTTTCTATTGCGATCTCAGCCTATTAGAATAATTTTTCAAATTTCCCCTTTTCACTTGCCATCGAAAATAAAAATATTGTTGATATTTTATCGAATGAATTTATAGAAATAGAATCGAGTAGGCTATGATCACAATAGAAATTGCGGAATTGATTACGAAATAAAATACAATTTTGTCCGTGAAAAAAGAGATACAAATGTCTATCGATTATCGAAAATGTGATGGTAGAACATCCCAGCACTGCTTACAGATATACAGGTTGGAAAAAATTAAAAGAAGGGCTAAGTAACCGAATAAAGCATAACTTACATATAAAATAAAGGAACCACTGGATGGCGAAGTTGAAAAAATCATAACTGACATATAACAGGGATCTTGTTGCAAACAAAATAAGTGTAAGGAAGAAAAGAACAATTACAGGAAGTAGAACAAACTAGAAATCACCTTGTAATCTATTGAAGAAGAAGAAAAAAAATTCTCGATAAAAGAAAATATAAACGCAAGAAAAGCGCCCGGTTTCGATCTGATACCAGCAGACTAAATAAATTAACCAACTAACCAATGTCAAGACAAACGGCTCAGACTCAAACATAGAAAAATGTATTGGCTCTTGGGAAAAGACTCCCAATTAATAATAAACAGACAAATGTAAAAAAAACCTATCAAATGACGAATTGTCTCATGAAAATTTATTAAATAGTTTCGAATAAAACAAATTAATTTATACAAATCTAAAATAACTCAATTTACTAAAAGTATTAAAAAACCCAAATAAATTTAAATAAATTTAATTAATTAAAAAAACATCTGAATGTTAATTTTTAAATATTGAATTTACACAAAAATTCACCATGTAGGAAATGATCATAAGAGTCTAGTTGGACAGAAAAACCAAGAAGTACCTAAAAATATAGACCTGTAATGGTGTCATATCTTCCCAAAAAATTAAATATTAATGAAAATACGACGCGGCTCACAACTTAACAATTTTTATTATACTCATTTTACACAAACCATATGACCTCCATAGACCTTCGAATGGAAACAGTCGCCGCAGAGGGAAGCAAAGCTGCACAGAAGCATGCAGAGGGGCTTCATGACCACGCAAACGGCGAGGCTACCCTAGTCAACGAAACATAAAAGTAACCATAGCAAAATGTAGAAGAAACCAATGGAGAGATCCTAGTTAATAAAGAGTAGCCATTCAGGTCAAGAAAGAGATGTTGTTAGTCTAAAAAGACTAGGTACCTTGTTAATATTTTATGTGAACAAATAACATTTTAAATTTACAGGAATTCAACTTAATTACTAGAGCTCATTACACATTTTGTTTTAAGCGATACAAACTAAGCTCAAGTTGTTTTCGATTTGCAATATCAGCTAACATTGAGCACAATTCCACAGGCCTTAATAAAATCATTACTGATGCAGTACAACTGGGACGGGTTAAACTCCAAGATACCCTTTGAAAAGGATATCTATGATAAATTAATAATTTAACTACCAGTAAATTTCATATTTGGTTGCAACCGCCTTAAAAGTTAACTTTAAAACGTATACTTATGATATTTTGATGTCCAGACATATTTTGTTTAATTTATGAAGTGATATTATTCAAAATGTTAAGTTAATTTTAATGAAATTTAAAAATTTCATCGCAAATGGAATTTCCCCAATGTTTGAATGGCATTGATGGTATATATAAATTGGTTTACCCCAAATAATTCTGGAAGTTTGCTAATAGTTTAATTATAAACAAAGATTCTCTACAGTGCTAATGGCGATCATTGTTTGGAGTACAAATTTATCAAGGTAGACATCGAAGCAGATCGATTAAATTGGGAAAGTGGCCTGAAAAACTTATCTCAGATTCGAATATTTCAGTTGAATATCTCAATACAGATAATTTGTAAAATAGCCATGTAAACATTTATATATTTACGGGATTTTAATGTAATTTATTAATAAATTATTCCGCTCAAGGATGTTGGAAAATGCATTCGGTAATTTATCGAGTAAGTGAAGAATCCTGATAAATTCGCTGAGGATGAAATATTATAAAAAAATGAACGAAATTGAGATAGCCAGTGTTGTCCTTACATAATGTGGTAATGAGGGTATATTTCAATATATAAATATATACTATATATTGAACTTCAGGTATGCAATTCCGAAAATGATTTTTTATTTTTCCGCCTGTACAATTATCACCATTGGTGCTCTATGATTGTGATCTAAACAACCATTCATCATTTTAAGGAAACTATCCCTCTTATTAATCTACGATACTCTTATTGCCGTTTATTATTTTTTTATAATTTAAAAATCTAAATTATCGCTAATAAATGTCAACATAATCAATAGACCCAAACACGATTGAAAACATTGCTGTTTTTTTGTTCTGTCCCAAATTGCAGATTTAAAAAAAAAACAATGTTTATTTTTTTGGCAATTATGGTTCGGTTGGATATCTGTTTCCTATTGTTAGTTTATCCGATATAATTTTTTTATTTATTGTAAAAGGGGGTAAAAATATCCTTTTATAAAAAAACAGCAAAGTGTAATAATTTTTTTGAATTATATTTTCTAATTTAAGTTAATCGATGTTTGGCAAAGTATCCTTACTTACAGAGAGAGATATATCTATCGATATTATGATAAATTGAACCCTTGAGACGACTTTTGTCCATATACAATAACAAAAAAAAACTATCTCTTTGTTATCTATTTAGTGGAACCCTTTTATACTCTGCGGATTGTAATCCTTTCCGTTTCAAATTGTTTTATTGTACAGCGTCGCATGTAAAATCGCCAAATATTTATTATTGGACATTATTAAAATGCGGATGATGAATTAATACATATTTCATTCAACCCTTACATACAGTAGTCCCGGTCCTTTACAATAATGTAATCCGCTTGATAACAAAATCGTATATATACAAAATAAAAATTCAATTGATAATAGAGGAATTTTTCAAGGATCATTTCTCTTAAAATTTATCTGTCTCATGTCCCTTTTATCGGTATATATATTTTCTGTAAAAATCCAACAAAAAAAAATATTTCAGAGATAAATTATGAGACTTTAAAAGACTCGTCATATCGATTAAGAGGAAACTATAGTGCTGCAGAACACAAATAACAAAAAAATATTGATATAGGGGATTTATTTAATATTTAAGTGGTTTGTGGTAATCCAGATGTGATTTCGATTTAATATAAGTATATATTTTTTTAGTCTGTTGTACATTTAGCACACGACAAAATCGTGACAAAAATATTAAATAGTTGATTTCACGTTTTGTTTGTTTTTGCGCCAGGCGAAACAATCAAAAATCAATAAAAAGTTGAGACCACATACGGTGCCGATATGTAATGATGTGTAACTATTTACACCTTTTCCATATATGTGATATTATAGAAATCAATTGACACTTCATCAAAAATCAATAAAATCCAAAAATTTATGATTGAAATTGTTTAATGCTTTTGACCTTGTCATACATTATGTTTTCTGGTTCGATAGTTTTCAGTTTTGTAACTTGAAGTGTGACAATTATGTATGATCGAGTTTATATAATTTCAATTCAATTTAATTTAAAAAAAAAAAAAAAGAAGCAAAACCACAATTACGAGGATTGAATTACAATTATTGTATTATTTATTTTTATAAAATATCAGCATGGAGTCAGGCACAGAGAGTTAATCATCAGTATTATAGCGCCACTATTAATGTAACATAAACAGAAAAAATGGAATGTCGTTGTTAATGATTGTTAACATATGCATGTGCTGCATGATTGCAAATCCAATACTAGACTAAATTGATAGTTTTGGTAAATATTTATTGTGTATGGTGTAGACATATAAATATATCTATAATTAGGTCGATCTAGATCATTACTTAGCATTGTTAGAGAGTTTTTTTTTTTACATAATCGGGTAGGTTGAAAAATTAACGAGTGATTTGTTTTTTTTTAGAATACTTTTAAATTCTCATTGTGTGACTACATTATACATAATTATAAATTATTGTTTAAAGTAATGTTTATTTTGGCTGGTTGCCAAGTCATTGGCTGAATTGTATTATCAATTAACACTAAGAAATCAAATTGATGCTTTCACTCCGCGTGGCTTAAGTGAAGAGACACAGAATTTATCAATGTTCTGACATATTAACTGCAGCGGTCAGAACACATTATTCTACCGATTTCAGAAGCATCCATTCAACCTTGCTTTTCAGTACAATTTTGCACTGTAATTATTTGTTTTTGTTAAAAGTCGGAACATATTTGTCAAGCGGCCGACAGAAAATATTTCTTTTGCTCGTTTTGTATTTAATATTTTTTACGAAAATACTTTTGGAGAAAGGTCATTAACCAGTTTGTTTAAACATTAGATAACAATGCTCTATGGTCTGTGGAGACCCACATTCGCATGCAATTGCAATTCTCTGTTTACAAAACCTCCAATAAGAAAATTGCATTTCAACGAATTAACACGGCAGCACTATTTGTTGTATCATGACATTAGATCTAAAATCGTCACAAGATTAAAACGTATGGTATAGAAAGAAAAGAAAAGAGAGGTTTTGAAAATTGGATTTCAAAAGGAAAGAAGAAATGATAGTCATATGTTTTCGATTTGGTCTGAGATAAGTTAACTGGTATGTTTGTATAATTAAATCTGGGATTCGACAAGGAGATGTTTTGATTCCGATACTTTTGATTTTGATCTAAGGTTTAAAAATATCTTCCTAAAACGTGGTACAACTCAGGATCATATTTGATACCGATAGCAATTAAACTGAATTACATCGAATTGAAAGAATTACTGACAACAATTTTGGCTGCTCTTGGACATGAATGCGTTAAAATAAAATATGTAATCTCTCACAATAATACTGTCTTGCTGCTTATAGTCCTGTTCTTTTTCTTTGATACATGATTACATTTAAATGAAGGATCGTGAAGAAACACGCTTTCTGTCACGTTCCTTGCCATGATTCGGAACGTTTTTGATACGACAGTTGATTGAAACCGTCTTACGGGCCAAAAATGAACGGGAACACCATTTAAATATAATGTTATAATAATATTTGAAGGTGGAATGAGGTACAACCAAAATAAAGAGATGTACAGTATAAAAACGGTTCGTACTCCTAAAATTGTAAAATTCTCAAATTAGGAAAAAATTCAAATTCTTCTAATCAAAATATAATTATGTACAATGTACATGCATGTATATATATTATTTTAAAAAAATACGAAAGACACGTACATTGTAGAAGACATTTCGATCTTTTCTGTTGATTATTTATAATGAACTCATTTACTGTGGTGGGCAAGAAAAAACAAATCCTAATGCTTTTTTGTTCTAATGGTTTCATTTATTTTAAGTCCAACAACCTTCTGAAATTTCATTTTTAAATTAAAAATAAAAGTAAATCCAACATCCTGTATTCTTTGCTAACATTTAATTTTAGTTGCTTACCAATGCTCATATATTTAAAGCATGTAAAATTTATGATGTCACACAAAAATTTTCTTCTAAAATTTGTTTTCTTATTTATGTACATATCTCACATTTGATAAATCATAATTTGTATTCAACTTACCTTGATTTTGATCAGTCGTTCAGAGCAGTAAATTAAGAAAAACAATTACACAAACAGTGGCAGATCAGCAAGGTAAACAATAAGATTTAGGCCTTCATCGCATTTATCTCGAAAAAATCATACCAGTTAGCGTGGAACATTGAACAAATGGATTTTTATCAGTGCTCTTTCTGAATTTCTATCTTTTACAGTTCTTGAGTTATTACAATTTTGATCTGTTGGCCATAAATTTTGTATTTTTAACGTTTTAAACGTAATTATCTTATCAAATAAAGTAAAAATATCGATAAAACAATTTTTGAAATTTATATTGCCAATAGTAAAGTGCATTAAATTTAAGAAAGTTATAAATAAATTCAAGTGACGAACTGTAGATACATTTAGCCAATTTTAATCTAACTAACGATTTAACTAACGTTATGTTAAAATACGCCAAATTCAATTGCACGAATTTCATTATAGTTGTAATCTTAGTATATAAGACGATTCAATTACTGATCTAAATTTTGAACCTCAAGATACTAATCATTAGATTTTAGAAACCTCCGATGAAAATAATTAAGTTTCTTTTACCAAGACCGGTTGTTGGAAAGCGTATCTTCACGGAGAAAACCACGCAATAAATAAATTTTAAACGAAAAAAGCAATTCAGTAAAGAATATACAAACAGTAACGGAAAATTTTAGCAGCTATGTCAGTTCAATCAGCTTTGTATGGTAAGTCACGTCCAATTGATTCCATTATTTTAGTACCCCCGAGGAAAAATGAAAATCTATTCCTAAGAATTTTGGAACGATACTCTTTCTAATACGGATTAACAAACGGAAAACGCTAATTACGAGTTAGTCAATTCTATTTTTGCCCTCTTTACCAGAGTAAGTACTAGAGTAAGTAACTGGGTTTCAAAGCTGTCAACTAAAGAGAAACATGTCAACAAATCAAATTGTTGACACATGTTAGAAAACTTATAGAATTTTTCGTATATGGATATAATGAGAATCCATTAAGATATGGGACTAAAAAAACGAGACAGAACTATACAGAAAACGCATATACAGGAAACGTACTTGTGCAATCAAATAATTGCACATGTGTGCACATGAGCCCGATTAGTTCAAGATATTGAACGTCAAGTTCTATTTGACGATGCAAGAAGTGAAATAATTTATGCTTTTGAACTATGAAAGTAAGCCAGGGCGTCAAATTGAATTATGCAAAGCGGTAAACCAGCACCTAAACATATTAGAATTAAATACATAATTCTAATTCAGAGATATCGTAAACTTTATAAAACTCTTAAAATTTTAAAACTAGTCGTTCACGAAGATCGTTTCACGTTTTCGAAGATCGTAAACATTTGAAACATTTGCTTTTAATATTGTTTTTTTTGTCTAATGTCATTAGGTTTATTATTGGATCAGGAAACCCACAACGAGATTTCATATCTTACAACTAATTAAATATAAATCATTAAGTATAGCCTATGTTAGTTCTTAACGTTATCATACATTGTCGGATTATTGATAGTAGTGTTACTCTAATTAAATAGCTAGATCCAACGAATCGTGTTTTTGGATGCGTCGAAATCTGGAGGACCTTCTAAGCAATTCCCTGACAAACACATTCGTTGTATTGCTTTATTGTATCTGTTATTGTTTCGGTGTGCCGATCGGGATGTATGGTCGTATTGCGTGCATACCAAGCTGCATTTACGATTTTTCATAATGCTTTTGACTGCATGCCTTGAAATATTTCAAGAAAAACCAACGAAACGTGAAGACAGCAACGAGAAGTAAAAAAAAATGCTTTGGTGGAACAACCCGAAATCGATTCAACATCAAATTCCAACAACATCACACCACAACAAAACGACTGTACGGGCTGTACACAACCTGTATATTTATTTTGGCAAACTGGAAAACTACATACGTATTGAATACGCATATCAACTATCCACAATCTGATGGTCAATTTATCATATGCGCATGTTATCAATTTTTGGTTCATACCAATCCTCAGAGCCTCTTTAAAATCTACGATGTTGTTCCTATCGAAGGAAGAAATCCGTGCAAATCTGCCCAAGTGTTCCAGCCAAATTAAACCAATGTAACAGCTATTCTTGATTGTATCGAACTGCACATTTAATTGTATAACTATGTTTTAAATTTTTTTTAAATTTTGTAAGATTTCCTCTTACTCGTATTATAATGTACACTACACAACTCAATGTTTTATACGTATTACCCTAGGAGGGGTGATATCTTATATAAACCGAGTGTCTCCTGCCAAAGAAAGCAACCGACAAATTTATTTTCAATGATATTTAGTTTCTTCAAAAACTTGAAGCTCAAAATTGTGGCAAACGGTTCAATCATGGTGGACAAAATAGCTTTGCCTTAACTAAGTAAAACATTTAGTGCCGAAAGCGGTCAGCAGTTTTGAGAATAAGAAGTCATTCAAAGAACGGAAACATTCAATATTCTAAAATGCCAAATTTATAATAATATTCTGGTATACATTGACAATATATAATTATTAATTAATATGGTTCCGTGCCTCATAAATTTATCATCGTTTGTCCTCGCTAGCGTCAAATTTTAAAATACATATTTAACAAATCTAGTTTTGTATCTAAGTAGTAAAATAAAATCTTGTTTTGTAGGTAAATACCGATTTCGTTAGGTTTTGACTTAAAAAAGTTCTAATTACACGGTGCGGTCACCTCTAAATAATTTTTTTCTTTCTATAAAAGGCTTCTTTATACCACCAAGATATTCCATTTAATAGATATTTTAATTTCCATAGCATCAAGGGCTAGAAATAAAATCGTTTCAAAATTCATACGAGTTACATTTAATCAACAAAATTTGCTATTTAATACAATACAATAATATTATTTTATACTTACCATAATGATTTTCATAAACACAGCTTTTTTATATTTGGCACTTTAGATCCCTTTAATAGTAGTTTCAGTTCCGTCTACCAGATAGCTACTTGGTTAGAAATCGCATACAAGCAATTGTGTAACCTCAACTCACAGGTTTTTAAAAATTTGAAATTATTTTTATGAATTTTGCATATGATTGACTCTTTACCCGTTTTATTGCACAAATAGCAACCTGAGTAGAGTTATGTCAAATAGTTTATGGGGAAAAAACAAAAACTGCAATGAATTTGACAGTTTCTTAGAACCATTTTTTTCTTATAATTTAATTCTCAACGCTCTCTCTCTCTCTCTGGCCTTTACATCCCATGAAGGGATTTTGCCGCCTGCACTGTAGACCTCCAACTACCTCGATCCATCGCTCGTTGCCTCCAGTTACGACATCCTAATATACGCAGATCTTGTTGGATGTCATCGTACCAACGCAATCGGGGTCTTCCTCTATGTCGTACCCCAGCTGGATGTTGTTGTTGGAACACTCTTTTAATCATTCGGTTTGATGGGGACCTCGAGACGTGGCCAAGCCATCTGATTCGGTTGGATTTGATGTATCCAATAACATCGCATCCTCCGAGAAGCTGCCTAATTTCGTGGTTCATACGAATTCGATACTGGTCCTCTGCAACTTTCACTGGCCCATAAATTGTTCGTATGACCTTCCTCTCAAACGTAGAAAGAATTCTACAATCGGTGGTGGCCAGGGTCCAGCTCTCGCTTCCATATGTTATTGCTTTATACAGTAAAAGTTTGCATGACCGCGATAGGTGTTTAGATCGTAATAATTTCGACTATTCGTGGAAGACTCTATTGCCGGCAGCAAATTCGGGATATTATATCTGCCTGAATATCATTCGTAGATGTTATTGTTGACCCGAGATATTTGAAGTCTTGTACGCCATCGTAGTTGTGTTCACCGGATTCGAAATTGGCATTGGGAATGTTCCGGGATGGTGCTAAATATTTTGTTTTGCTGCTGTTAATGCATAATCCAAGTCGCCGCGCATTGCGGTCCAGCGGTACGAGATTGTCATTGATGTCTTGAGTTCTTCGTCCAAGAAGGACGATATCATCTGCATAGCCAAGAATTTGGCTAGATTGGTTAAAAATGCAGTTTTGAGTCTTAATTCCGCTTTTCCTGATCACGTACTCGAGCGCCAGATTGAAAAGTGTCGGCGCGAGTGCATCGCCCTGTCGCACGCCAGATGTTATTTCAAAGGGGTCAGAGACCGCGCCTTCAATTGCTACTCTGCAGATCGATCCAGATGTTGAAAGCTTGCACAGAGAAACTAGTTTCTCCGGGATGCCGAGATGTATGAGCGCGGACTAAAGGTTCTCGCGATTTATGCTATCATACGCCTGCTGGAAATCGATGTAGAGCTGATGTATATTAATATTGTACTCCCAACCTTTTCCAGAATCATCCTTAAAGTAAAACATTGATCGGTGGTTGAGCGGTTAGAGCGAAAACCACACTGGTAATCGCCAATAATAGGTTCGGCATAAGGAATGAGTCTGGCAAGCACAACATTCGCAAATACTTTGTACGCAGTATTTAACAGAGCTATTCCGCGATAATTTTCACATTAAGGCGGTCGCCTTTTTTATGTAAAGGGCAGATGAGTGCTGTCTTCCATTCATCGGGTAGAACCTCTTGGTCCCAGATAGCGACAATGAGGTCATAGAGCTTTGATGCCAGTGTTGCTCCTCCGAGTTTTACTAGTTCTGCGGGTATTCCATCGAGACCTGGCGCTTTTCCATTCTTGAGTCTAGCGATGGCGGCGTCCACTTCCTCTGCTGTGGGGTACGGGAGAAAGTCCTCCTCGCCTGGTGGAGCAATAGCTCGAATTGGGGTCACTTCATCAGTCCTGTTTAGCAGATTTTAAAAGTGAGTTTGCCAAACCGCTAAAACATCATGTTGGCTTGTTCTCAACTCACCATCCCTGTTTCTGATGGCGGTCGATCTAGGATGGTAATCTTTGGTAAGGTTCCTGGTATTAGCAAAGGTGTCTCTGAGGTTTCCGTTTGCCGCATGGAAGCTGATGTCTTCGATAAAGTTTCTCGTCTGCGCGCGTTTCTTTTGCCGGAGAAATTTGGTCGTTTCTTTTCTTGCGTTCAAATATTCCGCTCTAGTGCTTCTGGTGTTCCGAGTTAACCATTTTTCACGCAGTTGCCGTTTAATTTCGACGCTCTGGCGGCAGTGGTCGTCAGACCACTCATTGCGAGTTATCGGTGGTTTCCTTCCGATTGTGGATTGTGCTGCGGATGTAAGGGCCGACTGTACAGTTAGCCACTGCTCTTGAATATCGAATGGAACTTCGGGGTTGGTGTTATGCCCTTCAAGGTAATCTGTGACGGCCGTTTGGTAACTCTCTAAAGAATCGGGTTGTTTTAACGCATCGAGATTCCAGCGCACGGTCTTCTTTGCCTATGTATTGAATGTGGATGAAAGTTTGCACTTATACTTAAAGATGACAAGCATATGATCGCTGTCTATATCGGCACCTCTATACGATCGTACGTCAGTGATACTAGAGGAATGTCTCTTTGAGATCATAACGTGATCGATCTGGTTTTCTGTTCTTCCATCATTTGATCTCCACGTTGCCTTGTGGATTTTCTTGTGAGGGAAGAATGTGCTTGAGATAGCTAGGTCATACATCAATGCCAGTTCGACGGTGCAAAGCCCATTATTGTTACAGGATTGATGTAAGCTGTTTGGTCCGATATGAGAGTTTATTTCTGCAGTCCTACCAATTTGAGCATTAAAATCACCAACGATGATTTTAATATCGTGGCGTGGGATGCTGTTAATGACATCTTCAAGTTCGATAAAGAATAGATCTTTGATATCATGGGACTTGTCTTCTGTAGGCGAATGAATGTTGACGATCGATATATTAAATTTTTGCGTGCGGAGTCTTATTGTGCACATCCGCTTGTTGATTGGGCGGAAGTCGATGACGTATTGATTCATTTGGCGACGAACGAGAAATCCGACACCGAATTCTCCTCCATTCGGATGGCCACAATAGTAGAAAGTGTAACCATTGCTGGTATCGTGAATGCCACTTCTTGACCATCTCAGCTCTTGTAATGCTAATACGTCTAATGTGTAGGCTTCGGCTTGACTTGATAGATTTTGGAGATCTCCAGGTCTCAGTAGGCTTAATACGTTCCATGTTCCCATTTTAATAGCGTAGTCCGTGTACAATTTCCGAGGTCGTTGTTGTGATAAATCCGAAGTAATAATCCGAGGCCTAGGTGTAGGGTTCATAACATGATATTGTTTTACGAGAGTGGTTAATTAGCCCGCTGCCCAACCGGTTTACGTGTGTGGATCACGTACTGGTGATAATAATCCATCTTAAGGTGTCCAGTCCAACCTTTGTACACGTTTCTATAGCGAGCCGCTTGATTCAAGGCAGACGCCCGCTTCAGCCGCCCCTAACATGGAGAACAGACGCTTCGGGGTTTGCCATGGGTATTTGCCCCACATGGCGGGACTAGGGTTTTACCGCGCCCGTACTCGCGTTGGTTATACTTTTAGCGTTATTCAGGATGCAGCGCGAGGAGCTTGTATAACCGTCGCATCCCAATTCTCAGTACCAGGAATTTTAAACACTCTTTTTATTGTGAACTATACGTTAATTACACCTTATAAAGTGATTTTATAATAGAGATTTTATAATAGAGAAATTATATAAGACAAATTTTCTCTAACTATTGAGGAATGTTGAGAGAATGAGGAACATAGCTCCAGAACTTATAGCAACTACAATAAATAATTTGTAGTGGTATTCTTTGGTATCAATACTAAGAATATTTTTTCTCTTCTCATTGCTGTCATGAATTCCTGTTTTTATCTTATACTTTCATTTGGATAGGTCCGACTCCTGCCAAAGTCTGACAATCCCATCCATCCACTTGTTGTTTTAGTAGTGTAAAAGAACAATGATTGGACCACCACCAGCCGTTCGAGTTGTTCCTTCAATCTTTTGCTTTAAATTGCGTTTGAAATCACTCAAACTGTTAAACAAGAAAAACATAAGTATACAAATATTTTTTATTTATTTATTTAAATGGTTAAAGTTGTGACCAACTTATTTCATTTTAGAATGCAGTATATTTGTTTTACAAGAATAACAATTAAAATTTAACTAGTGTTTAATAAAAATGGATATAAACATTTTAGTCGAAGTTCAAAATAAACTTGTAAGAATAATAACAATGGTAGTAATAACCTTAAAAATAATAATAACCACAACAATAATAATAGCAATAAAAGTCTAATCTTTACTTTGTGTTTGGCATTACTCAAAGTATTTTTTCCGATATGATGCTGCTGTTCTACAATTTTTACTGTCAACCAACAAAGAATTCCACAAACTGATTCCCTTCACAAAAAGGAAAAATGCATTAAGTTCGTACTGTTATTGGCGATACTTATAGTCTGAAGCCGATTAGATTTTAATTTTTCTAATTTATTAAAAATGTATTCAGGCTGATACTTCAAGAACTTAGCCTCCACTAAGGATACCCGAAATTGATAATATTCATGGGGCGAATAGCCAAGTAAGATGTTAGCAGAGGTATGATCATATTTTCATAGTCCAATGACGTATCTTATGCATGAGTTGAATAATAACTATAAGTAATTGAAATATTGCTTCTGAAGGTCGAAAATGCAGTAAGATGTACGTTTTAACTAGTTGAAGGTGAAGGGTAAAATTAAAATGTTTAGTAGTAGATCATAATAGTCTTAGAAAGACGGTTATTTTTTTACAAACGCTTTCAACGTAATGGCTCTAACACAAAGTCTTATCCAAGTGTACACTCAGATTATTCACAGTATCAGAAAACCTAATCATTGTACCACTCACAACATTAGGTTTTATTACTGTCCCATCCATTATTTATTAACCATTAAACAATGTTGTCAATATCCTGGTTTACCATCTCAATCCAATTTGGGATGTTGTTTACACCGCAAAGTAATATTTACATTTCTCTATTACACTTATATCGTTGATAAACATCATCAACAAGAATGATCTAAGAACACAGTCTTGTGGGACTCCCGAACTTGTTTGGCATATACTAGATGTAGATGAGTGAAGAAAAACTGTTTACCGACGATCATAGAGATACGATAAAATCAGACGTGATGCAGGCTGAGAAAATAAATAATAATCGCTCAGTTTTTTTCATTGACAATTTATGATCAATTTTATCAAATGCCTTACTAAATTCCAAGAGCACTAATGCACATGCCCATTTGTCATTGACAGCCTTGCGAATATCATCGCAAATTTTTAGAAGAGCAGTTATTGAACTATTATTAGATATGTAATCCATTTGCTCATTGGATAGCATTTTATGTAATTCTAAGTGATGCAAAATTTGAGTTTGAAATATTTTTTTTAGAACCTTGGAAAGAACCGGTATTCCGAACCGAAAACCAGATAGACAAGAGCTATTTTGCTTTTTAGGAATCGGTATAACTTAAGAGTGCTTCCATTCATAAAGGACACTAGAGTAAGTAATAGTGCAAATACAAATATTTATAACTGAATCGCACAACCTCAATATAAACTTACCTTTTTTCCAAATGCCCTTTTATTGGTGACCCTAATCTGTTAAATGTTAATATTAATTTCTTCCAGAAATTGTTTATACCTGGTTTCGCTTTTCCTACATTTTTATAAATTGATTGTTATTGGTCCTTTGTTTCACTTGAATCTAACAATAACATTAAAGGAAAAAATACATTTTATTTTTGCGAAATGTTAATTTTGGTAAAATGTAAAAAACTCAAAATTAATTTTAAAAAAACAATCTTAAAACTTATCTCATGTTTTGTGAAAAACAATAAAATTATTCATACCCTCGAAAACTATGGTACCGAAATTTAATTGTGGCGAATTCGCCATGCATCTATAGTGACACAAATGTGAAAACATGATAAGGGCATTAATATTAAAACTACAAAGACTTTGCGCTGTACCATATGTCAGAGTTTCTTTTGAGCAAAGTGCTAATATTTCAGGTTTTGCATTCGTCTAAATATGTATTACCAATAAAACATTCAGCCTACATTTGTCTATTACAAATAATACAAATAACTTAACTTTTCAATTTCGTTAAGGTTCTTTAACAATTAAATTGACCGTTACAAAAAAACTTACAAAACATTACTTTAATGCGCGCATTGTAATAAATAGCACCTGATAAATCAAAAAACAGTGTAAACTACATAGAATACACGTATGCCCACATAATGTCTAGTGTGGTGTGTACTATACAAAACACCAAACAAAACAACAACTTTCTATGTTTGTATATCAAAAAAAAAAAAAAAAACTGTGGGTGAGACACTTAAGCATGTTGGTCGCGTGCAATTTATATTGTATACGTATACTTTATACCAATTTCTTATTTTACTTCTTATTATTTTAATTTTTTTGTTTTTATTATCTTTTAAATGTTACCATTTTTTTTTTCTCGTCTTTTCTTTGCTGTGTATGTATTGTTTATTATTTCTATAATAATTGTTGTTGTACAAAGTACTTATTGTTATTATTATTTGCCTTAACGTTTTTCTTAGCTGTAATATTTCTTATATGTTGTTTGATTTAAAATTGTTTGAGCTTGCGTCAACGTGTCGGTGCTTATTTTCTTTTACGAACACAAACCAGAGACCAACGAAACAAACGAAAGAAAATTCTCTGAATGAGTAATTGATCTGTATATGTATAATGGATGGTCTTGTCTTTATATTCCGTAAGCTAACATCATCATAAATACGCGCGACCAGTTAATTTGGTACGTTTTATTTTTTGTCACAAATTCTCAGAAGTTAATTAATTAGAAAATTGATATAATAATAATCCGAAAATGCACAATCGTGCAATTGAATAAATGGCGCCTTTTTATGTTCATATATAAAGATACGGTATTTTTCTTAACCCTTTCGGTAACATTGAACTAAAAAATTTTAACCTTATCGATTTAACCCAAATTAAATCTTGCTAGCGTTTAAAGTATTTGTATATATGTATATGTATAAGCGATACAATTTATAAGATTTGAATGCGAGTGTATATACATTTTTAATTTAATTTGTCTTAGCCATAACAGCAGTACAAAATACTTGAGCATGAGTTTAAATAATTGTGGTAAGTGATTTTTTATTGATAAGGTGTCAATTTTTCAAATACTAATTTCATCTTAAAAAAGAATTCACTGCATGTGATATAATCTCCTCTTAGAAATTAACTTATATACATTTCTTCTTTGTTTTTTTTTTTTAATTATTTTTTATCGTGATTTAAATTTATTTATATTAAATAATAATAATAAATATAAATTTTATTATACAGTTTTTTTTACAAATTATCTTTACTATATAAATGTAGTTAAAAGTTGAAGAAACTGGTTTTTTATATTTTATTCTGTGTGTGCATGTTTTTTGTTGTGGCGCCAACAAGTACTCTTGGTAGTTTTGTAAGATTCTTTTTTTAATTCAATTAAACATCTCACATTTGCAATGTTTATTGTTATTGTCTCTTTAATTTCTTAAGTTTTGTAATTTTTTTCTATATTAGAATTTATTTTTATGTAATTGTGGCAGGTTAAGTGTGTGTACATACGATTTTAATGCGCGATGATATTAAATGGTTAATTTTCACGATTAATAGTTTCTAGAAATAAATCGCACCATTGGTTTCAAACTACATATGCACATTGAAGTAAACAAGTTGCATTTAAAAAAAACATTTTAGCATAATTAATTAGGAAATACAATTTATTGGTTGCGTTATTATTCAAGATTATTAATTCAAAAAAAGTGTCATATTATCAAGCAAACCAATGAAGACCATGTAGAGCATTTTTTTAAATCAGCAAAATAAGCAACCACGTAATGACTTCAGAATTATAAAAAAGGCGTACGGTACGCTTAAAATAGTTGGAAATTCGTTTAATGAGTGAAAAGTTTAAAATATCAAAGATCGATATTTCAGAAATCTAAATAAATGCAGAACTCTAACGGCATACACGAAAATTCAATTAAATTGTTTGTGAGAAAAGTAGGCTCTGAAAAACAAGAATTTACAATAACCGTTGGTTTCGACCGAGAAATCGGTTGTTATTTTTACAAAGTGAATTTTTTTTAGATTGTGTTAGTATGCGCGGGGTTTTGCTTGTGTGGAATTTTGACGTTTCATAAAATTTTTGTGTATTTTGTGTTGAAGCTTTGCTTCTAATAAATTTGTGTTGAAAATTTAATTGGAAATGTTACTCAGACTGCTTTAGCTATAGTGATTTGCAGTAAGGCAACCGAATTATTACAAAAAAATACAAGGAAGACCTGTAGTTGGTGGGTTCGTCCTATATTCAACAAAGGATCAAGAAACCATCATGGTGATCATAATTTATTAGAAGAAATGCGGTTAAATGATCACGAATCCTTTTTTAATTATACCCGAATGTCATCCGCGTCATTTGACATACTATTAAAAATAGTTGGTCCCTCAATTTCGATGAAGGATACTAATTACAGGAAAGCAATTAATCCTTTCATCAGTTCATATACGCGTTTAGATATTTAGCTAGTGGTAATAGTCAGACATGCCTCCGGGACGAAATCATACCTTTTCCTTGTGAAAACGATTGATTATCTTTCGCCGAAGGCTTAAAACAACGGTGGAACTTCCCAAATTGCATTGGTGCAATAGATGGCAAGCACATCGAAATAAGGTATGTTTATTTTATTTATAAACCAATATAAAAAATTGCTTACTGATTATTGTACTTTATTTTTACACGCGTTACCAGATCCCGGATCCGCGTATCATAATTATAAACAGTACTTTAGCATTATACTTTTAGCTGTTTGTGATTACACGTATCGCTTTACATGTATAGATGTAGATTCGCAAGCGCGTCAGAGCGACGGAGGTGTCTTTAAAGACTCTCAGCTTAGGAAACTGCTATCATGTAATGGCATAAATGTTCCAACGGATGGAGAAATATTTGAAAACGGCTCAGTTTTACCATATTTTTTATTGGGGGACGAAGCGTTTTGATTAAAGCCGTACCTAGTAACACCTTATTCCGGTAAATCATCTGGGAAACTGGAATATGAAAAATACATCTTTAATTACCGTCAATCGAGGGCTAGACGTGTAATTGAAAATGCTTTTGGAACTACTCGCTTGGAGAATATTGAGAACGTGCTTGGAAACCTCTATCGAGTCAGTGGATAGAATTACCCATGCCACTGTCTGCCTACATAATTTTTGTTCGGCAGAAGAAAAAAACTCGCTGCATCACCAAAAAAAATATTGTCCTCCTTTTCTAGTCGACCAATAGAATACGTAACAGAGTGATTTCAGACCCGGTGACTGGAGGAAACATGGACAGATGAGTTCAACAATGAAACAAGGTAGTTATAATGTGGCTGCAACTGCGATCCAAACACGAGATGTACTCGCAGAACATTTTATGGCGGATAGTTCGGTTCCGTGGCAGTGGGGCTTTGTTTAGTTTATTTTATATTAAATAAAACTTATTTAAATTAAATTCTGTGTTTTATTATACTGTACATTTATTTATTATTATTATTATACATTTATTACATTATTTACAACGTCGTTTATGTGCGTCATTATATAAAGTTGTGATGTATATTTTTGTTGTTGGTTTAGTTTTCGTAAATAGCAACCAATCTGATTTCCAAAAAATTGTTCCATATCGTTTGGGATGGGAGCTGGAAAATTGGTTACGCTTGCAATCAGTTGAGTGGCTGCAAGAAATCGGCTGCAGTTGTCGTCGGCGTTCTGGAATGAGAACTGATAGTACGAATTCTTTGTTTAGGTCGGAAGTCTGTGCTGCTTTCAAGAGCTATCGTTCGATTGTTTTGGGGATAGTATTAAATCCAAGCTGCTTTTATGCCTAAAAAACTAAACTTTTTTTTAGTGAAATTCTATAAATTTAGTTCACCATAACTACGTACGCTCGTTTCGTAAGCACCGTATCCAGGCGCCGTAATTTTTCAATTACGAAACGTGCAGTGAGAACTACTAAAATCTGGGGTGTCACCATCCCTATAACCAGCCAAGATCACAAATGCAACGTTTAAAATTCAAATTTTAATACATACATTGCGGTAGATTCTTGTACGTTTAGCAACTGAGCATTTTTTATAATGCTCAAAAATGCATAGTTTAAGTTTCATAGTTCATGTATTTTTTCTGTACAAGCGCAAAACCAAATAAAAATTCGAAAAATTTATTATAAATGCATGCGTGTGGTAGAGTAAATCGAGTATTTAGTCTTGTGGTTGATTAGTTATTGACTTGCTTGATAGTCGATTGAGCATTAGTAAAACATTTCGCAATCTGCATACTATCTTTCATTCACTAAAATATAAAATACATATTACTTGCAGACATGGATTGACAATATTCATATAAGACAACAATTTTAACATTATCACGCTTGATTAGTCAATTTTCCAGTCACTAAAACCATAAACATGTGTAAACTAATCATGCATAATAACGGAATAATATCAATTCACTTATTATTATGCATGATTATGTCATCATTCTAGAGTGTTTGTTTCAAACTATTATAATGATTAACATAATAATAATCGTCATTAGTCAGTCAAATTCAGCCCTATGGTAATATAAATTCATATAGTAGATGAATGGAATTATAACTCTCCATATGTGTATATGTGTATAACAAGTTTGATCAAATTTATTAACACTATAAACTTGTACGAATATAAACAAAATATAAATAGTTTGACGAAATTCATTTTTAGAATTCAATTAATTTAAAATTAAAATAAAATCACTTATGGTTTTTTTTTAAAAAAATGGCTTTGTTATATTGGAAAATTTAGTTTGTGTATAATTAATATAATTAAGTATTATGTAAGACGGTTTCAAATTGCAAAGTGGATTTTAAATTTTTTGTTTATATACATACATTTATATATAAGTACATAAATGAAAGAGATTGTTTATAGTAAATTTATTGTATAATATACGATTGATTATTTTACGATAAATCAAGGCTCTAATGTTATAAATAGACATTATTTTAAGTAGATAGAAATTATAAGTGAAAACTGAAAGTTTACATTCTGAGACAAAGCCAGATATTTAATTTCACATTCTGTTTTGCCGCTCACCTTTGCACAACGCGCTGCAAATCAGGTACAATTTCTAATTATGTCTGAACGGATCATTTACGTCTGTAAAATATCGAGATCAGAGATCTGTGGTGTAGGAAACGACTTGGCTTCTTCAGATTGTCTAAAACAGTATGAAGATCTAGCCCTGGATCGAAACCGTTGGAGCCAAATTGTTGACACAGTAAGGAGCCAGTAATGGCCTTTAAACACTGTTTATTATTATTATGTTTCAAGAAGTACAAATTTAAAATTCTGCTGAATTAATTTATGGCATGAAAATGTTTAGGCAAAAAATAATTGCTTTCTCTAACTTTATCTTTCAAACATGTACAAGTTGATTGCAAAAACCAAAATGGAGGGTTTTGATTATCAGTTTTCTATAAAAACTATATTTTATAATATAATATATATATAAAACTATATAAACTACTTTTCTATAAAAAATACATCTTAAACAATTGTACATATATAATACAATTTTAGCAAAATTGTACAGTAATGTGCCTGAAAAACTGAACGAGAAGATTTTACTGATCTTTTATCATTTCTAAAAGATCAAAGGCATCCAAAATGAATGAAAGATTCGCCTGAGGGTTTCTTAACCATTCGGTCAACACGACACATACACATATATTGTGTATTTCAGTTTTCCAATGTAAAAATTAATGTAATGGTAAAATTCCTGTATATCTGCGTTTTTCAGTAGTCGCCTAAATATGTCCTAGTATATTTTGGGCCTTGTTTTTCTTCCGATATCCTACATACAACACGAACACACCCGGGTATACAGTGTTATATAATATTAAAATAACATGTATTACCAGCGTTACACTTTAGAATTATAAAATTTTTATTACTGGGGTTGTACTTTATGTCAAAAAAAAAACGGGTTTTAATAATTTACAAACACATTTTTTGTAAAATAAAACAGTTGTGAACCCCTGATAATATTGATAGTAGTTACTGATGTTATTCCTATAGTGGTTGTATGTTACATTAGATTTGTGGAATAAATATGGCAAATATAAGTCAACATGTTTTTAACACCCGTTATATGACCCATGAAGTAAAGGAGGAATACTTAGACAACTGGACTGGGATTTTGCATAGAAGGCGAGAACGGAGTTGACATCCCTTTTTAAAAGTATAAATTTGAACACTTGTTCGTTCATTCATAATCATTTCTTTTATTGCGATCTCAGCTTGCTAAACTAAAATGTCATTCTATCTCAATTCGCATTTGTCTGTGTCACTCGCGCCATATTTACGCTGTGAGATAGAATAAATGCGATAGAACATATATTTATTCTAATTGGTTGAAATCGAAATAGAAAAAATAATTCCGTATAAACGAGATAGTGTGCAAATTTTTTCGTAGAAATAGAGACGTAAACTCGCTTATCGCCTTTTGTACAAAATCCCAGCCCTGATTGATGAAGATCCGGTGTGATGATATTGACTCTGACCACGATTATGCCGGTTCTGATACAGAAGACAACTATTTTGTTCCTAATAACGATGATGCCTCGGGGGTCCCTATTTCTGAATACGATACGTATCTTTATCCGATACGAAAATGCTATACGAAACGAAAATGAATTGCTATTTCTGAATTCGATCGAATCAAATGTTTTTACACTGTTATGTATTCATTGGGACATTTATTTTGCATGGGTATACCTCTACGGATTTTAAACCTTGGGTATATGTTTTTGACGTTTGAATATAAAAATATTTAGTTTTCATTTATTGTCTGTGTTATAACACAAACATTTTTTTCGTTTTCAATAAAAATAAATCGCCTCAATAACGAATTGCGATACAATAAATTCAATAAGATATGTAAGTATTTTGTACAACATTTTTTGTACACCTAATTTTAGAATGAATGATTTTATTCAGATGCTTACAACCAATTACAATTAATTACAATCGATACGGCACTTTTGCAAATCCAATGGGGCAACTTCACAGTTGTGTAATAAAAAAATTAAAGTCATTCATTAAATTTATAGTTATTTCCTTAACACAATTAATTAAATTAACTAAATCATGTAAATATTAAAAATAAATTACTAAAAATTATTTCCAACAATTTTTGATATGGAGTCGTCAACTAATTCATCAACGTACATCCGTTCATAATCGAACAAAATTGGTTCAAATTCGTATTGCGGAATAAGGGAAATTTTACAACGTATCAAGTAGATACGAATTCGTATTAGAACTATTCGAATTCGTATTCAAAAATACCAATGGTACGAATTCGTACAATTCGTACGGAACCAGATTTAGACGAAGATGATGAATATATAGACGAACATATTGATGAAAACCACCTGCAGCTGCCCCAAATCAACCGTTTATTGCATGTGATGGGTCATAATGGGCAAGAGAACCATCTAATATCCATCGCGTTCATTCGCATAATATAATGAAGCAGTACGGTGGCCATCATAAGTCCACTAGTAATTTTACGTTGCTCTAAACTTTTAAAGTTATTTTTACGTTTGAAATGTGCGACATTATCATCACAAACAAATCGTTAAACGTTCATATGAGCAATGGAACAATGAGCATCCAGGTTCCATTAAAATTGGAAATTCGGTAACTCCACAAGAGTAGATTACACATATTTAGGAATTCTTCTACCTGAGGATGTGTCAAGGTTGAATTATGAGCACACGGAGAAAGTACTAAATTTACCCAATTCATGCCCTCGAAGCCGGTCAAATATGGCAGCAAATGCTGGTGGATATGCGATGCAAAAACAGCGTTCCCATTGCAATCCGATATACACACCGGAAAATTAGCACCTGAGCCACGAGAAGTGAACCAAGGTGAAAAAGTGGTGTCACAGCTAGTTGAATTTTACAAAAACACTGGATGTACTATCAGCATCGATAACTTTACTTCGTTACCATTAGCACAACGCCTTATGCGATGGAACTTTATTGATATTTGAAGGTATATCTATATTTTAGAGTCCAGGGTCCGCATTCTTGAATTCCAAATCAATTTCTCCGTGTGGACATCTGTCAAAATTCCCCATTTAATTCCCTTAGTATTTCCCTATGCATATTCCACATTCAACCAAAAGCCGTATTCTTGAAACATTCGGCATTTTTTATTCTCCACTGTTAAATATTAAATTCACCTTTTTTAAATTGTGAATAACTTCATAATATAGTAGTTTTTTTTTGGTGTAGAGAAATTTCTATGTTATAATTGTCAAACTGACAATTCTAACTTCTAATGCTTTGTAGTTTAAAATAAATACAGCTAGTTGTCAAAATTTCCCCGTGGTGAATTTTTTTCCACATACATATACCCATTCGGAAATTAAGACTGTGTCCGAAACCTGTGATAAAAAAATCGTGAATTAAATTGTTGACATTTAACGACACGATTTTTTATCACAGGTTTCGGACACAGTCTTAGTGTGATATTCAAGAATACTAGATTTAAAATATCACATATGTTTTTTTGAATTTTGACAGATATCCACACGGGGAATTTGATGCTAATATCTGTTCGTAATATTTACTTCAAAAATGCTTTCTTGGTTGATCCGTTCAATTGTAAGCCCATTTATTATTAAAATAAAAGTAAATTACCGATGTTTTACAGAAATACTGATTTTGTACCGATTCACCATTTTCACATTTGAATTATAATCTGTTGCATTTGGTCAAATGTTTGTAACTTATTTATAAAAAAAAAAACAAAATGTATCAACGTGAAATTAAAATCGACTACTAGATGAAAAAAAATTAATTTGGTTGAAAAGTAGCGAGTATTGATAATTAAATATTACATTTAATTGAATCTATTAATCTACATCAATTAAAATAATTAAGTAAATTTTGAAAATAAATTTAAATAAAAAATATGTGTATTTTGTGTAAAAATTGAAAAATATTATTAGCTTGTTTGAAAACAATTACAATTTTAATTCTCTTTTTTATTGCCATTTAAATCTTAAAAAACTAGAAGTCTCTACTAAATTTACATTTCAAATTTTTTATGAGGTAATAATTGATTTTTAAGGGGATTGCAAATTCGTAACGAGTCTAACATTTAAAAAAATATTCAAAATTAGCTGAAATCGCCAGTCCTTAGTTTACCAAAACTTATCAACTTGTACTATAATTTGTAATCAAAATTTTTTAATAAACCCAAAAAGCTCAACTTTTGAGCTTATGACTGTTTAATTTAGATGTTAGACAATGTAAAGTCTTATCCTACGAATCCTGACCATCACCGATTTCAATAATTTTTCTCAATTTTAATGATTATCTTGATGAAATCCGCGTGACATTAGTGATTTTCACATTTTTTTAAAACTAGAAAAGTTAGTTAAAATTTAACGTGTGCATAATTTATATTTCTTTCCTTCGATTCCACTACTATCTTAAATCGCAGTTTCCAAGTTTTAATATCATATTGTATCATAATATTTGTATGTAATATGTATGTTTAAGTGCTACTGTTTACACATAAACAGCTACCTTTGTTCCATTTGTAACCTGTAGGTGCTGACAGACTTTAATTTTACTAAGCTCTAAATATACACTGTAAACCATTATTATTTTTAAGGTGGAAATTTCATTTGAAACGGATAGTTTGCGTTGTTCTTCAAATAATCACTACCCACCCATTGGCATTTAAATTTTGCCTACAGATATAGTTTTTTTTTTATTTACTTTTTATCAAAACTAAAATTGAACTCTCCAAAGTGTACAGAACAGATACATAATACAACAACAACAACTATACGTATTATAAATAAATAAATAAACTAACTTTTAAACGAGATGATAAATAAAAAATAAAAAACTCTATATAAGAAAATAAACAAAGATAAAACCAGTTTCTTATTTCTTTTATTCTTTCTTGCAAAAAAAAAAAAAAAAACTCGTAAGATACAATTGCAAGGTCAACATCTGAATGTAATTTGTTGTTGTTGTATATTATATACGTTGTACGTTTTTATATGCACGATTTAAACGATATTCAATGCATTTATTGTGTATATAAATGACCGAGAACGAGCGCGATCTTTTAAAGAACGAGACAAGACTCTAAATCTATTGACATATACGATGAAAATGATATATACGTTTGAGAATTATGTTTTTATTTGTACATAATGTAAAAGGTGATCATTTGAATTAAATTCACAGTCACATTAAATCAAAGCAAATACGTGTGGCGGTCAAGATATACACGATAATTTACAACGATGAAAATCGACTCATACGATTGCAAACCAGTTTTCTTCTCTTATAGTCGTATCTTAATTTATAAAATAATTATTTAATTACGCAAACTTAAGCACAATATTTGCTTATAATTTACATTTTGTGTCTGGGGCCGATCTAAGTAAATACTACATATATGTATATGTATGTGCATTAATATTTGAAGACAGATATAAATTGATTATTGTATGATAATAAAATTACATTAAAAATACAACAAAATCGCTTAGCCTTGAATGTTAGAAAGAGAAAAAACAATAACAAAACACAAAAAACAGGTCATTGCCTTGCCTTTTTATTCTCTCTACTACACACTTTGGTTTAAAAAAGTTTTTATTTTCGTTTCTTTAAGAATACAACAACAGCAAGATAAAATATAAAAAAAAATATACGATTTGTAAAAAGGAATAAGAAGTGGAATAAGAAACTTAAGTTAACCAAAAAAAAATTACGATTAAGAACGAATTGGAGAGGATAGTATTAAGACTTGACTCTGCGCGCATATGTATTTGAAATATTGTCCGCGTATATACATAGAGAGTTCACAATATTATATTATTGGATGTAACATGATATTAAAGAACAACAACAACAAAATCATGAACCATGAATTTTCAGAATGTATAATCTGCAACCCAGCCTAATTACATACAATAGACGTCATTGGGTTTGGGATATAAGCACACATATATGAAAATAAAAATACAATCGATCATGTTAGATTTATGTCCTAACAATTAAAATGAAAACATATTCTTGTTCCTTGTGTGTACATATATCGTTCGTTTTACCATCAGGGATGCTTAACCTTTTCATCTTGTTGTATTCATGGAGCGGGAAAATTAATGTATTAAAAAATTGGCTAGTAGACTTATTTTTTGTATTGGTAGCGCATTTAAAATTCAAAAACACCGCCTTTTTTTGTTAAGAGTAAGTGCAAGAAGCATAGGTGCCAGGAAGAATTTCCCTTCTTCTCCAAAATGTAATCACAAATAAAATTAAAATTACACCTCATTTTATTACAAGGATTCTATAGCAGGAATTGAAGGGTGTTATTTGAGAGAAACCCTTCAGTGTCCCACAGAACCACGGTTAAAAATCTCTGTATTACCAATAAAACTATTTATGTTTGGGTTCTGATTTTTTTTTTATCAACACTTAAAATTCATCCATCTGTGTACATAAAATAAAAGATAAATTTTAAAACGTAAAATAAATAAGACGAATTGTAATAAAAAAGGACTCTTGACCTAAAAGGCAGGTACCCAAATAAAACGAGGGCATTAAAACTATATTATTTTTTAAATTACGATGATGGTTGTAAGATTGGTGTGGTAAACGTAAAATGCATGGTAAATTGAGCGTAACGAGTGTTTTATTTAATTACCTATCAGTGGTGGAGGATTTACGAGTATACACTAAAGTCATTGTTAGGTTGAGATCGTCAAATAGTAAACTTTCATTTCTCACATATTGAATACATCTCGAACAAAGACTTCATTTGGAAATTAATATTCACGCGTTTGTTTTTTTCTACAAAAACACTAATACTGCAGTTTAATTAATTAAATCAAACCCGTGCGTCGTTGTATTATACTCGTAGTAAAAAAGTAATACTCTAATCCATACACAATTTAAAATTCAAATCACAAATCAATATACGTTATATGTGGTTTGAATAGTTAATATAAAAAAATCGTAAAATAGAAAAAAAAAACTTGCTACAAAACAACTTTATACACTTGTTAGTGTTGTATTTCTTTCCCGCGCTTTTTTCCTATCATATGTATATATTTATATATATATAGTTACACATATAGTGTAATACAAAAACAAAAAATCTTACGACACCCTATCGTAGTAAAATAGAAAAAGAATAAACTTCTCTACTAAAGATCAAATTTAAATAAATTATCTGGTTTTCTTATTCTTGGTTTCTTCTTCGGTTCAATTTTTTTCTTCTTATGATCATAATGATCTTCAACTTCTCTCGTTTAAATCGTGCATCGTAAATTGATGTTGTTTTTTGTTGTTACTATATTACTATTATTATTATTTTCTGTCAAGTTTTTGTTTTCGTTGCATCTTGTTTTAACTTAAGACAGTTTTCTTATTTGTATTCTTTTCTACCGTGTATATACTGCTGCGTCGTCGTCGTCGTCGTCATAGAAGATAAGATTTTTATTATTGGTTTCTTCCTTATACATTAACGGGCATATCGAATTAATGTATATAATGTTGTGTAACTGCAGGGCTTTCTTTCATATGGGTTGTTATTATACATACATATGTATGCGCGCAGCTTATATGGTGTCTAGGAAGTTTTTTTTTAATTATAGCACTTTAGCGAGGTATCACGTTTGGAAGAGGTCAAAATTGAAGTAAGTTGATTTATAAGATTTATAGAAATAGAAGATTTGGTTTTACTTTTGGCTTAATTCTGTATTTTACGCTCAGTTGGTTGTATTTTTCCACTCACGTTTTCTAATCACGTCGCGAATTCTATTCTACAAACTAATTATCTGTGCAAGTACTGCTAATTTTCATTTATAGATAAAGTTCAATAATTTAATGTTTATGTTATGTTGGGCATTAAGCCAAGAAAAAACACCATTTTAATTTGTACGGATAGTATTTTGAAACTGACTAGACTAAGTTTAGATTAAAATTGTCGGGAATTAAAATTTGAATGCTTGAAAGCCTAAATGTATGGGAAAACATTGTTTGAGAATTGAAGTTTGACACCAAGAATTTTAATACACTGATACAATAACTGAAGTACTTAAGGTGAGCACAAATGGGATCATATTAACCAAATTTAGAAACAGAGCAAAAAATCAACCAAATCGCTAGAAAATATTAAATTACGGAAAATATTAAAATCAAAATAAACAAACTATGATCTGAAACTTCTTCTTCTTTTGATGAAACTTCTTCTCCAATGAAAATATTCTTTCATTGTTCCAGCAGTGTTTTTCGTCACATTACCCTGCTGAAAGATATAGTAATTTCCAGCGAAATCTTTACCAACATTGATGAGTCCGCCATCAAGTAACTCGATATACTTTTCTGAGTTCATCTTTGCAAATTTTCGAAAAATCCTGCTAGGCCTTTCGCGACCAACTACGTGCTATTGAAATTGATTCCCATCTGGTCCATCTAACGTGGTAACAGTTCGGTTTTGTTGTTAGTTTGACATATTTCAGTTTAGTAAGTTTGACATAGTGTTTTAGAAGTGATCGAATTTGCACCGGACTGTTAGATGTATGACCCTTTTGATGTCTAGAATATTCCAAGAAGCTTAGTTTTACGCCGCCGTCATTTTTTTTACCGTAATTGTTCTTTAATATCAAATAAACCACGGTCTTACATCTGCTTAAACGAGTGACAATCTATTTTACTGACATGCCACATACTCTATACGCCAAAATACAAGCTTTTTCCTCCTCCGAAAGCAGCTTGTTTTATCCCGTAAGTTTTCATTAGAAAAAATTTAAAAGTTAAACATATTTTAAATTTGTACATACGAATAGTTAAAATTTCTAATAATAATGTATTAATAACAAAATTTTAATGCACGGTAGTCAATGTCACAGGGTCAAACATAATTGTTTGGTAGCATCATATACAGACTCGTAGAATGATAAAATGCAATATGATAAACACGATATACAATAACTGTTTCCGACGCAAATTACATCCAAGCATGGGAAAAAATCTGTGAGAGATATGATAAAGGGAAACTCGTGTTAAGCTCGCGCTAATTAGGTCTTTTATTGAGCAACCAGCTATTCAACAACCATCAGTTAAGAAATTACGTCAGCTGTATAATAGTTCTGACGAGGTGAATAGAGGAATAATAGCATTAGACGATGAAGCTACAAAACGTGATCCTTGGCTCATATATATAGTTTTAACTAAAACCGATGCTGATATTAGAGAGACCTGGGCACAAAAAATGGTGGATAAGGATTGCCCTTCATATGCTAAGTTCTTGGAATTTCTAAGTGCAATTAAAACCATGTGACGCCAGAAGCCTCAAGACCTTTAGAATGTCGGCATTGCAAGAGGAGATTTTTGACAAAGCAATCGGGGTGCATTAACAGCAAAACTACGTCTTTGTTTTAATTGTTTATCGGAACGACATCGTGCGAATAATTGTTTAAGCAAATTAAATTGTTTGTGCTCGTCGGCACCACACTCTTTTGCACGATACAAATTCAAGTACTAATACCATTACAGTTGAAATGGAAACATCATCGCATCCATTGGCTACACAGTCTGAAACCGTGGAATCAGAATCAATTCTCACAAATACGAGCAATATTGAAAATACTGGAAAAGCTGGCAGTCGTTCTTTGTATCCTCTAAGGCCACTGCTAAAATCTAAACACTTATCAAGTGCCGTGAAGCTGAAGCTTTACAAAGCGTTGATCAGGCCCGTTGTTATGTTTGGATGTGAAAGTTGGGCGCTGACGGATGAGTACGAGAGATGGCTCCTTACATTTGAGAGAAGAATCATGCGTGTGATTTACGGTCCTAAACGCGAAATAGATGGTACATACCGAGCTCTGTACAATTTCGAGATCAGAGATCTGATGAAGATCCCCGATATTGTACATGAAGTTAGATCTCAGCGAGTACGCTGGCTCGGTCACGTTCTGCGTGCTGATCCGGAACGAATTGTGCAGCGATCTCTGAAAGGAGAGCCACCATATGGTAGGCGCAGAGGTCGTTGCAGGCGACGATGGCTCCACGATGTAGAGAACGACTTGGCCTCTTCAGATTGTCTAAGACAGTATGAAGACCAAGCTCAAGATCGAAACCGTTGGAGCCAGATTGTTGATTCAGTAAGGGGCCAGTAATGGCCTTTAACACTGTTATTATTATTATTATTGAAAATACAATTCTCCCAACTGCTATAGTGAACGCGAAAAATCAAATTGGGCGTACTAGTTTATGCAGAATACTGCTAGATTCGGGGTCACAAGCCTCATTTATCTCCAACTTCTGTGCTCCTAGGTTAAACCTGAAGCTTAACAATTGTCGTCTTCGTGTGTCAGGAATCGCTACTTCAAACATCTCAACCATGGGAAGAACGTCACTCACAATTTATTCGCGATTTCAAATGTGCCACAGCTTAAGTATTAAGGTATTCGTACTTCCCAAAATTACAAGTAAGTAAGTATTAATGAAGCTAAGCAGTTGTCAAAATAACTACTCGGAGATCCGAAGTTTTATGAACAACATGAAATCGACATCCTATATTGTGCGTAGACTATTTCTTCCATGCTCTTAAGCCAAAACAAATAAAATTTGCGAACAACGTTATCGCCCAAGAAACAATCTTTGGGTACGTGATTGCAGGAATGGCCAACAACAACAAACGATCAACTGTGCAAAACAGTTTTCATGCAACCATCATCGATGAAATCAGTCTAGATCAAATACTACAAAACGAGTCTCATTTTGAGGCAACATACTCAAAAAATCAAGAAGTACGTTATATAGTGCAGCTATCAATAAAACCTAATTCCTCGCGATTGGGAGAATGTTACACAATTGCTTTGCAGCTGTTGTTAGCTAAGGAACGAAAAATGAATCGGAATCACGAATTCGGAAGAATGTATCGACATTTTATGGATGAATATCTTAAAATAGGTCACATGCAACCAGTGCGAAGAGAAGCAGAGAATGGTGTCAAAGAAATATGCTATCTTCCACATCATGGAGTTTTACGCAAAAACACTAGAACGACAAAATTGAGGGTGTTCAACCGGTATTTCAGTGAACCAAAAGTTATTAGTGGGACCGGCATTGCTAGAGGTCCTTGTGGACAATATTAATCAGATTTCGAAGTTTTATGGTAGCGTTATGTGCAGACATCGAGAAAATGTATAGGCAGGTTTTAGTCAATTTAAAGCATACATCACTCCAACGAATTCTTTGGCGCAGTACTCCTAATGATCCAATCACTCAGTACGAACTGAGAACAGTAACTTACCGAAGCTCAGCGGCTCCATTTCTTGCAATTCGCGTATAACATCAAATATCAGAAGACTGTAAGTTATCACACCCTGAGGTATCAAATATCATACACAATAATTTTTATGTAGATGATTTGCTGGCTCGAGCAGCAACTGAAGAAAAAGCCTCGGAACTAAAGGGGGACTTAGTACAAATACTCGGCGAGTGTGGATTTCCTTTGAGGAAATAGCATTCAAATATCGTTTCGTTGAACGATTCTAAGTATGCTAGGTTTACGTTGGAATCCACAAGAAGATCAATTCTCATTTGAAATTACCGATATGCCACCTACAATTTACTCTAAACGAACCATTTTATCCATCACAATCTTCGATCCATTAGGCTGGCTAAATCCACTTATTAACAATATGAAAATTCTTATGCAAACGTTATGGCTGCGAAAGGTATTCTGTGACAAACCATTAACAGCAGACTTACAAGAAGCTTGGTCAAAATTGTACGACCAATTTAAAATATTAAATTAAATAAGAATACCTCGATTTAGAATACATGGTTTCAGTGACGCCAATGAGGTAGCGTATGCGGCTGCCGTTTATGTGAGAATTAGTTGCAATGGTGAATACGTGGTACGTTTGTTAAAAGCAAAATCTAAGGTTGCCCCAATTAAACAAATCAGGCTACCACGGCTTGAAGTGTGTAGGACACACCTGTTCGCAAAGCTCATTACAGCAGTGTTGTATGCGTACGATAAGCAACAATTAACTATTAGGTTATGGACCGATTCTATGGTGGTATTGGCATGGTCAACCAGTTATCTGCAAAAAATGGAAAAATTATATTGCAAATTTTATTGTCGGTGCGACCCATGTCAAGGGATGCGAAAATCCTGCCGATCGAAAAACAAGAGGAGTGACAGCTGACAAGTTAGTCAATAACGAATTGTGGTTGACGGGACCAAAATGGTTATCTCAACAAGAATCAGATTGGCCAACGAAATCAGTAATTTTCGAAACAGTTTATGAAGCCCGTAGCAACATGCAACATGAAATCAAAACATGCCATGCAATAATAAACTCTTACAATTCACAACCAGTAATCCATTTGTTGGAAGGTTGCTCAAATTAGTTAAAATACGCGTAATGGCTTATATTTTAAGGTTCACGTACCAATCTAAGGAGCATATCAAATCGTAAAGTCAATTGACGGTGTTAGGACTAAATTAATAGAAGGTGTCATTAAATCACTGAAAAAATATAAACAGGTACCATCAAAATCGAAATTAAAGCAATTGACACCATTCCTCGGTTCGAATAATGTACTAAGAGTTGGGGATCAACTAGAGAAATCCCATTGTTCATATGATACCAAGCATCTACTAATTTTACAAAAAAATCATCGAATTAGCAGTTTAATTCTCGACCATTTACACAGAAAACATATGCATCCAGGGCCTTTTCTGCTAACCGAATTATCGCGACAAAGGTACTGAATACGAGAAATGTGCCAAAATTTCACTCGCAATTGTGTTAATTGTTACCGATATTCTACACTAAAATCTATACAACAATAGGTAGTCTACCTGAAGCACGTGTAACACCTAGCCGACCATTTTCTGTAATCGGCATAGTCTATGCAGGACCCATTCTGCTTTCATCCAAAGTCGGCAGAGGTAAGGCTTTACACATAGTAGCATCGTTAACCACATAAGCATTTATCAGTGCCTTAGATCGGTTTGTTGGACGGACTGGAGTACGAATGAAGATCTACTCGGACACCAGATCAAATTTTCTAGAAGTGAAACGAATCTTAACGAGTATTACTCCGCATTAGGATTAGGCATTATTAATCCTTTTGCAACAAGCAAAGGGATCGTGTACCACGTGATTCCACCACTTTCGCAGCATTTCGGTGAAATTCCTGGCCCTATTCTGGTTTTCCCCGGGAATTGAGAATTGGGAAAAAATATTTCAAAAATTCCCAACTACAATAATTCCCAACTTTTTATTCCATTTTTCCCCAAAGTGTATTCTGCCAAATTGGGAAAAATTTCCCCTTAAAAATTTAAGCAGTACAAATGCTTATACCACTAAATTACAATTGCTGTTAATTTATTATTATAAATAAATAAAAAATTTGAAAAACAGAAAAATTGAATAAAATGTATATTTAATCGTGATACATTAGTTCGTTTTTTGGAGGATGACGAATAAAACCGGCGCTATAATTATAAATTTAATGCCGATGTACATAAAATTTCCACAATCGCTAACGAAAATTAATAAAGTCAAAAACAGTAAGTGTCTGTTTTAACTTTTCCATTTCAGATTCTATGAAAAGTTCAATCTTGCCGGTGTAATCGGTTGTATCGATTGTACCCACGTCTCGCTGTTCAGACGAGAAACTAGAGTCGAACATGTATACCATAATCGGCATTCCTATCATTCAAAGAATGTCCAATTCGTAAGAACACAGGTTACATTACGTAAATTATTTGTTATATACGAGTATTCAAGATTCAAATTATTTATAGATTTTCGATTCTAATTTAAAAAATTTAAATGTTAATGCTTCATATCATCTTCAAATCATTGAAATTACTTTTTATTTCGATTTTGAAACCTAATATTCAAAATCCCCATCTAATTCCCCAAAAAATATGTAGGGAAAAATAAACGTCAAAACCGCAGTAATATGGAATTATTATTTCCCCATTGAAAAAAATTCCCAATCGCCAGAATTCACTTTGGAAAAAAATAATTCCAAACTACTAGAAAAAATTCCCAATTCCCGGGGAAAACCAGAATAGGGCCACTGGTATACACTTATCACACAAATATCGATTTACTGGTTTACTATAAAACGAACAAGGTAATTTCAAAATTATGTAAACAATTATTCTAATAAATCTATAAGAGGATTGTAATTAGTTTAAGTAGAAATAAATTATTAATATTTAGTGTTGTACTAGATTCAGTAGAATAGTAGGCCAATTTTATATGAAAGAGTTCAATATACTTAATCAGAAAGGGAAAATACAATTCATGGGACAATAAAATTATGTCAAATGTGATGAGGAAAAGGAAAGGCCAGTAGTAAAAAAGTTTTTATGTGCAACAGGCGTCGATTAAAGAAATTTTATTGTGTGAAGAAAGTTGTAATTTTATTTGCAATATTTGAAACTTAATCTAAATGAATAAATAAATACCAGTGAATTGTGTTTTTTTCTTTTTTTAATCACGACTTCTTGGTTGTGCACTGCACAATAATCTAAAACATATTTTCATATCAGAAGTATAATGCAAGAGCTGTTATTACGACTCTAAATTTTTCCGTAAGCTTATTTTGCGGAGTGTATACTAGCAAAGCCACCATATGGTAGGCGCAGAGGTCGTTGCAGGCGACGATGGCTCCACGGTGTAGAGAACGACTTGGCCTCTTCAGATTGTCTTAGACAGTATGAAGACCATGCTCGGGATCGAAACCGCTGGAGCCGAATTGTTGACTCAGTAAGGGGCCAGTAATGGCCTTTAAAACTGTTTTAATTAATTCTAGCAAAGCCATCTTAATAAATCAAGCCTCCATGTTCAAAACGAACTTTTATTAGTGAGTCTAAAATGACAAAAATAATCGCTCTCTTCATACATTTTATATGGAGAGACATGATTTTCGTTTATAGAAATATTTGAATGAAAAGTAACTGAAAATTATAATTTTTTGAAATCAATTGAAACTATAAACATTGGTTTTCACCAGACTTGAAGAATTTTTCCGTGGGGTTTTCCATTTTATTGTATTAATTAAAGGAAAATAAGATACTTTATTCTCTAATAAAGCTCAAATAGAAATATAATAAAAATTTGTAAGAAAGGGACATTGTGTACATAACCAACAAAATAATTTATTCCCATCAAACAAATAAACCAAAAGAAGAAAACATCAATGAATTTTTTAAAAATGGAACAAACATAATGATCATAAAACAACGCAAAAAACGAGAAAAAATATATGAACACAATTTTTTATTTCATAGCAACAACAAAAAGTAGTCGCATAAAAAATAATATTGAGAGCGTGATCAAATTGTCCCTCTCCTAATTCTAATTGACATATTGTATATAAATTATGTAACCTTTTGCAACCTTCAAAACAAAACACAACATTTTATCATTTATTTGATCGATACGATCAATATTTTTATTTTGGTTTAATGAGAAAATTCCCAGCGTTTATCCGATTAATCTCCTAAATTTTAATTTATCGTAGTTAACATAATTTTTATACATATTTTTCGATCTTTAGATTTTGAATCGAACTATTTTATTTCTGTATTGGAGTGAATGCAGTATATTGAAAGAGAGTATTAGAATATATCCGATATATATTTGTATATACAAATTTAAAAGCGCAAATAAATTAAATTAATGTCAATTTTATAATCATAAAAATTATGTTTAATTAATATAATTTCGAAAAATAACCCTGGCCATCACCTAATTCAATTCTTTATCTATTACTTTATGTAATAAAATATTAAAAGCTCTCACTATTAATAGTTGAACAATTCAAAATAAGTTTGTATGTTTTGCCATGGGATTGCATTGACTTCTTTGTAAATTACACATTTTAAGGTTAACTAAAAAAAGCTCGTTTGAAAATATCGCTCAACATGGAGGCTTTATATATTAAGATGGCTTTGATACTAGTTACCCCATATTGGTACCAAAATTTCAACCGTGTCGGAACACAACTGAACTTCTTTCAACGCCATGTTTAGGAAATCTACGATGATATTCTGCTTGCGCTTCCGAAGAAGTGCCATCACAGAGTCCATAAACATAATTAATTCTTCATTAGAAGATTCTTATATTTTAAATATATTTGTAGAATTTAAAATTTCCTGTGTTACTATTTAATTTTAAAAATACAACTCCGGTGTGATGTAACATCACTTGTTTCGATGCCTATCAAAGTTTCTGTCTCTCTTTTCAGGAATTAAATTGATAGAGTGTTCTCTTTCGTTTATAACGATGTTTTAATTGTGATCTTAAACTTAGCTTGCTTGGATAAACATCATTACCTTTCTATTCGTCAGTATTCAAATCGCATTAGTACGATTGTTTGTTTAGCGAATTTGTAGGTAACAATATCCGTATTTTTTTTAAATTCCTTTTCACCAAAGGCTTTTTGTTTTTCTTTTAAATTTAAACATTTTTTTTAATAGTACACGAAATGTTGATCCTTTTCTCCTACGTTAAGATACATAAGTTGGTTTTGCTTGAATAGTTTAGATTTAACATCTGCCTAAAGTACTGTTTTTAATGCTCTTTAGCTAACCAGGTGTTGAAGATAGACCCAACGCCTCTCGTACCATGTTTTACTTAAAATTAGTCAAGGGAATAATGAATTGGCAACCAAAACCGAACCACTCTGTGTTTCTACTTCATACTTATACTATGCATTTTATAGAAATCTTTAGCTAAACGCCCTGTTGATAAGACAAAACCGTAAAATATAATTATTTATAATTGTATTTAATTATGTAATTCAGTTTAACATATGTATATCTTTACAGTAGCAATAAATTTATTACTTAAAACTTTATTACTTAATTTTAGTTCTTACACTATATATGTACATGCATAATTGGTACATTTTATTTTATTATTTTTAAATAATTCATTTATTAAATTAAACTATCACATATCATTTAAAAGTTACATTCAAATTTTTTTAGAAAAAAACTAAATAAAAAAATTAACGAAATGATTTGTAATTATTGGCAAGCTCATCTGTAAATTGTAAGGCCTATGGATTACTTGTTACTGTTATAAATATTTTTTCGTGTATAAAACGATGAGCATTTTTTTTGGCAAATCATCAGAAGAATCTAGGTTTTCTTTGATTTCGCTTAGGGTTATTTCCAGTTTCAAGATGCGATTTGAAAAGTTGCCGACATGAAAAATATCATGGTTTAATGTGTTTTCCAATTAAGAATGGTTGCAGTTTTTAGATTGCAATTTACAGTTTGTATTTCGTCTCGTAATTTTTACTAGAGCTTCTTGGAACAGGAACTCGTGTTGTCTCCATAGAAAGAATTTGAATCGCATACTACAACCGGTTTGTTATACTTTTTTAAATTATTAGGCGTGATGTCTTTGATTGTTCAACACAAGCTTGTTTATTGTTCAACAAAAGGACGGAACATCGTTAGATATACATAGTTTTCGGCTGTATAACTTTGACCCCAAGCACGATTATAAGGAGATGAGTTTATTCTAAACTGAGATTCGAACCGTTATTTTATGTTATTCGATGTTCGCTCCAGTTCACAAACATACGAACCAGTTTAGTAAAAAAAACGATTTACTTCTTGTATGCCAGAGCCTTCTTATAAAAACAATCTGTGAGGAAATGTTCTACTATCTCTTTTTCGATAATATTGAGACGATTGTCTCTTTTTTTATTTTCAATTCGTCAATTTCTATTGTGATCACACTCTTCCAAAACTGCCGTATCTTCCACGTGTTTAGAGATAAACTAATCCTTACAATAGTACATAAATAGAATGGAGAAATTTTTTGCAAGTAAATCATAAAGTAGTGTTATTAATTTGGACCTTAATTTCTGCTGGCTTCTCCAATATCAACATTGGTAAATCCACGCTTATTGGAGACTTGCCTATATGGCTTCTGAGGAGGGCCATCTGGTGCATAACCATGGAACACCAAACTCGTTCCAAAGAAGAACAAATATAAGAAGATCACCAAAAAAAAGTAGCACACTTCATAACCAATTAAAAAGCCTAGAAGAGGTGGCCTCAAAGCTGAGTAAAGAAAAAACACAAGTCTGTAATGATTCTTACACAGACGAAGAAGAACTCGGAAGAGAAATAGGAACCAGTTCTCAGTGGATACTAGGATCAAGAAACATAAGAAATACCACCACATTCAACATGGCAGTTAATAATTGCCGAGCTGCAGAGTAAAGGATTCGACATTAAGGATGCGGCAAACATCATTAAAAAAGAAAGAAAGGTAGACAAGAAAGGCAAAAGTGTGGTCACAAAACGCGGGCTACCGCTATTCATGCTAACGTTTGGCAAAGAGGAAAATATTCAAAAAATGCATGATATTCGAGCAATTTTAAATATGAAAGTAAGTCAGAATAGAACCAGTGAAGAAAAAGTCTCTGCAGATAATCCAATGCAAAAAATGTCAAGGCTTCAATCACACTCAGAGATACTGTGGACGTATGGCAGGATGCGTTAAATGTGCTGGTAACCACCTCACGATCACGTGTACATTAGATAGGAACTCAGCTCCAAAATGCATTAATTGCAAAGGTCAAAATCCAGCTAATTACCGTGGCTGTGAGGTAGCTAAAGAGTTACAAAATTTAAGAAGGATAGCAACTACGGCCAAATTTTGATAGATGTCGTGAAATGCATACATGCTCTAAATAAAAAACTTGATGAGCAGGCTGCGACCAATAAGCTCAGTTAAGAATGAATCAATAAGTACATATTTGTCGTCAATGACTAGCCAAAAAGATACCGAATATTTCTTATGGAAAGCAACTTAAGAGACCAACAAATTCGACGGCACCAATTAGAAGTGAGGATGGAAGCTGGGCTCAAAGCGCTAAACAAAAAACTGATTTGTTTGCGAGACACCTAGAAGAAACGTTTCGACCTACTGACACGATTTGATGAGCTTGAAATACAAAGTGTATCTCTACAGGAGCTAAAAGAGGAAATTCAAAATTTAAACATGAAAAAATCTCCTGGGTACGACCTCATAACAGAACAAATCATTAAAGAATTATCAAATAAAGCGATACGTAAACTTCTCCATATAATCAACGCTGTGTTTAGACTAAGATACGTTTCAAGGCAATGGAAGGTGGCAGAGGTAATCATGATATTAAAACCTAACAAATATTGTAACGATAAAAAGTTCTATATCCATACTCCCAACCATAGCCAAGATTTTTGGATAATTGCTCCTGAAGAGAATGAAACCCATAATGGTTGACAGAAATATCATTCCTGACCACCAGTTTGGATTCAGAGAAAACCACTCGACTATAGAACCATAGACCATAGAGTCACAGATATAATAGACCGAACACTAGACACTAAAAAAATATGTTCTAGCGTTTTCCTGGATGTAGCCAAAGCATTTGACCGAGTTTGGCACAGAGGATTGGAGTTCAAGCTCAAGCGAAACCTTCCTAAACAATACTATGAAACTCTGAAATCATAAATAACTGAAAGACACTTCCATGCAAAATATGAAGACGAATACTCGGACCTAAAGAAAATTACAGCTGGAGTACCACAAGGTAGCGTTTTGGGCCCTGTCTTGTACCTTTTGTATACTCGGGATATACCACCAATGGAAGAAGCAACTATAGCAACATATGCTGATGATACTGCTATTTTGGCAGTTGGGAACAATGTAGAAGAAGCTACTAACAAATTGCAAAAATCGACAAACTCAGTCAACAATTGGATGAAAAAATGGAGGATAAAACTGAACGAAACTAAATCTGTGCATGTGAACACTACTAATAAAAATATTTCTAATAGAATCCCAATTATAATCAACTCTAAACAAGTTACCTATGCAGATAGGGCGAAATATTTAGGTATGACGCCGGATGCAAGGTTGAGGTGGATAGAACATGTCAAAAAGAAAAAGGAAGAGCTAAACATGAAGTATAGGAAGATGTATTGTCTCTTAGGTAGACGTTCTGAACTATCTATACACAATAAATTGCTTTTATACCGGCAAATACTGAAACCGGTATGGACATATGGTATACAGCTTTGGGGCTGTACCAAGAAAACGAACATCAAGATGATACAGACGTTCCAAAACAAACTGCTTCGGTATATTGTAAATGCTCCATGGTACATTAGAAATGAAGACCTCCACCGAGATTTAAAGATGGAATACATCGATGAAGTTATTACGTATCATGCTCTCAAGCATGTTTCACGCCTCCGCAGGCACGAAAACATCGAGATATGCAATATGCGGGACAGACCGTTGGCAGTAAGGCATCTCCAAAGGACCAAACCATCTAGTCAATGGAACATAAAACTACTATTATAGGAAATATTTATATAAATAAATAATTTTAATTTCTGGGACTAGCCGTTGGGCTATATCCCAACAACTGGTAATATAATTATGATAGAAAGTTTCTAGATGACTTAGAATAAAGTCAGTTGTAATATTATATAAATAAAAAAAAACAAAAAATGTATTAACAAAACTTTTTTGTTAAACGATTTCTTTTGTGGAACGGCCGGTGGATTTACTTTTCTACTTTAGCAGAGTGAGGCTGACATTTGACTTAAATTTGTGCTATTGTAAAAATAAAAATGGTCACCCCACTCCATATATGGTTGTACGACCTAGCCATTGATTAAGTCTCTCCGGTTTCAGTTTTATCGTTATCGATTTTCCCTTTGTAAATTTTTATATTTAAGGTAAACTCATCTGGAGTGCAACGTTCATATAATTTATTGCCGCATTAATGTACTGTCGGTAAGAGAGAAATTATTTTATGACATTATTGTCCTGCAATGGTTCAGCTAGTCAATAATATTTTAGGGAAATTATTTACTAATGCATTAATAAGTTATCGAACCTTAGATAATGTACCTGCTTTATTTTCATATCTCTCGTGGTTCAGGGAAACGTACAATTTGCTGAAAACAACTTCCGGACATGGGCGTAGAAAAAAGTAAAATGGAATTATGATGGAAACCAATAAATATTTTGAACCTTGTTTTTGTACCTTATTTCACGTAGTTTTTTTTTCACAATACTTGGACCAAAATTTCTAAAATGTTTTGTTTGGTGTAACACTGTTAGAAAGAAGGTTTTGTACTGCAGCACTTCACTTAACAAAACCACAATCAGGCTTATGCTTTCAGTGTCGAAATCATCATCACTAACAGGTACATAGCATTCTGGTTCTTTATCTGGTTCATTACGATCTCTTGGTTTCTGCACTTATTTCATCTGGTTCAACCTCTGAACCATTAGCGAATAGCTCATCGTGTTCAACGTGATCTGTTGAGTTATAACCAATATCACTGGAATGGAAGCGTCTTCGTCTGACGATGACTGATGTATTTACCGTAAAAATTAGATGTATTTATTTCTGACATAATTTTACTGTAAAAAATATTTATAATTATTAGTTTTTTATTATATTCCATAATATATCTGTGGTCACAAGTCAAAACTACTAAAGTCAATTTTTCTCACTTTTCAGGAGAGCCAAATAATGATTAAAATTGAAAATTCAAAAAACTGATAAGTTTTTAACAATAAGTAGGAGATAAAATCAATTGTTTATTTTAAAAGCTTTCCAATACAATTTTCATGGTTAGCTTTTCTGGGATAATAACAGTTGCCCGAGCAAAAGAAAAACTTTACTGGTTTTACCAAATAAATTTGAAAATAAATAATTTCGTAAAGTTAAGTTAATCAGTTGTTCTAAGTTATACAATTCCAAACTAATAAAATTAAGTTTACTTTATTAGTTGATACCTGGATTTTTTATTAAATAAAATACATTTTGTTTGTTTAGTTTTTATTTTTATTTATGATTTATTCTCATTTACATTCAAAATTCCAAAACATAATTCCGGTTTGACCAAAAAATAATAAATATTTTTAAAAATTCATTACAAAAATATATCGTAATTAAAATTCACAAATAAAAATATGCATAATTTTGAATTTTTCATTTTATGATACATAGGTTCAATTTAATTCAATTTTCAGCTTCGCTTTCACTATCGGCTTCTGTCAAATCGGGATGAAAGTTTAACATACTTTCTGATGGAAGATTTCTGTAAAAGCTGTGAAACATTGGATCAATTAATGACAACAAATCAATAAGGTCGCTTTTCTTTGCATCATTAATTTTGATAGCCTCGTTATAACATTTAGGAAGTTGCTGTATTTCAAATGAATTCACGAGGTTATCATCAAGAGAATTCTTGTATTGAATATATCCAAATCCTTTTGTATATTTCAACCATTTTACATTATTCCAGATAAATTTATTGCCATCTTCATCAACTTTCCGCCATATAAATTTTTGTTTATTTGCATAAGAAAAATTTAAAAAATCATCTTGCATCATATCAAATACTTCAAATGGTTTGTTGGATCGAACTCCTCGTATAAACTGGCTCCAGTCTCTTGGAATTTCAATTTTGAAATCTGTGCGTTTCTTTTGCCTTTCGATGACGGAGTGATCCACATCACACTCCGTGTGGGTATGTCCGCTTTCTAAGAATTTGTGTTCTATTTGCTCGACTGAATTTGAAGATGTAGCAAACATCATAAATATAACGGCGACCGTTTTTATTTTGCCCTACACAATTATCACTATAAAATGTGATATGTTGTATATCTTGTGTTAATTGTTTAAGATGTTTATAGAGACACGCTGCAATCTCATTTCCGCCTCGCTTGGCTTGACTCTCATTCCACATATAGCAATATGGTTTACCTGTTGTACTATCGTGGATTGTTAAATTAAGTCCACAGTTGCCTTTTGTAAAATGTAACTGATGTATTGAGATATGGCGTGGGCAAACACTTTTCCAAATCAAAGGTATAAACCTTCAAATTTTTATTTACTCCTGCTGCAGCTTTATCCTTTTTTTTCGCTTCATACGCCTTATCAGCTTCTAAATTTTATGCCAATTGTTTTAAAAATATCAGAATATTTTGTCATAGAAACTGCATTTTCATGCGATTCATTATACAACCTATACATTTTTGATAAATTTAGATTAGCATGTAAATATTTCTGTGAGGAATCTCTTCTAATGTAGGGAGACTCATACGCTGGGAAACTTTTAGTATGATTCTCCACTTCCGTTAATTTTTCTTCCGTAATTTTTTGAGATGGTATATTTTTTCCTTGTTTATCGACCATACTACCGACATATCCACATTTTTTATTAATTACTGTGCTAATGAATCCTTGGCTTTCCCCGAAAGTATTAATAAAACATGTGCGGCAAACTTTAATTTTTTGGTTATTGATTTCCAAAAAATAAGACGAGGTATGTGTACGATTACGTGGAGAAGTTTTGCTTTTGATCAGGGATTGCGATTTCTTTTCATTAACTTTTATTAAACCAGCACAATACATAACTCTAAGGTTATATTGTCCCAAAGACCAATACGCATCAAACAATTTCTTTTCATCTGTACTTGTAATTTTTTCGGCACATTTACTTCTGCACTTCATTAAAGGTATTACTTGCCTTTTAGGTATATCTTTGCCAGATTTTGTTTTATAAGCTGCACCATAATTTCGAATTTTATTCCACCATTCGCTGAGATCTGTCCATTTTAAATTATTATAATTTTACAACACAAATATATTATTACTTGTATAATTGTTTAGAAAAGTTTCAAAGAATAATGAACTGTCACAATAAAACTGAACACTACAAACAGTTAAACCAAAAAAGTTTGTATCGAAACACTTGTAAATACTGTTAAAATTAAGTTTATTTTAACTTTTCCAAACAATAGTGTTTGCCATAATTATTAAACTGAAAAACTGAAACAATCATTTATTCCACTTTAAATTTTAAGAAAACTGATCAAAAATAATTTTGTAATAATTGATAACTAATCAAATTGATAATTAATTTTTAACTTTGAATATAATAAAAGTTAAAAAGACACAACCACTAAACTCGTAACTTTATTAGTTTTACCAAATTTAAAATAAATAAAATTGACTAAATTTATTTATATTTTGTCTGCTTAGGTAGATTTTACTCAGTTTATTAGTTTTTCCAAAATACAAATTTAAATAATTTGAGTTTAGCTGTTTGGGATACCAACTTATTAACTTTCATGTAAAAAAACATATTTACAAACCGATTAGACCAGTTTACGTGTTTTTCCCCGGAGATTTAGGAAATAATAAAATATGAGTTTGTGGTAAAGTCGACTTTACCTCTTTTGACTTGTGACGACAGATATAATTAAAACCTACAACTACGATACAAAAAACAATTAAGTTTTGTTTATTTAATTCAACACGTCTTTTCTTGGACACTTTTTTTTAGAAAAGATATACTGTATGAAGAAAGTAACTAAATGTTGACATTTTTAGTATAAAGGCGATCTTCATTTTATCGTAAAATTCTGTTTTAGAAACTGTCAGCAAAACTAAAATTTAAAGTTTGGGCAATGTAATCGTCGGATTCGTGCCGAATTCGAGGAATTCGACTAAATAACAATCTATGGCATTTTTATACCAAGTACAAAATAATTTACCTACAAAAACATTATTTTATATAATTCTTTAAAAATCATCTCCATAAATAAGATTAATCTCATTTAATTTATGTTACGTTCTACATATAGAGTATAGACCCAAAAAGTAAATTAAAATAAGCTTTTAGAGCACCCAAACTCATTGAACCCAAATTCTAGAGCCATCTGTGTATGCATACATATATACTTATATACATATTATATAGATACGTACCATCGGTAATTTTATTACACATCATTAAATATTCATAAACCACAATAAAGTAGATTTAATTTTAATTTTCTTCGTTTTTTTTTGTTTAAGACAACCAATAATTATTGTTAGTCGATCTTTCTACGTGAACACATACGGAACTTCAGAAAGTCATCATCAATTATATTTTACAGCTTCTGGTTTTTTCGTTGTTGGATTCGTGCGTCTTTTGTATATAGTTCTTAATTTATTTTTTGGTGGATTTCGTGTTACGTTTTTGTATGTATCTCGTTTTTTGGTTTGTGGTCATTATTGATGATGATGACTTTTCTTTTAGTTTTGTTAAGAAAATGAACAAATAATAATCATATAATAGTAATAATAATAATAATAAAAAACCAATTAAATTTAATTTTTTTTTATTTCTTATGATTATTTTTACGTTTTAATTTGAATAAATATAAATATATATTGACTTGTTCGAAGACAAATCACAGTGAAGATGATTAGAAGTTGAAAGCAAAATGATTGGTATCGATATCGATGAGTATATATAATTATTTTAATGGCCAGATGTGTCGGATATAATGAGTTCCACTAACAAACCAGTTCATTTTAATTGAAGAATATAATCACTAACAACTACGTACAACACAAAATCAAAAGCCACCCTCATTATTGTTAAAAAAAAAAAATGTAATGTTCATGTTTCGGCTGTTTCAATATACAAAATGTCAAAACCTGCAATTTAACTTTACAAAAACTATTATTATTGTAATCATTTTATGAAATTGATCTTACACACAGATGACGTTTAATAATCATTTTACATGTTAGTTGTTTTATGTATTATTATGATTATTCTCCGGTTGTTGCGTTGATGCGACAACGATGATGATGACACGCGATTCGTTGGAAAGTTGGATTTTTATTATTATTATTATTTTATTACATTTTTTATTGTTGAAATAATTATCAGATTCATTAAAAATATTAAGATACATAATTTGATTAGGCTTTCAGAATTTGTTTATAGTTAGGATTGTTGTTGATATTTATGTACACGTTTGCCCAGGTTAAAGTTTATATGCGCGGATAGTTTTATTGTGACGGTAATTGTTTGTAAAGTGTATATGATGATTAGCCTGAGAAAATAGTTAAAATCAGCGATCGGATACTGGATACCTATAACAATGAGTATCGCAACATTGTTTTGTTATTCCTAATATTTTTTGTCACTAACTTTTGTTACCCTACTATCGGTACAGTGTTGGCATATCTTATATACTGGTGATCTGAATATTTGTAGTTCGTTTTGGATATTGAAGACATAGCCATTTCAGACTAACAAGCTGAGATCGCAATAAAAGAAATGATTTCGAATGAGTGATTACATGTTGAAATAATAATATATTATAGCGTTACAAATGCAACGGTCTGTGTAAATGTTGGGTGCCTTAAAAAACAGAAAAAATTTCAACAACGCCAATTAATGGATGATAATCAATTTTTTGGAAAACAATCATTTGAAAATGATTAAATATATTTGGTTGAAACCAATGAGCAGCGATTGGTGGAGCAGGATCGTTAAAAATAATTTTTTTGATCAGGATTATGTAGAAAATTTGAGTAGCACAAAACAAGTTTTTAATTATGTATGTTCTGAATTGAACAAACCGAGCAAATAGAGCAGTGGTTAAAGCTGCGACGTTTTGATCGGGAGGTACCGGGCCGGGTTCGAATCCCAACAGAGGGGATTTGCAAAGAGGAATTGAAAAAAATGAGGAATTGAAAAAAAACACCCGGACGCATAATCGATTGTGGTTTCAAACGCGGTCTTCAAGGATTAATCTGCTACCAAAATGTAACGGACATCAAACTCTGGCAGGTATGCAGTCAGTTTTTTAACAAATAACACCCGTGGTACACAAATTTTTGCGAGGTCAATAAAATGGGGTTTGTCTAATTGACATGTAGCTTTGAAGAAATATTGCCAAGTTACAAAACAGGAAATAAATAGATGTGATATTTACTCAACTTTTTAGCGGCTACACCTGATGCGATTAATAAAACAAAAGACATAATTATTGAAATTAAATGTCCTTATACCCACCGTACTGGATTACCGACCGATGCCACCTACATTTCAAAAATTGGTTTGTTAAAATCTCATCCGTACTATCTACTACCATTAAACCGTGTGATTTTGTGGTCTGGACACCACAATCAATGTACGTTGAGCATATATTATATAATTAAAGTGTTGTAACCGATTAGTAATGTATCTCGTATCCATTACTTCCTCCTGCGAGAGTTGTTTTTTATTTCTTAAAAAAGGAGGTATATTCAGACCAATATTTAAATTTTCTAATATATCGGAAATATCAAATCCACGGTCAGCTAGAATATAATCACCGCATTCTAGTTGTTTTAAAAATCCTGATTTGATTACAATCTCTCGATTGCCAATTGCTCCACCAAACACTTCCGAAAGAAATGTTATTAAACCGTTCTCATCTATAGAAATTAGAATTTTGGACGTTGTCGTATTTTTATAGTGAGAAAAGGTTAATTGATGATTCACAGGTTTCTGTGATCTTTGGGCAAAGATTTCGGTACAATCAATTATTGCATGTTACGCTTAATTTGAAAATGAGCTGTGTTTCCAATAGTCGATTCGTTTGCATAAAGAATAAAGCATATGTAAACAAAACACTTTGATACATTTATGAGAGTGATTGTTTTAAAATCATAATTCGTCCTATACTTAACAAGTAATGGAAGAAAATGATCTTCAGCCCCAGTGCGTCTAATAAATTTACATACTTTATTATAGCGTACTAGTAAGCTGTACAAACATAGAAAACTCTTTCTATCTATAGCCCGCTATATTTCAAAAGTTCAGCATCTGTTATTGTCAAAAACGAAAGCTTGGAGCTTTCAGTTTGTGTTGATATGTCACATTTGACGGTGTTCAACATTGGTTTGACCTAAAATGAATTTATTATAAAATAAAAACTATCGATTAACCTAAACTAAGCAATTTACCTCTATAGAATCTAACTTCGCCAGCAGAATTCACGGGTAATCCTGATTGCATATTTGATGCAATGTTCTTCTGGTGTTGTTTCAGCAGTAATTTTACATCTTATATTTTCCCGACGACGTTTTTGACTGCTATTGTCGTGGGTACGTGCCGGTATATTTTGCGTGGGTACTTTTTATTTATTTATATAATATTACAACTGACTTTATTCTAAGTCATCTAGAAACTTTTCTATCATAATTATATTAACAGTTGTTGGGATATAGCTCAACGGCTAGTCCTTGAAATTAAATTTATTTATTTATATAAATATTTCCTATAATAGTAATTTGATGTTCCATTTACTAGATCAATTGGTTTGGTCCTTTGGAGACGTTTTAATGCCAACGGTCTGTCCCGCATATTGCATATCTCGATGTTTTCGTGCATGATACGTAATAACTTCATCGATGTATTCCATCTTTAAATCTCGGTGGAGGTCTTCATTTCTAATGTACCATGGATCATTTACAATATTCCCAAGTACTTTGTTTTGGAACGTCTGTATCATCTTGATGTTCGTTTTCTTGGTACAGCCCCAACGCTGTATACCATATGTCCATACTGGTTTCAGTATTTGCCGGTATAAAAGCAATTTATTGTGTATAGATAGTTCAGAATGTCTACCTAAGAGCCAATACATCTTCCTATACTTCATGTTCAGCTCTTCCATTTTTTTTTTTGACATGTTCTTTTCACCTCAACTTTGCATCCAGCGTCATACCTAAATATTACGCCCTATCTGCATAGGCAACTTGTTTAGAGTTGATTATAATTGGAATTCTATTAAAAATATTTTTATTAGTAGTTTTTGGGTATTTGTTCCCAATTATATAACACAATATTTATTCGGTGTGTAAATTCACAAGCTTATTTATTTTTATTTTTTTACTAATTTATTTATATACATTCATTTAAATTATTTATTTATTTATTTATATTATAAATGTTTTATTTATTTATTATTAATTCAATTAATATAATTTTAATTTATTTAATTAATCACCACCACATAAACGCGCTTTTGTATTTTATTTTATTTTTTTTTATGTCTAATAAGAATGGCTGTCTTGTGTTGTATATTGCTTGTTGTTTTTGTTATATTGACGTCGCCTTCGTCTTCGTTTTGTGAAGCGGGAACACATGCGCCGGCGACGGTCGAACATTGCACTTTTGTTAAGTGCATGTGAATTTGCATCACCGAACTTTGTTAGTTCGTGGTGATGTTGGTTGGATGGCGATGGTTTTACTATAAATGTTTTATAGTAATGGTTCGGTTATTAGATAGTGTTGGTTGGATAGATTGATATGTGATGGGGTTAGTGAACGCTTAATTCAAATAAGTTGGATTATATTTGAATTTCACTACTTGTTTTGTTTGTGGCAGAATCGAATATCGGTGAGTCGAATATTCGAGCTGCTACAGTACCCCCTCTCCAGATGAGAAACCATGGGTTTTGAGACGTTATACGGTGAACCGGACGGTTTTATATCGTTTGCTGGCTGATATTTGATCAGCTGTGTTGAGAATACCGTAGGCCGGTTTCAATCTGTCTATGGAGATTGAGTGGTGTTTGTCTTTGATTGAGACAATGAATTGCTTGCGTAAGCGGCGTATAACTTTGTATGGCCCATCGTATGGAGATTGTAATCCAGTACGAACCTTATCAACCCGGACAAAGACGTAATCGCAATTGTTGAGCGATTTTGGAACGAATATATTGGTTTGATTCGTTGGTCTTGTTGCCGTGGGGATAATATTTTGCATGGTGGTGCGAAGTTGGTCGATGACTGTGTCGGTTGTGGATGGAGACGGTAGAGGATGTTCGACGAAGAACTCACCGGGTAGCTTGATGGTTTGACCGTAAACCATTTCAGCTGGTGAGCACTTCAGATCTTCTTTAACCGTTGCTCGAATACCAAGTAGAACGATTGGTACTTCGGAGCTCCAGTGAATTGTGTTGCCTCGGGCCTTGAGAGCAGCTTTGAGCTGGCGGTGGAAGCGTTCGACCATGCCATTGGCTTGCGGATGGTAAGCCGTTGTACGTATACGATGCGAGCCGAGGAGTTTCGTTAACTCCGAGAAAAGCTTCGACTCGAATTGGGTTCCTTGATCAGTGGTGATGTCAAGTGGAACGCCAAATCGTGATACGTAGTTCTGAACGAATGTGGTGGCAATGGTTGCTGCAGACATGTCGCTCATGCAGTACGCTTCTGGCCATCGAGTGAAACGATCGACACAGGTGAGTAAGTATGAGTATCCATTGGATGGAGGAAGTGGTCCTACGACATCCAAATGAATGTGCTCGAATCGACCAGGTGGAATTACGAATTGTCCAAGAGGCGATTTTGTGTGTCGCTGGACTTTTGATTTTTGGCAGGATAAACAGGATTGTGCCCAATGGGTCACGTCTTTGTTTATGCTGGGCCAAAAGTATCGAGCAGTAATCAATTTACGAGTTGCGCGGACACCAGGATGTGAGATACCGTGTAGTGTGTCGAAGATGGTTCGACGTAGTTGCTCTGCGATGTACGGGCGATTTGCACCCGTAGATGTTTCGCAGTAGATTTCTAGGCCAGGTAATGTGAAAAGCTCCAGTTTCAGTGATGAACTGGCGTGACGTGTGGAACCAGAAAGTATATTCTGAAGTTCCAAGTCTGCTTTTTGCGCTTGTGCGATCTTGTTGCAGTCGAAGTGAGTCTCGACTGTGGCCGTTTCGTTTGCTGTTGTGCGCGAAAGTGTATCCGCGACAACGTTGTCGGTACCTTGAACATGCTGGATGTCCGTGGTAAATTGACTAATATAATCCAAGTGGCGTGCTTGCCTTGGATTGCGTTCAGTTTTAGACTGAATTGCTCGAGTGAGAGGTTTGTGGTCGGTGTAAATTGTGAAGTCCCGACCCTCGACAAAATATCTGAAGTGTTTGATTGCTAGATATATTGCGAGTAATTCCCGATCGAATGCAGAGTATTTCTTTTCGGCATCCGAGAGCTTCTTTGAGAAGAATCCCAGGGGCTCCCAACACTTGTCGTTGTACTGTTGCATGACTGCTCCGACAGCAGTGTTTGATGCATCAGTAGTTATGCTGAGCTTTGAGTCGCTCAGTGGATGTGACAAGAGTGTTGTGCGTTCCAATTCAGCCTTGAGTGACGTGAATGCGTGTTGACATTCGTCAGGCCAAGAGAAGTTCTTGGCGGTTTTGGGCTTACGTAGTAGTACTGCCAGTTGGCTGTGAATTGGGTTGAGTATTTCAGCGAGCTTTGGTATAAATCGGTGGTAGTAGTTGACCATGCCGATGAATCGCTGAATACTTTTGATTGAGGTTGGAGCTGGGAATTCTTTAATGGCATTGATTCGGTCTTGTGACGGAAGGATGCCATTAACGGTGATCTTGTGGCTGAGGAAATCAAGAGTGGATGCGCCGAAGACGCATTTTGAACTCTTGATGTGTACATCAAACTCGACAAGTCGTTGGAAAAGTGTTTCCAGATGGAGTTTGTGTTGTTCCTCAGTTTGAGATGCCACAAGAATGTCGTCTATGTAGACGAAAACGAAGTCGAGATCTCGAACGACTTCGTTCATGAAGCGCTGAAACGTTTGTGCGGCATTGCGTAATCCAAATGGCATTCGGGTGTATTCGAAGAGGCCAAATGGAGTTGTGATTGCCGTTTTGAAAACGTCTTCAGGTGCCACGGGAATGTGGTGATAACCTCTGATGAGATCAAGTTTGGAGAAAACTTTGCAGCCATGCAAGTGCATGGTGAAGTTTTGAATGTGGGGTATCGGGTAGCGATCCGGTATCGTAACCGTGTTTAAACGCCGATAGTCCCCACATGGCCTCCAGTCTTGATATTTCTTCTTGACCATGTGTAATGGACAAGAAACGGAAGATGTCAATGTTCGACAAATCCCTAATTCCACCATGTGTTGAAATTCTGCTTGTGCAGCTTTGTGTCGCACCGAATCTAGTCTGCGTGGTCTCGACACGGGCAGATGGCCTTCCGTGACGATGTGATGAACCACGTTGTGTCGGACTGGCATTTTGTAGTTCGGCTCTGCTGTAAGTAGTGGGTGCTTTTTGAGCAGAGTGCCGTAGCCGTTGTCGATGTTGAAATGGATCGGTGTTGGTGTGTTAACACGAGCCATTGTGGCGTTTATTGACAGCTTTGTAGCTGGGTCAATCAGCCGTTTGTGTTTGACATCGACAAGAAGTCCGAATTTGCTTAGAAAATCGGCGCCAATGATCGGACGATTCACTGCAGCTAGTATGAAAGCGTGCGTGAAGGTTCGTTTGAGTCCGATATCCACGTTAAGCAATTTTGTGCCGTACGTGTGGATGATTGAACCATTGGCAGCCGATAAGACTAGATTTGAATTTCGATTTGATAATGAATATTTCAATTTGTAATTCATTGCTGGAATAACCGAAAGGTCAGCGCCAGTGTCGACTAAGTAGGTGAGTTTGTTGTGTTTATCGTACACAAACAAACGTGACGTATAGGGTGTGTTTGTGGTCAGGGGAGGCATGTTGCTCTCAACCCGTGACTCTAACAGTTTTTTTGGTGGTCAATGTTCATTTTTGCGGCGGCCGCGGACGTCGATGGTTGCGACGTGGTGAAATTGCACGGTGGCGTGCATTTTCTGGCGGCTCTACCAAACTTTGTGTGGAACCAGCATTTACCATGTTGGTATATGTTGTTGCTGGGACTGCGGGTTCGATTGCGTGAGGGAGCTCGTCGTCCACGCGAACGGCTTCGACCTCTGAGTAACCCGTCGAGTCTGGACTCGATTCTCGACAGTCTTTGTTCGAGTGTGTTTGGTGCTGTTGCTGAACGGGGAGTTCTGTCTCCACTGCGTTCTCTTGATTGCCGGTATGGTGCATTGACTTGACTGACGCTTTGAGATGTGATGTTTATGACATCATACATCTTGTGCGCTATTTTGGCTAACGTTTGTGTCGTGGAGGATTCGGGCTGTGCTACCAGCGCTATGCGAATCAACTCCGGCATTTTACGTACCCACAAAGATTTAATGATGTTTTCATTAAAATTATTGTTAGCCAATGTTTGTATGTGGCGTAAAGCGTCAGATGGTTTTTGGTCGCCTAATTGCTGTCCTGAAAGCAATTGTTCTAGCTGACGTTCGCCCGATGTTGCTAGTCGTTCTAGCAGCGTTTGCTTTAATGTGTTGTATTGGTTGGTTGTCGGCGGATTGAGGAGGAGATCCGAGATCACATCGCACGTTTCTGGTTGCAAGGCTGATAATGTTTGCAGGTACTTGGTTTTATCAGCGTATATACCTTGCAGTCCGAATTGTATTTCGGCGAGCTGAAACCATGTGTTTGCTCTTTGTGGCCAGAAAGGTTGTATTGTAATTCGCTGATGTGATGCCGCGATCTCTATTTTTGGACTAGCGCCTTGAGGCGTGGTGTCCATTTTTTGTGGTTGATCTTGTTCATCGTCCGACATTTTTGCACAAACCAATAAAACAAATTAAAATACAACAATACAATATTTTAAAGCGGAATGGTTACCGTGTAAAAGAAATTAGTTGACCAAAAAATGAAAAATTAAGCGGAATGGTTACCGTGTAGTGAATGGTTTGAAGGCCGGGATGCTCCTTCTTTTTAACGCCCGATGCGAGATACCCCCGAATATGGAGTTCCTTGCATCCTACCTTATATTGGGGGGGCTCGTTGAAATTTAAAAAAAATAAATGTAAAAAATAAATTTAATTCATGCGAGGTGAATTGTTGCAGCGAGAAAACGACCAGGGTGTGAGACTATGGATGGGTGTGCACGTGGTGGTGAAAAATATATAAATTGTACAGAAAAAATGATTCTACGTTAAAAATTTTAATAAAAAAAATGATTTTACGTTAAAAATTTTTGAAATGTTATTGATAATTTTAAAAAATTTTTTTTTAAGAAAAATGAGAAAAAAATATTTGTTACTAAAAATAAAAAAAAAACTCTTATCTGGATTTTTGTACGCTGATGATGCTGCTGCTGTTGTTGTTGGTCGTTGCGGTGAGGGTGGGTCGCTTCACCGGTTTATCCCGCGTTGCGTGGGAGGTTTTGTTCCCTTCACCACGTGTTTTGCTGTCTGCCCGCTGTTGCGTGGTGGGTAATTCCGTTCACCACGTGTTTTGTTGTCTGCCCGCTGTTGCGTGGTGGGTTGTTGGCTTATTGAATAAATTTGCCCCAAAAATAAAAGAAACGTTTTGTGTTATTTTGTATATTTGTTTTTGTATGTATTTATATACGTACCATGTGCCTGGCACGGTATATACGTGCCAGACTCCTACAAATGTGTTCGCAATAAAAAAAATATATTTCTTCCCACGCGGTTGCGTGGTTGGTTTTTTTTATATATGTGTGTTTTCGGTAAAAACCGACGTCGTAGTCACCAATTTTGGGTATTTGTTCCCAATTATATAACACAATATTTATTCGGTGTGTAAATTCACAAGCTTATTTATTTTTATTTTTTTACTAATTTATTTATATACATTCATTTAAATTATTTATTTATTTATTTATATTATAAATGTTTTATTTATTTATTATTAATTCAATTAATATAATTTTAATTTATTTAATTAATCACCACCACATAAACGCGCTTTTGTATTTTATTTTATTTTTTTTTATGTCTAATAAGAATGGCTGTCTTGTGTTGTATATTGCTTGTTGTTTTTGTTATATTGACGTCGCCTTCGTCTTCGTTTTGTGAAGCGGGAACACATGCGCCGGCGACGGTCGAACATTGCACTTTTGTTAAGTGCATGTGAATTTGCATCACCGAACTTTGTTAGTTCGTGGTGATGTTGGTTGGATGGCGATGGTTTTACTATAAATGTTTTATAGTAATGGTTCGGTTATTAGATAGTGTTGGTTGGATAGATTGATATGTGATGGGGTTAGTGAACGCTTAATTCAAATAAGTTGGATTATATTTGAATTTCACTACTTGTTTTGTTTGTGGCAGAATCGAATATCGGTGAGTCGAATATTCGAGCTGCTACATAGTGTTCACATGCACAGATCTAGTTTCGTTCAGTTTTATCCTCCATTTTTTCATCCAATTGTTGACTGAATTTGTCGATTTTTGCAATTTGTTAGTAGCTTCTTCTACATTTGTGTAGCTTCTTCTACATTGTTCCCAAATGCCAAAATCGCAGTACCATCAGCATATGTTGCTATAGTTGCTTCTTCCATTGGTGCAAAAGGGATTTTTCATCTCCCGATTACGATCAGGGTGACATGGAGCTATGCATTGCGCAGGTGGTACTGTACTTGTGTGAATGTAAGGCAAGCCATAAAAAACAGAAAAATTTCAACAACGCCAATTAATTAATGATAAACAATTTTTTGGAAAATGAATAAATCTATTTGCTTGAAACACATCCGGGATCATCACATGACGCAACTTTCTTAAACGAATCAGCTTTTATAAAAATTACAGAACATCGCACCACCAATAATATATATAAATACTCCTGAAAAAAGAGCAATCACTAAAAGAAAATTTATTTAAGGTACGAATACCTGTGGGCAACTTGCATCTTCCATTGTGTTTGGTAGGTGAACCAGCAAGGTTCCCTACTGTTTTAAATACTACTCCACTTATAAATTTTATTTTCTTAATATGTCTAATAATATCACAACTCCATTGTCAGTCCACATATTCATATTTTAATTTGTTAAAATTTATTTAATTTGTTGTTTAAGATGGAAGTATACAAATAATATATAACGCAACTTCTAAATGCCAATTCAAATTTAAATCTGACTTAACTTAATATTAACCTACTCCCTCTGTTATCGTTTCATGTTGGGTTACATTGGAATTTTCGTTAAGTTTCCAGCCGTTCAACGTTTCGGTTCATTATGTAACGACCGTCATTAACTTGCTTCCTCCCTTCTATGCAAAAACCCAGTTTTCGTAATACGAGTATTAGCCGAACACAACGCCAATTATTGACTTCTATCCAAGAGTTTATAGATTTAATGGAGCAGAATCTTTGCGAGAAATGGATAAAGTTAGGTATGAATAACACTAAGAAATTGGAAGTGGAAATGGTACTTTTTTCAGTGATTAGTTAGAGCGTAGGTAACACTTATATCCAACTAAAATCACCGCTAATTGTGGAAATACGATCGTCACTTGTGTTATAACAGGAAAGGGTACTACAGTCTAAATCCATTGATCTATTAGATTATCTAAATTATACTCCCACTGCAACCCATAATTCATTCAATTGGCGTATTTAAGTCATGATTTAACTGATTACTATGGGAAAGTGAGGTGCATTATGCACTAGATAAGGTTAAAGCCTAGCAAATCGTCAATGTGTGTTGACCCGGAAATCGCAGTGCATGCTACTGCTAGACAAACTGTATTGGAGACAGATTCCACGGCCACAGTGATATTTACCAATTTATCATGAGAAGCAAAAACAATAAGGAACGATTTAATGAAATCTATTTAATGAAAAGTATTTGCGTTTAAATTCATTTTGTAACAATAAAATATGTATAAATATTTAATTAAATAAAAAACCAAAAATTCAATAATACATGCCTATAACATAAATTATCTGAATCACTAGAACAGCCACATTGTTTAATTCCCAAATAAAACAAACAATGAGTACAACAAATTTAGGTAATTGTACCCCAGGTAGTAACTCAGCTAAGCAGCTGACAAATCCACTCTCTAACGAGGCGGGTTCAATGGATTCAGGGGTGAGCCAATCATTGTTTAAAAGCCCTTTAGAGCAACGCAACCCATTTGAACAAAAACCCAGGGTGGCAAGATCACAACCACCATTAGCGAAGGTGTCAAAAACTTACAGCGACAAAACAAGGAGTTAAAAGATGCTCTGAATGTAGTAATATCTGAGAAAGAAATCAATAAGGCACAGCAAGAAAATGATACCAATGATCATATAATCGAGGTTATGTATGAAACAGACGAGGAAGAACTCAACAAAGAAACGCAAGATGAGTAAATCACCATAAGTTTCACCCAAACTGAAACAATCAATTAAGCAGCTTCCAACTGGACGAAGGAATGTAGTACATGAGGAAAAAGCTCAGGTTTCATCGAAACAGAAAGAATCAAGTAAAGAACTCTCAACCGGAAGTAAGAATATATAACTGGATAAAACAGTGCCACGGCCATCTCCAGTTATAATGTCTAATTGCAATAATTAGCAGAGTATTAGAAACATCGGATAAAATTTCAAGCTACATCATTAAATATTGGTGATATCAAAATAAATGTCCCAGACGCTGATATCTATAGAAAGTTAACAGGAGCTCTTAATGAAGAAAAGACAACATGGTATTCCTAGAAAAAATAACTAGACAAGGCAAACCAAAATAATTGTTAAGAAACTACACGCTTCATGCAAACCGGTACTTTTATCTCTTAAAAGAGTATCGTTTGACAAAACACCTCTTCCATTATATATGTTATCTTTTGAGGGAACAGAAGACATTAAAAATATTTATGCAATCAGCGAAATACTCCATATGAAAGTGCAAAGAGAAGCAGTTAAAAAATCTAAACTGATTCCCTATTGCAAAAAGTGCAAAGTCTACGGACATATGCAAAACTTTTGTAATAAGGAGCCCAAATGAATGAAATGTGTAGGAAAACACCGTACGGCTGACTGTATGAAACAAAAAGACACCCCACCAAAATGTGTCAACTGTGGAGAGGCACAGCTAGCCAACTACAGAGGTTGCATTGTTATAATAGAACATCACAGTTAGCCTCTCTTTGCTAATTAAACATGGCACATCATCTAAAAATTCTTGCATGGAACTGCAATGGTATATTGCAACGACAACATAAAATACAACTATTTCTTGATATAGACAAATTTGATATATGCTAATTATCTGAAACACACATTACTCCTCAAAGTCATATAAAAATCCGTGGCTCCGAAGTTCACTCAGCAGTACATCCTAATAATAATATACGAGAGGGCAGTGCCGTGATTATAAAAAAAGATATTAAATACGATCTCCAACAAAAACTTGATAGTGAAGAAATATACAAGCAATTAGCGTTAGCATTAACACCCGCAACCACAAAGTAGTGGTAGCCGCAATATACTGCCCACCTAGATATAACGTCAAAAAGGATGCTTGTACTCATTTCTTCAAGTAGCTAGGTGAGAAATTCTTCATCGGGGGTGACTGAAACCTTAAAAATACAGACTGGGGATCAAGACTAACAACAACCAAAGAGAAAGAGCTTCAGGATCATCTCGAGCATACCTTTCAGCCCAATTTAACAACACTTAATCAACGGGATATACTGATTGAAAACCATACAACTATATAACTAATGCTAAAGATGTGAAACAAGAAATAATGAACCATGTAGTACTTAAAAAATCACCAGGATATGACTGGAGAGATTCTCAAGCAACCACTCCAGACTCCGTTATGGTCGTATATCTTGAAAATTTGAGGAAGTAATAATGATACCCAAACCAGGTAAGCCACCAAATGAATTAACCTCGTACTGGGCCTATATCACTTCTTCCAATTATGTCAAAACTGTTTGAGAGACTATTATTAAAACGAATTAAACCAGAAATTGTAAAATGGGATACTGTTCCGTCCATCAGTTTGGATTTACAGAGAAACTCTCCACAATCGATCAAGTCCATAGAATAACAGATTTAATAGAAAAATCCTTAGGGCAAAAAACGATTTGTTCAGCCATGTTTCTGGACTTAGCGCAGGCATTTGACAAAGTTTGTATAGATGGGTTAATATTTAAATTGGACAAAACTCTGCCATTTAAGTATTGCAAACTGCTAAAGTCATACCTGAAAAGAAGATATTTTTGAGTTAAACAGGAAGAACTTTACTCCAGGAGTCCCGCAGGGGAGGGTCAAGTGACTTACCGTTTCATAATCGTTTTTTGAGTAATAGCCTTTCTGAAATAAAAGTGCTCTAGTGAATGGATATGTTTGAGAAAGAGTGAGCTGCAAATCTAAACATAAATAAATGGAGATTCTAAAATTGCTTTAAACACGCATGTGGTAGATCTCGGTTTTGAAGCTGTTAGAGTTTATTGCACAGCAACAGTTTGTAGTAGAACGTGATTGCTGATTTATTGGGAAACATATATATTCCTTATAGTTTGCAAAAATGAATTTAACTTCTTATTACTAAAGATACTGGAATCCAAAATGTTGAAAATAATGATTTCTATATTTTAGCGCAGATTGAAAAATGAGAATCACTAGAACGAATATGTTCGTAAGATGTCATGGTTAATTTTACATGTATGGCCCGTCTATACCCAAACAAAAGGTATAAACTTTATAACAAAACATGTAGATTACTTGAATTCATCTTGATTTATCTCGTTTATATTTAAATCTTTCAACTTTCTTATCATAAATCTAACAACTCTATCGAATGACAATGATTTAAATAATCAAGTAAAAGTAATCTAAAAACTAGAATACATGTATAAAGACATTTATAACAATTTAATTTGTTACTTTGTGCAGTCGAGTAGAAAATGAAAAAAAAAATAAATAAAATTTGAAGAGTAAGTATAGAAGATCCAATAACAGATCAACAGATCAATTGGCACAATGTTCAAAGTTTGATTTAATTTTTGTTTTTTAATCAGCGATTTAAAAAAGACAACACTATTATTAGTTCAGGTGTTGAATCAAACTTAATCTTCAACTTTAAAATTTACGATATTACCGGTTCTACTACCTCGGTTACCCTTACTCGAAAAAAAGATTAAGAACGAGATAAAATGAAATAAACTGTTGGAGAATTATTTCGTTGTTTTTGTTAATTCTTCAACTGTAATAATTGGATATAGTAATATCGTAAAAACTACAAACAGATTAAAAAGATGCGAGCGCGAAGAGACTTCAACTATAAAAAACAAAAGTACGAGTAAATAAGTTAAATAATAATAATATTATATAAATTAACGATGAATAAGAAGTATAAGAAGTAGAAAATACGATAATCTTCGTCACCAATTGATGAGGAGTAAATATATGAACAATCTAAAAGAATAGAATATGTTTATACAATCTTTGGAAGAAAATAATGAACAAAAGCTTTTTCTTCGTCGTCGTTGTCTTCAAGAAGAGGCAAAAATAAAGGTTAAGAACCTGATGGAGTTCTACTTTATGTGTTTACTCTTTACACTTTTATTATATTATTTTTCGTATATGTATACATAATTTTCATTCTTTCATCAACATCTTAATTGTTTTCTTCGCGCGCGCATTCATACGCATATATGTATGTACGTATGTATGTAGTTGCCTGTTGATTGTACGTATTCTAATTTTACAACTCGTCTCTTGGTCTTGGCTTACTATATACATACATATATACAGTCTCATACGGTCGCGTACGAAATTAAAATAAAGAAATAAATTAAATTTAATTTGAAACATGATAATGATTTTTTGATTTAATTTTTTTTTTTCTTGATTTAAAATTAAATTGATTTTATTGTTTTTAATGAGATTTATTTCCTGGATAAGTGCGCACAAGAGATGCTACTGTTATTGAATTTTCTTTATTCATTTTTAATATACTTGTATCGTATATACATATGTACGGGTATAAATGCTGTGCTATACGGATATGGGAGGAATAATTTATTGTAATCTCATTAGCGATGAATTGAAAATTACTTTTGTATGTAAAATATTTAAACATTATATCTTATTAAAATAGTTGAAGAGTATATACGTAGATGGATGTAGCGGTTTATGATCAGGGCTATTAATTATTATTAGAAAATTGCTAAGATAGCCATAGTTTATAAATACTGCCCTTCATAATCTTACTTATACCGGGTGTTTCTTTTAAACTAAGACGATCAAATATCTCGAAAAATAGCCACTCTACGGAAAAAATGTCCATAATCAAAATTTAATCATACCGCGGGGGAAATACATTAGTGCAAAAAAATAGTCCCCCACCCCCGCTTTGTAGGTGGGGCGGGGATAACTTTTAAACTAAGATAGGAAGCCATATTTTTTATTGCAGATACGGATTCTACGACTAAAAGTACGTATGATTTGAATGAAATATTTTGTTCGGTTCATGATAGATGGCGTTGCAATCGACGAAATTCAATTTTTCCTTCTTAGAACACACGCATTCGATTCTGCAATACGTTTGAAATAAAAAAACATCACGTTTTCATTGGAAATACTCGAAATTCGTCATAAAAACAATTTATTCAGTTTTGTAAATCTAAAATAAGTGTTCAAAATGATGGCCTGCGACTTCAATGCACTTATTAATCTGCATTTCAAATGATTGTACACAACTGAGAAGTGTGTTTGGTTGAATTTCACACACGCATTTCTGATTCGCTCAATTATGTTCTCAAGTGTTGTTGGTTTTTGTGTGTAAACTTTGTATTTGTGGTAGCCTCACAAAAAAAAATCTTTCGCAGTAAGATCTGGTGATCTGGCGGGCCAATTTATCGGACCAGCTCTACCGATCCAGCGACCATTGAAATCACGATCAAGTATTTCACATGCCATCAACGAATAGTGTGCAGGACAACCATCATGTTGAAACCACATGTTCCGTCTCACTTCTAAGCTCAAATTTTCAAGTAATGTTGGCAGTTCATTTTCCAAAATGTTTCGGTACATTTGACCATTCAAGTTGCCTTCAATAATGTGGGGGCCTATGAGTTTGTTGCCAATTATTCCACACCACACGTTGACAGTCCAAGCATGCTGATTGACGAAGCTAGTGCGGATTTGTAACACTCCAATATTGCATGTTGTGTCGATTAACCGTTCCATGGTTTGTAAAAGACGATTCGTCGGAGAACATTACGCAACAAAAAAAATTGGGGTTTTGTTGTATTTGTTCACGTGCCCATTGACAAAAAGTTACCCGATTTTGGATATCAACGCCATGAAGATCTTGGTGTAAAGACACATGATATGGATGATACTTGTGCCGTTTTAAAATTCTACTGCTGGCAATACAGCAATTTCATTATTTTCTCCAGTGACTGTTGCTCTACGGGTCCTCTTTTTTGGTTGAACATTTCCATCAGTAATAAATTGTTTGATATAGTACGGCCAAATGAAGCACGTGAACCAATCCTATCCGGAAAACGTTGAACGTAAATAGCAACAGCATTTTCAAGATTTCTGCCAGCTTTTCCATAAACCAGAACCATTTCAATTTTCTCTGGTACAGTTAAACGCTCCATTCTAAAGTATTTTGTGTTTATTTTGCAATTACGAAAAACATGACGATAAGAAATAACACAAACGTTAAATGTGATTTACAAAACTGAATAAATTGTTTTGATGACGAATTTCGAGTATTTCCAATGAAAACGTGATGTTTTTTATTTCAAACGTATTGCAGAATCGAATGCGTGTGTTCTTCTAAGAAGGAGAAATTGAAAAAATTGAATTTCGTCGATTACAACGCCATCTATCATGAACCGAACAAAATATTTTATTCAAATCATACGTACTTTCAGTCGTAGAATCCGTATCTGCAATAAAAATATGGCTTCCTATCTAAGTTTAAAAGTTACCCCCGCCCCACCTACAAAGCGGGGGTGGGGGACTATTTTTTTTGCACTAATGTATTTCCCCCGCGGTATGATTAAATTTTGATTACGGACATTTTTTCCGTAGAGTGGCTATTTTTCGAGATATTTGATCGTCTCAGTTTAAAAGAAACACCCGGTATACTCGTAGATGTTGGTTTTTGTGTTCAACAAAATAGTAATAAACTATATTGCAATAGATAAAGCAGCCTTAGTTCTATTCCATAAGTTTGATTATACAAGTTTTTAATAAAAGAAGTTAGTTTATTACGTTACGGTGAGTAAGTTAAAATAATTTATAGTTTTTGTAATTTATATTTAATTTCATTATCACATAATATCCAAAAAGTTAATATGAAAAAAAAATATAAGTGTAAAATAAAATAAAACAAAATACAGTCGATTCCGCTTAATTGGGACACATCGGTACCAGTACAATTTGTCCCGATTAAGCGGCTGGCCCAATTATCCGAAGTTAAACAAAAAATACAGGATTAGTGTTTTTTAATATGTAATTTTATTTCATAAATTGCACAAAAATAAAAAACTTCACAAAACTATAAATCCATACATAAAAATTATATGTATACGTATGTACTATGTACATAGATAATAAAAAATAAATAATATTGGAACATATATGAACATAATAAATATGTAATCTGTACATACATATAATAAATTCTGTTATAAAACTAATTAAGTTAATTACATTTTTTGTCAAAATTCGTTCAAAGTGGTTTGCCTCTTGTTTTTACTAGATTCTAGCTGAACAAAATCTGCGCCCAAATTCAATGCTAACATAGGACTCCCGCATGAGGTGATCTGGTGAGAAGCAGTCTGGGGGAATCAAGTTGGAATTTGTTGCTAGCTCCGTATCTTGCAGCTTCCACAGTGTGCGTGTTACCTACCCGTGGTGACCACAGGCAACTATTACACCATGGGGTGTACTAGGCGAAAACACGGCGCTAAACACCTGGGCCGGGTTAAGGTGTTAACCGTACCGTGCTGATAACCGACCAGGCTGGGGGCCCAGTCTAAAAACTAGACCAGTCTCTAACGGTGCATTGCGGATCTCTGCACTGGTGAAGCTCCTTTCTCCGCTACTCGTGGGAACTATTATGGTAAATCAAAATAGTAAACAAAAAGAGACCGGTGCTCTTAAAAAACTGGAATCTAGTACTGCGGAGACATCGGCCTTTAGGCCCGGTCTCGAATGTGCCATTAGGGGCATAAGACCAAATGAGGCTGGCCCCTCGAAACCAAAGGGCAAAGGCACGAATGCTGGCCCTCCATCAGTGTCAAACTATCAGACCATTACTGCCTCTAACTGGAGGAAGGTGGATAAGGCCTTAGCCGCCATCTTCCTACAAATCATGAGGGAGAACCCAGGACCTGCTCCGTCCTGCCGAGACGGAAGGTGGCATCGGGGTCATGTTAAACTGCCTGTGCCGATGGGAGGTCTGTGACCGTCTACAAAAAGGCGATCGGCAGCCTGCAGGGAGCCAAGTGATCCTAGGGAGATCCTGTAAATGTTGAAAATCAGCAATCCGGATCTGCCAACGGCCACCTGGAAGATTGCCAGGTTAGAAGAGGTAAAGGCGGAAGCCGATCACAGATCGGCCGTCACTATCATCGACAGAGAATCCGTGGGTGCTTTGGCAAGATCTGGAGGCCTGGTCAGTTATGGATTTGGAGAGATTACGCTCAAAATATATAAGCGCGATGAGGCTGACAGATCTGGGGCACCTGCAGCAGGGGGGAAACCACTTGTGTTGGTGACCCAGAAATCCGCATCATCCCGGAGGACGATCAGGAGACACGATCCCTGGAATCGACGTCAGACGAGTCTGACTCAACAGTGGTGGAGGGAAGCAATATCTAATGCTTAAGATCCTTCAGATCAACCTCCATCACTCTAAAGCCGCCTCGGCGGCCCTTTTGCTAACAATGGAATCTGAGCCCTTTGATGTGGTTCTGATCCAGAAACCTTGGGTCAATAGTGACCGGGTGCTGGGCCTCCGAACTCCCAAATATAAAATACTACATGCGAAAAATGAAGGTAAGATACGTTCCAGCATTATCGCTAGAAATAATCTGAATATTTTTAAAATACTGAATTACGGTAACGCTGATGTAGTGGTGGCTAGCATCGAAATGGATGGGCAAAATCTCTGGCTAATATCGGCCTACCTACCATACGAGGAGGAAAATATACCACCAGGTAGGTTGGGCAGTGCAATATTGGAGGCTCGAAAACGAAAGGTAGGAGTCATCATGGGCAGTGATGCTAATGCGCATCACTCAATCTGGGGAAGTACAGATATAAACAGGCGAGGTGAGTTACTCCTTGATTTTATTTTAAGTACTAACCTAAATATATGTAATATCGGGTGTAAGCAGACCTTTATTACTAAAAATAGACAGGAAGTGTTGGACATCACAATTGTCTCGGATTTTATTACGGAGAGGGTTTTGAACTGGAAAGTGTCCGAAGACCGTTCCTTTTCGGACCATTGTTACCTCCAGTACGAAGTGGATACAAAACCCACTAGCAAACCACCCTTCAGAAATAGGAGGAAAACTGATTGGGATTGTTTCAGAACCATTCTGGGTAACTTATTACCGGTATCGGTTCCAAACCCTCCTGCATCTACACAGGAGCCTGTTGCTCTAGTAACCAAGCTATCTGGTGCTTTTATCAAGGCCATGTTAGGTGCATGTCCTATCAGTAGGCCCTTGGGTAAATCTCGGCCACCCTGGTGATACAATTATTAATCCTATTTAAAACTTAAAATGAGTTATTCACTTTCGCAACACTGCAAAACAAGTGAATATTTAAAGCTTGAGCATAGATAATTAAGTATATTAACATGTTTACTTACCTTTTTCCAAAAATTGTTGGAATTATTTGCTAAGTCTGGCATTCCTGGTGCAGTGGATGCGAAAGATGAATCGCATATTCAGGATCAAGCAACCAACAAGAAATGTGGTTGATTTTTATAATCGTAAATCTGTGCATTCCATAACTGCAAAGTTAAATTTGTTTAAACCTGAATCAACCATTAATTTAAACACATTAATTGCTTATTTAATTATAGCTACGTGTGACGACAAATTTTATTGACGTATTGTCCAGTGCTAATGCATGACGGTCGTATGTTTCAAAAAATCACAATTTATCAAAAATTTATTGATGCGGAATATACCTTGCTTCCTGGTCCTTCCCAAATACTCGGTGACACGGCGTGTCCAAATACCAATTATTTGGTTACATCATTTAAACAAAATGGCCATCTAACCACGGCACAAGGCAAATTTAATGTTAAAATAGTTTGATGAAATTGTACATTGAGCTGAGCGGGCTTTTGTTTCGGCTTTTTTGGTACATTCTTCGCTCGATCTATTTCGAGTTGCTGTTCGCGGTAATCTTTCAGTGCTCCTTTTCGGGTAGGCACGGTCGACGAACATAACAATATTTATGGTATTTCTACGGCTACCCAGCTTATTTCCATCATCCAGGGTAATATTGCTATTGATAGCCCTATCATCGCTAAAAATATCATCGAACCCATCGAAACATCAAACATAAACTTTACTTCTCCCCGTAAATCTTTTTTATTTATTTTTGGGTCTCTAAACTTTACTTTTCTGGACCGATACTCATCTATAATTAGTTGGGAGACCATTTTATTACAGTTAATAATAATAATAAGTTTTAAAAGGCCATTACTGGCCCCTTACTGAGTCAACTATTTGGCTCCAACGGTTTCGATCCCGAGCATGGTCCTCATACTGTCTAAGACAATCTGAAGAAGCCAAGTCGTTCTCTACATCGTGGAGCCATCGTCGCCTGCAACGACCTCTGCGCCTACCATATGGGCGCCCTCCTTTCAGAGATCGTTGAACACTTCGTTCCAAATCAACACGCAGAACGTGACCGAGGATGCAAAGCTCGACGGCCAGCTGCCAGCCAGACTTTAATATCGTCACCCACACTGTTATCGTTAGTGATAAGAGAGCCCAAATATTTCAACCTCCTCACTTCCTCAAACATATAGTGGCCACTACTAAAATCTGGTGTGCCATTGTCCCTATAACCAGATATCAGGTATTTCGTTTTGGACTCATTGATCTATAATCCAGCAGAAGCTGAAATCTTACAAGCGGATCAAGTATTTCTTTCACTTCGTTGTTATTCGATCCAATCACGCATATGTCATCTACATATGCAAGCACCTGATTGGCGATATAAGATGTTGAGATGTTTCAGTTTTACGAAAGATGTACTCCAACATGAGATTAAAGAGTATCGTACATGAGATTAAAGAGTAACTGCAAAAATTGTCGATAGCCTGTTCTTAACTTTAACACAGCATTGAGACTGCGGCACTATCATTCTACACAGTCTTACCAATTTTGTTGGCATTCCTAGGTATTCCAGGGCAGACCACAAACTCTCTCGATTGATCGAGTCATAGGCCTGCCGGAAATCCATGAACACCTGATGTACAGGGATGGATGTCTTATAATATTTAGATAGAATCACCTGCAGTGAAAAGACCTGAACAATGACTGATCGATTCGGACGAAATCCTCCTTGATAGTCATCAACCTAGCCCTCCGCTAGAGGAGTGATTCTATCCAATATAATGTATGACAGTACTTGTATGCTGTGCAAAGGAGAGCTATACCACGATAATTCTCACACTTCAAGCGGTTTCCCTTCTTGAAGATGGGGCATATCGCGGCCACTTTCCATTCGTCAGGCATAACTTCGGTTCGCCATACTAATCGAATAAGGCCGACAGTTCCACAAAATATCCCCTCTAAATAACAAGAGCTCCGAATTAATGAAGTCCACCCCAGGTGAGCAGTTTCGTTTCAATCTCTGCATGGCCTTGAATGAATTCCTCATGGAGTGGCCCCTCAGTGCAAATCTCCGCAGTCTGTCTTAGAGGTGGCTCAACAACAGTCTGTGACGCATGATGAACATCAAGCAGGTTGTCGCTGACAAGATCCTGATATAGTTTCTTTTGATTTTCATTTATCAAACCATCACTGTCGAAATGTACCATGCGTTTCGCTGTGTTCCCAGACTTGTACGAATACTTCCATCGTATTTGCTTGCTGACCGATAAGTTCTAACGTCCTGCAAATGGTCAATTTGGCTGCGGGAAGTTTCTCGAGGATGTGTCCACGTCTTTAGGTGTATCTGTTTGTGAGAAAGGAGCGTGCTTGCTACTCTAAGATCATAAGCAATTGCAAAGTACATCATTCTCTCAACATGATCGGTCACAGTTTCGTGTTGGGAGTACGGACCTATGTTTTCACACAAGTCGGTCTGATTTCTGCCAGCTCTAGCATTGAAGTCCCCAATTACCATTCTAACATCGTGTCTGGGTAAAGATTCTATCAGATCGCCCAAGTCATTGTAAAATGTGTCTTTATCTTGGGGCTGGCTGACTTCAGGCGCAAGCGAATGTTACACAATCGGTTATTGACTGCTTGGAAATTCATAACCGCATTCTTTACCTGCGCCCCAAGAAGAAATCCAGCTCCAAGATTTTCCGAGGTCATCTCCACTGTAGAGCAACGTATAGCCCACATGAACTCCACTTTTAGGCCAGCGAGTTTCTTGAAGAGCAACGAGTTCCGGCCGATACTCCTTCATGCACGTGATTAGGCCCTCCAACGCTCCTGGTTTTCGAAGTGACTGCACGTTCCACGTGCCGATCGTAAATCTCGTGTCCGGCTACTTGAGTGTGGGTCCGGTGTTTTTTTGGCGGTATTCATTTTTCTTTTCGTTGACTTTGTAAACAGTTTAAATTTTTTTACCGATGCGGGTCGTCAGCCCAGCGATCCAACCGTTTAGTCACCTCCTACGACAACCAAAGGATACTGTGGTGGTATTCTTGGGAAATTTGTTCGTGCAATTTAGATTTACGAGACATGTGAGTGCCCACGACCACAGGGGTTGATATTGATATTTATAGACGAGAGAAATGTTCTCTAACATAGCGTAGCACTCAACGGCCATAACATTGACTTATTTATTCAATAGTTTTTGAAGAAATAATCATGTGAAAACTCTTTTCCATTAATTAATTCAACGAGTTTACGGTTCACTTGCACAATAGTCATTTCCACAACTATCGCCAAAAATAATTTTAAATTTCAGTTTTATTTATTATGTACGGACTACGGGTACACAATAATTAATAATTTTGCTTTATGTCTCTATTACATGTATAATGCTTAATGTATCTTATATCCTATTGAACAGATACACATTTTCGTCTTTTATGACGGTTTGTTCTTAAACCCCGAAAATAAAATTAAATCAAAATTTGTATATTTTCTTAAAATATTAATTTTTCTTAAAATAAATGTTACGTCAGTTTTCCCCCATTTTCCATATACACACATACTTATATAGTTTTGCCGGTGGTGACAGTTACGAAAGAACATAGCTACACACACACACACATGAATAAATTGTAATTAATTTTTCACAGCATGATAAAAACAATAAAGTTCATATCATAAAATAACACATTTATGTCGCTATATAATGCTCATATGTACACACTATACCGATTAAACTTGCTGGTAATAATTATTATGTATATAAATATTATTATAATTCTTTATATACACATACGACACGATTGTTATAATAATAATAAAATTTATTATGTATTTTGTATTTAACTTAAGACAATTTTCAACATTTCTTTCCTCCGAAAGAAAAATTATTAAAATTGACACAATGAAACAATAAAAATGGAAACAATAAAAATCCGGAGAAGACGATACGGATAACGAAAGGATTATAAAATTTAATTGAGCATAGAAATAAGGAAGAAAAGACTAAAATGACGTTGGCTTCCAAAGTTTTTCATGATTTGAGAATACTTATGTATGTATGTACATATTGTTATAAAAGCTATACATATTTTGATTAAGCTTTTCCATTTTCTGGAATTAGTCCAATTTCTTAATAATATTTATATGATGTGGTGAGATTATAAATAAGATCATAAGATTTAAAATTTATGGTACCAATGCACTTTTCGTTTTGGTAATGTTTCTCTCTAAAGGATGAGAATACGATATGGTAAATTGGCTATAACAAAAAATAGTTTTCATACAAAGTAAATTTATAGTCGACTGCCACCCCACAACAACCATAGCACAGATTGTATCCGATCAGAATTGTTTTATTCAAAATTTGTGTACCGTCTTTTTTGGAATAATTATGAGTTTAGACAAATATATGGAAGCAATGTTTTAGTATTGTAATAGAGCGATAATTATTCATGGTATGGATATAGTAACGAGGATAATAAAACAGACGTGGATAAAATGCGAACACATCATCATTTTAAGAGTGAAAACTGATGATATTATAAATAAAACAAGCTTAGGTAGGAATTCCCAAAACGTCATCGAACATACATTCATAATTGCAAATTGATTGGTACCAGGACTTAATAAATATTAGGTTAAGTTAAAAAAAACATTTTAGATTAGTGTATTTTTTACTTGTTTGAGTTTTAGCAAAACCCTTAATTGATTTAATTTTTACAAATTTTTGATTTTATGTTGACATTAAAAAAAATCAGTTTTTTTGATCTATGTAAAGCATTTGACTGCGTTGATCATTCAATAGATGTAGCTTAGATGTTTGTTAATTAAATTATAGTTATCTGATAGAAAACATTTGACAGAATACCTGAGCAACAAAGTAATACGAGTAGTATGAATATTAAAAAATGTATTCCACAGGGCTCGATCCTAGGGCCATTACTGTTTAACTATGTAAATGGTATTTTTAATAGTGGTTTAGAAGAGCACCTTCAACTATTTAGTATTACTTAACAGTACTAATAGTAATATTAGTTCAACTATTTGTTAATGATATATAGCATTGACATATAAATAAATTATTATGTAGAATAATATCTGTGATTAATTCCGATCTTGTTTGTGATCTAAGTTGGATTCTAACCTGTTGAAATTGAACTCAAATAAAATCAATTATAAAATGTTCGATTGAATTCTTATACGAATTGAAATGAAAATATTGATAATGTTTCAGAAAGAACGAGTGGAAGGTTTTATTTATTTGGGTTTACAATATCATGTAGATGATGTCAAAAGTAGTATTAGTCCATATCCCTTTATGGTCAAACGTATTAGATCTTTAATGTTTATTGAAACCGCTTGGGAAATATATTGCGGTTTTGTTTATTGTAGACTCACATATTTGAATCCAACGTGGAGCTGTGTTCGCACTACCAAACTGAAAGCACTAAAAATATTACAAAATATTTTTGAAAGTGCATAGCTCGCCACATAATTCACGTGAATTTTGTCCTAAATCTGTCCTAAAAACTAAAAAAATTAGGATTTTTTTAGGACAAAATTTACAATTCTATATAGACAGATGAAATTTGTCCTAAATCCTAAAAATGTTTACATTTGCAAGTGAGAATATCATGTTTTATTCGGATAAACCGATAAACTCTAATAATTTACCCGATTAAGTGAATTTTTTATATCTCATGTATAACGAATAAATATATTTTCAAATTTTCCTGAAAAATCCCTAGAAAGCTAACATCATAATGACGTATTGCTCACGATGTCATTGGATCTAACCTACCCGAAAAATATTTCGATTTTGGAGTAAGTTGGGGATTAGGGGGTTTAGGACAACCATATCTGATATGACCTGATGTATGTCGATTATATGATTTTTCTGAATTTTCTTGGGAAAATCCTAGGAAACTAACACCATAATAGCATATATCCAAAATGTCATTGGCTCTAAGCAATCCGAGAAATATTTCAATTTTTGGTAAATGTAGGGGATTAGGGGGTTTAGGACAACCATGTTTGGTGTGACCTCATGTATGTCGATTTAATGATTTTTCCGAACTTTCTTGGGAAAATCCTAGGAAGCTAACACTATATTGACATATATTCCAAGATGTCATTAGGTCTAAGCTATTCGAAAAACATTTCAATTTTAGAAAAAGTAGGGGATTAGGAGGTTTAGGACAACCATGTTTGGTATGGCCTGATGATATATGTCGATTATATGATTTTTCGAATTATTTTGGTATGCACGAACATACATATACGTTACTATGGTGTTAGCTTCCTAGGACTTTCCAAAGAAAATTAGGAAAAATTATACAATCGACATCCATGAGGTCATACCAAACATGGTTGTCCTAAACCTCCTAATCCCCTACTTTTTCAGAAATGAATTATTTTTCATATAGCTTACACCTAATGACATCTTGAAATATATGTCATTATGGTGTCAGCTTCCTAGGATTTTCCCAAGAAAATTCGGAAAAATCATTAAATCGATATACATGAGGTCATACCAAACATGGTTGTCCTAAACCCCCTAATCCCCTTCTTTTCTGAAAATTGAAATATTTTCCAGATAAATAAGACCTAATTTTGGAATATATGTTATTATTTTGGAACATATGTCCTTATGATGTTAGCTTCCTAGGATTTTTCGAAGAAAATTCGGAAAAATCATATAATCGACATACATGAGGTCGTATCAGATATGGTTGTCTTAAACACCCTAATCCCCTACTTTTTCCATAATTGAAATATTTTTCGGATAGCTCTGACCCAAATTCATCTTTGTGGTTTCTTTATTATGTTGGTATCTTCCTTGGGTTTCCCAAAGAAATTTCGGAAAATAATGCAATCATCGCACTAAATTTTATATTCTTTGTGATAAAATTCGTTAAATCGAGACATTCTGCTTTGTACACTAGGCATTTAAGCTGAAATTGTTTTTGTTGTTTTTTAGGACGAATTTAGGACAAATTTCACCTACGTGGCACATAGTCATTCACTTTAGAGTAAAGTAAAGAAAGCATTCCATTCTGTGTAATCAACAATATTGAACTTCTTCTGTTAAATTTAAAAATTAAAAATAATTTATTTATTAAAGTTGCAATGTTGCTATCTTAATAGTAACGCAAATCCATTATTATTTTACGCGCAACAATTATTTTGTAGAAAATTTCATACCGGACCACGGAAAGAACAGAATCCTCCACGTGGCTTAATACGTTATAATTGTTTACCAGAAGCACTGATGCGCGATTACCAAATTCTTTGAGAACTACTAAGTCAGCGTATAGTCAATAAAAAAAGATTATAGAGGTTAAGTTGAATTAAAGTTTCTTGGGTTAAGTTTACGACCATTGCTGCTGACTTTTGTGATACATATCAGGAAAATTATTATATTTAATTTTTAATTTTGATGTATGAGTAACTAATCAGGTAAATATGGAAAATGAAATAAGGAAACGTGGAGACGGATCGGACATACACTAAGAAAACCAGCAAGTGACGTAACACGCATGGCCGTAGAATGGAACCAAAGGAAAAGGAAGGTTGGACGTCCACCTGTAACGTGGAAACGAACGGTGCTAGCGGAAGCGAAACATCTCGGCAAATCATGGAAGGAAATTAAAACAGTAGCAGGCAATAAAGTTAGATGGTCCCACCTAGTAGACGCCCTATGCTCCTAAATTGGAGATAAAGGTTAAAAAAAAAAAAAATATATATATATATATATATATATATATATACATATATATATTTATATATGTATATATATTTATATTCTAGTTTGCATTTTTATGTAAGCAAGTTGTAAACTGTTGCAGAGTTCCATTCAAAGAGAAAAACAATAAAATAAAAATAAATTAAATAAAGAAAAAACTCAGCTTACGTTTTTAAAAATTTATTATGAGTTCATGTTCCAACTCCAAGCAGGAAATTTTACCAACTATAGCGACAATTATCCCATCAACCAATTAGCAAAACCGTTCAACATCGGCGATTTGGTTTTAATTTACCGAAGGCAAGCTTCAGAAAAAATTCGAAAAACATTTTAAAATTTTTCTCCTTCGCTATCACTTGAGCTAATTTTTTAGCTCAAGTGGTAGCAAAGGAGAAGGCAACTGCAATTGTATAGTAAACCGCACCATAGAAAAGATTACTTGAAAAAATTGTACAAGCATTAAGTGACGCCGAATTCAAAGTGAATTTTCGCTTGGAGAGATGATTTCTCCAAACGAAAGTTCAATTTAATTCCGTACATTTTCAATTCAACTCACAGTGGAGGAAAGCTACCACTTCCACATAAAAATGGTTCTCATCACCATCTACCAAGTTTGTTTTAGTTAGGTTGCCAATTGAATTTATTGATCGGTACAGCTATTTACACATCGGCAAAATTTATTAAATGACCATCACGAGAAGATGCACATAAACGAATATCTGTTTTTTTAACAAAGAAGGATTGAGACACATGTTGAAATTTAACGATGGCTTCCATATTACCATTCTGAATTTAGAAAAAGTATTACATTACTTCAAGGCGCCGTAAATTACAACATGGTGTTTACTGATGTTTATTTTGGTGGGCCTGCGTCAATGCATAATTCCAGATAGTACCTCCTTTTAAGTTTCAATTATGTACATTCATCAGTGGAGAACGCATTTGGCATACTTAAAGGACAATTTCGGCCCCTACGATAATTCCAAAATTTATGTAGATCTTTCATTATATAAAATCGACAGTGAGTGCAATTATACTACACAATATATGTTTAACAGCAAATGATGAAATTGAGGTAGCACCTGAAAATAGAAATCAACTACAGTTCTTCAAAGCTGATAATTTTTCTATTGTTATTCGATCATATAGAAGACAATAAGCGTTTCTCCAGCTATTTGCGATTCTGAAAATACTACATAATTGTTTATTATGTTGAGTTTTAATATTAATTATTCAAATTATTTGAAAAACAAAAGTTATTTCTGTATATCACACGTTTGTATTTTAATTAAATAAACTTATTTATTTTATTGTTAATCCATGTTATTTATTAAGAATGTTGCTTTAACATCTCAAACATCTCCTTTTCTATTTTTGCTATTTGTTCTTCCCGGTTTCTGTTTAGGTTTAGGTGCTAGTTGGAACTCATATATCACGATCTCAATATCCTCTATCATCAAAATATCCACTTGTGAAGTATTAAATCTCACATTTACGTCTACTCTCTTTCGGCATTGCAAGCCTTGTGCTCGATGATAGCATCTAATTCAATAAAAAAAATTGAAAACGAATTGACCCGCACACCGTCTTGTTTTTATTGTCTTTAGCCGTGGTATGTACCAATTAAATTACTCCACTTCAAAGATTAATCGGTAGGCTCATTTCTGTAATACAAAAGAATGTATCCATCCTGCGGTCCGACGTCTAAAATTGAGAAGTTATAAACATTTAATTTTTATTTATAATATAATATGCTCGCTTCTCCTTAAGGGGTATTTAATTTTTTTTGGAAACCCATAACACCAATGTTTTCGATTGTTCAATAGCATTCAAATTAAAGGATTGAAATTAAAGGATTCTAACCTTTCAGATTTCTCCGTTTCACTTAAACTTTTAAAGATAAATCATCTGTCGCATTGATCTTTTTTAGGTAAATAAAATCCAATATTAAAGTGATTGATGAATACGTCTCTATATTGCCTTTCGTTTGTAATATTTTGAAAATAATGATTTTTTATGTTGTACCTTTGAACATAAAGTTCTTAATCTTACAAATGTTTAATCCACCCTCAATAAACGATTTCGTCGAATTTTTCCTTCTATAGTGAAATTCTATAAAAGGAAATTGATTTATGTTGTCTTTAAATTTTTCTATCTTCGTTTGCCACTCTTCATTAATTCTATTTCTTCGTCCTGTTTGATTAACCTTTATGAACCCGCCAACACTAACATAATTTTTGCAAGCGGTTTTTATAGTTTATGTGATATGCCAAACGTGTTTTTGAACGTTCCTAAATAAACTTGTATTTCATTAACAAAACAAAAGTGTAAAAAGTGTCCCACATCGTATTGATACTTTGTTGAGACTAGGAGAAAAACATGTGGTCTTACAATAATATTACCAGCAATAATTCTGGGGATATAACCAACTTATTTGGTTCTTTCTTCCAAAATACTTATAGACTAGATAATGTTGATAAGGGAACTTTTGTGGATACAACATATGATAGTTTAAATACCACCTTGGGTATACCTTGTATTGCCCCAAAGAATATTATTGAATAACTGAGTCAGTTCAAAGATAGCTGTGGTTCAGATGGTGTTCCTTCAAGCTTCCTAAAAAAAATTGGTTATAAGTTGGCATATCCTTTGTCAATTTTATTCAATGGATCACTTTCGTCGGGGATTTTTCGAGCTATCTGGAAATCTTCTCATATCGTTCCTATTTTCAAATCCAGAAATAGGAACGATGTCTCTAATTATAGGGGCATTTCTTTACTGTCAGCGATCGCTAAATTATTCGAATCCGTTGTTTGTGACCACATTTATTTCGGACTGAAGTCAAGTTTGACTCAATCAACAGTTTTGGAAAAATTAAAATCTTTTGGCATTGCTCATAATTTGATAAATCGATTGATTCTTACCTGAACGTGTGCAGTTTGTACAAATAAATGACAGTTTTTCTAATCCGGTGAAAGTGCATTCGGGTGTCCCACAGGGCTCCCATCTTCATTTTATTCTTAAACGACATCACCAGTTGTATCAAATTCGCTCGTTGTCTAATTTATGCTGATAACCTAAAAATATTTTTTTAGCAAAATTATGTTCCATGTTAGAATTTCTTAAACGAACTATGAAAGAGTTCAATAACCCGAAGGATTTTTTCGGGCTTTATCAATCTCTTGTCCGTTCACAACTTGAATATGCGTGGTCTCCCCATTATACTAGTCATATTAGTAGAATAGAGACAATACAAAAAGAAATTCTCATTTTTTATGCATTGAAAACACACGAATTTGATTGTGAGGCACCGTGGAAGCACGTTAGGAATCGAGAACGTTCTACGTTCTTATGTCGATGATAGACGCAAAACTTTAAAATCCAGAGTTCATTTGAGTTAATGAATCTTGTGTTATATGCCCCGGAAACAGTTTAAGATCTCGCTATCTTTTGAAAACTGAGTTTCATAGGACTAATTATGGAGCGTTGAATCTGCTGTCTATGTCATACAATGAAAGTGAATTCAGCAAATATTGTGATTTTAATATGAATAAGTGTGAGATCAGACGATAAATATAAGTTTTTATTCCTATGTAAATGTTAAATTAATTGTACTGGAACTTCTGGTTTCTAATTAATTTTCTAATAAAATAAAAATAATAAAAAGATAACACAATTAAGACTTACCAGGATTTCAATATTAAGCAATACATTCCCTTCGTCTGATTTAGACAAATTATTGAAAATTAATATGAAATTTTATTGTTAATTTAAAACAAAGTTGTATTAATAGTAATGAATTAATTCTTACATAATAATAAACTAATAATATAATTTGGATTTGTATTTATTTATAAAATAACAATTCAAAATTCAATTTAATTATAATTTTGTATATAAATTCATAATAGTATAGAGCCACCATATTTCTCACTTTTTCACCATTTTTTCATATTTTTACAACGGTTTGCGATTTAATACTTGGTGGAGTAACCTTTATTTTTCAATACAGCATTACACCGACTTTGCATCGACTGCACTAATTTTTGGCATGTTACCAAAGGTATAGCATGCCTGCTCTATCGAGTGCCATAACTGATGTTTGTTGTGTGGCTGTCGCTTTGATACAGCCTTTTTAACGTCCGTCCACAAGTTCTCAATAGTATTCAGGTCTGGCGATTGTGCCGGCTTATCCAGAACCTGAATCCTATTGGTACTAAATCAGTTTTTAAACCTTTTTTCTGGTGTGAGAAACAGCCCCAGACCATTACACTGCAACCTTCATATTTTACTGTCTTAAATGAATATTTTTTTAATGTGGTGTTTTTTGAAGTAATTTTTTCGACATTTACGTCCTCACAATCCTCATTATCATCATAACAGGTTAGATTGTCGTCAATTTTCGAAAATTCAATATCAATAACAACTGGACCGCTGATACTCACGCCTCGCTGAGTAACTACAGAAAACCATTAGTCCAGCGCTTCTTCTACGTCTGGATCTTTGCCCTCCCGTTTTCTACTGGACGTTCCTGGTTTTTGTTTCTGTAACATCCATTCATCGCGCAGTTCCCTTTTCGTTTTTCAAAAGGCGCGATATTGTTGTTTTCGGCACTTTTATTATTTCAGCAAGCTGACAAATGCTAGTGTTACTTGGCTGGCTTTTAATTTCATCGAGGATAGTAATTTTGTTTTTTAATGTTAAATCCTGTCTTGGCATCTTAGTAACGGTTATGTCAATTCTCACTTTATGCTTAAACTTACGTTAGTAACTCAATTTATTTCCAGATTAAAATAAAAACAATGCAAGATTGTCATTACATTAAAATTACGTCTGTTCTGTGCAGGGAATCGAACCAAACTATATACTATTCCTAGAACAGATTTCAATAGAAAAAATAACTGTTTTTTTTTATTTCTCGTTACTTTTTGTTCTTTTAGTCCATTTTTTTGAATTATGTGTTTCTTCTATGATTTACGAAGTAAATTTGTATTATTTCCTTAGTTTTGTTTTCGTTTTTTAGGATTTGTCTCCATTAAGCGGCTGTCCCGATTAACCGGTGTCCCGATTAAGCGGAATCGACTGTATATACAGTACCGCTATAAAGTCATCGGAAGTTACGATTTTTTTTTAAATATTTGCGTCCCGTTAACTTGTTTACATAATTTTTTGTTTTTCATGGTAACATGATTGAACATGAATATTTTGATTGAAACAATTGAAAAATATATTGGATAGTTCATTTGTTATCACAAATAAAGTAGGACGGATTATTTTATTACAAGTGGTATCATTTTTTAAAACCTTATATTTCGGTTTTTGTGATGAGATTAAATCGTTGGTTTTGAAATTAATTGCCAACGGAACTTCGCAATCAGCAGTTAGTGGTCTATTTGGAATACCAAACTCAACAGTACACGACTGGTGTACCAATAACAAGGTTCGTGGGACCATAGAACGCCAGCCAAGAAGTGGATGACCTCGTAAAACGACGAAAAGGGAGGACTCAATCAATGTTGGGCAGTCACTGGCTAATCCGAGACTGTCCCCTCCCGCAATAATGCATGATCTAAAACTGAACCTCGTAAAAAATCGTCTAACAGATGCGGGACTTCATGGAAATTGCTAATTTGTTAAAACTTTTAAAGTAACTAATACATTTTTAAATCAAATTTGGTGATATTTTGTTATCACTAAAAATGGATGTAATCAATTTTATCATACATACGAGTATTACCAATCTGTATTGGTAATACTCGTATGTATGATGAAATTTATTACATACATTTTAAATATGTATTTCAAAATATTAATTTTTCTTATTGGTTTTAAATACATTTTGAACATTGTAGAAAACAACAACCGAACATTGGTTTAAAATAAAAACAAAAGGTACTATAAAAATAATTCATCGATAAAAAGTATTTAATTACATACCATAATAGAAATAATTGTTTAATTATTTTCACTTGAAAATTGATTTATGAGCTATATAAAAAAATTAAAAGTTTATAAAATTTTTATTTGTTTATAAAACATAAAAATAATATTGTATTGAACTTATTATGTCGATTTTTTTGTTTGCGGTAATTTTAATATAAATAAATGATTTTTAATTAAAAAATATTTTTTTTATAATAAGAGGAGCAATTTTTAACAGGACACATTTTTTTAGCTCCAATTCTGTATATTCTTTATTGGCAGTAACGCCAACTAACCTACTCGTGGAGTCGTGAGTCTCTTTTAATGATCATTATATTAAATTTACTTACATGATCATAGATACAATTTGGGTTGCAACATAATCCTCATCATCATATCAGATACCATTCCCATTACATTAAACAAACAAATTTACATATAATAAAATAAATTTGCGAAGCGGCGATGAAAAAAGTTGACTGTTTTTCTGTTCACTTAACGATACGACGCGATCATGAATCGCTTCTTGCGATATACGTAATTGTAAATTAATTTTATTATCTATTTTCATCTTCATCTGCTTCTTTTTACGATTATTATTTACTTTAGTAATATTAATTTTATATTATATTTCTTTTTCCATTTTAATTACAACATATAATTTTTAATTTGTATTATTTATTTTTTAATTTAATAGTCACAATAATCCCATTGATGATCATTAATTTTTTTTATAAAATTTAATTTATTAGCTGACAGGAATATGGTTGCTAATTTGAATTGTGTTGTCAGTGTAGTATACTGATTACTGCGGTAATGAACACGAAATAACGTGAAGCAATAAATAGGTCGAATTATCTAGAGTATTAATTTTTTTAGCTTGTGTTGCATATGTACTTATACAATATACATACAAAAGAATATCGCCCTTGACATCGTCGAATCGTCGAGCAATTGTGACTTTCAACATTTATTAAGATATACGATTGGTACAACGTACAAAGTGCATAATATTTGCTACTATGTACGATGCCTCCTCTATATCTAGATACATGTGTACTGTATACACGATCTTAATAACTAATAAAATCAAGTCGATTACATCACATGTTGTAATTGTGTATAAAATGCGATTATGCAATACACATTTTTTTGAACAGATATAGTAATAAGCACTGTATAGTATAGATATTCGATTTTCTCTCTTTTAACATATCGAATTTTAAAGTTGTATAAATGACCAGAAAGTAAATGCCCTTGGAATAGGGTGCAATATACATACATATACGTGTACATAATATATAATCTGGTTTTGGTTTCTAATTTAAAATTAAATTCTTTTTGAAATGCATATAAACTTTTGTCATCTTAACAAATAAATTCTGTATACAAAAGAAAATCTAAAATTGAGACAAAACTTATGACATTGATTACAATTCGATAATGAAATTTTCCATTTGGTGGATAGAAGAACAAACCAAGAATATAAACAAATTTTTGGTATATAGCATATCAAATCAATTTCGATTATTTTACTTCTTTAATTTAAATTTACCATAAAATTTGATTTTTTAACTTATTTATTTATTTATAGGTATGTAAGTATATGTTTTGTTGGTTCTTTAACGAAATCATTTTTGGTATAAATAAAAATAAATTAATCTTTTCGTATACATTGATTGATGAATAATCAATTTTCAAACCGTTATGACGGAAAGCAAGTGGGAAAATTAATTTGTGGCACTCTTATTAATAATATGTATTATTTTTTTTATTTTAAATCACAACACTTCATTACAAATTCGATTAGTTTCATTTTAATAATAGAGTATAGCATTATGTTTGTGTAACTGGAATAAGGGATAATGAAACCAAGCGTTTCTCGTTCAATAACTATAGTGATTAGAAAATGAAAATATTCAATTTATGTACATATGTAGTTAAAACTCAAAAATGACATTAATGTGGTTTGAGATTACTAAAAAAGTATCTGCATATTAATACGATCACCGATACCAAAATTATTTGAGCTCGTTATATTGAATTGAAGCGTACCTATCTGAAGCAGGTACCAGTGTTGCTAATTTAGCACCTTCAGTGCCAGGTTTAGCAATATCCAATTTATTTTAGCACCATAAAAATCAGTTTTGCACCCAAGTGCAATTCGGTACTGTATAAATCTTTCTAGCACTCTCAACATTTTTTATAAAATGTATAGGCCAAATAAATTTTTTATAAAATGTATAGCTATAACAGGTATAGATGGTCAAAACAAATCGGACCTGTGGCCGTGCGTTCTCGATTTGGCTGACAAAATGGCATAAGGCAAGGGCAAATAAGCGAACTGTGAAATAGCCGGGAGAGCCTTGAGCCCCAGAACAAATAGAGATCATAAAATAATAAAAATGTATAGGCCCATTATCGAGATTCATTTTCATTTCTAAAGTTTATTCTTTTTGTTACGAGTCATAAATTCGAGGGAATAAACCCACCTTATTAGAATATGTATGCTAAAAGTATGCTAAAAAATCTACTACATTTTTCTACATTTGCAACAAATGTTAGAGTACAGTTAAACTTAACGTTCTTAAGTAATGTATAATTCATCATTCAGGTGATCTTAAACAAATCTACATAATGAGCGCAAGTTTTCTTCTACCTTGTTTTTCGCCGAGTAAAGTAAATTCAATAGTTCAAACTTCGGACAAATATCAGTGATAACTTTCCGATATATGTAGACCAAGATATTATATGTTTATATGTAGACCAAGTTATTGATTCGAGATAAAAGTTTCAGAGCTTTTGGCAAATAGTTTTCACAATTGGAAAATACATTTTTGATATTTGTAAAGTATTTGGTCCTTTTGAACGACAAGTGTTAATATGTTAATTGAATTAAATTGTTGATATTTATAACTAACTGCGACTTAAATTAGAGAATATTTATTGTAAATATTTTATTTGATGACAAAAATCTCATTTTATGAAAAGTTGAGCTTTTTTTTAAAAACTTTCGATTGTCGTTGAACGTTTTACTGATGACAAGATGAACTTTTTAAGAAAGGTTTTACAATTGTCCTAAAAGATTAGGTATTTGTAATCATGTGATTCTATAATTATAAAACGAGTGTAAATACTTATGTTATTTCACTCTGATCTGACATAAAAACTATTTCTTGAAAAATTAAGCTTTTGAAGATAAGTTTCACATTATTGTTCTTCGAATTGGAAATCATATTTTAGATTTTTCAATTATCTGTTTATTTATGTCAAATAAATTGAAAATTAAAATTGAAAATTAAATGTTTAATAATCATAATGATTTACTTCTAATTAAATAGCAAGTGTAATTATTCTAATTGTTTCCGCTGCAACATAAAAAATATTTATTAAAAGCTGGCCATTTTGAAAAAAAGTGGCCCTTCCACTTCGAAAATTTATATTTTAAATTTGCGGCCGTCGAATTATTTAGTTAAAGCACAAACTGTTAATATTCCAATTGACTACAATCCACCAAAAACTTCATTTATAAAAGATGAGCTTTTTGTTAAAAAGTTTCACAATTGTCCTAATTGGAAATTAATAATTTAATATTTGTTGATCATCTCCTTTTGTAATTAAATAACACGTGTACATTTTTTATTCAATTACGATCCAACTCCAACATAAAAGCTCCTTTATGAAAAAAGCACTTTTTGATGAAATACTTTGCCGCGTTTCTATTTTGTAATCATGTATTTCTCTAAATTAAATTATAAGTGTATTTATGTTATTTTTATTGATTCCAATTCGACATAAAAGTTTTTTTTAATGAAAATCTAATCTTTTTAAAAATATAGGTTTCACAGCCTCTTCCAATTGGAAATTTTAATTAAAGCATAACGTTCTATTGTTAAAATATGAGGTTTTTTAGTTACAAGCTTCTTTTATTAAAGAGTAAATAAAAATAGTTTGTTAAATACATAGATTCCAAGCCGGAAAGTTAAGTTTTTTGAAAAAAGGATTTACAATATTGTTCCATTAGAAGTGCACACATTTTGATATTTGTAATCACTTATCTGGTTTTTTAATTAAAACAAAAGGTGAAAATATTTTATTTACCTCTGATTTCCTTTAAAAGCTATTTTATGAAAAATTGAGCTTTACCATAATAACTTTCACAATATGGTCATTCGAATTGGACATTAAATTCTTGTTTTTGTAATTACCTATAGTGTGTTTATAATTAAAAATACAAATATTTGCTTCCGATCTGATATAAAACTTCTTTTATGAAAAACGGAGCTTCGTGAATACATTTATTTGTCCTTCCAATAGGAAGTTAATATTTTGATATTTGTAATCATTGGCTTCTTTAATTAAAGAACACCTTTTTATTTTTATATTTGGAAAAGTTCCTTTTTATGATGCAAAAATTAAGTTTTACCTTGGCGTGTGATTAAAAATTTAAAATCAAAAATGTATTACGAAAAGTTTATTAATTGGTGAAAGCTCTGCTATTTCAACTATTTCAAGGACATTTCAAATAATTTTTTTAATGATTTTTCAACTGTTTGGGGTCCAAAATAGTGATAACGAAAAGTTTATACATCCGTTTTATGGTACGAGCAGGTGTATATATTATAGCCGCTTGGTGTAGTTATAAGCGAAGAAACTCTTTCTACATTCGCATTGTGTCTAAAAATGAGCTCTTCATTTACAAAAATTAATAATTTTTGGTGAAAAAAGTTATATTCATTCCGAAAAAAATCTTATTCTAAACATGGCAATGGCAATCTAATAAAAATATCAAAAATAATTCGAATTCGACAAAAATTTCATTCAATTTGTCAAAAGTTTTGAGCAATTTAGAAATATGAAGCTTCACTTATTTATGAAAAATGTGCGGTATACATGGGAAGATAAGTACATAGTAACGTTTTATCCATAAACAATTTCAGTGAAATTAGGGATATAGAGTTTTTAACATTTTGTGAATGAACCAGGGCCTAAGTTTACGAATTGAACTTATTTAGCACTCTATACTGTCAGTCTAGCACTATCTTGACATCAATCTGGCACCCACCAAAAATAATAGTTGGGAACACTTGCAGGTACAACCCAAATAGGCGATTTTACATTTATCATGATTCAACCTGGACCTGTGTGGCTTCATTCGTCGTGTCACAAAATATTTTCGTAATGTATATTCAGTTAAAAGTTTGTATATTGGTCTACTGTCGTCGATTTTTTGAGAATCTGCCTACAATATATATGACGATAGAATTGCACTGACACAGAATCAAGTTATCATAAACTATCTTCATACCGCTATAATGTAAATTTTGACTCATTGCTAGAAAGACATAGAAGTGCTGGTTCATTCATCGCTGATATTCTAATTAGTTGATTTGCCTGAACTATTTGCAAATTGACAGATATTGTACCCTATAAACCTGCTCTGATACTGTATTTTATTTATTTGTATTACACTTTTAAAACTATTGAATATAATGCTCCTGTCTCGGCTATTTGTTGACTACTATACTGTTTATATTATTGCGCTTGATTTTATGATTTTAACTTACCTAACTGTATTGTTAAAAAACAAATTAAAGAAAATTGTATTTTAAATTTGATTATAAAACAAAATCTGATACTTTCCTGACATCTTCCACAGTTCCTAATGTCTCCAATTCTAACACACAACCATCCTAATCCTGCCGTCATTAATTATACCGAAATCTCCTCTGGCAAAGCTCAAATTATTTATAATTAGTTTGCGAGACATTTTGAATCGGTATATAATAATTTAAACCTGGCATCTTATAATAAAATAATAAAAATACCTAGCATCACCAAATTTTTGTCGACTTCGATGTAAGCTCCCATAGCGAAACAAACGAAAATAGTCTAAATTTGGTAATGAGTTAAATTCCGTGTAAGTCTCCATGAAAAATGCGCATAGCTGTTTGTTATAGTTAATTTGAAATGGTCCCTGGGTTTTTTTGCACCTGAGTATATTGTATAAAAAAAAATGTATTTTTCTAAAATTTCTAATACTTCAAATGTTCTCAGCTCTTTAACCGTTGTTGCTACAAATGCTTTAAATGCACTATCACAATTAGATACCAATAAAGGAAGTAAGTTTATTTATAATCTTAAAAAATTAATTAGTAAAACCTCTCGTAATTATTTTTAATAAATCTATTAAAGGAGGCAACTCCCCTACTAAATGGAAGGAACCATTTATTAAAACTCCCGTGTTTAAAACTAGTAAACATTCTGATATTAGTAACTATAAACCGATTTCTATTCTTGCATCGATACACAGCTTAATTGATAATAGGCAACACGGGTTTGTGGAGCGTAAACCAACAACCAGTATCTAATCTGATAGAATTTTTTGATGCTTGATTTCAAGGACTTGTAGATAATATTCAAATTTACTTTATATATACTGATTCAAAAGATTTCTATAAAGTAAATTATGAATGTTGATCCAGGAACTAGAAATATATGGTATTAAGGGTGACTTGTTGAAGTGGTTTGTCTCTCACATTGGAAATAGAATGTCTTTCATAAAGGATATAAATGAAGAGTATTAATACTAGCGTCCGGGCCACTCTTGTTTGAATTGTTTATAAATGATATTGAAGTGTTACTTAGCTCTAATTATTTACTCTATGCTGTACTGTTTCTAACTTAGATGATTGTACAACCTTGCAATCACCTAAATTTTTCACCTAAACTTCTTCTGACATATTGCGATTTCTCTGTCAGTATTGTACTGGCGAATCGGAATAAAAACTTGTAGTAACATAAAGTATCATACAAATCAACAGGAAATTCTGATTCTACAAAAATTTTCTTTTTCTCCTTTTTCTTTGGTTGTCCAGTTTCTGTTTTCTTTCACGCACCTCAAACACTTGTTTTTCATAGCTGGAATCAGTTTTGAATTCTTGGCGGGTCGGCAAAATATGAATCCTCAACCGGAGTTCAGCTGTCATTTTGTTGATCCCAGATAATTTTTGTGATAAGCGTGGAAAGCTTTTCTATTTACCAAACAAATATTTTTCTTTATTCGAAGATCTGGTATAGTAAGTTTTTTTCGGCAACACTTCCCGTCTTTACTTGGAGAAAGATCTATCGTGTCGTCCATTTTTTCGTAATTCGGCCCACCGATGCATGGGAAACACTAAAATTAGTCGCTATTTTCAGTTGTGAGTATGGTTTGTTACGGCTGCATAGAAATTGTATTTTTGCTAATTGCATCAGCTGATTCTATTTAGGGAATACCTGAGTACGTCTATTTGTTTTGTTTAAAATATGGGTCAATCAACTACAAAAAATTTGTATATAGTACATCTCTTAGTACATAAATGAGTCATCATAAGCACAATAATAATACATAATATTTTTTTTTGGGTACAGTGACTGAAGTGTTTATATCATGTATATGTAACTTATATATACCAATACATATTTTAATTTTTTTATATACAATTCTGGAATTACTGGACGAGGGAAACAAACAATAAATAATAACTCGTAGTATAGGTGTTATGTTGGTATATAGGTTCTATGTACTTGATTATGCAGTCAAGACTATTGGTATAGAAAAACATTCTTTTCCTCTGAGGTTTCCGCAAGCGCGCATCTCGATTATACAAATTAAATATTTTTATAGACTTATATATTATAGTCGCAGTGGTGTAAAATAGCGCATGTTGGGATTAAAATTAAAGTCCTCCATCATAAATAAAACCAACATAGTTTTATATATTTTCTTTTGTTTTAAATCGGTAAGTCATACAAATTATTTCTCTTACAACATACAATTGCTTCAACCACTTTCCCTTTAAATTATTTGCGCTGTAGGTATATTGTAGTACCACATAAAAAAGGAGAAGGTTCATAAAAATAATTACACTGTTATCGTTCCCATCCAAGCCGGTATAATCGATAAACGGAGCCTCAGCTAAGACTGCCTGTGAATTATAATAGGGAGGACTACCTTCTATCATCTCATCTTTGTGGTCGGATAAAAACCATACCGAATTTACCTGCATGATAGTGCGTGTGTTTTTACGTGATAATAGTGAGCACTAGCTACAACAAAAAAATTTATAAAAAGTTGTCAGGAAAGTTTTTGTTTTCAATTAAAGAAAAAAAATTCAAAAATTAAGAAATAAAGAAATAGAAAATAAAATAAAATAAAAATTATATATATATATATATATATATATATATATATATATGAATATCGTAGTATCTAGTAGCAAGTGTTATTTGAAGTGAATCAGTGTAGGGAGTATAAATTTAATAATGTTAAATTTTCAGTCACCCCAGTAACACCTCGGAGTACTCTAAGGACATTTGGGATTGGTGAGTTATTTTTTTTATATACATAGTGCTCCCAACATTGTTTTTGTTGTTTTGTTCTTTTTTATCAATAACACTGCCGAAGTAAATTTAAAAAGCTTTATTATTTAAATCATAAGTTTTATTCTTATAAATATATATAGAGAGTGAAAATTACAAAAAAAAATATGTTTTTTTTTGTTGTTATCTATATTATTTAAATTATGTTATTAGTTAAAGAAATAAACATGTTAAATTAATTGATTTCTTTTTATGGGATGATGATATTGGGGTATGGGAGTGCTGATGCTCGTTTTACGTTTAAAGATCACGTGTAAAAAAAAGTTTGTTGGATCTATTCTTTTGATTAACAGCGGCTAATAACCCTCCCAAACCAACTGTTTGCTACCTGAAATATTATAATAAAATACACATGCATGTCGTCGTATAGATCCGTAACAGGTTGCGATAGGCCCATCGTTAGGATCTCTTGTTGTTTGGAAAAAGTAAATCAAATTTCAGTAACTAAATTACGTCTCTTTCAATTAAATAATTAGATGTTCCTTTAATTCGTTGCGAGCCAATTTTGTAAAACACATACACTCAAAATTCATTCCATTCACGCCTATGTTGTAAAAAACAAGCATTCAAAATTTATTCTTGTTGTTCTAGACATACATTGTAAATTTCATTCAACCACGCAAATGATAATAATTAAAGAGTTTTAATCTTGTTGAAGCATTGAGACATTTTTGGTAGTGCTTTCGGTAGTTTTATCCTAATTGCCAAAAATGTTCACTGATAAACCATTAAACTCCAATCTAATATCATCAATTCACCAGGCGTCACACTACCGGAATCACCTGAAAGAGAGATAACAACTCTAATAGGATTATGTACAGGATCGATTTCAATCGAACGATCGCTGTTGTTATTATCAGACGTGATCCGTATACCATTCAGCATATTTCCAGGAGCAACATAAAGCACTCCAGTGGCAGTCAGGTTTAAGTGCTGCAACATCATTAGTGTAGTCATCGAGACAACAACCACCAAGAAATATTTTCGATATAATTCGACAACAAAAGGTTATAAAATTGGTCAATGAGAGAGGAAGATATACATGACTCCTAAAAAAAATGCGCACAAACTTGGAACACGATTTTCCTAAATGGGCGAGGCCAGCAGAACGATCAGCCGTTTATCTTCAAACAGCTAGTCAAATAGAAGAAAAAAAATAACTAATTCAATATACAACAAGTAGATTTTGAATATTCATATTATATTCAGTTTATTAAAACTTTCCTTATTTATCTATAAATAAGACTAGATAAGAAATTTGTTCCATAAATGTATCTCTAATTTCGTTAGCACTACGAGTGATTCTTCTAAATTACGCCAAATTCCGGAATGCTATCTTTCACCAGTATAATAATCAGATAATCCACTCTCATCTGTTAAATTTTTATCCCGCAGGTAATTGTGCAACAGTTGTCTTTATATATCCACACAGTTGTTTTACATGCTAACATCGGTCGTTGCTATGACCGCCACTAATTTGCAAGAACTCCAAAAGTCCAAACGCATGCTCAATTAAAATTCTTCTGGTTCAGAACATCTGTAATTGAAACTGCGTTGATATTAGGTAGCAGTGCAATTGATTGTTGTCACGAAGTGCTTCAGTAAGTGACAAAAACAGTTAATTCATATACTCGTACATAAGTATGTAAGTCTTAAACAAAAAATTCTATAACAAGAAAAATAATCAGTCAGTACTACAAAGAAAATTCGTTTATAATTTTGATTAATTTTAAGTCGGCTAGAACTAATGAAATGCGTAAGCTCCACATCTTTGTAAGTAATAATATATTGTATAGTGACTCAAGAGGTGCCGAGGTGGCGGAAGTTTTCGTTATTGTTTCTGCTTGTTCTACAATAATAAGATCCTCATTTTCTATAATATCTCCTGTATTGGCAGTAATGTTGGTTAACATCGAATTATCATTATTGATCTGGGTAGTCCAAAAATTTAATTGGGAGTGCCACCATCTATTTGGCGTCTGACAAGGCTTCCTTTCTTAATTTTTTTTCTAATTTTATTTTTTAAGTCCGCTCAAACCTAACACATTACATATTTATTTATTTTATTTAAAAATTGTCGACTTCACAAAATAGCCAAAGGCACACAATAAAAGTTTATTTATAACTTTATAACACTTATTTAGTTCGTTTATTTTGTGTTGCGTAAATTAATTTGTTTATTGTTTTATTTTATTTGTTTTTATAATTATAATTTTATTTATTAAAGTTCACAATTTATTTATTGTAATTTGTTTATATTTGTTATCACCACCACAATACACCACAATGGCTGACTTGTTGTCAGGAGAAAATTGCCAAAAAAATTTATTGTAAAGACGTGTTGTCGTTTTGCTTGTTTTCTTGCTTGTATAATTGTGTTGTTGTAATTGTGACGTCGGCTACTTGTTCGTTTTGATGAGGGAACACATGCGGCGGCAACGGTGGACATTGCACTTTATGTTAAGTGCATATGAATGTGCAGCATCGAACTTTGTTAGTTCGAATGATGTTAATTGGAGGGCGACATGCTTCACTATAAATGTTTTCAATAGTGGTTGTTCGGCTATTAGATTTGTGATGGGGTTAGTGAATGCTCAATTCAAATAAGTTGGTTTATATTTGAATTTCACTAATTGTTTGTTGTGGCAGTATCGCATATCGATGAGTCGAATATTCGAGGTCTTATTTAGTTTGCTTAATTTTTTTGTTTTGGCCCGATTTTTGATGTACGGTGGTACATAGTAGCATGAGTGCGTAGAATTAAAACAGATTCGCTGGAGATGCATATAGCTGGTGCTCGCGGGTGATAGTGCGAAGAGGGTTAGTGAAGCTCACAATGCAGCAACTTCAAGTTTTGTAGCCCATAAAAAGGACCTCCCCACACCACTGACCGCTAGCCGGCTGAAAGATGCTGCATGTGATAACTACCAAGAAGTCTGCTAACTTAAGCTATTACATGGTTCGCATCAATCATGTGGTAGCCCAGTTACACATGTAGCCTCGTTGCATTCAGATTCATGATAAATGATCAAAAAAAGAAGCACCATTTAGACTATATAACATAGCTTTGGTTTTTGTGCTTAGCAACATGGAGTGCGCATCGCACAATTTCCTGAGCAATGCTTAGTCAAAATTAATCCGGTTAGTACTGTCAATCCTTGTCGGTTCATTGTACATGAAAATTATGTCATCAACAAAACCAACCACCACAGAAATAAATTCAATATAGAATAAAGAGTTTACATAAATTAAGAACAGTAATGGTCCCAATACAGACCTCCGCGGAACTCCAACATTAATTACTAAAATTTCGCGACCGCAATCGTTTATTTTTACACTCTGTGACTTATTTGACAAGTTCCACGAAAACCAGGGGCCCTACTATTGCTTTCTACATCTACTCTATCGTCGTCGTTAATTATCGTCTCTATCTGAACGACAGCCTTAAATTTTCGTACTATGATCAGCAACAAAAATTTAGTACTGTTTATAACAAGTGTTACCAGCACAAAATATATTGTTTTAGTACTATTCTTGTGTCAAAGTGTCAAACATTTTAATATTATCTCTGTTCGTGGTATTAAAGTTAAAGTGTTTTTTTTAAATTATTGTATTAAAATTTTATTGAAATAAATAAATTATTGAAATAACGTATAATTTTTTTTCTGTGCTATGGATTCAAAAGGCCATTATTTATATAATAGTGATAGTGGTGATGATGAGAGCGATTTGAATTTTCAACGAAGGAATATTAGAGCAAAATCTAATATATTTTTATTAAAATGGATAACAATGAAAATGACGGAACCGGAAAAAGCGGAAATAAAACGGGAGTTCTACAAAAAAGTGGAATTCCAGGAGTCATCGGCTGTGTGGATGGATCTCAAATTAAAATAATAAGACCCGCCCAATTGGAACATATTTATTACTGTCGGAAAGGATACCACCATGCTATCAACGCAATGTTTGTAAGTACAGATATAGTATATTGTATAAGTGAAATCGAATTTGAGATATACAAATCACTGTATGTTTGTCTTATTTATTTTTTTTACAGATTTGTGATGATAGGCTACGTATCAGGGCGGTAGATGCTACCCATGGTGGTTCTTGTCACGACTCCCTAATCTGGAATTTATCAGCGGAGAAAGCTTATTTGTTGGAACAATGGAACAGTGACAAAAATTCTTTAAATTTCAGGCGGCCCTGGTTATCCATTGAAGCCTTGGCTTATGACACCATATCGCTGCGACTGAAAATAGTGCAGAATCCCGATTCAACGCAGCTCACTCGAGATTTCGATGCCTCTTAGCAGCATTATACCCCAAAGAAGGTTTCACAAATTATAAATGTATGCAGCATGCTTCATAATGTGTTAATTCATGTTTGTGTTGATTTTGATGAAGTTGAAGAAGATATACCGGATTCAAGTGATTCCACAGATCAAACTGCAACAAGCTTAGATAACACACATTAAAGTGTATTTATTACATTTGTATGATTTATTCCTTTTGATATATGAATAAAATTTGATTTATAAATAAACAAAAGTTCAATTTTTGTATTTCAATTTATTTCAGACTTGTTTTCCCATAAAATTATAATACAAAAGGGTAACAATTATAAAATATATGTATATGGCTAATTCATAATATTTCATTTAATAACGCAAACAATTTATTTTATATCTAGATGTACATAGAGCACAGCAAACTAATTAATTCAATCTTTTTATTTAAGTAATATTTTGATTGCTATTTCTGGCGTCACGTTCATTTTGGTATTTACATTTTAGAAATTTTAAATTATACATCTTCCTTAAAAGTTTATTTCGTTCATCATTTTGTTTACAAATTTTCGTTAACTTCAAATTAATATTTTTCATTGCTGTTTCTTGAATGAAAATTTGTTTTTGGAGCAGTGACTTTTTGTTTAATGCCCTTTTCCGATTTACTGACGTTGGTTGTGGTCGACTGTCACCCGCTTCTCTGGCACGTGATACAGCATGTGTAAGATTTTCTGATGGTGTAGCTTCTGCTGGTAGATGGGTATCAGTAAAAGTTCCATTTTCATTTGGTGTATCTTCTGCCTCGTTTGGCTGGGTTACACTGGTCATTGGAGCTCTAAACCTTCTGCCTACTCCGTCTATCGTTTCCCTTACATTTAGAAGATCTATAACCCTCTCTTCTAAATCTGTAAAATAATACTCGTTGCTAGGCCCTCCACCTGTTCCTGTCCGAACCCAGCTATTTCACTTCTAATTTTATATTTCCAATCCCTCCAAACCTGAAAGTTTGTAAAGATTTAAAATAGATTGTACAAAAATCTGAAAAAGTACCTTACTTTTTTCCATTTATCCACGGTATCTATCGACTTGTACACATCGACCTGGTTTTTCCACAAATTGTTGGCTGTCACCTTCCCCTCTACCGATAACGGTGAAGCTGTTGCCAGTGGTATAATTCTATAAAAACAAGATAATGTGAAAAAACGAAACATTGAAAGAGTTTACACAAAAAAAATTTACACAATTTCTATCTTATTTAGGTTAAATGGTATTCTATAAAACAAAGTAGTCAGCGTGTAAATTTTTTCTTGCTGAATAATTTTATCGTGTCTAAAACCACTTTGACGTTTTGTTAGTTGTTCATTTCATAATATAATATAAAGAGTAACAAGGACAAACATGGTTTTTTCGTTCGTCGCTAGCCCGCCTTCTTCGTGAAATTTTAGTTTTAAATTTTAAATTTTTATCCGTGAAAACGAACTACACAAGATAAATTGTATGTGTAGTTTATTGACGTTTAATATCTTACCGATTTTTTAATTTATCTTGGTGTAAAGTTATAGAATACCATTTTGGTATGAAAACGTGTAAAGTACTCGTTTTCGCGTTTTCACGTTATCTTATTCGTTATAGAATTAGGCTACTGTTGTAAGTTCGAATGTTTTTGTCTTAACCTAAAATGGTAAATTACAAAATCTAACAATTTCACAAAAATTCTTAATAATAATGTAATTTAATATTTTAAATCAATGTACTATATGTATATATTGTAAATTTTTTAGCATACTTACATTTTGGGTTTTTAATTGATAATTTTAAACAAAATTTAAACAAAAAGATGCACAACATATGTATATATTATAATTCGATGACAGTCGAAAATAAAGAGTGGAAAAATTTAGGTACTAAATTTTCGACCATTGTCGATAAATATTGACCGCGTTCACACGTTGTCGAAAGCAATAGTACAATTTTATAAAAACGATCACAAAACGACGACGATCGAAAGCAATAGTAGGGCCCCAGCACTAGACAGTTTTTTTTAATAAAACACTATGGTTTACCATATCAAACGCCTTTTTCAAATCAACAAAAACCGCAGCTACAGAATTTCTTACATCGAGACCTTTATTGAAAAAATTAGTAACCGCTAACAACGCATTCTAGGTACTTCTGGATTTCCTGAAACCCTTGAAGAAATGTATGTGATTCAGAAAACTTGAAATTCTTACATGAGCTAGTTTCTCTATAATCTAGGTAAACACTGAAAGCAAGCTTATTGAACGATCATTTGAAATTCAATATTTTTTTAATATAAGCGGAACTAAAATGATTTATCTTCTTCCATCCCTTCTCATCTCGTATTGGAGTTGTTGCGATAAGTCTGACAAGGAAATCTTTTATTTTTTTATTAAAAATATAATTGAATGTTTTCTAGCACACAGTTATCAAATTTTAAATTAATTTTGACAAAACCTTTTTAATAATGATATAGGTTAAGTTCTATATCACGGAGTTGAATGCGCCCATTGTAGTTATGAAGAAGAATTGTGAGCCATACAATATTATGCGTAAAAAAAGAAAATAAAGATAAAAAAAATGCGCAATATTAGATTTTATTTTAGAAATTGGGATAGTATTGGGATAGAGGAACTACTCCTATTACACAGCGAAAATACAAAAGTAAAGCCAATGGCAGTTTAAAAATAAAAACATTGTATATCTTGAATAACGATTAAACCAAATGGTTTGCTTAATTATTATATTCTAAAAATCTTTACACGTAAAATGAAACTAGTAATCATAAAAACTTATTCCTTTCTTATCAATAAATGGCTTTTTACGTTTCGAATTCGATTTTCATAATGACTTTGTACATTATCTCATTTTTCTAATGCTATATCGAGTTACACTATAAGACAAAACTAAAACCTTTAATATAATTCTCTAATCTTTCTAAATGCATATATGTATATACAAACATAGTTTAATGTCCACTATATAAATATAGTAGGTACACAATTCTAGCTATACATAGATAGCCATTAAATGTATGACCAAAAAGGATACAGCGTATATACTATAGAACACAAAAAAAGGACAATCATTATATTACATCTATTGATTACATTCGAGAAAAACAAATATAAAAAGGATCCAGAACTCTTTAAATGATATAATATTGTGATTAGGGTTTTAGTTTCAGCCCGACCAGACACAAAAGTCGGTATTCCAAGTGCAACTAAAACTGAAATAGCGGAAATGAAGTTATCAATTTAGACTATAATTACCACCCAGTATTTTATTTGGTTATTTCATTTTTTTTTTTTTTGAAAAATAAAAATTCACATCCTTTTTTATTATTTTACAAAATTTTGTGATGGTTCAATTGTCACGTGACTTATTGTAAATTATAAACATAGGATAGATCTACAAAGCCAAAATTATAGAGTAGAAAGTATTTTTCAATATGCTATACATATTATATTACAGTTAAATTACTGGTTTGGGTATACAACAATTTTAAAATCAAATAATTTCGTATATTATGAGGGAGGTGGCACATTGAGGTATCAGAACCAATATTTTTTGTTGTAAGTAATAGAAAATTACTATTATCTAGAAATTCTATACTATGTGTATATTACAACATAATTAAATTATAAAAATAAATATTCAATAGGTTTTTAGTGAATTTTACAATAATGTTGTCACACTATAATATACACTAGAAAATAAAAATAAAAAATTCCCGTGAAAAGCAATATCATGGTTGTAATGATAGGGGGACGAAGCAGTGGTTTATTTATTATTGGTGGTTTCGCATAACTGATTCTATTTCGAGGACTGTTTGATTTTTAAATTATACAAACAAAACCATATTTTAAAAATATTAATTAGAGGTATTGCTGATGTAAAAATTATATAGGCTTTCAATAAAATAGTTTTGGTATTGATTTATGCCATTTATGCTTACACTAAGCGGTATTTTTCGAATTGGATTGCAAAAAATAAAATTATTTGCTTTTTTTATATATGGGAACCAATTTAATGTTCATTTGGTTGTTGTGTGAGAACCTTATTAAAGTGGAATTTTTTTTTAACGTAATAGTTGATTTGTGTGTTGTTAATTACTAGTTTGATCTATTACAAAATGATTTATATACACATTGTGCGCTAATGAAATTTTGATCGCGAGAGGGTTGATTCTTTCAGTTGTTGTAAATATGAATTTTATATTTATGACAATTATGTCGGCAGAAGACTATTTGTATGATTCACAATTGGGGACTACTGGACAGAAAAAATCGAACACAAACCGAAACTAAAAGAGGAGGGTTCTTTTGTATAATATTCCCTCAATTATGTATCGCCGAACAAAGTGATATTATTGGTATTACTGCCGAGGAATGTATGCGTCGGTTTTATCAAAGGGCTTCAAGTCAAAATATATGATAATAAAAGCAAATTTAATTCCAAAACGTAGTAATTGGCCCCTGTGGTCGGGGAGCACTCACATGTCTCGTAAATTTAAATTGCACGAACATGTTTCCCAAGAATACCACCACAGTACCCTTTGCTTGTCGTAGGAGGCGACTAAACGGTTGGATCGCTGGGCTGACGACCCGCATCCGTAAATAAAATAAAGTGTTTATAAAGTCAAAAAAAAAAAATGGATACCGCCAAAACAACACTGAACCCCCGCTCATGGACCCGAACACGAGATGTAGGATCGGCACGTGGAATGTGCAGTTACTTAAAAAACCAGGAGCGTTTGAGGACCTAATCACGTGCATGAAGGAGTATCGGCTGGAACTCGTTGCTCTACAAGAAACTCGCTGGCCTAAAAGTGGAGACCATGTGTCACAGGGCTATACGTTGTCCTACAGTGGAGATGACCTCGGAAATGTTGGAGGTGGATTTCTTCTTGTAACTTCAGGTAAAGAACGCTGTTTTGGATTTCCAAGCTGTCAATAACCGATTGTATAAGCTTCGCTTGCGCATGAAGTTAGCCAACCTGTTGATAATTTGTGTACATGCGACCATAGTAGTCAGCCAGCCTCAAGATAAAGACTCATTTTACAATGACTTGGACGTTCTGATGGGATCTATACCCGAACACGATGTTAGAATGGTAATTGGGGACTTCAATGCTAGAGCTGGCAGAAATCAAACCGACTTGTGTGAAAACATAGGTCCGTACTCCCGACACGAAACTGCGACCGATAATGGAGAGAGAATGATGTACTTTGCGGTTGCTCATGATCGAATCATCTTAAAGTAGCAAGCACATTTTCCCTCACAAACACATACATCTAGAGACATGGACATGTGTTACTTTCTAAAGGACGGGCTCAGGTTGTGCGGGATGAGAGAACTTATCGGTCAGCAACCAAATACGTAGGCAGCGAGCATCATTTGGTTGACACAAAGCTACGATGGAAGTTTTCCTATAAGTCTGGGAACACAGCGAAACGCATGGTACGTTTCGACTATGAAGGTCTGATTAATGAAGATTAAAAGAAACGATACAGACTTATACCTAAAGTGAAAGTCAGACCCAAGAATGATTGGTTTGATGACGAGTGTCGTCTTGCAGTTGAGCAACAAAATGTAGCCCATAATGAAGTGCAACAACGGCTCATAATCGCGAGGAAAAACAAGGCTGCTCTTGCAAGTAGGGCAGCTAAGCGGATTTGTAAACGGAAGAAGCGAGGATGGTGAAAGGCCGAGGTTCTAAAAGTACAACAACTCAGCAATGAGCCCAGTTCGCGTAATTTCTATAAAGGAATTACTGGACTGCACCATACTTTCAGGCCTACGTCAACTGCCATTCGGAACCGGGATGGAATCCTCTGTGTCAACATCGACGCAGTACTTGACGCATGGATTGCACACTTTACTGACCTGCTTGATGTTCATCATGCGTCACAGACTGTTGTTGAGCCACCTCTAATACAGACTGCGGAGATTTGCACTGAGGAGCCATCCCATGAGGAATTCACTAAAGCCATGCAGAGATTGAAACGAAACCGCTCACCTGGGATGGACTGCATTAATTCGGAGGAAGTGTCTTTTCGACCTTATTCGATTAGTATGGCGAACCGAAGTTATGCCTGACGAATGGAAAGTGGCTGCGATATGCCCCATCTTCAAGAAGGGAGACCACTTGAAGTGTGCGAATTATCGCAGTATAGCTCTCCTTTGCACAGCATACAAGTTACTGTCATACATTGTATTGGATAGAATCACTCCTCTAGCGGAGGGCTTGGTTGGTGACTATCAAGGAGGATTTCGTCCGAATCGATCAGTCACCGATCAGGTCTTTTCGCTGCGGATGATTCTATCTAAATATTATGAAACATCCATCTCCGTACATCAGGTGTTCCTGGATTTCCGGCAGGCCTATGACTCGATCAATCGAGAGAGTTTGTGGTCTGCCCATCGGTGGGAAGTTAGCACGAAAATGACACTGGGAGCTCTAGTGGTTTGTATCTTGGATAATTTGTTTTTTGTACTAAAACAATGAATTGTGTATTAGATAACAATAAACATATCATGAAATAAAAAAAAAACTTCAAAATATTTCTTAATATGTATTTTAAATTAAAATTAAAATATTGTCAATAATCATAGTATAATATCATTAATCAAATATAACTCAAAGTAAAAAACTATGGAATTAAATGACATCATGTGATCAGAATTTTTTCTTGACGCATTTTCGAGTACGGAATTATTCAAATTTACATCAAATTGAAAAATTTACTATGGGAAATAATGTGAAAGTACTAAAAGTTCAGGTTGGCCTTAATCTTTAAAATATCAAGGCTAGTTTTCATTCCAGGTTGAAGAACAACCCTTTGACATTTTCCATGCCTGTGGTCAGAATTTTTGTATGACGCATTTTCGAGTACTGAATTAAGGTACTATTCCATGGACTGATTGACTGAGTTGACTGAAAAGATGATAGTAACAAAATTGCATTAGAGTAACAAAGACAACAAATAAACGTTTTCTTTTTTTGCAAAATTATTTAACAGCGTAGTTTAGTATTAGACATACCAAATTCGTTTATAAAAAAAAATATTGACATTTACAAAATCACAACTTTGATTGAAATTGATATTTACAATTTTCTTCGAATCAAAAATTATTTTTATTACTGATATTCTTTTCCATACACAAACTTTATAGTAAAATTCTCTTCCATGCGCAAATTGTAGGTATGTTGTTTGTTTGACTGCCATAAAAAGTATTCGATTTGATACTTTTTATGGCAGTTCACACTGCTAAAACTCAAATATTTTTTTACTGAGAAAATTTTTTTGTTTCATTTCTACAACCACAAAATATAATTTCTTTTCTTGCTCCAAATTGACTGAGTCAGTCAATCAGTCCATGGAATAGAACCTTTATTCAAATTTACATCAAATTGAAACATTTACTATGGGAAATAATGTGAAAGTACTAAAAGTTCAGGTTGGCCTTAATTTTTAAAATGTCAAGGCTAGTTTCGATTTCAGGTTGAAGAACAACCCTTTTTTGTTTTTTATAAATCAAATAGGTACACAAACTGACAACTTTTGAAAAAAAAAAACAAAATGTATTTATGTTTATAATCCCGTGGCTAACTAAGCAATAATTTTATGTTATTTTCGATTTAGCCTCTAAGTGCGTAATTTCTGCTAACAACCGATAGCTTGCTAACGGTATTGTTACAAGCTCATGATTCCAGTATGTTGTATTTGTTGCTAAGCAACAAGTAATAATAGTACGAGAATATTTGTTCTGGCCTAGGCCGGGAATATATTCCCGTATGGATTTTTAAATTGTTTAGAAGAAATAAAAGTACACTTATAAGGTCAAACGCATTTATTTATTTTAATTTAACAGTATACATAATAATCAACAATTTGTGGCATTTTACCAAACCGATGTATGCCAACTGCTTGTTTGAAACCTTCAACCAGTTGTGTGTTTAAAACAAAAACGCAAAGAATTTAAATCTTTTGAACGCAAAGCTACATATATATTTTCTTTAATATTCTAAATAAGTTTCGTTTACGATAAATGATCGTGGTTTATTGGTCTTGTTATTTGGGATTTTAACTAAAAGTTTAGATCCCAAATCACTAATGTCAGTTATTTCGATGCGGGCTAGTTTTACCCGTCGACAAGCACCAGCGATTCCAAAAATTAACGCAACCTACAAAAAACAATCAAAAAAATATTGCAGTGTGAATTGTATTTTATCCGAAAACATATTTGAATTTAATGTGTAAATACAAATATTAATCGTTTTAAATACCAACATGCTTACTTTAGTACCTAGGAACGAATCATCTGAAGCTTCCAAAAAGAATTGTTGAACATATTCCATACTTAATATTTTAGATTTCTTCGCTTTATATCCGTCGGATTTGCGTTTCAAGAAGACACGTGATTGTTGGTATTTATCAATATCCACATTATTTTTAACCACTAACATCGACCTGATCATTGAATAGTTTGACCATAATGTGGATGATTTCAATTTTGTAGATAAATCAGCGAAATACGCCAGAATGACGTTTTCCGCGAATCATCTGATCTGTTTAGATTGACGATAATCCATAAAGCGTTTATAAGAATTTTCATATTTTTCCCTCGATTTTTGCGGGAGTAAATCACATGTAGCTGAATTAGCTGCTTCCACTATATCCGGCGGGGTACAAGATAAGGATAATTCGCTTTCACTGTCCATATCCCTTAAATTACGATCACACGTTTTTATAAATCAAATAGGTACTACACAAACTGACAACTTTTGAAAAAAAAAAAAAATGTATTTATGTTTATGTTCTTATGTGGCTAACTAAGCAATAATTTTATGTTATTTTCGATTTTTTACTTTGTTTTGATTTCTTAATGATGATAATTAATGAATAATACCAAAAATTATTTTGGGTTTATATTCGTTTTAAAGTCCGATCGGAGAACAAATAGTATGTACAATTCGGAGGAAAAGTGCATTCCCAGACTCCCGTGGTTGCCAATTTCCACTATCGTACGAGAATGTAGTCTTTTCCTCTTAATTATACAATATAATATTACTTACTAGATCTGTTACTAAATGTCACTTGTCGCCTCTAAAAATAGAAATTTTTCTAATTTGATGCCGCTCTAAGTGTTTGCTTATATACAAACACATTTACTCTAATATAGCGGCGCCGTTTATGTGTTTGGAGCATAAGAAAATATACACACATTCTTTAATTATAAACATATTCTCAATCACCTGTTGTGTAGAGTATTCCAGAGCAATTAAATTTGCCATCCGAAATAAGCAAGTGTCATTTGTATTTGTTGCGGATTATGCATGCGTTTGGTCTGGATGAAAATATATTAAAGCTATTTTAAAAATCTTCATTGACAGTGACCCAGAAAATATTTAATGATCGCCTATCAAGAGCGAGCCGAATAACAGAAAAATATTTCGGAATATTAGTTACAAAATGGAGATTGTTCAGACAACCGATAATTTCAAACGTAACTTATTTGATTATTTAAAACAATTTATTTGTCTTTTAACTAATTTAAAATTTACAGATTGAGACAAGTGAAAAAATGAAAAACGCGTCCGTCAATCTCCACAAGTGGTTGAGACAGCAAAATACTCCAATACCGCATATTTCAGCAGGTTTGGTAGATAATGACGATCAGATGGAATTTGGAGAAACAAAGAAGGATGACAACTAAATTCTATAATTTCTCTAGAAAGGCAGTAAGCAAGTCCGCAACGAATTAGCCAACTATTTTTTGAATAAAGGAGCTTAATTCTTGATAAATAAATGTAATCTACATTGTAAGTAGTTAATAAATTAATTTAAGGCATTTACCTTACCAACATTTAAAATTAACTAAATTTATTATTTATTTATAGAAAAACTATTCACAATTTATTGCACCAATTGATCCAAGCGATGAATGGTGAATTTTTGGTGACGGGTTTAATGTTTTTAGTTCCAGCACAATAAATTTCCCAAAAAATCTTCAGAATCGGTTTGGGCTACCGCTGTTGGTATATGCATATACCTGCTGCTTAAAATATCTAAGCCTGTTTATTCAACGCCTTGTTTTGTTTTTTGAATTCTAACGATAACGAATATTTCATACAAACAACATTATGCAATACGACCATTACAGATATAATTTTCGATGGTGTAGGTGTCGTACTGAAAGTACCAATATTGGATAATGAAGATGTTCTAAAACTTTGAAAAAAATGAAAATATTTTGATGTACATAGCTATTTTACTTACGGTCTTTAGTTCACCTACACGATCCACAAAAAAATGTGTGTCAATCAGTTTCGGTCGTCTAAAGCCAAATTTTTTTTTTTTTTTTTTTTTTTTATTTATTTTTTATTGAAACTAGTCTTTTCAGACTAACCATCAATTTACATCTGAATTCTTAAAACTAAACTATAATTAGGTCACTGTAGATCCAGCGATGCTCCAATGCCTGTTCGTTGATAGGTAGCTGCTCACATACTAACGAGCTCGAAGGGTTTGGTTCTCTTTAGCCTCCTAACCAAATGTTCATTATCCAGTAGCCGAGAGGCTTCCGCATTAACATGTTGCAATAGCCTCGATTCATGCTTCGTTGCAAATCTTTTTATTTCGTATTTTACATCCGGTATCCCCAAGTCTCGATGCAAATCCTTATTTCGAATGTACCAGGGTGCATTCACTATACTCCGAAGTACCTTATTCTGGAAGTTTTGTATAGGTTTGATGTATGCATTTTTAGTACAACCCCAAAGCTGAATACCATATAACCAGACCGGTTTTAGGATTTGATTGTAAATCAATATTTTGTTGTTTATGCTTAATTTTGACCTTCGTCCAATTAGCCAGTACAATTGTCTATACTTAAGATCGAGCTCCTTTCTTTTCTTCTTCACGTGCTCTTTCCATTTGAGCTTAACGTCCAGTGTCATTCCCAAGTATTTAGCGGAGTTCTCGTATGGCACCATGACATCGTTTATGCTAATTGGCGGCGGATTAACCAATAGTTTGTTCGTAAAGTTGACATGAGCAGATTTTAATTCATTAAGTTTGATTTTCCATCGCTTCGTCCACTGATGAATTTCTTCACTTGCATATTGAAGTTTATTCGCTGCCTAAAGCCAAATTTGAAAATTACATTTATTTGAATATTGCTCATTCTGTTCTATTTTAAAAATATGAATATTAAAAAAAATTAAATCAGTGCCAATTATATTTTATATTTCCTAAATCATAAACCAAAGATATAATCTTCCTTTGGAAACAAATCTTTCAAAAAATCTAAACAGCAAACAAACCTGTTTTTCAACACTTGTTTCTCTTTTTATATCAATTTTCGGTTATAATCCCATCCAAATATCGCATTTAAATAAGAGCACAAACAACAAAAATACTGAATCAGATTAAAATCAATTGGACCATTGAAGTGAAAACATAAATTTGACTTAAACTCAAATAAAAATTATATACATTTTGCACATTATTCAACCAACCCTCCCTACACAAAATACCATAATTTTTCCTACCCTTCGCATCTATAACAAAATCTCACTACATATTATATAAAATTGATATTTGTTATTTGTAATTACTTATATAGCTTTTAAATAATTTCACATTTCGGCGGTAAACTTTTTAAATTAAATTTAATTCTTACTTCAGTGATTACTGATGAATTAATGGATTAATTGAAACTTCTTGCACTGTCGAAGGGATACGGCATTGCTCGATGTATGTAAACTTTTATACATACTATATATTTCAGTTATGTACAATAAAAACATATTTTAATTTAATTTTTATATACAAATTAAGTAAAAACATTGAAAGGGTGGTTTTGTGATTGACACGAATTAGACATGAGTATCCTGACAGGATTTCGATGTACATGATGATAATATAATGCGGTCGAAAGTGATATGCATTGTTGAAAATTTTGTTGTGTAACAAGTGGAAACACCATTTTTTTGAAAAGTGACAACATTTTGATCAACACATATACATACATACATACTATTTAGGTAAGTACAAGTTTTGAATAGTAAACACAAAAATTAAAAAAACACCATATGGGATCTAAAACGAAATATTACGGTACCATAATAAAACCAGCATAATAATCAATTAGTTCCAGATTTGGAATAGAGAATTCAAATTGTGTTGTAAGTCCTTTGAATATTTTTTATTTGGGTATTCATCGCTAATTTGTTTATTCGAGTAAATTAGATTACACAACTATAAAATACAATACATATTCTATTACTATAGTGTTCTAACTAACCCCTTTTTATTGTTGACGCTTTTGTTAATTTAATTTTTAGTAGTTTGAAGATGATCCAACCGAAACCTTTTGTACAATTATTATAGCAGATATCCCCGTATATATACCTGTACATTTTTTTTGAGTACATTTAAACAATTAAATTTGGCCGACTGTAGTGATTTGTTGGTCTCTTCCATTGTACAAATATGTTTCATGAAATGGTTGAAAATAGGATTTCTGGGGCCCATTATGACTTTCGCCTACTATTTTCGACGGCTATCGTTTTCCTATAGCAAATGAAGAAAAAGGTAAATAATATTATAAATTTACTATTGTTTACCTTTTTTTTTCCTTTGCCTACTATAGGAAAACGATTGGCGTCGAAAATAATTGGCGAACGTCATAGTAGGGCCCCTTAGTATAATTTGAACTAACCAATTCTCTACAATAGTATTATAGTTCGATTCAATTGATTTTTTTTAATTTTAACTTTCTTTCAAAACAGCTTGTCAAAATTTTAATTTTCTAAATTCATTAAAAAAATTGAATGAAATCACCTTCAGGAACGTTCGGTTTGGATACTGATTGTAATGGAGGATTATCTTACCGCTGGCAAAATTGTCAGTTACTGTTTCATGTGGGGAGCTTAAAGTTAAATTTATTTAAAATATTTAAAAATTCACAAAACATATTCTTTCAGCCTTTTGTTTTACGTATGTACATATTTTGTTGTTGGTGATTCACATTTGATTTTGACGTTTATGTATTTATGTATGATGGGTTTATGTTCCTCCTTTAGCATTTTCTGTTGAAGTCTTAATTTACGGATTTCTTTAGCTTCAGGTTCAAATTGATTTTGGTTGATTTGTATTGAGTTGGATGAAATCAATTTTTCGTTTTGTCCACTTTTATCGCAGAATATTGTTTTCTAACTTTATGTGATAATTTAATTTTATTAAAAAATGTTTAACAGATTAAAAAAAAAAATTATTCTGTGTATTGTCGAAAGTGGTACATTTGTGATGTGTTTGGGTCAAGTGTTGTGCGAAGTTGGATTTTATGTTGATTTTGTCTACTTCCTTTATACAAACAAATCTTGTTTTAATGTTTCGTCCATTTTGACCTATGAAAAACATCACAATCGACACATTTAAGTTTGTACACTATTAATTGTTTTGTGTATGTAGTTATGTGTTAAAGCGATTTTTCAATTTGTTTGATGTTTTTTAGGCTATATAGTTGTGTTGATTATCGACGCGTCATATTCTAATGTAATATATTGTTGGTTTTCTCTTCTCTCTTTTTGTAGAGTGGTAAGCGATCTCAATTGTTATTTTCTTTTGTACTTCATGTTCATATCATCGATCATAAAAGTATTCTACCTACCATCTGATTTGGTCCGGCGGTCGGGACAATTGAGTCAGATCGAATGTAATACATATTAGGTCGTGCTTTGGTTTATCGTATTACAAAATATCTTTCGTTTGATAGCTTATTATGGTAAAATCATCCGATCGCTTGGGGTTAGCAAGTTTTCCTGTTCGATATTTACCACCGGATTGTGACCATTAGTATAATATCAGTTGGTTTTAATATTCCAATCGGTGAGTTCAACAAAATTTAACAATAAAAGTGGGTTATTATATGGGCGGAATAAACATACTTCATTTGAGAAGCGCCAATTAGTAATTTGCCGTTACGAGAAAGGCCAAACACCCTACAGAAAAATCACTGAAATTGGAGGAATAAAGATGAGGATAGAATTGATTATTTGCCGCAAAAAGTACGGCCCATATTATTAAATGAACATGATAAGCGCGAAATAATGAGGATGGTACGCGAAAACTCAAAAATAAGTGTCCCGAAATTACAAACCAATGTACAATCTGGCCAGAAAATTTGCAGTTAAACCTTTAGATGTACAATAAAAGAATTTGGCTATAACGGAAGACTAGCTAGAAAAGAGTTAACGACGCCAGTAGAAAAAACGTGTGCTGTTTTCCAAAAACCTTGGTTCCAAGCCAGAAAGGTATTGGAATAATGTTATTTTTGCTGATGAAAGTAAATATAACAGTTATGGATCATATGGTAAAGTAGTGGTATGGCGTAAACCCTACAAGGAGCACATTAAAAATATACTACCTACATGGTTAAACATGATGGTGGTTTGTGCTTGTAAGTCGGCTGATGCTGTAGTCATCTGCTTGTGTTCATAGAAGAAAGACAATTTGGAGTACCTTAATATTATAAAAAGGTTCGGAAAAGCTTGGTATCATTCATAATTTATGTTTATTAAGAAAATGCGACCCAAAACACAAGCTCTGGCTGCTTTATAATTGCCCTAGTGTAGTTAAAACACCACCTCAATCACATGATATAAACTCCATCGAGAATCTGTCGGCAAAACTGTAAACAGCAATTCGCAAATACAGTATAAGCAGCAAAGAAGAAAATCATTCCTTAAATTATAAGAATGTTTCAAATGAAGTTATATCCAATATCGATAATGAAATATTAACACGAATGAGTTTCTTCTTATACTCATCAAACCATCCTGAGCTTACCAAGAAGCGTTGAAAATCCCTTACGTCGTTTTAACTAAGATCTGTCAGGTTCTCCAGATGGGGAGTTTTCAAAAGTTTAATACTGCTGTTTATAAAACAAATCATATTGTAAATATCATTGATCCATTAACTACTGTTAGACATCACCATTAACTACTGTTAGACAACATCAGGTAATGATAAATTAATATGTAGTTTGTTTCGTAAATAAATCCTGACGCATTGCAACTGCAAATATACTCGTACTGCTATAATTTTCAACCCTTAGGAAACAAAAGAAAAATACATATACTTATTTATTTTAATATTAAAAATCTACCTGTTAAAACATATTCAAATATAAACAATATGATTTTAGTAGGTTTGTTTAAAAAAGTGGCGGCTACGCAAAATTACTTTTCAAACGCATGTCTAAGACGTTTAGTTGATGAACTAAAAATATTATAAAGTGAAGGTATTTTAATTTCAGGCAATAGAATTTTTTCAAAACTAGATTTGAGGATTTGTCGGTTTGCTGGGCTACTTGAAGAAAACTAGAACAGAATATTTTCACATAATCGAAAAATGCATGATATTTTATAGAATGTGTAGGTCAAATTTTTATTAAACTTTAAAAACATGACTGCGGAAAAATAACCTAAACCTTTTTTAACACAAATTTCCGAGGGCTGAGGTTGGCCAATTTTAACCGCAAATTCTGAAATAGATCTTCCAGAACCTTTCTTGGAAAGTTCTTTGAATAATTCTTTAAATCCGGACATATAATATTTCAGATCTGCTTGAAATATTTTTGTACGTGTATCCAAGTCCAACCGACTCCAATTAATTTTTCAACGATCAGTTTGTCAGCAGCTCAATGTTGGTGAATGGTTATATTTTCGGATTTGGCATTTACACCTTCCTTAATAAACAAATGGCTAGCACTAGAAAAACTTCTTAATAACGGGTGATTCAGTTAGACCTTCCGGAAGTTTTTTGAAATAAAACGCATTACAATCAATTTAATAATCAAAAATTGTATTTGTGACGTAAATTCAGTTTATGACATTTAATGTTTGAAAATAACTTCTTTTAAATGTTGTCCGCGACTGGTTTTTAGATGATCATTCTATGGGTCCAATTTTCGAGCATTTCGGCCGATATTCAATTCGAATTATTCTATTTATTGATTTAAACAAGTGATTTAGTGACAGACAGTGTATTTTTCAGGATGCATTGGAAGATTTCGAATCTCTTCTGGCTGTTCATCAGCCCAAATACGACAATTTTGTTTGTTGACGTATCCAGTTGGACGATTATGTTGGAAAAAGTACCTCCTATTGGATCACTCTTTATTATAAATGTTGTTTTTAGTTACAACGTAATTAAATGACATCGATACGTTGAAAATGTTAATTATGAAACATTTATCTTTGATGCTTAGTGAGTTTAAAGTTAAACTAATTCGAAAACACCGTTTTCTAATCCATTACCCAACGATAATTTTGAAAATGGGGTATCTGTATCATTAATGGACAATCATGTATGAAAGCAAAAACTCTATTTTCAAACCAATTACAAATTTAAAAACATTTTTTGTTCGTTGTAGGTATGTATATCTGCAGTGTAGAGGAGGGGTCCTAATACGTGTCCCTGAGGAACCTCCGCTAAAAATTTAAATCATGTTTCTTCATAGATGACTCTGAATTTGCGATCAGAGAGGTATGATTCAAGCAGCTGACAATAATTTTGTGGTAGCATTTTGCTCATCTTGAATCTCAATCCCTCTTACCAATCCCTATCAAAGGCCTAGGATACATCCAGAAATACAGCGGGATAATATTTATTTTCTTCTAACGCTTGCTCTATCACCGTATGGATTCGGTGGACTTGATCTATTGTGGAGTGGTTACCGCTGAATTCAAATTGAAAATCAGGAACGTTTACCATTGACTTGAGACGTTTCACAAGTAGTTTTTCAAACAGCTTTGATAAGGTCGGGAGCAGTGAGATTGGTCTGTACGATTTTACTTCTTCATCTGGTTTCTCTTCATCAGGTTTGTGTGGTTTCTTCAGCATAATATAATCTTTACGTGGTAGTTCGGCGGTGATATTTCAATAATTCCTGGTGCCTTTTTTTGGTTAAATTGTTTGTCGATTTCTTCGGCAATTTCCATTGGCGTGACCCTTTTAAAATCCTGACTTGGTTGATAAACAGGTGTTACGACGATGTTGGATTGAATATCAGGGGGTCTTAATACTGTTGCTAGGTGTTGAGCAAAGAGTTCCGCTTTTTGTTTGTCTTGTTGAACCCAACTACCTTGAGCATTTCTTATGGGTGGTCTCCGAGCTACAGATTGTTTGAATTTTCTGGTGGCTTTCCATAACGAGTAGTATTTATTCAATTCTGGATTTAGCCCGCTTAAGTAGTTGTCGAAGCAATCTTGTTTAAAGGGATTTCTGGTGAGATGCCATATTCTCCTTGCCTTGATTTGATCCCTGATATCAGCAGAGTAGATGACTTCCATGTTCGCTTTTTCCTTTAATTCTGGAGTAGCGAGGCGGCCTTTCGAGTGTATTCAATGAAATTTTTGGTTTGAGGTTCCAATTCCTCCTTTTTACTCCTTTCCGTTTATTAGTAAGGTTTCGCTTTTTTTGTTTTTTGATTACTATAGCGTTTACTGACAACAGTATAGGAATGTTATCAGATGTTAAGTCGTTAATCCTTTAGGCTCTAGTGTAACTGGATGAAATACCCTTTATGATTTAAAAAAATGCACAACAACGCTAATTAAAACGGATTCGATTGTTCCTAAATATGGATTGCATTGTGATTCAAATGATTTTTGTTGGATTAATTCCATTTTTTGACTGTTTTTTGACTGTTTTTTTTACTTTCATCATTCGTGATTCAAATATAATAAAATATTATGAATCTGGTTATCACTATCGTTCAGGACTTTCATTCGATAAACCAATATTTAATCGAATTGCTCATGTCTCATAAAATTTTGAAAATGATATACATTTTATGTGGAAGAATTTAAGACGGTAGAATTTAATAAATTCCATAATTCTTTAACTAGTAAGTCAATGGAAAGACAATGGTCATTCGCAAATTATGTTGTTTTAAAAATTCCAGAAGGTACATGTTATGTTGGATAAATGCGATAAATTTATGTTGATTTAAAATTCTTGGGATTTTTGCAGAATTCTGCCAAGGGCGACGTTTTAGATTAGTATAATGTCATGTCATAAGCAAATACATCATAAGCCATGTTGCTATTACAAGGTTATCTTTGCAACAACCCCACTAATCCATTTATTGAACACCGATTAATTAATAAATTCCGATCTTTTAAATGTTTTTTAATAAAAAGCCGGAAACCGAATGAAATTATTTGATGACGAACTAAATTAAACGTTAAAACCCCCCAAAAATACTGGACAATATAGACTGCCAATGTCAAATAACAAACCCAGTTGTATACAAATAAATACAATAGAAAATACCACACAGTTATAATAATAAATAAATAAGTTATTTAAATAGCAACCCTCAAGCCAAACATCGATGTTTAATAAATTTAAGCCATCAACATAAATGTCATATTATAAAATCTCCAACATAAAATTTCAGTTGAACATACGAGTATATATATACATATACTTCAAAAATAAAGATGAAAAAAATCATTTTGTCCGTTATAACAACAGCATAAGAGAGCTACATACATAAAAATAATCAAATCAAAAATAATTATGTCCACTTGTAGTAATAATAACACAATCATCTAATCTTCTTTTAATTTTTCTTATTCTCGTACATACATACATACATACATATTCACCTCAGTCATCATTCTCCTTGATCCCCCTTCGCCTTGATATTATTATGATGCATTTATTGTGTTATTATGATTTTCTTCGTTTTCTTCTTATAATATTACCCAACGAACAAACGATATATACGATTGTCTTACATATATGATTATTTCCCTGCTTCATCTTATTTGATCCATTCTCCTTTCAATCAAATAAATTTTTTTATTTTTTTTTCATTTAATCTTGATCAATTCAATTCCATATACGTATGTGTGTATGTACGTTCGTACAGTACAATAACAACAACACGAATACTCGAATGCATAATATTATAATAATAGATCATCGACGAGGAGAGTAGTATAAGTAATAAGTAAGAAAAAGGGGACGAGGATTTTCATTTAAGTTTTAAATACGAGTATAATGCGATCGAATTAAGGGTGAAATAAATAAAATAAAAAAAATAAAATAATGATAGTTTAGTTATATATATGAAAATAGGTTTTCGAGGTTCGTTCGTTTTTATTTTTTTTTATGTTCAATATTTCTGGTAGCATCATTTGAACACCTGTGTGCGTATAGGGCAATGACTGATGATTTTATTTTATTTTTTATTCTCGATATTATAGTTTTTTTTTTTTACTATTTCAATTTGTTGAGGGACGCGGATTAGTATTAACTATTAACAACAAAACATTTTTTTTTTATATACATATATAAAAAAAAGGTTGTGTTTGTGTAAATAAACATTAAATGATCTGTATGGGATACATTTTAATATGATGGACAGACATTAAATGAGGTTTTAGGACTTATTGGGTCATTACGATTATATTATTCAATGTTAGAGATCAATGACATACACAGTGAGTGGAATGACTCATTTATTTCTGTTTATCGAGATAGATAAAAATAATAATGAGTTTAAAACATGATTTACAGTGTGGTGTTATCACACGCTTGTGGAATAATAATATCACTACGATGTGTATGGAGTCAAGGTTTCTAAATAGGTTGTTTAAACATATTGGTTGTGCGCCCAACAAATAATTTACAGTTTCTTTTACAATAACCGACGCAGAAGTAGAAATGCGATTTGCGAATTTCTATTGGTTCCGTAATTAAAGTAATTCATCAATATTTGGTTGCAAATCAAAAAAACAACTTTAGTGGAATTCGCGTACCGAAAAATTCATTCATTAATACATTACATGGCGAACACCAAAACATTTGCTTGGATTTGACAATTATTGAACGAAAATTGAGGAAGATTAATGGAGTTGGCCCAGGTTAAGGATGGCAGTAAGGAAACTTTTTCGAGTTTTCCGTGTTGAAAAATACATATTTAAATATCTTGAATTTCCTATAGGTTAAGTAACGAATCGAATTGAATTTTTGAGGAAGATTATTGAACGAATTGGATGGAAAAACCCCCATTTGTTATGGGGTTTGACTTAGGATTAGCTTAGAACGACGAATTTAAATTTTCAATTTTAGGACCAAGAATTAAAAAATATTTTAAATTACTTCTTTTTAATCTCGTCCAGTTGAAAATTTTGGTAGCAAATTTTAATTTTATTGTTTTTTATAATAACCGTGTCCCTGGTACTGCTTCTTAACTATATCTCATCCATTAATCGAAAAATTGTGAGTTTACAATAACGAAATGGTAGAACTTAAATTGTGCTGGTTTTTGTGCAATTATTTTATTTTTTGAAATCGTAACTAGGATTGCAACTTAATTTGGTTAAATAATTAATTGAGACAGTTGGGACAGTTTGGTTTCAGTTGGGACAGTTTCTATAAAGATCGAGTATTATCTTAAATATTTGGGACAGTTTTGAACGAAGCGTATTCACAATTGTTTGTTCGGGCTAAATTTTCAGTTCAACGTAACACAAAACCTCTTCAACATGAAACAAATAATAATTTAATGGAAAATTGTATTCATTTATTTAATTATTTATATTTAAAAATTGATTTCATTTTCTATTTCTGCGAAAAATTACAACTAATAATGCTTGATTCAAAATTGTTTGTTGAAGCAATCGTGAATAAATCTCTCAAAAAAATCGCACTTCGGATAACCGTCTTGGCACAGAGCCTATTAAATTCCTTATGAAATCTGTGGGTATATTGTTCCACACCTTTACTATTGTATTCCACGTTTCATCTTCCGTTCTTCCAACCTTCCATGGTATTTCCCGTTTGGTGTAAGCCCAAACTTTCTCTTTGACATTTAGGTCAGGACTCTGAGGTGGCCATTCTAGAACATTTTGTCCGATATCTTTTTAAAATTTAGAGACCATTTTCCCTGGAGCATTATCATGCCAATTAGATTGCATCTCGCAACTAAGCCAATCTCATTTAGAAGTTCCAAATACTGTCATTGGCGAACATTTCCTCGTAAAATTTGAATTGGCCCAGAACCATTATAGGAAATACAGCTCCTTATCATTATGTGGCGGCCACCAGAATGACGTTTGACGAATTTTAATTGCTCTGACGGATTTAAGTAATAAAACTTCTTTCACCAAGTGTTGATGAAAGAAGTTTTATTACTTAAATCCGCCCTCGGTAGCACAGTAAGTAGCATCCTTGCTTTGTTATTCGAGGGTCTCGGGTTCGATTCCCGGTGGTGACCAAAAATCACGGTTGGGTGTTTTTAATGTGTAAGTATACATATGTGTTTGTCCGGGTATTGCACCGTGGACCCATGTGGCATTGAGTGCTGGAATAATCCGCCCAACTTAAAAAAAAAAAAAAAAGTGTTGATATAATCATGAGCAAATTTCAAACGTTTTGCTTTATTATTTTTGGAAATGTATGGCTTCTTTTTAGTGGTGTATTTCCTGGTGCCCTGTTCCTTCAACCTACGGCAAATAGTAGGTTGGCTAATTTTATTTTGCCTTGAAGAATTTATTGTGTCTTGGATATTTCGTTGTGTTGCAGATGGATTAACTTTTACAGTTCTTGCAATCAGTACATATTGCTTAACACTTGTCTTTCGTTTATTGCTTCTGCCAATTACATTACTTACTGTACCATGAACATTTTGTTTTTAATTTGATATAAAATCGTATTATATTTTTTTTGATAATTCATTGTCCGAAATTCCATTTTTGTGTATCAGCTACCATAGCTGCTCTAACTTCCACGATGAATTCTGGTTAATTACCGTTTTTAATTAAAACTAAATAGACTTTTAATTAATACTAATCGCGCACACCTGAAGACTAGTATGTTATAGATAATTACTAAACAATATTCTAATTTGCCATTTCAAAAATCATGAAAATTCGTGTTTTTTTCTAGCGCACGACCAATTTTGAATCAATATATCATTGCATAAACAATTGTGAATCAAGTATTCTTAGTTGTAATTTTTCGCAAAAAATTGAAAATTTAGCTCTAACAAACAATTGTGAATACCTTTTTCGTTCAAAAATGTCACTAATTAAAATAATGCACCTTTTTTCAATTATTGTGTTACTTTTATTTTATTTACTTTCTTTGCCTAAACGAATTTTAGAAGCTGAAAAACGACTAGGAGTGAATCACACAACACATCAACACATCATAAGCTCTAAATGCATATTTCGCACATCGACTCTTTATTTACTGAGCCACAAATTCAGCCCTAATGGCATTCTGGCTTCCTAGGAACGAATTAATGCCATTGGGAATTCCTAGCTCCCACAACAATCAAAAGTATTAAACGCTTTATGTATTCCCACTTGGCTGTACTCTCTAGTCAAAAAGCCGAACACACCAAAGAACTTCTCCTGGCCCGAAGAATGTCTACACTCATTCTCAACGCTCAAGGGTGAATTAGCTAACATAACAGTGTAAGTACATGCACTGAAAAACGCAAAATTTAGCGTGACTACTGATGCCAACAATCGGTACTGGGCTGTTCTGCATCAGTACAGTAACGATTGTTGCCAACCATTAGGGTTTTTCTTAAAGAAACGCTCAGAAGCCAAAAAGAAATATTCTGCATTCGATCGGGAATTACTCGCAACTTATCTGTCAATCAAACATTTCTGATGTTTTATTGAGGGTCGGGTATTCACCATCTTTACCGACTACAAACCTTTGACTAGAGCAATTAAGTCTATAACTGAACGTAATCCAAGACAATCCCACCACTTGGAATTAACCACGAATATTCAGCATGTGAATGGGTTCGACTACAACATCATCATCAAAGTACAAAAAACAGACTTGGAACTTCTGAATCTAATTTCATATCAGAATTTGCCTTCTTGTTCTACGTATCACGCTATAGTTCATCTATGAAACTAGAGATTTATAAACTACGTGGCTTCGAAACCGTCCACGAAACATAAACTGGGAATAGACCATACAACGAATCACTTCGTCGAATAATTTTCACGACTTTATACAACATTTCACATCCGGGTATCCGTACTACTCGTAAATCGATCACTGCTCGCTACTTTTGGTCCAGTATATACGAAGACGTAAACCATTGTGCACGTTTATGTTTATCCTGCCAAAAATCAAAAGTCCAACGGCATACGAAAACACCTCTTATACTGTTCGAAATTCGATTCGAGTCGATTCGGACATATTCATTTGGACATCGTAGGACATCCTTCGTCCAATGGGTTTACTTAGTTCTTATCCACTCATCTGTGTTGATCGTTTCATTCGTTAACCCAAAGCTTACTGCCACCATCACATTCTTTCAAAGCTACGTATCACGAATTGGTGTTCTAATTGACATTACAATTGATTTTAGTTTAACAGCTCAAATGACTAGCGAAAACACGAGCCATTGGAGCTCGGAAATCCCAATGGTCTTACTTCGAATTCGGGCAACAACGAAAGAAGATCGAAAGTGATCACCAGCTGAAATGGTTAACGATGAAACCACCTAATCGATTTTTTATAACCAGGTATTTCTACTCTGTTTATTTGACCATCGCCGTACATTTTCATTGCTGCTACATCCCTCTTTTATAGTTGGCAATTAATTGGAAAATTTGAAAATTTTAATAGAAGCAGAGTTGAACGAATTTGTAAGATAAAATTAAATTAAAAAAACCTTAGCCCGAATGCCGCTTGAACTCACGTCCACTAATCAAATGCCCATTACTTTGCTTACTTGACCGTACAATTTCATTACTGATAAATCCGTGGTTAATATTGTGGCCCGCCTGGAAAATCGCATCAAACATCATTGACTGGATCGGAAGTTTTATAATTTTTAAGAACATAAGAAGAAATAGCTTCTCAGATTTTTAACTTCTTCGAAATACATTGCTTGGAATGTCATCGCATTAAATGTTGCACCTGGCACTATGCAGTTCAGTTAAGTTTCAATTGATATTAATAATGGACATTTTTGGTTCAACTCAGCTTCTGTTAAAAAATTTCCCCAAGTTTCCCAATTCAATTGGAAAGTATAAAAGATTTGCATAACATCAAATATATAAACGTGGGTGGGCGAGGTAGTAGCGACGGTACTATTTTAATTTAATTTCTTCTGTATTCCATTTGGTTCAACACCAGCTTCTAAAAATTTTCATATGATTCAAGTAGTGACATGTATACAAGATGGGTATATAGCGATGGTGAAATGAACGCCGAGTCCATTGCCTTTGCTAAAATTTTCAATATTTTTTAACCAAATGACAGATATAAAAAATTTGTATATCATGAAATTTATATGCGGTGGTGTTCCAGTTAGCAAAGTCAGTGACTTTGGATTTATGGATCTAAGTTCGATTTTCAATCGAGCCAAACATTTTTTGATTTAATTTCCGCTGTCAAATTGGTGATGCTGAAATAAAATTACTCAAATCCCCAACTCAGCTTCTGTTCAAAACTTCAATATTCTCCATGTAAAAGTGGCAAGTATAAAAGATGGGTATGGGTATATGGGTATATACTAGAGCGGTAGTGGAATTGTACGGCGATGGTCAAATAAGCATAGTCCATTGCCGTTGCTAATTTTTAAATTTTTTTAATTCAAATGGCAGCTATTAACGATAGGAATATCACTATTTATATATGAGGCGGTAGCTCGGTGGTAAAAGAAGCTGTGTGATTAGAATTGTAATCATCACTAGTTAGAGCCTCAATAATATATATTTTTATTTTAATTGCAAATTGGTCATTACCCAAATCGTTGAGATATCCAACACTTGTTCGATAAAATATGTGCCATACTGACGACAAAATTTAGTGGATGTGTTTTGATGAATGACGAAACGTACATGAAATTGGTTTTGAAACACTTCAAGTTAGATACATTTGCAAAAAATGTATGATTTGGCCAGCAATTTGCAGTTATGGAGCCAGGTTTTTGTCACATTTTTATAACGACTTATTTTGCATCTAATTCTTCAAAACGATTAGTAAAGTTATGGCCATATAGCTCGTCCACACGACTCTAATTCCAACAGAAGCAATAAATTTGCACAAGATTAATCAAATCAATGTTATCTCAAAGAAGCTTTCGATGTATCGAACATTTTTGGTGTATAGTGAAAAGAGTGCTGAAGTGCAAAAGTAACACCGGCAGTTATGCCAGAAATATGGAGCATCAAACAACACGTGCGTGATTTTATCCGTAATAACGAAATCTCTAGAGGTGATTTGTGCAAAAATTAAAAAAACTAAAAAAGTTCTATTTAATCGTATGGAAACTTTATTATCATTCGAAAGAACATTTCTTTCCATTTATTTTTGAAAGATTACTGCTTTCAAATAATACCCGCAACTGCGTTGGTCCTTTCTCAAAGTCCAATTTTTGATGACGCGTTCGAGAATATCGAATGGTAATTGGCGAGACATTTCCAATGCCTCAAATATAGCTGGTTTATTCACATAGACTTTGGACTATGCGTAGCCCCAAATGAAAGAGTCTAGACATATCTCACGATCTAAACAGCCAATTCACCGATCCGAGCTGTGAAATTAATTGCTCGCCAACATGATTTTTCATTAAGTACATTGCTTCGCGCGCTATATGGCAAATAGCACCGACTTCTTGAAGCACTATTGACAGGTACGTCCGAAATAAGGACGAATTATTTCTCAGGCCCATAAACCACACAAAAATGTCTATTTAGTCGCGTATCATCCAATATTGTAAACTGGGTTTCAAACTTTTTGATGGTATTCCAAATAGTGGTCTCGACAGACCGATTATGTCAACCATAGCTTGGTCTAAGCACACGAAACACATTCCTCACAGAACGCTGATTTTCGTAATATAGCAGAACAATTTGTAGACGCTATGCCGGGTTTCAGTCTTTCCATGATAAAATGGCAAACAATATTGAATAAGTAAAACACGATGACAGTTTGAAACTACACATGCGTCATTTGTCAAAAAGAAACAAATGAAAAAATCACCTTTAGACGCTTTTACAAAATACTCCCGCGAACTGTTGCATTCGATTTCAAATCGCTAAAATATCGTAGATTGTTGACATTATTTTAATTGTCGACGTTGATAAAAAACACTGCCAAGTAATATACGTTATATTATACGTGTCGACAACCGCGTAAATTAAATGGCGTAATCTACCTCGACCATCCCTGTTTACAAGCACCATTCGATAGATCATTCGTTGTCTTAATTAAAGACAAACAACAATCAATATCGATCGACAAATTAAAACTTACGATATTCTAAATTTCTTAAAAATTCTATGGTTTTCTATCTGCGAGGGGAGTCCTGTAGCAGCCGAATATCTCGAATATTAATTCTTAAACATGAAATCTCACCCTATAGATGATTGATTTTAAATTCCCCGATATTCGAGATATTACTTGTTGTTTAAACATTCAATATGATATTCCATTGAATCAATTTGCCTAAACGCCTTAACAGTAGCAATTGGAACATTACGTAACATAACATCGTTACTGCTAAAGTTAAAAAGATGCTTGTGTGCCAGTTTTAAAAAGATTCCATTGCTTGGTTTTTTGACAGTTTTAATGTTTAATTATTTGGCTATTATATAGCGCAATTCAGTAATTACATCAGAAATTTTATAGCTTGACAAAAAAATAATTCAAATATTTATCTCATTGCTTTAATGTAACATAATTAATTCCTTTTCATTAAAATTTATATATAGTTTCTTCAGTAACTGTTTAATTTTCTTAAAATCTTGCTGCAATAAAAAAAAAACGACGAGCAAAAAAGCTAAACAAAAAAGGAATAAAACTTTAAAGCGATAAAACTACTAAGCTACACAAAGTACACAAAATAAACGAGGAAACGGGAAAAAAATAGTTGAGACATTTTCTTTTATGCACAGTATTTAATAATAAAGTTTTCTTGTAATTATCTTTAATTACAAGCAATATTAAAATTGTGTTAAAATTGTCTTTATCTTGTATACGAAGAAAATAAAACATTTTATTAACCAGGATAATGATGATGATGATTGTCACCGTCATTACATAAAAAAAAATTTATATCATTATTTGCAGTGCGGAATGAATTTGTAACTTACATTTTATACATTTTCATTACATGCATACATATATGTACCAACACAAAGCTGCAATTTGCAATAAGGTAAGGACGCCACAATTTTTGCAAAATCATGACGAAGAAGACTGCAAAAACTATATATTTGTACATACACACCAACATTACAACACTTCACGGATAAAACAAGGGTTAATTTTTATACACAACAATAGATCATGAATATTCATAATTCCTCAACCAACAATTCATCCCCAATCAAAGGTATTAAAACATCAATAGCACACACATCTACCTTAATTTTTTTGATCTATTATTCATATTGTAACATACAAAAAAAAAGGAATAAAATAAAAAAAATTCACATATTCATTCAACCATCCCCTATATTTGACCATCTGGCGTGTAAAATTAAAATTACTCCTATATATCCACTTACATACATACATACATACATCCTTATACAACATTAAGTACGTAGGTAACTATTTCAGTTATAAATTTTTTACGAGCATACATGTACTATTTTAAATGTTATGCAAAATGACGTCAGTTTTTGAATATTGAACACGTGCATATTTATGCAATATGGTTTTTACTTCATGTTCAACACAAAATCTTGCATGATCATGATGCGATCGTATAAGAACATTATAATCATTCCAATACGTATATTAGTCATTTTCATATTTCAGTACACTCGTATGTAGATATATTATCACCCCTTTTATTTTCCGTTATATTGAATAAGTGGTTTAACGCGGCGGTAATATATGCGGAGGAACGAAAGTGCCCAGGAATTACAGCAAAAATTAAATTAATTTTTCTTATCTAGGATTTTATTTTTTATTTGGTTGGGTATTTTAGCTAATGATGATCGGATAATGAAAATTGTAGTCGGAATTAGAAACAAGTGTTTTGTACGTTCATGTATGCTCGGTTTTTGTTGGATTTTAAAACTTGCTTCATTGTTTAATGGTTTATTGTTATTGCATGAAATTTAAATAATTTTTGGGTATTTTTTTTTTTAGTTTGGAATTATATTATAAAAAAAATCTCCACCTGTTTTATTTGTTTTGTTGTAAGTTTTGGAAATTATCGAATTATGGAAATGCTCGTAAGGCTTGATTTTTATAATTAAACTAATCAAGAGGGTGAATAATTGTATTTGTTTATAATTTTTTATTGAAGGCGATTTTATATTTACAGCAGATTTGTTGGTATTGATTAGAATGATTTGAATAATAGACGCATTAATGTCCCAAAGTGGAGAAAAATTCGCCATGAAATAAGCAGTAGAAAATTATACCATAATCTAGGCTCGCCATACTAAGTTAGGTTAAGTTAGGTAGAGTGGCTGCTACAGCACACTTAGACCGGCGACGGTCCGTTGTGATACCACAGGATCTACTTCCCTGTTACCCTTATGAGAACCAGTTTGAGCTACTTATGTAGCGTGATAAGTCTCGCACCTACAGTTTTCCAGATCCAAGAGGCAGTCCATTGAGAATTTACCCAAATATTCATGTCTTTTGTGTGCCAAAGCCGGGCATGAGCATAGGAGGTGGACTACCATCTCTTCCTCCTCCTCATCCCTACAGCTTCTGCAAAAGTTATTTGCTTCTAGACATAGCCTCCTCGCATATTCTCCAAGTAGACAGTGTCGTGTGAGTATCCCCACGATCGTTTTTAGTTCATGTCTACGTAAGGAGATCAGTGTCTTTGAGCGTTTCAAGTCCAGCTTTGGCCAGACTTGCCTTGCTACACTACATGAGAGGGTGTTCGTCCACCTTTCATTCGCTGAGGCTACTCATTCGCTGAGGCTACTCATTCGCTGAGGCTTCTGCCTCCTTTTTAAGCACAGTCTTGAGTGCCTTGATGGGCCTTCCCAACTTTGCCCTTTCCGGTAGCAGTTGGAGAGTTGTACCATGCCTCGCTAGCTCGTCTGCCCTGCAGTTCCCCATGACGTCCGAGTGGCCGGGGACCCAGACTATCTGGATGTTGAAATGCTCATTCATCTCCTTCAGAGACCAGTGGCAACCCAACACCACCCTAGACGTCAGAGAAACCGAATCCAGCGACCTGATTGCCGCCAGTGATGAGGGAGACGAACTGATACATACTTCTAGTTTATCACAGAAGACTCCAGCTCCTACTTTACCGTTTAGCTTGGAGCCATCGTCGAGTCGGCTGATAGTCGGGTGGCCGTAATCGCCGCCATCTGCTTACCATAAATATCGACGGGGGGAAGGCCGTTCCTTGCACCTTCTCGATCCTCTTTTTGTACGTTACTTTATCAAGTGCTGGCCATCACACACTCACATATATAAGTACAGGTTTTACTACGGCAGTGAATGGCTAGTGTACCATCTCCAGTTTCAGGCCCCATCTCTTTCCGATGGCTTTCCTGCACGAGTACATGGCTATATTAGCCTTGTTTACTCTTTCTAGAATGTTGGGCTTCCAACTAAGCTTACTGTCCAAGATTACTCCCAGAAATCTTGCCTTGTCAGTAAGAGCTAGTCTCCTGTCATTTAAGAGAGTTGGTTCTACTACCGAGATTTTATATTTCCTAGTAAATAGTACCAGTTCAGTTTTGGACAAGCTAATTACCAGTCCACATCTATTGGCCCATCTTGTAATAACTAGGAGGGTATTTTGGATTACCTCCTTCACCGTGCTTAGATATTTTTCAGAGAATGCTATCGCTACGTCATCTGCATAAGCAACCACCCCGATCCCCTCTCATTCCAGCTCCAACAGCAATCCATTGATTGCTATGATCCAGAGAAGTGGAGGCAGGACAACTCCCTGCGGGGTTCTCTTAGCCATCCGCCTCCTGATAGTGGATTCCCCCAGCTCCGAGTTAACCATCCTGCACCCCAGCATGTAATTGATTAGCCCACTTACAGGGTAATCCACTCCTAGGAACGACAATCCCTCCAGAATTGCCTCCGTCTTAACATTGTTAAAGGTGCCCTCAATATCAAGGAACGCCACCATACAAAACTATTACGGGAATATCGATTTCTCAATTGTACTTATCAGGGCGTGCAGAGCTGTGTCCACCGATTTCCCTTTACAGTAAGCATGCTGAGACTGAGCCCAGTCACTATGCTTTGGGAACCCATGTGAGCATTTACCCGCCTTCGGAATAAAGATCAATCTGACCTCTGCACACCCCCGTGGAAAACAGACCAGTTTTAGACACTCATTGAAGATTTCTTCCATCCAGGGGGAATAATCAACAAGTTGTTCTGAATCTCCACTGGAATAATTCGGTCAGGACCAGCGGAATTATACGATTTGCAGCCTACAAGTGCCCATATGATCCTTTTTTTGGTTACGATATCCTCTATGCGCAGTGAATGTGCATTCCGATGAGTACTAGTATCTGTCGAGTCGTCTGAGCTTCCTGGAAAGTGGGTTTCGATTAGAAGTTTCAAAGCTTCTTCACTAGAAGCAGTCCAAGATCCATCCGGTTTAATTAAATAACTGGGACTGGTTGGATTAGTAGACAGTATCTTCCTAAGACGAGAGGTCTCGGAAACTTCTTCCATTTTATTACAGAAGAGTTTCCATGACCTCCTTTTTGCTTTCCTCAATACTTTTTTGTAAACTTTTTTTGTAAACTGTCCTCCTTATAGGAGTCCCAGTCTTGAGCCTCCCTCGTGCTTTTGGCTGCGTGTTCCACCATTGTCTTTTTTGTAGACTCTAAGTGTAATCGACCCGTAACCGAAGTCGATTACTCTCTTAGTCGCGGCAAGAGGAGCCAAGGACTCCTTATTGATTACCATGGTAGATAATCTAGAGACCCCCCTGGCATCCTCTTGTCTCACAATCTTCCAATTTCTTGTCGGAAGATTCGAGTTGCTGATCCTTATTATCTCCAGGATCTTTTCTAGACTGACCGGTTTGGCAGCCAGACGCGCGCTCTTGGCCTGCTAGGAATCTCTTCCCTGCTTACAGCCGCCAGCCTCACGCCTTGCCACATCTCCCATACCTCCGCTACAACCGTCTTATACAGATCAACTGATCTGGCATCCGAGCACGCAGTTAGTTTGATGTGCCCTTGGTACCATCCCGCATCTCTGAAGGATGAATGGAGTCCTGGATTTTCACCTAGGGCCTTGAGGAAAAGACCTCCCGTGTTCGTGACTCTTGTCAACGACGGCTAGCACCAAAACACTTTCCTTCACAATGTCGTTGAAATACTTGTGTTTCGGCATGACCTTGTGAGGAGTTTCCTTCTCCGCTTGCAGTTTGGCCCGCTTAGTGTCGACAGGTTTCAAGCTCATCCTGAGACCGCTGTCTTTTCGACACATGGTTTCTCTCCGAGCTATCGCCACCTATAATTGTAAATTGTAAAACCGGTTTACCGGTTTATATAAACCAAATAAAACGAACAAAAATAAGTAAGGTTATAGGAATATTTATTTCTTCAAAAAGTACAATAGTATTTAAGAAACACTAACGCATCTATAGAGTTCCATATTTCATTGAACTTCTGATCTTGGTGCAGAAATTGCCTGTCACAGAAAATATACGTTCGCTTGATATTGACGTAGGTTGAAAAGAGTTGAGTGCGTCAAGCAGGTGTTTTAAATTGTTTGTTCGAGTTCCGGTCGCCTAAAACAATCTAAACTCCTTTAAGCAATCAACTTCCAATTCAGGATTGTATTCTTTAGACAATGAAGAGATGGCCTTCTGCATTTCAACGACTAAATATTTTGAAGGTGTAGCAGGTGGTTGAAAGGTTAAATATTCTGTTTCTGTAGCTTCACTAAATTGTTCCAAATTTGAACATGTAATTTCCCTTCCCATAAATAATCTTGACATTACATCATAACAAATGTTAACGTATTTCCTTCGTTGCATATCATAATTCATCGATTTGGTTTGATTTTGCTGGTAACGATCCGTTTGAATATATTTATGGAGAGAAAGTAGTATTTTATTTCTCCGTTCTAAAAATCTCTTTTTCAGTGCATCATACAATTTTTGACTTAAATCGTTATTAACTTCTCTTAACTGGCCAAAAATAAATTTAAAAACACCATCCGCTGTTAACAACGTCGCATTTTCTTCACATAGCTTTTTAACTGCAAACTCATCGGGGGCTAGGACTTCAATTATAGTTTGTAATGATTTGAAATCATTCTCGTGGTATAAATCCTCACGACCCGTTTCTTCCAAGGCTATTTTAATGCAATTTTTAAGTTTAAAAAGCGCTCTAGCATCCGAATCAAGGAAATCCATCTTGTTTTGCAATCTACCAGCAACGACATTTCCTTTCCTTCTTGTGAAATTACGTTATGTTGCAAAATAGAATTTTTAACTGCAGATTTTTTAAAGTGTTTAAAATTTTTATTTATCTTTTCAAAACATTATTAAGATTATCTTGAAGAATGTGTTTGTTGTTACCGGAACCATCACTGGTTTGAACAATGTCAAAATTATTGTTTATATCATGCTCATTAATATCACAATCACTTTCACCTTCTACGTTGTCTTCTGCTCCATTATTTTCATATAACTTACGCTTGCTCCATCGTGAGTTGATGCTACCACATCCTTTTTTTAAATTAAATTAAACTCCAGTAATTTTTCTTCGATTAAAGACTTCATCATAATAGCATTACAAGTTCCTTCAATGTTAACTAAACCGAGACAATAATTTTGTTTGTTGGTATGAACGGTTAGACATAAAAATCTTTTTACCCTGATATTAGTCCATTTGTCAGTTGTAATCGAAAATCGTTCACCTGCATCTTTTAATTCCGAAAAGTGATTTCGTAGCTCCAATTTCTTTTCCACACAAAAGTTAACAATTATGTCTCGAATTGCCGATTGATCGTGGCATTAAATAGTTTCGATTTGCTATAAATTCTTTTATTACAGTAGAATTTGCAATTCCTCGAATAGAAAACCCATCATTTGCGGGAAATGTGTCAATAGTTCTCCTAGACTCTCTCGTTTCAGAAAATTATTCAATGTATTTGCTAATTAAATTTTTTCATTACTCGCTGCTGGAACTTCTTTGTTATTATCCTCCAGTTTCCCTAATACAATTTTATGTTTCAATTTAAGATGGTTTGCATGGTGTTGAATTGAAGTAGATCCACCTTTACACTTTAGAATCGAAGAACATTTGCAGAACATGGCAGAATCTGCACTCACAAATAATAAATTTTTTTACATCAATTATTTATTTACATTGGTTTTACCCTACCTGAATTAATACGTACATATATTGCAAATAAAATACATTTTATTATGTAGAATTATTATTTCAGTGGATTGTATCATTTTGCCACGGTAAAACATACACTGCATTATAATATTTACTAAACTATTCTCTAATAATCCTACCTTCTGTACTTGGATTGTTAGATCCTACTCGTCGGATCGGGTCAATTCCAGAAGTATTGTCATTTTGTTCTCTCTCAATATGCGTGGTATCCACTTCTGACATACTATAATGAGAATCAGCATTGCTTCTTAACCAAAATTCGTGAAACTTCATTAATCTCATCTCTTGAACCAAATTGGGGTAAAACCCTAGCGGTCAACCTATTTCGGTTTACAGGATTAACAGCAAACTAACGAATCAAATTTCCCCTATTTGACCTACTATGATACAGTGGTTTAAGTTAATAAAAGTGGCTGCCGCTTGTATGACTAGATCACTTATTACCATAAACTCCGATATAAGTTGTTATCGTGATAAAAACATTTTAATTAAATTTAGAACTAAAAACCGAAAATTAATTTAAACCGGATTACCCAAACAGTGCGGTATTAAACAGAAAAATATAAACAACTTTATATGATGTATTGATAGATGCCCCGTATTCCCATTCTCAATTTATAAGGGAACAATGATTACATTATTAGAAGTGGCTTTTCAAGTATATTACTACAAGAATTCGTAAGAATCCGAGTCCCGGCATATATCTCTCAGAACTAGGTGATACCACCTTTAATCCTTCCTCCATAATGCATAATATTGTGTATGGGGGATATAATAGATACAGGATATAATAGATTGTAAAAGTAATAGATACGGTATCCCGTAATAGATTATAAAAACATAGAAATCAATGCTGATAGTTTAACCTTTAACTTGTAAATCTTAAAAAATCAATTAACACTTTTTAGCTAACATATTTGTATTAACATATTCTGCGCACACAATTGAAGCTTTTTGATGATGGTGGCGAGCAACTCGAAGCATCATGGGTCGTCATCAATTAATTATGTTGGCTGCAGTCCATGTTTGGAATTAAAAATATTTCATGTAGTTCACCAAAGCTCTTTTACTGTGTAGGCAGTTTTTCCCCGTCCTCTTTTGATACATAATAACACAATTCTTTTCATTAATATAACCTTTAACTGTTAAACCGTCGTCGTTCTAATTTAGTAACAGCGAAGGTGTAGCTGCAGACTTTTTGTAGTTCATCTTCGCTCCTGTTTCCGTGGTTCATAGACGATCACGATCCTACCCATCTCCAACTCATCTTACGCCAGCACCATGAGTTACGACCTGTCTTATCACGTGTCCGACATCACATGTTACTGCCATAATTGTTTCTTGGCCATTCATCTTTAAGAGCCACTATAAACGTAAACGCGGTTAATCGATTTTGCATGTTCCAACCAATTTGCTTGATCGTCGTTTCAAACTGAAATTGGAACTTGCGACGCTTTTCCATTTCTTTTGACGTAACGAAGCTCCTTCTCGAAATCAATCTCCGTGTAGCAGCTCCATCTCGAAAACTACAACATTCTCCTCCGAGCTTTCCACTTTTCCATTATCATCAACAACTTTTTGCTCCAAATTTTGCAATCCCTCGAGAAGTTTCTGCTCCAATTCTTGAATAAATGTCTGTGACTTCTGCTCAACCTGTTGCACCACCGATTGCATCTTATTCACCTTTCTGTGTAGAGCAGCATTCACCTTTCTACATTATCTCCATCCTTTTCTTTTCCGTTCGCCAAAATTGTTGACTCATCGAAATTGTAGCTTTACGCATTCGTTGTTTCAATACATTTTTCTGGCCGCCAGTTGGCATACCCATCCACGCCAACTTTTCTTTTAATACGTAAATATTTAACTCGTATAAAATCATCTTTCTATTTACAATCCCACTGTCCCGCTATCAAAAATTGTTACGTTTTTGCCTTGTCAAACAAGTTTCTAACTGGATTGAGAATAAAACAACCAATTTAATTCTAGACAACACTAAATTTATTTGTGCTGGAAGTTGTGTTGTGGGACACTCAATCAAGAAATGCGCTGGCGTTAAATACTCAAGATCATCACTTGACAGCACACAGATTGGTCGGGAGTTCAGGATTGCCTCAACTTCAGCCAGGAGCGTCATCATTTCTTCTATAGTAAGTGTATGACCATCGGTTACTCGTCTGAGGTGATGTTTAACTTGTTTTATAGCAGCTTCCCACAGTCCGCCGAAATGAGGTGCACTTGATGGAATAAATTGAAATGTTATCTCAGCTGTTCATAAAAATTTGGAAAAGTTGTTATTATTTTTCTTTATGAATTGATATAGTTCGTGAAGATGATTGCGTGCTCCAATAAAATTTGTACCATTATCACTATGTATTTCTTTGCATGCCTCTTCGGGCTATAAACCTTCGGAGTGCTGCAATATAGGATTCGGTGGTGAGGTCGGAGACTAATTCAATGTGTACTGCTTTAGTTGCTAAACAAACGAAGGTACATACATAACTTTTGTATATCTTATGGCCTCTTCCTCTGGTTAGATAAGTTTGAAAGGGACCTGCATAATCAACGCCAACTTTAAAGAACGGTCTCACTAGTTCAACTCTCGGAATTGGAAGATTGCCCATTTGTTGCTTCATGTTTTCTCCTCTATATTTTACACATTTGACACAAGCATGAACTACCATTCTTACTAATTGTCTGCAACCCTTATGGCGCAGTGTGGCGATCATCAGCGTTTACCCAGCATGAAGATAGCGTGTGTGATGTTCCATTACAATTAATTTAGTCAGTTCCTCTTTCGCTGGTAGAATTAACGGATGTTTTATTGTATACGTTACGGACGCATTTGAAATCCTTCCTCCGACGCGTAGGAGGCCTGATTCATCAAGAAATAGTTTAAGGTATATTAATTTAATTGAGGCTGGTATCTGTTTGTTCGCTGCTATTAGGTTGATCTCCAATTCGAAGTGTCTCAACTGTAAATATTTAAATGTGAGGTACTGCACTTTCTGTAATTCTTGACTAAGAAGATAAGCTGGTAAGGTTTTGAAAATACGTTTTAGTTTTACGTCGATAAATCGGAGTACGTAACCAAATATTCTGAATCTTGCTGAAGCTTGAGGTTCTTTTGATCAGCTCGTCTATTATGCGAAGTTGATGAATTTGAACATGGATTGATTGCTTGCGCATTTCTTCGGTTACATTATGATGGTTTTCTGGATTTTTTGGACCATTCCACCATAGACTGAAGTTTAGTAACATGTCTGGTTCGATTCCTCTTGATGCGCAGTCCGCTGGATTATCCTTTGATTCTACGTGTTTCCATTGCGACCTGTTCATGTGTGATAGTATTTCGCCACTTCTATTTCCAACAAATGTGTTCCATTTTGTAGGAGGTGCAGAAAGCCAATCCAATACAATGGTGGAATCAGTCCAAGCTGCAGTTTCAGAAACATCGTTTTTAAGAGCCCGTTTGATGGCCAGGAGAAGCCTACCGAGAAGCAATGCCCCACACAATTCCAATCGTGGGATAGAAATTTGCCAGGCTGGCGCCACCTTGGTTGTTGCTGACAGTAATCTGATTATAGACTCTCCATTAGGCTTTATTATGTGCCCGTATACTACTGCTGGAATAAGGAAAATTGGTTATTGGTATCGGTGTGCATATATCTTGGAATTCTGATTTCTTCGATTTTAGGTAACTTATGACGAAGTTTTCGCCATTCATTTTCTATGTCAGAGGGCAGTTGTTCATCCCATTCTATACCCTTAGTCCAAGAGGTTTGGAAGAGGATTTTTATGCCTATGGTTATTGGGGAGAGATATCCTAACGGGTCGAACAAGGAACTAGGTTCCGACAACATTTCTCGTTTTGTCATTTTTGGGCATTCATTAAGATTCACTTTGATATGGAAACAGTCTGTCTTTGGGTTCCAGTGCAAGCCCAATACCTTGACTGCAGTTACAACAATTTTACAGCATAGATGTACAAATAATATGTAATATTATTATTTTGCGGAAGGGTCTCGTTCGAAGTCAGTGCAGGGTTTGGATTTTACAGTCCTAAGTATGAGCTAAGATTCTCGAGTAGTCTAGGCAAACACTGTACGTTTTTTCAAGCTGAATTAATTGCACTTACCCATAGTACGATTGAGGCGTTTAAGTTTAGCGATTTAGGGAGGGATATTATTATCTGCACAGATAGTAAAGCCGTGCTTAATACCCTCATTATTCCTTTGACTGTGTCGAAACTAGTCAAAGATTGCAAACACTACATTAATCTCGTTTGCTATAATACGAGAGTAAGGATCATGTGGGTGTTGCTCATTGTGGCGTTGTGGGAAATGAAGTTGCGGACTTTTTAGCGAAAGTTAAAATTTGTTGGCCCTTCAATGGTGGTAAAGACGCTATTTTTTTTTTTTTTTTTTTTTTTTAAGCCTAGAAGGCCACTTTATTATGTCAAAATAATCCATATTAAAGAATATGAATATATATAAGTTAAATATTAAAATACAAGTTTTTAAAATATACATTAAAATAAAATAATAAAATTAATAATAACTTAAAAAATACTTTATTCGTTCATTAAAAAAGCGAATGTTAATATTACGTTTTAAGATATCAAAAATGAAACATGAATCAAGAAGAACGCGTCTTCCTTCAAGAGTCTTCATATTAAGGAGATTTAATCTATATGAATAGCTTGGAAGGTTAACGAAATCGCGAGGAGAAAATAAATAATTTAAAGCCAATAATATAAATTGTTTTTGAATTGATTCAATTTTTTTACTGTGAACTTCATGATAAGGGTTCCATACAACGCTACCATACTCAAGTATAGAGCGTACGAGTGAGCAATATAAGGTTTTGGTAACCCAAACGTTATTAAATTCAGATGCTCGACGTTTTATGAACCCTAACATGGCGTGAGATTTTGAAATATTTGAATCATAATGAAGATTAAAATTAAGTTTGGTATCCAATAAAATACCGAGGTCTTTGATATTATCAACTCTTTGTAGAGGCTCGTTGTTTATGAAATAATCAAAACTACTATAATCCTTTTTACGAGTGTAAGTGATGACAGAACATTTTTTTGTATTCAAGTTTAGCTTATTGAGTTTACACCATTCATCCAGACGATTGAGAAAGGATTGTAGAAATGAGGCGTCATTAACTGTTTGGATTGTGTGAACAATTTTGAGATCGTCAGCAAAAAATAGATGATTAATTCCAGATAATTTAATGGATAAGTCAGAAATAAAAATATTGAAGAGTAGTGGTCCAAGATGGCTGCCTTGAGGAACTCCAGAAGAAACTGATACTTCATCAGAAAGCACATCTAGGAATTTAACTCTTTGTATTCTATTGGTGAGATAACATTTAATCCAATTTAGTAACGAGCCCCTAATGCCAAAATAATTTAATTTTAAAATAAGTGTATTGTGACAGACTCTGTCAAAAGCTTTACTAAAATCAGTATATATAGCATCAGTTTGGACACCGTTTTCCATATTTGCAAATATTGAAGAGGTAAAAATAGACAAATTAGTTATTGTGGACCTATTTCTAAGAAATCCATGTTGTTCATTATTAAGAGATGGAGATATAATGTCAGAAAGTTTATTGCAAACTATTTTTTCTAGTAATTTAGGAATAGCTGACAAAATTGCAATACCTCTATAATTTTGTATATTATTCCTATTTTCACTTTTAAAAATTGGCGATAAAAATGAATATTTCCAATTTTGTGGAAATTTACCTGAATTGAGTGATAAATTGAAAATATGCAAAAGTGGTGTAGAAATTTCATAAGCACAATTGATTAAAAATGATGGATGAATTTTATCAGGACCAGGTCCTTTGTTCGAATTGAGTTTTAAAATAGCTGTTAAAATATCATCCTGAGTTAGATACATTCTTGATATAAGTTCTGTTTTATATTCCAGAATAGTAAAGTCATTGGGGTTGAATGGAATGCTTTTCTCAACACTGTAAGAATTTTGAAAATGAATAGCCAACAGATTGCTAATGTCTTGTGGAATATAGGATAAAGAGTCATCAAGTTTCATTGCAGATGGAAAACCTCTACATTTACGCTTAATATCTAAAAATTTAAAAAACTTCTTGGGGTTGTATAAAATGCTTTCCCCTGTTCCTGTTGATTTACAATAATTGTTGTAAGCTAAAATAGATTCAGAATCAAAATTTTTTGACAACGATTCAAAAGTATTTTTAGATCTTGTGTCTTTATGTTTGTTAAAAAGTTTGTAGGCTCGATTTCTTTTGTTGCTTAGATTTTTTAAATGGTAATTGAGCCAAGGTTCATTATTTTCCTTAATAATTTTTTTAGGAACAAATTTTTCCAAACAATTAATAATAATTGATTCGAAATGCTTGATACAAGTTTCTAAGTCAGAATTATTGAATAAACTATTCCAATCAATAGATGATAGTTTTTCATTAATTTTAAAATAATCAGCTTTAAAAAAATTATAACTTAGTTTAAAATTGTTATTGTTAAACATAGAACATTTATGTTCCATGCAGTCAAAATTTACAACTATACCCTTGTGGTGGATTGTGTCAGAAAATAAATGAAAATTATCGCCAGCCTCGCGAACGTCACAGTTATGGTCTAAATTGGTAAAACATAAGTCTAAAAATTTATTGTTATTGTTTTTAATATTAAAAATTTGATACATATTATTTCCATAAAATGTTTCTACCAATTTTGTATCGACGTCAGAAGTGATATTAATTGGAATTAAAAGTTTAAGATTATCTTCGTCAGAAATAAAATTTAAATTTGGTTTATTGATTAATTATTAAGAAGCTCGCTCTGCTTGAACTGGGACTGAAGTGGCGTTCTTCTCCTAGCTGTCAAAAGGCGAAACATTTCATTATTTAACCCAACCTGAGGTTCACTAAATACGTATTATCCTTAAAAAAGGACCAACTCAGAATTCTGGTCGCACTTATTACCGGCCATGTAAGTTTCAAGGTTCATCTCCAACGCATGGGACTAGCACAGGATGCTCTTTGTGACGACTGAAAGAAGAAAGGGACGACTGTTTACACTACCTCTGCAGCTGTCCGGCCTTTGTCGGAGCTAAATCCCAAGTTAGTATCCATTCCGTGGTTCAAATTTTTACAGTTTGCTAAGATTGTAGTACGCTCCTGCGATTAAGGATAGATCTGTGGCAGCTCGAATATTCGACTCACCGATATTCGATTCTGCCACAAACAAAACAATTAGTGAAATTCAAATATAATCCAACTTATTTGAATTAAGCGTTCACTAACCCCATCACATATACATCTATCCAACCAACAATATCCAATAACCGAACCATTACTATAAAACATTTATAGTAAAACCATCGCCATCCAACCAACATCACCACGAACTAACAATGTTCGGTGATGCAATAATAATTCACATGCATTTAACAAAAGTGCAATGTCGACCGTCGCCGGCGCATCTGTTCCCTCTCCAATATACGACATGTATATTTGGACACGAAGGCGACGTCATCATACAACAACACAATACAATATATTATCGTCCATTACGATTTGGATTTTGCAAAGACAACAAGTCTGCCATATTTATACATAGTGTATGGTGGTGATAAAAAATAAATATATAAAAATTAAATAATTAAATAAATTAAACAAATAAATATTATAATAAATAAATAATTTATAATAAATAAATAATTTATAATAAATAAATAATTTATAATAAATACACAACTAATAAATAAAAAATTATAAATAAATAAAATAAATTGTCATATTAACTGTGTGTTATTGTGTAGTTAATTTGAGAAGTCCGAAACCGGACGACACATTTATAATAGGAGCAACCTCCTAAATTGGTGACCTCGACGGCGGTTTTTACCGCAAATTAACAGCAAATAAAAAAAAATCGCGTTAATATACCGCGGGCACAAAGAAACACGTGTGTAGGGACACAACACCAAACGCAATCAACGCGGGACAACTCAACGGTGAAGCGATCCACCCTCACCGCAACGCGGGACAACTCAACGGTGAAGCGATCCACCCTCACCGCAACGCGGGACAACTCAACGGTGAAGCGATCCACCCTCACCGCAACGGCGGGACAACGACACAACGGTGAAGCGATCCACCCTCACCGCAACACAACCACAGGAGCAGCGGCAGCAGAAACAACAACAGCATAAAAAGCAAGTTTTTTTTTATTAGATAATATTTTTTTTTGCTCTTGCAATCTTGCAATTATAATTTTTAAAAATTTTTTTTTTTCCATTTAATTAATCTAACGTAGAATCATTTTTTTTTCTCCAAATTTTAACGTAGCATCATTATTTTTATGTACAATTTTATATATATTTTTCACCACCACGTGCACACCCATCCATAGTCTCACACCCTGGTCGTTTTCTCGCTGCAATAATTCACCTCGCATGAATTAAATTTATTTTTTACATCTATTTTTTTTTTAAATTTCAACGAGCCCCCCCAATATAAGGTAGGACGCAAGGGACTCCATATTCGGGGGTATCTCGCATCGGGCGTTAAAAAGAAGGAGCATCCCGGCCTTCAAACCATTCATTACACGGTAACCATTCCGCTTAATTTTTCAATTTTTGGTCAACTATTTTTTTACACGGTAACCATTCCGCTTTAAAATATTGTATTGTTGTATTTTAATTTGTTTTATTGGTTTGTGCAAAAATGTCGGACGATGAACAAGATCAACCACAAAAAATGGACACCACGCCTCAAGGCGCTAGTCCACAAATAGAGATCGCGGCATCACATCAACGAATCGCAGTACAACCTTTCTGGCCACAAAGAGCAAACACATGGTTTCAGCTCGCAGAAATACAATTCGGACTGCAAGGTATAACAGCTGATAAAACAAAGTACCTGCAAACATTATCAGCCTTGCAACCAGAAACGTGCGATGTGATCTCGGATCTCCTCCTCAATCCGCCGACAACCAACCAATACAACACATTAAAGCAAACGCTGCTAGAACGACTAGCACCATCGGGCGAACGTCAGTTGGAACAATTGCTTTCAGGCCAGCAATTAGGCGACCAAAAACCATCTGACGCTTTGCGGCACATACACACACTAGCTAACAACAGTTTTAATGAAAATATCATTAAATCTTTGTGGATACGTAAAATGCCGGAGTTGATTCGCATAGCGCTGGTAGCACAGCCCGAATCCTCCACCACACAAACGTTAGCCAAGATAGCCGACAAGATGTATGATGTCATAAACATCACATCTCAAAGCGTCAGTCAAGTCAATGCACCATACCGGCAATCAAGAGAACGCAGTGGAGACAGAACTCCCCGTTCAGCAACAGCACCAAACACACTCGAACAAAGACTGTCGAGAATCGAGTCCAGACTCGACGGGTTACTCAGAGGTCGAAGCCGTTCGCGTGGACGACGAGCTCCCTCACGCAATCGAACCCGCAGTCCCAGCAACAACATATACCAACATGGTAAATGCTGGTTCCACACAAAGTTTGGTAGAGCCGCCAGAAAATGCACGCCACCGTGCAATTTCACCACGTCGCAACCATCGACGTACGCGGCCGCCGTAAAGATGGACATTGACAACCAAAAAAACTGCTAGAGTCACGGGTTGAGAGCAACATGCCTCCCCTGACCACAAACACACCCTATACGTCACGTTTGTTTGTGTACGATAGACACAACAAACTCACCTACTTAGTCGACACTGGCGCTGACCTTTCGGTTATTCCAGCAATGAATTTCAAAATGAATTATACGTTAGCTAATCGAAATTCAAATCTAGTCTTATCGGCTGCCAATGGTTCAATCATCCACACGTACGGCACAAAATTGCTTAACGTGGATATCGGACTCAAACGAACCTTCACGCACGCTTTCATACTAGCTGCAGTGAATCGTCCGATCATTGGCGCCGATTTTCTAAGCAAATTCGGACTTCTTGTCGATGTCAAACACAAACGGCTGATTGACCCAGCTACAAAGCTGTCAATAAACGCCACAATGGCTCGTGTTAACACACCAACACCGATCCATTTCAACATCGACAACGGCTACGGCACTCTGCTCAAAAAGTACCCACTACTTACAGCAGAGCCGAACTACAAAATGCCAGTCCGACACAACGTGGTACATCACATCGTCACGGAAGGCCATCTGCCCGTGTCGAGACCACGCAGACTAGATTCGGTGCGTCACAAAGCTGCACAAGCAGAATTTCAACACATGGTGGAATTAGGGATTTGTCGAACATCGACATCTTCCGTTTCTTGCCCACTACACATGGTCAAGAAGAAAGATCAAGACTGGAGGCCATGTGGGGACTATCGGCGTTTAAACACGGTTACGATACCGGATCGCTACCCGATACCCCACATTCAAAACTTCACCATGCACTTGCATGGCTGCAAAGTTTTCTCCAAACTTGATCTCATCAGAGGTTATCACCACATTCCCGTGGCACCTGAAGACGTTTTCAAAACGGCAATCACAACACCATTTGGCCTCTTCGAATACACCCGAATGCCATTTGGATTACGCAATGCCGCACAAACGTTTCAGCGCTTCATGAACGAAGTCGTTCGAGATCTCGACTTCGTTTTCGTCTACATAGACGACATTCTTGTGGCATCACAAACTGAGGAACAACACAAACTCCATCTGGAAACACTTTTCCAACGACTTGTCGAGTTTGATGTTCACATCAAGAGCTCAAAATGCGTCTTCGGCGCATCCACTCTTGATTTCCTCAGCCACAAGATTACCGCTAATGGCATCCTTCCGTCACAAGACCGAATCAATGCCATTAAAGAATTCCCAGCTCCAACCTCAATCAAAAGTATTCAGCGATTCATCGGCATGGTCAACTACTACCACCGATTTATACCAAAGCTCGCTGATATACTCAACCCAATTCACAGCCACCTGGCAGTACTACTACGTAAGCCCAAAACCGCCAAGAACTTCTCTTGGCCTGACGAATGTCAACACGCATTCACGTCACTAAAGGCTGAATTGGCAAAAACAACACTCTTGTCACATCCACTGAGCGACTCAAAGCTCAGCATAACTACTGATGCATCAAACACTGCTGTCGGAGCAGTCATGCAACAGTACAACGACAAGTGTTGGGAGCCCCTGGGATTCTTCTCAAAGAAGCTCTCGGATGCCGAAAAGAAATACTCTGCATTCGATCGGGAATTACTCGCAATATATCTAGCAATCAAACACTTCAGATATTTTGTCGAGGGTCGGGACTTCACAATTTACACCGACCACAAGCCTCTCACTCGAGCAATTCAGTCTAAAACTGAACGCAATCCAAGGCAAGCACGCCACTTGGATTATATTAGTCAATTTACCACGGACATCCAGCATGTTCAAGGTACCGAAAACGTTGTCGCGGATACACTTTCGCGCACAACAGCAAACGAAACGGCCACAGTCGAGACTCACTTCGACTGCAACAAAATCGCACAAGCGCAAAAAGCAGACTTAGAACTTCAGAATATACTTTCTGGTTCCACAAGTCACGCCAGTTCATCACTGCAACTGGAGCTTTTCACACTGCCTGGCCTCGAACTCTACTGCGAAACATCTACGGGTGCAAATCGCCCGTACATCGCAGAGCAACTACGTCGAACCATCTTCGACACACTACACGGTATCTCACATCCTGGTGTCCGCGCAACTCGTAAATTGATTACTGCTCGATACTTTTGGCCCAGCATAAACAAAGACGTGACCCATTGGGCACAATCCTGTTTATCCTGCCAAAAATCGAAAGTCCAGCGACACACAAAATCGCCTCTTGGACAATTCGCAATTCCACCTGGTCGATTCGAGCACATTCATTTGGATGTCGTAGGACCACTTCCTCCATCCAACGGATACTCATACTTACTCACCTGTGTCGATCGTTTCACTCGATGGCCAGAAGCGTACTGCATGAGCGACATGTCTGCAGCAACCATTGCCACCACATTCGTTCAAAACTACGTATCACGATTTGGCGTTCCACTTGACATCACAACTGATCAAGGAACCCAATTCGAGTCGAAGCTTTTCACGGAGTTAACGAAACTCCTCGGCTCGCATCGTATACGTACAACGGCTTACCACCCGCAAGCCAATGGTATGGTCGAACGCTTCCACCGCCAGCTAAAAGCTGCTCTCAAGGCCCGAGGCAACACAATTCACTGGAGCTCCGAAGTACCAATCGTTCTACTTGGTATTCGAGCAACGGTTAAAGAAGATCTGAAGTGCTCACCAGCCGAAATGGTTTACGGTCAAACCATCAAGCTACCCGGTGAGTTCTTCATCGAACATCCTCTACCGTCTCCATCCACAACCGACACAGTCATCGACCAACTCCGCACCACCATGCAAAATATTATCCCCACGGCAACAAGACCAACGAACGAAAACAACATATTCGTTCCAAAATCGCTCAACAATTGCGATTACGTCTTTGTCCGGGTTGATAAGGTTCGAACTGGATTACAATCTCCATACGATGGGCCATACAAAGTTATACGCCGCTTACGCAAGCAATTCATTGTCTCAATCAAAGACAAACACCACTCAATCTCAATCGACAGATTGAAACCGGCCTACGGTATTCTCAACACGGCTGATCAAATATCAGCCAGCAAACGATATAAAACCGTCCGGTTCAACGTATAACGTCTCAAAACCCATGGTTTCTCATCTGGAGAGGGGGTACTGTGGCAGCTCGAATATTCGACTCACCGATATTCGATTCTGCCACAAACAAAACAATTAGTGAAATTCAAATATAATCCAACTTATTTGAATTAAGCGTTCACTAACCCCATCACATATACATCTATCCAACCAACAATATCCAATAACCGAACCATTACTATAAAACATTTATAGTAAAACCATCGCCATCCAACCAACATCACCACGAACTAACAATGTTCGGTGATGCAATAATAATTCACATGCATTTAACAAAAGTGCAATGTCGACCGTCGCCGGCGCATCTGTTCCCTCTCCAATATACGACATGTATATTTGGACACGAAGGCGACGTCATCATACAACAACACAATACAATATATTATCGTCCATTACGATTTGGATTTTGCAAAGACAACAAGTCTGCCATATTTATACATAGTGTATGGTGGTGATAAAAAATAAATATATAAAAATTAAATAATTAAATAAATTAAACAAATAAATATTATAATAAATAAATAATTTATAATAAATAAATAATTTATAATAAATAAATAATTTATAATAAATACACAACTAATAAATAAAAAATTATAAATAAATAAAATAAATTGTCATATTAACTGTGTGTTATTGTGTAGTTAATTTGAGAAGTCCGAAACCGGACGACACATTTATAATAGGAGCAACCTCCTAAAGATCCTCTTGGTGTGTGGCATTAAGTGCGGAACCTCAGTAGGTTCCAACCGTTTTAACAATAAATTTAAATAAAAAGTAATATTTTCTATGTTCTTTTATTTATAGATGTGTAATGTAAATATGCGGCTTCTTAGGCTGCGAGCCAATTCACTGGTAAAAGTCCACTTTTACTTTAATTTTAGGTAAATTCATTTACGCTTTCAAAAGGTAGGGTAAATCGAGTACACAAAAGTAAAAATGTTTAACGTTTAGATTGTTAATTTTTTAGTGATCTACGGTTTAAGTAAGCTGAAAATAAACAAAAGCACGTATTTCAATAAAAAAAAAAACTAAAAACCGACATTTACCTAAGTAATTGATTTACCCGACAATTGGTCCGCAGCCGAAATATCAACGCAAGACACCCTGTATCTATTTGGTGATTTACTTAATTAAAATAACTTTAAAACAACTTTTGTTATGCGAAACATTATATACGTTTTACAGGTGACAGCGGTTACGCTTTAACACCATACATGATGGTACCATATTGACTAGTAACAAATGATCATCTTGATTACAACAGTATATCCTCACGAAAATACGAAGTGGTATTATACCACTGGTATAGAACGGTGCTTCGGAGTACTGAAATCCCTCTTTAGATGCATCAAAATGGATTCGATGACCTGAATTCACTATAGCCACCAAAGAGCGGCAAATAGGGAATTTTTAAGTAATTATATTATTATTTAAGAATTAAGCGAACCGTTCTCTCTTGATGTTGCAGTGGGCGAACGACGGAGGCTTCGGCTATAACTTTAAAATAGTATACCTACATTTAAATGGCATTGATTACTTACAGTCCTTGGGTCATTTTCAATTTGATTTCCTGCTTGGGGTAGTAATATTTCACTAATTCTGTCACGGCGACGGCTATAGCTTTTAGTGCACTTTGCGTTCTCTTATACAATTTTAAATAAATTCTAATTTTACGTATCAAAGATTTAACTGATATTTATGATTTCAAAGTTTGGATTTTTACATTTTGCATACAGAGTAGACGAATAGTAATAATCCGCGGCTTTAACGATAAGAACTTTACTGATGAACTCTCATAAACAAATTATTCCAGTTTACGCCCGAAGGAATGAGTATTGATTATTTTGTTGTTTATTAAAATAATCATTAAAATATAAAGCAATACAAAACCTAATCGTTATTTTTACTTTTAATTCCTGATTGATCTATGATAAATGGTAAAATATTTTTTACGACTCCCATTTCCATGGTGGATTATATAAATTATGCACACAACATTCATCAATGTTATATACGTATATACATAACATCATAGTATTTTAGTTTTATTGAGTTTATATTGACAATACGATTATCAATGATTTTCTCATTTAATATCACACAGAAATAATAAAACGCGATACATCCACTTTACCCATTATACTTCGGTTTCAAAATTTTGCGATACACCTATAAAAATTATGTTCAAATCTATCGGCAAAAACGATTAAATTTTTATTTTTTATTGCCAATTTTCCATCTAAATCCATCTTATTTACAATATTCATTCCCATCATCTTCTATATACGAGTATCTATCCAACTTTAATAAAACTTTTTTTTTTTTTAAATATCCATAAAACGTTTTGACAAGAAAATCGAAAATAATTTCATCCATCAAATTCCCATCAAATTTTATAACAGTTTCAGAAAACGATTATAATTTGTGTAGAGAAATAAGGAAATCAAAATTGGTACGAAGAAATAACATTAAAAATAAAACAAAGCATCTTAAAGTTAAATAAATAGATAAAAGGAGCTTAAGTTTAAAATTTCGATAAACATTAAACATTTAACGATGGTATTTAGTGTATATATTGACTTTGGTGAAAAGTTGTATGCGCGCATATTATAGAGACGTGTTAGCCCCGATTTTATCAGTCTCAATTCTTCAAAATCCTATTAGTGCGGTTTATACAATTAACTGAAGAATTTTATCGATTAAATAAATTGGAAATTTTTTATTCCGTCTATCGTTCCAAATAAAATTATGATTCAATAACAAAAATATTTAAAAAAAAAAAAAAAACCTTAATACTTCACTCCAATTATATAGTCTACGCTATTATTGTATTGGTACGAGTGTAGTAATACGAAACGGAAAAATTTCCATTTAACTGAATTCCATTTTCACATAAATTCCATTCGTATGTATATACGATCAATTCTGTTTTACTACTCACCAAATAATCAACGAAATGGAAATATATTTATTATAAATTTTCCATTGGAAAAAATCAAAAAATATTTATTTCAACTTAAAAATGTAAATGCGTTAAAAAAAATTTATGATGTCTTGCATGAATTGAATCCCCGAATCTCGGTACGCAATCTAATAATTGGAGGTGGATTTTCGATCTTAAGCACAAACTTTTGTCACCCCAATTTTTTTTTTATTCAGATATATATATAATAAATAGAGTATATACAATTTTTAAATTCGGGATAAGGAAGGAGGCAGTGGCGGGTACAGTGGTGTATCTAAAAGAATACTATTTTAACCACGATAATTTGGCATTTTTTGTATATCCTAACTATACATAAGGATATTCCATTAAAAACAATCATAAAATAAGATCACGACGAGAACATATATTTTCAATCCCTATTTAGAATAAATTTTTTTTACATTGATTCGATTATCCTTATATGTAGAGAATGTACTGTGTACCTCCACCCCACCTATCCACGACTACTACATCCATTTACATTTTTTTATTTTTCGTAAGTACAATAACGATGATTTGTTTTATTGTTATCATTATCATTATTATGATCTTGATGATCATCCCTGAAGGCCCATTTTTATTTTATTTTATATTTTTTATTTCGATTCAAATATTTTGTATACGAGTGTAGTAAGATTATTGTTACATCGAAAAGAATTGGAAGAGAAAAATAAAAATACAAAAACATTTATATAGAAATTAAGAAGATTTGATTTTTGTTGTTGTTACATAATATATTTAAGTCTCAAAAGGATACGAGATTTATTTCCTTTTTGTTCTGTCTTCTTATATGCATATCTAAAGATACATTTATTTTTTAATTTTATTAATTGAAATACGATTTTTAATTTCAATTAAATATTTAAATATATAATATTATAATTCAGTAATGTTTATAAGAGTTTATGCCTCTTGGGTTGTAAGGTTTATAGCATGATGTATCTGCGAAATAATTAATTTTTATGGTAATGACTGGATTTAATATTTGAATATATACTTAGTTCTTCTGTCAGTGAAAGAAACAAAAATAAAACAAAAACATTTAAGCTGCCTTCAACATACAACATTTCATTGTACAATGAGTTTGAGTGAGATTTTTAATTTTATTAAATTTGTAAATTATAGCGGTTACAATAATAGTTCTTATTTTTCTTTTTAAATATTTTATTTAGTACATATATTTATCTAATTTTAAATTATAATTTAGTTAAGGTAATATTCTTTCTAAATACTATTTTGAACTTTTTGTATGATTTTGATATTTGTCTTCTTGGCACATCCCCAGAGTTGGCTACCATATGTCCATACAGGCTTCAGAATTTGTTTGTATAACAGCAGTTTGTTATGGATCGCTAGTTCAGATTGTCTCCCTAGGAGCCAATGCATTTTTCTAAATTTTATGTTTAGTTTTTCTCTCTTCTTTTTTATGTGTTCCTTCGATCTAAGCTTAGCATCTAAAGTCATACCAAGATATTTGGCAGTGTTTGCATGGGGTACTATTGAGTTTATCATTATTGGTATATGGTTAACTTTTTGATTTGTAAAGTTCACTTGGATTGATTTTGCTTCATTTAATTTAATTCGCCATTTCTTTGTCCAATTACATATCAGGTCAGCCTCTGTAATTTACTAGTGCAGTCATTGATGTTCTTTGCTGTTGCAAGTATTGCCGTGTCATCGGCAAAAGTCGCCATTGTTTCTTCTGTAATTGGTATATCTCTAGTATATAGCAGATATAGGATTGGCCCAAGAACACTCCCTTGTGGTACTCCGGCTGTTATTCTTTTTAGTTGGGAGTATTCATTCTCATACTTTACTCGGAAGTGCCTCTCTGTATGATTTTAAAATTTGTAAAAATTGCTCCGGAAGATCTCAATGAAGTTTGAATTCTAGCCCCTGGTGCCATACTTTGTCAAATGCTTGCGCTACATCAAGGAATATAGTTGAGCATATTTGTTCGCTTTCTAGTGATTTCTCGATTACATCAGTAATTCGATGTACTTGTTCTATCGTAGAATGTTTTTCCCTAAATCCAAACTGATGTGAAGGGATAAGATTCCTTTCTTCGATAATTGGTTTTAGTCTTTTAAGAAGAACCTTTTCTAATAGTTTCGATAATGTTGGTAGCAGATAAATTCGCCTATATGAAGCTTTATCATGCGGAGGTTTGTTCGGTTTAAGTATCATAATTACTTCTGCAACTTTCGATTGTCTTGGTTCATATGTTAGTCGAAATGCTGCATTAATTATATGCACTAGTTTCCTCAACGCTTTCTCCGGTAACAGTTTTATTATCTGACCCGTTATAAGATCATATCCTGGAGCCTTATACGCATTCAGATTATTCTTGATTTCCCACTTTAGTTCTTTCAATGTTACAGGTGTAATATTTACTTCATCCTGTTTATTTCTTGGTGTAATATTTTCCTCTTCCGTTTGTTTTGGGTAAGGTTGGAATGTTTCTTCAAGGTGATTTGCAAACAAATCTGCTTTTTGTTTAGCATTTCGAGTCCAATTTTCATTATTTTTAATTGGAGGAAGCTGAAGTTTAGGTCTTTTAATATTCTTAGTTGCTTTCCATAATGAATAATCAGTATCTTTTTGCCCAGTTAGAGTGCTGAAGTATTTATTAACTGATTGATTTTTAATGTCTTTTATAAGGTATTTTAATTTGTTACACAAATGATTAAATACTCTTTTATTTTCAGCATTTCGATGTTTTTGCCAATTCTTCCGTGCTTCTCTTTTATTTTTAAGAAGTTCTCTCACTTCCTCTGGATAGCTAGCATTGCGCTTCATTTCCTGCCCATTATTTGGAGTGCGTTCCCACGCATCATATTGGATATTATGGATGAGCTTATCTAATTCGTTTTCTATTTGGACTGGTCCCTGAATTGGGTTCTCCAGACTAATTCTTTCTGTTAACTGTGTTTGGAAGAGATCCCAATTGGTTTTGAAGCTCGTTAATTTCGGGTTGCTCTCTTTCATAATAATTGTTTGGCTAAGTATCATAATAACTGATGAATGATCTGATGATAAACTTTCACTGTTCTCTATATGGATATAATTATCTGAAATCCCTCTTGTAATAAAGAAGTCTATAAGGTCTGGAATCTTACTGGTATCCGTAGGCCAATAGGTTGGTGTACCGCCTGAGTGAAACTCGCATTTTAGTTGTTTGCCTGCTGCGAACAGTTCTTTTCCTTTAACGGTCGTTAACCGAGATCCCCAATATGTATTTTTTGCATTATAGTCACCTCCAACTAAAAAGACACTTTCTAGCATTTTCAGAAGATTAGTATAATCTACTTGTTTGAGATTGTATCTTGGAGGGCAATATAATGCTGAGATACTGCATGTTTTAATATTGCTTAATTGTATTTTGATTGTTGTGACTTGCATGGAAAAGTTCTCAACTTTTGGTTCTTCGTTATGTTTTATATACCCTTTTATGAGGATAGCTGATCCACCTCTGGCTTTGTTCTCAGGATGTAGTGCATAGTAGCAATTATATCCTTTTATTTTACAGAATGAAGTTTTGGTGAAATGGGTTTCTTATATAAGACACATATCTATATTATGCATGTTTAAAAATATATCTAGTTCTTGAATGTGTTGCAATAGCCCATTTGCATTCCAGGTTACAATTCGTAATATTTTATTCATTTCTTTTGTTTATAATTCGATTTTATATAATTTATATTTTGATACACTTGACCACGGTTTTCTCCTACTCTTTTATTGAAACTAGTTTGTGATTTCATTTCTTCTAGTGTTTTCTGCAGACTCATTTCCTGAGAAATAAGTCTTTTGTTAAGGTTCTCTAGATTTCTCAGTATGTCCTGTAGAACGAGATCCACTTTTAACTGTTTCTCCTCTGTTTGCTGAACTATTTGTGCATAAGTAACGTTTTCGTTTACTCTCTGGCTTTGTATGTTATGATTAGCAGTTGACGATTTTGGCTCCGTGGTTCTTTTTATAGATTGTACATTTATTGGTGTACCTGGTTTGCGTGATATATCTCTCATTTTTTGTAGCTCTACTGCAACTTCACATCCTCTGTAGTTGGCTGGATGCTGACCATTACAGTTGATACACTTCGGTGTTGTATCTCGGGGGACTGTGCAGTCATTACTTGCGTGTTTTCCTGCACATTTAACACATCTTGCTTCACGGTCGCAGTACTTTGATGTATGATTGTAATCTTGGCACTCTTTGCATTGTGGTATTAGTCGAGTGAGCTTTCTCGGTGTTTCTATTTTAACTCTAAGGTTGAGGATAGCCTTAATATTATAAATATTTTCGATTTTTTCTTGGTTGTCGAAGGTAAGCATGAAAAGTGGGAGACCTCTCTCATGATTTCAACATTTCCGTCCCTGTTTTCTCTTCTCTCTTTTCTGATGATGTTGACTGCATCGATTATTTTCAGGCCTTTGTTTTGCAGGTCCTCAATAATTTCATCTTTTGAGCAAGTTGGATGAAGACCTCTTGCCATTACTTTAATTGATCGATCATTTTTGTCCTCGTAGGTATACCACTGGTGACCATCAGCATTTAGTTTGTTAGCTAGAGCTTTATAATCTTCAGGGTCCGTTGTATTTATTTTCCAAATATTATTGCTGAGCGATATTACTTTGTAGTCATTTCGTACTACTTCTTTCATCAGTTTCTGAATACTACCGTGGTTTGTTATTCCTAGAATATTGATCGGAGGTGGTACCTGTTTAACAAAACAATAGTGAATCCTTTAATTGAAAATGAATTGTTTTTATTTTATGGATGCTAGTTCGTGTTCTTTGGTTCGCATTTTTGCATCTTAGTGATGTGATAAATTAATAGTGAATACTGAGGATGACGTGACTTCAATAATGATTAAGTTATATGTGCGTGCCTTGTGCTCCAGTTGGTAAATTTTTTTTTTCCTCCTTAGTTCCAACTTTAGTTTATTATTTTACGGTCTATTCAGATTAGTATATACTACCAAAAATCCCACCGCAATCCTTGAGCTTTAACCAGCCAAAATATGACCGTTCTGTTGTCAATATATTAAGTTTCATTTCTGTTAACGATTGGTGTTACATTGGAATCAGGACTAAATTGTCTTCCTGAAACCTGGGTAAAATCGTTATAGTGGCCATTGTGTCAACTATTGTACTTATAATTTTTGTTTGTCTACCAATTCACGCAAAATTTCAAGAAAAAAAAAAGACCCGTTTTGCATTCGGATCCGAATTTATACTTTTGAAAACAATAGAAATTAAAATCAATTCATAAAAAAATACAATTTTAAACAGATATATTTAAAACTTGATTTCTTCTATGGAAATTATTTTTATAGTAATTAACCCTCAACGTATAACGAATGATGTTATAGTTACAAAATCTTTAAAAATCGATAAATGAACAAATATTAATACTTCACCAAATTTTAACTCTGAAACATTAGAACTAAAAGAGGGGTTAAGAAGTAATAAGAATCTACAGCGATGGTAAAATAAGTGGAGAGTCATTGCCTTGCTAAAATTTTCAATTTTTCTATTGAAATGATATATAAAAAAAAATTTAACGAACGATCTCTGTCAGCAGCGGAAATCGTTGACTCAAGTTCATTTAAATTTTCGGTCAAATTAGTTCAGTATCATAGCTAGCTTCTGTTGAAATCTTCTTAAATTTTTTCCATTTCTGCAAGTATAAGAGCCATCTCTTGGTGGGTAGCAGCAGAGTCCATTGCAATTGCTAAAATTTTCAATTTTCTCTATTGAATTGGAAGATATAAAAGATTTGTATAGCGATAGTTCTATATGTGGTTGTGGTCCAGTGAGCAGAGTCGTTGCATTTCGATTCGCGGACTATAGTTCAACCATCGGTTAGGAATTCAACAAATTTTAATTTAGTTTCTTCTGTCAAATTGGTTCAACTCATCTGATGTTAAAATTTTCAATTTTCTACATTCAATTGACAGGTATAAAGGATTAGTATAGGAACAGTTGCAAATACGGCTGTGGTACGGTGATAAAGTAAGCAATTAAATCAAATTGAATTCGGAATGTTAAATTAATTCAATTTTTAATTCTATCAATATAATTTTCAAATTTTACGTCTAGACACGTACGTACTATATTTCATGTGATTTTTATGTCTTTATGAAAGTTGTGACAAATAATGAATTACAAGCCAAATAAAACTTAAATATCATACGGCAACGGCTATGCAATGTAATGTTCAGACAATTCAAGTATTTCTATTTCTTCATTATGGGTGAAAATTTTAATTGAATTGACCAAGAACTTTAAACAGAATTTAACGTATATTATAAATATTGTACTACCTTTATTTTCATTGATAGGTGAATTTAGAAGTGAAACATACGTACGTACTATAAGAGCAGATTAATCCATTTACACATTGCGATTTTGTCCTCCACATTGAAATTTGTGAAATTTAAGTTTTGTGTATTTGATTAGAAACTTGAAATTTATGGATTGGTGTTCTTATAGTTAATAGTTGGTTATAGCTTTGATTCTGAATATTTAAAAATTAATATTTGGAATTTGGAATAAAAAATAAAATAGATAAAAATTAAATTAATTTAATTTTGAACTTAGGTTAGAAAAATGACTATTACAAGCTCTACCAAATTTGTAATCTCAGACCAGACGTTATTAGTTTATGGGACTTTTGCTTTGTTTCAAGCTTTCGAATTGATATTTAGAGTCTATACAGTACATATCATATACAGCATCTTTTAAATTCAGTTTTCAGTATAGTGAAAACTAAAATGTAGAAATTGGCATCAACAAACTACAATATTTTCTATTGGGAAATTTTAGAATTTGGATTTTTGATGTAAGAATTTGTAAATTGAATTCCGTAGTTTTTTAGATCGAACATACTTTATTTTAGTCTGATTAAAATTAATTGTACCGTTAACGTAAAATTTTGTAAAATGTAATTTTTTATTCATTTGAATTTTATTTACGAAATTTGTAAAATTTTTATACTGGAAATTTGGTCTAAATAGTAAATACTAATAAAATTTTAGAAATGTTTAGACAATTTATTCTGAAACTTTTAGAAAAGAGAATTTTGATTCAAAATCTATTAATATGTATTTGAAATACTAATTTAGTATTGGAAGTGTACAAAAAATTAATTAAAATTTAGAAGTAACTTCATATACATTTTTATTATTCATAAAAATTCTAAAAATCACATTTTGAATTTTTTTGAAATTATTATATAGCTCGGATAATTCTCCATTCACATAAATTAGTTTGAAGGCCATATTTATAGCTAGCCGAAGATAAATAGATCCTATATTTATTCAGTAATTTTCTCGGTAATTCTTTTTTATTGATATTGTTCATCTGTACGTCATCTACTTATTATAAGAATATGCTTTCAATGTTAACAATGTTCTTTGACGTAAAGCTTTTTACACAAATTGTAGTCTACGCGGCTGTCGACACGTAAAATATAACGTAGATTACTTGGCAGTGTTTTTTGTCAACGTCGACAATTAAAATAATGTCAACAACCTACTGTATTTTAGCGATTTGAAATGGAATGCTCCAGTTCGTGGGAGTATTTTGTAAAAGCGTTCATCTAAAGGTGATTTTTTTCATTTGTTTCTTTTCGACTAATGACGCATGAATAGTTTCAAACTGTCATCGTGACAGATCGTGTTTTTATTTATTCAGTATTGTTTGCCATTTCATCATGGAAAGACTGAGCCCGGCATAGCGTCTACAAATTGTTCAGCTTTAATACGAAAATCAGCGTTCTGTGAGGAATGTGTTTCGAATTAGAGTTTTCACGCCGAAAACTCTTTATTTTTTTTTAACTCTGGAATTTATCCAGAACAATATTAACAATTTATTTTTAACTTAATTTTAAGAAAACAATTTTATTTATAAAAACTATAATGTTTGTTTAATGAGTACATGAATAATAATGATAATTGAAACAATTTAAAAGAATAATCTAATGTAGACAATGTGGTATCATGTTGCTTGTAGCGTTTCTTAGAATTGCCTGTTTAGCAGTATCAGCTAAAATGAAGAAGACGACAAACAACGTGACATGCTATTTGATGAATTATGGCATGTTGTTGTATTGTGTCTAATCAGCTAGATTTTTATGTTGTTTTTGTTGGTGTATGGCATGATGTTACATTATGTGTAGTCAGCTAAATCATCGTGGGATATGTAACTTCAGCTAAATACTGATGTGTTGTTGTTGCTGCTGTTGATGACTCGCTACATTGTGGCATATACATATAACTTTCGTGCGCTTAGATCAAGTTACAGTTGACATAATCGGCCTGTCGAGACCACTATTTGGAATACCATCAAAAAGTTTGAATCCCAGTTTGCAGTATTGGATGATACGCGACTAAATCGACTGCTTGGTGTGGTTTATGCGCCTGTGAAATCATCGGTTCATATTTTTTCAAAAAAGGAGATGGCCTTGACGTACCTGTGAATAGTGCTCGTTATTGCGCCATGATAACGGAATATTTGCGGCGTGAAATACAAGCCCAACCTCGACGACTTTTTGTTCCAAGAAGTCGGCGCCATTTGCCATATAGGGAGAGAAGCAATGTTATTGAAAAATCATGTTGGCGAGCAATTAATTTCACGGTTCGGATCTTTGAATTGGCTATTTAGATCGTGTGGTATACCTCTAGACTCTTTTCTTTGAGGCTACGCAAAGTACAAAGTATATATGTGAATTAAACAGCTAGATTTGAGGCATTGGAAGCCAACATTACTCGAGTCACACGCTAGATACCATTCGAAATTCTCGAACGCGTCATAAAAAATTGGGCTGTGAGAAAGGACCATCGCAGTTGCTGCCATCATTTGAAACAAGTAATCTTTAAAAAATAAATGGCAGGAAATGTTCTTTCGAATGACGATAAAGTTTTCATACGATTAAATTGAATTTTTCAAGTTTTTATAATTTTTGCACAAACCACCTCTATAGATTTCGTTATTACGGATAAAATCACGCACATGTTGTTTCCCTGTTTCTTTCATAACTATACCGGTGTGACTTTTGCATTTCAGCACTCTTTCCACTATACAGTATTCCATAATACTCCAAAAGACTATCTCGTGCAAATTTATTTCTATTCTGTTGGAATTAGAGTCGTGTGAACGGAGCTATATGGCGAAAACTTTACTTTTGAATCGAGTTGAAGAATTAGCGGCAAAATACGTCATTATGAAAAATGTGATAAAAACCTACTGCAAATTGCTGACCAAATCATATATTTTTTTGCAAATGTATCTAACTTGAAGTGGTTATGCTTAGCAGGAGAATTATGTCTCGGTTTTTGGTAAGATCCAATTTTTTACCTAATTTATTGTTTCAAAATCAATTTCAAGTACGTCTGGTCAAATCATCCATCAAACCAAATCAACTAAATTTTTTGAAAATGTTGTCATCAGTCCGGCAAATTTTTTAGCGAACAAGTGTTGGTTATCTAAACGATTTGGCTTTTTAATGACTCGGTAATACTTATAGCCTTCCTGAACTCGAATTCGTTTTACCATAGAATGTGGTGTGTTAAATTTTATGGCACGATCATAGTTAAGTTTCCCCGGATTATTTTTAATGAAAGTTATAACCTTTTTGTAGAGATTTCTGTGCCATGTAAAGATTTATATCGTTGTTCAGCACCAATTTTTAAATCGCCGGTGGTCGAGTAAGCAGAGTCAATGCTGTTGGAATCGTGGGCTCGAGTTCAAGACTCGTCAGAGCCAATATATTTTTAATTTAATTTCTGCCGTAAAATTGGTTCAACACAGCTTCTGTTGAAATCTACATTCAATTTCTGCAAGTATATGAGTCATCTCTTGTGTATGACCGTAATGAAAATATATAGTGATGGTTAAATAAGCATAGTTCATTAAAAATTTTCAATTTTCTCTATTGAATTGGCATACATAAAAGATTTGTATATACGCCGGTGGTCCAGTAAGCAGAGTCGTTCCATATGAAATTGTGAACTTGAGTTCAAACTTCGTTTCGGGATTAAATATTTTTTAATTTAATTTCTCTTTTCAATTGACGAATATAAGGGATGAGTATAGCAACAAATCTATATACGGAGCTAGGTGAGGTGGTAAAGTAAGCGGTGTCATAAGATTTGAATTCGTAGATGTTGTGAAGTGATCGAACCTCGATTACAGGGAAAAGAAATTTTGAAATTTAGCAAAGCATCCACTCATATCTCATTAAATTAAAAAAAATCGCTCTTTGATTAAAAAATGAATGACCAATTTGCAAGTAAACTAAAAATATATATGCTCAGGCTTGAACTCCTCTCGATTCAGAACCAATCACACAGTTTATTTTATTTTCGCCGAGCCACCGCTATATTTATAAATGGTGATATTCCTATTGTTTATACCTGCCATTTGAATAAAAAAATTAAAAATTTAAGCAACGGCAATGGACTCTGCTTATTTGACCTTCGCCGTATAATTTCATTACCGCTTTATACCTATCTTTCATAGTTGCCACTTTTACATGGAGAATATTAAAACTTTGAACAGAAGCTGAGGTGGATTATTTCACCATCACAAATGGTGACAGGAGAAATTAAATCCAACAAAAACTTTGTCTCAATCGAGAATCGAACTTAGCTCCATAAAACCAAGTTCATTGTCTTTGCTTACAGAACCATCGCCGCATGTATATTAAATGCTATACAAATCTTTATCTGCCATTTGAATAGAAAATAATGAAAATTTTAGCAATGGCAAAAGACTCTGCGTTTATTTCGCTCTATACACATCTTGTGAACATGCCACCACTTGACAAATATGAAAATGTTTAACGGAATCTGTGTTGAATCAATTTGAAAACAGAAGAAATTAAATTAAAATAACATCGTCACTAATGGGAATCGAACCTAGGTCCACCAATCCAAAGTCATTCACTTTACTACCTCGCCCACCTCCGTATATATGTTTGATGTTATGCAAATCTTTTATACTTTCCAATAGAATTGTGAAACTTGGGAAATTTTTTAACAGAAGTTGAACCAAAAATGTCCCAACATTAATATCGTTTGAAACTTAACTGAACTGCATAGTGCCAGGTGCAACATTTAATGCGATGACATTCCAAGCAGTGTATTTCGAAGAAGTTAAAAATCTGATAGGCTTTTCCCCCTTATGTTCTTAAAAATTAAAAAACTTTCATTCCAGTCAATGATGTTTCATGCGATTTTATAGGCGGGCCACAATATTGACCACTGACCATACAAGTTTTAAGTTTAAGTCAGTACATGAATAACGTCCAAATAAAAAATGTCCCTATACAAACTGAAAGTATATACAAATAGGTATAGTATACAAATGGGTATAGCTGAGTTTAAGTCTCGATTAAACCTAAAAACAAATTTAATTTAATTGCTTACAAATTAATTCAATTCAGATTCTGTTAAATTTTCATTTCTCTCTATTCAAATGGTCAGTATAAAAGAAGGATTTATCAGTAATGAAATTGTACGGCAGTGGTCAAGCAAGCAGAGTAATGGGCGTTTGATTAGTGAACGTGACTTCAAGCGGCATTCGGGCTAACGTTTTTTAATTTAATTTCATCTTACAAATTAGTTCAACTCAGCTGCAATTAAAATTTTCAAATTGTTAATTCAATTAATTGCCAAGTATAAGAGAGGGATCTAGCAAAGAGTCCATTCCTGTTGCTAACCATTTCAATTTTCTCTATTGAATTGGCAAACATAAAAAATTTGTATAGCACCAATTTTAAATACGCAGGTGGTGGAGTAAGCAGAGTCAATGTCCTGGAATTGTGGACTCGATTTCAAGACTAGTCACCGCCATTACTTTTTTAATTTAATTTCTTCTGTAAAATTGGTTCAATACAGCTTCTGTTGAAATCTATACATTCAATTTATGCAAGTATAAGCCTTCTCTTGTGTATGGCGGCAGTGAAAAAGTGTACGGCGATGGTCAAAAAAGCAGAGCCCAGAAATAATTTTGGTTATAAAAAAATCGATCAGGTCAGGTATTTTTCCTTGGTCAGTTGGCCAATATGTTGGGTTCTCCAGTTGAAATGGATTCACATCCATTTTCTTTAATGACAATCAGTATTTTTTTTCCTTTAGTTGTAGTTAATCTAGAACCCCAGTGAGTATTCTTCGCATTAAAGTCACCACCTATTTATGAACCTTTTTCGCAGACGGTTAAAGAACTTTGAGTACTGTTTGGTTTTAATAGAATGTCTTGGTGGACAGTACAATCCTGCTACAATAACAGGAAAGTTGTTGATTTTTATATAGATGAACACGTGTTGGTTATCTCAACGATTTGGCTTTTTAATAATTCGGTAGCACTTATAACGTTCCTGATCTCTAATTAGTTTTACCATGGAGTGGGGTGTGTTACATTTTATGGCATCATAGTTAAAGATTCCCGGATTATTTTTAGTGAAAGTTATAACTTTTTTGAAAACATTTCTATCAGTAGTGCCATTTCGGATTTGTGTGAGCCGTTTTTTCCCATTTTTTTTGCGAGGTGTTCTATATCGTACATGACGCTGAAGTAAATTCGTGGTATTTGAGCACGATTAGTTTTAAATTCCGCTCTTTTTGAAAAGAGATTTCAATGCATAGACGGTAATTCTATAAAACTATCACCAATACAGGCAAACCCACTCTAGGAATTGTCTACAATATCGACATTGTCTACGTTGTTGACGTTAGACGCGTAAATGCCCATCTCTGGATGAGAATCTGTAAACTTTTTATATTAGTTTTCGTCTTTGTTCAATTGTTTCCAAATATGATTGAATTTTAATTGTTAGAAGTGCAATGTAATGTAAATTGCCAAAGCTAGTGTGAAGTTTATGCATCGGTTCAGAATAGTTTAAAAGTTAGTTAGTATCAATTAAGCGTGCGGTGCGGATATAAATAAATTCGAATTCAAAATTTTTATAAAAACATGGAACATTTTAATTTTGCAAGTTTCGCATCGCGCCATACCGCGCCGCACTGCAAAGTTGAATATTCTGTCATCCAGAAATTTTGCTTAGAGTTTACTAGTTAGAGCGTATGTCAATAATGTGCAAATATGTATACTATGGTAGTGTCCAACTGATCTACGGTAACACTAAAGCAAAAAGCATTAACTAGATTACAATGATTGTCGTTTTTATAGGTGACAGTTCAAACATTAGACTTAAGTCTCGTCTCATATTAATAATAATATTCTTATAATAAATATGTCACGTAAGAATTTAATAAAACTTTCTACTGAAGTCGGGCATGTGAATTATTCGTTTTGCATTTATACCGAGTAATTATATTTAGTTAGAATATATCCAATGTCCATTTAACATAACACTTGCGAATAATAATAAATTACTCCCATATGCTATGCACGTATTGATATAACTACATAAATATATATAATACACGCATAACTACGCAACTACACAATTTGACTAATAAATATTTATTTACCTCGAGTCATATTTTTAAAAACTGGAATTAAATTGCATATATGTACATATTTCCTATATAACAATATAGTTACATACGTATATGGTATTTATGTACATTCATGCAACCAACACCATCAACCGGAAAACCCAATAATTAAAAAATAAAAATTACTAAAAAACGCATACGTTTGATGATGATGATGGAAATTTATCATGGAAAATTGACAACGACAAACTAAAATAAAAAGGAAAATGCCTAAGGGGATGCAGCATACCGTTGAATTAATAATTACATATATTGTACATAGAGATACATACATACATTTATCAACCAAAAAAAGAACCGAACACAAAATTTATTGTTAGATTTCCATTTGATTTTGATTAAATGCGAATAGCTTAACAAAAATGTACCTATTATTTCATTAAAATGCGTTTGATAATGATTTTATTGTCAACCCTTTTTTGGTCTCTCCATCTCTTTACATGTATATATCCTCTTGCTGTTTACTATTTGTATGGGGTTCGGTAAATTACCCCTTTTTAACGTTATTATTATTTATGTACATTACCAAAGTCTTTGCGTGATAAGAAAATATTAAATTAACAAATTTCAAATGTCACGGTTTTGTGTGTGGTATTAATTATAATTTGACAACAGTTGTGCATGGATATGAAATGAGATAAGTATGCGATATGTTCATTGCATTTTATCTAAAAATATAATATTAAATTCGCACATGCTAAACGATTTGACAAAATGCCTGTTGACATAAATTTGTGGTGGTTCAAGCTGGATCGTAATTTGTTTACTATGTTAGATTTAATTAAATTGATAACGGTGCGAACGAAATACGTGGACAAGGTAACAAAAAAAAAGGGTTTAGTTTTTGTCAACTGTCTTGATTTGATAGGGTCAGGTGATTTAACTTACAATATGTGATTTAATAAGTTTAGTCACGGTGGGGCACATGGTGTAAAATATCATCTGACGCATATCTAATTTATATAGCCAGAAATAATAACTAATTGCCAATTAGAATGGCACAGCTCCCCATCATGTTGTCAATCTTAATTTTTGCAAATTTATTCAAATTACAATATTGAATACTATATGTATATCGAAAAATTAAATTCTAAATTTCCAATTTTAAAAGTATGTACTCGTATACAAACAACAACAAAATGTACTTGGAAAATGTTTTATTATTATTACCGTTATATAACAGTCAATTTAATATATAAAAATAAAATTTATTCTTATTTTTATTTCTTATATCGAGTAACATAACAAAAAACAACTCCTTAATACGGATATGATATAATACAAAAAAAAAAAAAGGATGAGTCGATCGATGGTTGGAAAAATAATTTTCCGTTATTTGCCTGCTATATTCTTGTTATCAAATTTGTTCGAAGGATTACACACAGCAAAAAGTAAATAGTATCTCATATAAAATTAAATATCCAATAAAAATAAATTTACATAAAATTAAAATACGAGTATTTTTGTCGGGGAACTAGTCGAAATATTTCTTTCTAAATTATCTATAAACGGATTTTATTTTATTTCTGTTTTTTTTTTTTTTTTTTTTTTTCTAGCGAGGATAACAAATCACTTCACGAGTGAAAACAGAACGAGAAATTTATTTTTTGTGATTGACAAGGATCAACTATGTACATATACTTTAGCTGTGTTATCTTTAACTTGTTCGCCTGGAAAATAAATCTCGTGAAAATTATTTTTATGTGCGCTTTTGCTTTATGATTTTTCCGTACTCAATACCTTTACCACCCGATTTTTGTTGTGTCGTGGTGGTTGGGTAAATTAGAATTATTTAAATTCTGGGGATTGATGGAAATGTTATAAAACAAAAAATAAAAATAAAAAAGATTAATTTGCCTGAAATTTGATAACGAAAAATTAAATTAGGGATTTTCGGTTTTTTGTTGTTTAGCAGCCGACGCAGGCAAATTTAGTGGTTTGATGTTTTGTTTTATAGTTACATAGTGTTTTGGTGGATTCAAATTTTTATTTGAGGATTAAAATATCTACCTTTGTGTATGTATATAACAAAAAAATTAGAATATTACAATTTTTTAGGATTATTGAGATTTTTAAAGTTGATTAGTTATCAATTTTCTAATAATCAAATTTTGTTAACCCAGAACGCAAACTTCTTTTCGGTATTAACCAAGAACTACTCATATTTCGTTAAATTTTTTAAATACGGTTATTAGCCAAATTAAAAAATTAAGAGTTTTTTCTATTTCTCAGCTTATTACCTAAAATCTCATTTCTGTAAATGTCACTCTTTTGTATCATTCACAACCGTTGTCAGATATCGGAAATCATAAACTTATGCGTCAATAATTGACGGTTTTTTCAATATATGTATATTATGTATATCATCAGAGGCTGATGAATGATTAATTTTATAGCAAAAGATTATATCAACCACCCGTAGGGTATACAATGCCATATATTTTTTGTCCAAATTATTGACCGGTGCCAACCAATTTTTAACATATTTTTTTATTACACGCATACCCAGTAGTTTAACAAATATTGAACAGTAAATTTTCGCTGTTTAATGGAAATTTAAACCATTGGGGGTAATCGGTAGCCCACAGCGCTGTCTAAAGTGCTTTCTTTATACTGAATAGCGATTTTTTTAAGCGCTGTGGGATATTTTGTATTTCAACATACATTTCATTTTTAAAATTCATTTAAATTAACAACTATAGGAAAAAAGATTAACACATAAAGTTATACACTGAAAAATTCAAAACTTGAAGTACTTTGATAAATAATAATTAAAAATAAAATTACCATTGCCATCATTGTTCACGATATTTTTTCTCAACTATGCTTTTTACGCAAACGGCACAAGCAAGGCTAGCTGAGAATTTCAATAAGCATTGATCTGACTCTCATAGCTATGAGAGTGTGGTAGTGGGTGTTTTTTTTAATATGATCTCTTTATTAGTATTCCATTGCTAGTAATCTTAAATATTGTCGAATTACACTTTAGAAAATAATGTATGTATGTACATAATATAAATTTGGTAAATTATTTATTATTCGTTATTATTTATTTATTTATGATTCATTGAACAATTTGAACTATATTTGAGTTTTCTGTAAAAAAAACAATTTACCACAAGGACGCATACAAAATACCTGCAATAAATTGGTCGAGTTGGCAAGTAAATTAATTGAATTAAAAAGTACCAACGATTGGAAAACGGTAATATATTTTGTTATTTTTTGGCTTCTTAAAACCCATTCGAAATACCAACGACAAAGCCAGTGAAATTAGAAGCTACCCATGGAGTGATCAACACCACACTTGACATAATTGAGGTTCGAGGGGATATAATACTTGTTCTGTTACGTGCATTTGTTAAAATAAATGTACCACACCTGACATACTCAATTTTCAAACACCTACCAAATTTCAAACCGCGTCTACGCCTATCATCTTCGTTGCACCATTCTAGTAGAATCCACCGCCTATAGTATGTAGACAGCAGGATTTCAATAAAATTATTTGTAAAAAGGAAATGCATGATAATACTTCAAGCATTTATTTTAGAGTACAAAATATTTAAAAAGCCTCGTTGTAAGTGTGAGGGCTTACCTTAAAATTAAAAACCAATTTCGAAAAGAGTATATAGAAATTAATATTCGTATTCGTATCGCTAAGTGTTATGCGGAAATGCATATGTTAGGTTAGGCAAACTGGGTTCATAAGAGGAGGAAGCGATAGTTGATAACATGATTCCAAGTTATAGAAAAGGAAATTGTAGCAGCAACGGCATCAAACACGACCCACAGAGTTAGGCAAAGAGAACGAAGCGAAAAGTAACACCTCAATGAAGAAGAATTTAAGGCACAAGGAAAGAAACAAGTTAATCATTTCAAAGAGTTAAAGAAACTGATAAAAAAGCAAATGAAATAAATTTAAGAAGAGTTTAGATAAAAGGAGCAAAATACGCTGCTATAATTCATGCAGACTTTTCTTTTCACGTGATAAATAGAAATTAAAATTAAGTGATATTTTTAGTAAAATTCAAATAATTCTATATACGTACGTATATGTAAACAAGTATAATGAATTCGACAATATTATTTTGAAATATATTTTTATTAAATCAAATCTGGCTTTCTTATTGCACATTCATTGAAATAAAAAATTAAAAATGTTGAGATTTTAATTTAGAAGTAATTTAATAAATTATTACTTATTTATTAAATTACTTCTAATTATATATTCTTATTTCAGAATTTATAAAAAAATTGGCTTTCTGAAGCTTTGATTTGATAAAAAATTTCTATGGTTATATACAGATATTACAATACCCCTAACTTAGAGCTTCCCGAAAACTATAATTTATCACAATGGTAAATATTATCAATCCTGAAAAAAGTAGAAATTTTTCATTTAAATTTTAATAATTAAAAAATTTTTTTTTTTAAATTAAATCTTAAAATTTTTGTTCAACATCTTTAATAATTTTTTCAGATTACAGTAATATTTATAGTTATTTTGAAAGTAAATTGTATAACCTTTCAAATGAATGTAACATTTTAAAATTCGAGTTACCAGTTTTCCTGTACAAACTGCTATTTGTGGATACTATGTCGGAAGGTATCTGTTTAAACGTTTATAACTTGAAAAGCTGGCCTTTGGTAGAGCTAAAGTCACTAACGGTACTATCTAAATCAACGAATATTGGGACCCCTTGCATTTTTTTTACTTACGTTGTAAGGATAAGGTATTGTAATCGACAAAAACTATTATTTCACAAGTATTCGTGAAGTTTTGTAGAAATGACCATAAATATGCTGGATCATCATTTTTTAAGTTGGGTTATGTCATGTAATATATCACAAATGAAATGTTTTTTTATAAGTAAACTATCGGTACACATTTTTTTGATCAATTATGACAATTAATAATTAAATATTAACTTTGATAATGTTTTTATATTTAAAAATTAAATTAAGATTAAAATTTTAACGAGATAATATAAAAAGAATTCGTCTTAATTCCCCGATGGAAGATTACATTATTGTTAATTGTTAGTTTTGAAATCTCTAATAAATTCGCATTTGACAGGAAGTAATTGTATACTAAAAACCACCATACTAGCCCAACATTTATTTATTTGTTTAGAAAATATTATAGTAAAAAAAGTTAGTATTGTTTCAACTTTCAACGAGAATATTATGCTGAATATCAACGAGGATTTCCCACACGTCGCGGTAAAGTTTAAAAGGTTTTTCAAATATTCATACATACAAGATTGTGCGATTGCATAAGAACATCGAATACACGAGCAACATTCGGTATTAGCAGAATATTTGACTCTCGAACACGTAATTCTTAGTAAGAGCGAATACATCAATAAGCATAAGGAGGATTTACAAATGAAGGTTTCAAGCTATAAAATTCACGAAGTATTGAGTAAGGAGCATTTTTACCAATATAACTCGACACCAATTCAAGGACTATTATGCAGATCCATAGGTTTGGATAACATTTTCTATGGACGGATGAATACCACTTTATATGCCAAGGCACAACAAATGTCCATAACTATCACACGTGGGTTTCAGAAAATTTTCAGAAAAAAGTTTGCTATTATAAATAGATGCTCACATATATACATATCTACATGATGTATATCCAGTCATTTCAGTGTAAATGTATCCAAATAATTCGATTGAAAGCTCGTTGGCCTGCCAGGTTCCAAATCTAATTGTATTATTAATTTTTTAAATGTATTTTGCTTTTATCAAAAAAAAAAAATTTAAAAGCTAAATTTGAAATTGTATTTTTCAACTATATAAAATAGTTAAATACAATCACGATTAATAACTTTAACTGAAACACCTTCATACGATTTTTTCTCAGAATGAACCAATGAATCACCCCTAACCGTTTAATCGAGCTCTTCTTGTATTATAAATTTGATATATAGCTCATACATAAATTGAAATGTTGTATTTTTGTGCAATACTTAGTTGTGCAAAACATCTTTAGCTGCATTTCATGACACCAAGTAATCCGGACCAGATCACATTTCCCATGTATTTGATTTGCATAGAAAATGTATCTGATCCGGATCACTTGAAGAATTATTAGTAGTTTCCATAATTTAAAGAAGGATGTTACAAAAAAAATTATAATTAATTTAAACTCAATATGAAAAAACTATGATTCCTACTACATACATACATCTGATCGCACTATAACAGATTTATTATCCGGTTTCATTTTTCGTTTTTATTATCTACTCCACAAACGTATGAGCGATTAAATTCAAATTCACAGTCAATATTACAGTCTATAGCAGATTTTAAAGATATAATGAATAGAACAGTAGAAATTGCAATTTTCCAGAATTTCTAGAGATATGTATGTTCGACTTTCTACAAAACCAAAATAATAAATAGAATTGGAACAATATTTACCTCCAACTAGAAGAATTTATAGGATTACTGAAATTAAAATAACAGTTTGATTTAAATTTATCTGAAGAATGTTTTTCCTTGGCAGAAACAAAGTTTAAAATGAACGAGACTTGAGAGAAGAGCAGGAGCGCAGGACAAATACAATGGAAAATGCATTTTTTATAGTTTTGTTTTTTCATGTAAAGAATTTTTTTTGCTCGTCTCTAATGGCAACGAGCAACAGAGTACATTTGCACTCAAATAACGTGTATTTGCACACAATTTTTTTCTACTACACCATCAAAAATAACATAAAAAATTATCTATGTACGGCTGTTACGAGTACGAAATTGCTTGTCGTTATTTTAAAAACTTGGTAGAAATAGTATATTGTAGTCAATTTTTTTGTTATCACAGCTTACTTGATTCTATTTCTATAAATTCATTCGATGAAGTATCACCAAATTTTTGTTGTCCGATTACTAACGAAAGGAGGAAAAAGAGATATAAGAGGAAGAATTTTGTTCTTGAAAAGAGAATGTTTTCATTTCATTAGCCGCATTTCATGAATTCAACACACAAAATGTAATATTTTTTGTTTTTGAACAAAATTTTGATCCGAGTAGCATTTTGGTTCACAATTTTAATCCAAAAATAAAATTTGAAGCGCGTTCGATGGAAGTAAATTAACTGAAGTTGTAGTTATCTGTGAAAAGTCTGTTACTACTCGTCACTTTAGTTAAAAAATGAGCAATTGCATTAACTGAAGTGATATTTTGCTCGTGTGGATAAAAATATAAAAAAATTAAAGTTGGGCGGAATATGCCATTACTCAATGCCATTAACGGGCCCACGGTGCAATACCCGGAGAAACACCTTTTGTTTACCACCGGGAATCGAACCCGAGACCCTCGAATAATAAACCAAGGGCGCTACTTACTGTACTAATGAGGGCGGTTAAATGTGGATACTTCAAAGGAGTTAATGAGTTTTATTCGTATAGAATTACAAATTATTTTATTTTATTTTATCATTACAATTATTTTCTGTTACAAAATAAAGGATAAAGAAACTGTCGAAAAAACAGTGTTATTAATTATTATACTATAATTTTGCTTAACTAAACATAAAAGACTTAATTCTAAGACAATCAACGTTCTTGGTGTAGTATTGCTACACCAGATAATTGTGTCTACGATTATTGTTGATCCCGCGTTTCTCTCCTCGTGTGTTGTATTTCCTTGTCTGCTATTTTATATTTGCTCGTCATTTCCCACATTATGTTGTTATCTTAACTTGGGTTCTTCGATTTTCGATTTTGACATTTGTTTTCATTTGTGATTAAAAGGAAAATTTGTGTTAGAAATTATTAAATAAAATATTATAATAATATTAAAAATTTAATGTTTTGACATTATCTGAAGGCAGAAGTACCAATCGAACGGGTCGCTTTTCTTTTTAGCTCAATTACGTGAAGAGTAATTATACTATCTAAAGCGAAGAGTTGCGCTCCTTCAATTAAATTGAACGCTTCTGTGATTTCATGAATTGCGGCAATAGAAATAAATGAAAGCAACATGAATCTTGATTTGATTATAGTATATGACTGCGGGTGAATCGTAAATCAACCACATAGTTTTACGTCATTAGATTTTGTGAGAATTTTCACTTTTATCTAATTAACCTTCACTTCGTCGACAAAAAAAAATCAACGACTACCCGGGTAAAGAAAAGTGCAGTTCATATAATATTGCTTATATATTGTATAGAATATTGCAGTGCTACCCTGTTTTCAGTGTTGTTTTTTACTTTTGTTTTATTAATTATTCGTGTTTTTACCTCAAATATAATTTAGTTCGTGTTTGAGTTTTTGAATTCAGATTCGGATTCGGGAGATGATGCGTGATCTTTTCGATGGCGATGATATTGACCCGGATTATTTCCCCACAAATGATGCTGACGATTGCCTGATTAAATTGAAGAGGTTATTCCTGATATGAAAGAGAATTCTGAATCAGAAGCTGACGACGAAGAGATTGTAGTAGCTAACAATGCATAGATCACAACAGTGAACACATAAACTCAGTCGACGGAAAACGTTAAGGAATTTTATATTGGTAAAGATGGTACCAAATGGAGCAAAATAAAACCGAGTTTACATCGTTTGCTTGCTCACAATGTTATTCGTGAATCTTCATTTATGGGTCCTCATCCTAACACCAAAAATTTGAATGACGTAGATACATTTGATACGTTATTTAGCAGCTCAATGTAAACAATAATTTGTAAGAAAACCAATAGAAAGGCGCAGAACGAATAAAACGAATAAAAGCTGTATACCCGAGGAATTCAAACCATCAAAGACCAGAGAGGTTTTGTCCAGTAAATTTGGTTTTGGAGAAAAAATAGTGCTCTGCTCTAATGTACCAAAAACAAACAAGGCTGTGGTATTATTGTCAACCCAACATAACGACGATAGTATTTCTGGAACGAAGCAAAAGCCTGGGATAATTCTATATTATAATTCAACCAAAGGTGCAGTCGATACTATGTACAAAATGTTATCGTAGTATACGACAAAACGTAAAACCAATCGTTAACCCCTTGCAATGTTTTTCAACATAATCGATATAGCGGGACGTGCAGCTTACATTATTTTTACGACCAATAATCCATCAAAAAACTGTAAAAACCAGTCGTTGTCGTCAATTTTTAGAACAACTGGGTGAAGCCTCTGTGTTCCTCTAATAAAAAAGAGAGCCTTACTTCCAAGAGTTGTAAGTCATTATGCCACGAGAAGTGCAATACAATGTGTTCTAGCCGCTTCCATTGAAGAGATACAAGGTCACAGTGATGTTCAATTTATACCGGATAAGTTAATTGGATCGTGACGCATCTGGTCGGCTAACACATAAAGGCCAATGTTTTATGTGCTACAGTGAAAAGAAAAGAAAAGATCCACAAGAAAAATTTGTGTACAGTGCCAAAAACCAATCTGTCAAGCACACAGCCTCACCGCACACATATGGCGAACTAATTTCTAATATTTAAGTTTTTCTTTTTTCTAATATTTATTTTTTTTTCTAATCTTTCTATAATTTTATCTGAACATTTTTGTTTATTTTTAATTTTTTTATACTGAAATGTGATATACCGGGTGTTTCTTTTAAACTGAGACGATCAAATATCTCGAAAAACCGCGGGGGGAAATACATTAGTGCAAAAAAATAGTCCCCACCCCCGCTTTGTTGGGGCGAGGGTAACTTTTAAACTAAGATAGGAAGCCATATTTTTTTATTGCAGATACGAATTCTATGACTAAAAGTACGTATGATTTGAATGAAATATTTTGTTCTGTTCATGATAGATGGCGTTGTAATCGACGAAATTCAGTTTTTTCAATTTCTCCTTCTTAGAACACACGCATTCGATTCTGCAATACGTTTGAAATAAAAATCATCACATTTTCATTGGAAATACTCGAAATTCGTCATCAAAACAATTTATTCAGTTTTATAAATCAAATTTAACGTTTGTGTTATTTCTTATCTTCATGTTTTTCGTAATTGCAAAATAAACGACAAAATACTTTAGAATGAAGCGTTTAACTGTGCCAGAGAAAATTGAAATGGTTCTGGTTTATGGAGAAGCTGACAGAAATCTTGAAAATGCTGTTGCTAATTACGCTGAACGTTTTCCGGATAGGATTCGTTCACGTGCTTCATTTGGCCGTACTATCAAACAATTTATTACTGATGGAAATGTATGGAAATGGAAATTTACCCAGGTAAATACCGACAAGGTGAAGGTTAAACTCCAGCATTTCATTTTGTATCTTCATATTTGAAAGTAATCCTAGTCAACACATAATTTTGAGGCGTACGTTGACCGTCATTGTCTATAGCAGGCTTCTGCGGTTTGTGTAATTTGAATTATTAACCCGGTTATTTTGATTCTGCGACAATAGCATCACGGTGTAAAGAACGAATTGGCGAGAGACCATGCGCAGGATTAAAACCGGTGGAGCCTGATTGTTGACTCAGTAATGGCGTTTATCAACTGGTATAATAATAATAATTTTGATTCTAATCATTAATCGTTAAATTGCCAAATGAATTAAATTCTTCAATATTAAATATTTTTTATTGAATGACCAATAGAATATTCAGAAAAACATAACATAAACTGTCTAACTCTGTATGAACTTTCCGAATGATTTATACTGGAATGGGGCTCTACCGTTTTTCCAAAGCTGCTGATGTTCTACGGATATATACTAATGATCAATCGATTTCGTACCGGTTCTATTTATTATGACAACATTCTGGAAAACCAGAAGGAGCTCAATGGATCATAAGCCTAAAAAAACGGTGCTCATAAATAAAACGTATCCAAGCCTTTAACAAACGATCATTTGATTTGGCACAATGTGTATACATATATACACCAAGGTTCTACTATGCGTTCATTCTAGGTGCGTCTATTCGTTCTTGTATCGGTTTAAAAAATAACCAAACACCCGCTTAGAGTCGGTTCTTAATTATGCGTCACTATATTTTTTCTTGTAATATTTGGTTTTTACAGACAATTAATGAGAATTCTCATTGCCATGATAACATTTAATGAGAATAATAATGAATATGTATATGCATCCCCAAAATATACACGCAACAAAACCTCTATAATGGTTAAAATGGAATCACGTCTTACAAAATGGATACAAGAACAAAATTATCGGATTAAAAATATTTATAATATTCATGAAACAAGAATATTCTGGAAACGCCTGCCTATCAAATCATTCGTTTCAAAATGGAAAGCAATGATCAAAGATTTTATTTTGGTAAAGAGAGTCTAACACTTCAATTATAGGTGAAAATGCTGCAATGGATCAATGTGGAATTCAAACCATTTTTAATTTATGATTCCGAAAATCCCAGAGCTTTAAAATGTATACAAAAGAGACGTCTTTGTCTTGGAATTTTATTTGGATAAATGTGTCGAAATGCTTTTCTGTCTAATATATTTTAATTTGTTCGCTATCTAATTTCAGTTTGCATCTCTACCTGTGGAACCGAATAACAACGCAAAGCGGGATCTTCCTGTACGTACAATATACATATTTGCAACACATTTAGAGAAACTGTTTATTGTAGTAACCAGAACAAACTAGAATTATTCTTTATTATTGACCAAACGTGTTGGGGTTAATTACACATATCCCGGATAAAAATACCAGATATTAAAATTAAATTTATTCAACCGCAAAATAACAGATGAGAAATATGTATATATATATATATATATATATATATATATATATGTAGATACAGCCATATAACTTGTATACTTGAATTCATAGGTGATTAAATCAAACTTCAACCTACTCGTTAAAACGAAATATGTATTAGCATTTTGCAAAATTATACCACTACATAGAGTATGTGTATGTCTGGAGGAAGATTTTTATATTTTTTTGCAAAATCATCGCAATTTTATAACAAAGACCTAATCAAATCAATTTCCGTTGTTTTGTGTTGTGGTTTATGCGCTGTAGTCGAGTTATGTATAATATCCGCCGCATTAAATTAGTCTCACTCTAATTTATAATTCAAATTTATTCCAAAAAAATTCATTATATGAGCGACTTAAATTCATTTATCATTCTTATATTTATAGTCTCATCCCGATACTAGTTTGTACATACAAATAAATTTAGATTAATTCCCTTTCTCGAACCCAGTAAAACATAATTACGACGATGATCTTCATGAATTTATCAGTCAGAAGAGTAAAGTAATAATTATTATTATTGTAACTATGTATGGTACGTACAACTATTGGTTTTTTTTTTGTAACGAAGTGTCATAATAAATATCTATAAATTGGAATATGATAAATGATTGATTTATACAATAAAATAATAAATTGAAAAATTAATCAGCTTATTGTATATATTCTACTTATCAAATACTTCCCCCTATATAGTACTATTTTTACCACTACAATCTCTTTTTCGACAAGTAAAATTCCGTAACAAATTTTACTTTTCTTTGTACACGATATTTGAGAAAATTAATTTTTTTCTTTATCTTTTTAAGAATTTTGACAATTAACGATTTATTTTTAATTTTAGTTTTATGGTTATGGTGGATTAGTTAATTCTTACAAGAACTTTTTGATTTTGTTCATACACAAAATAAATTAATCAATCATCGATCATTTATTATAGACATAAGAATAACATGAAGTAGACAATTGATTATTTAATCGTTTTGATAACGATCATTAGTTAATAAGATTTCTTTCGTTTTTGAGTTGAGAAAATGAAAAAAAAAAAAACTATTTGATGGATTGGATTGTATACACAAAATGCTACTGTACTATAAAGATTTTCATCTTCATAAGATTAATTGTTTTATTTTAAGTTATGTACGTTCAATGGATTGTTAATTGAAAAGGATGTTTTAAATAAATGAAAGTTTTTGAAAATATCCGTGTTAAATTAATTTCATTATAATCGAGCGTGTTGTGAAAGTGATTTTCAATTTACGGTTTGACATTTGAAATCTAGTCAACATTAGCAAATAGTCCTTGCGAAGTTAGAGTTATTTTTAAATATTAGGGAGCAGTTGAAATGAGGTAAAATACAGAATGATCGCCTTTGAGACATACTAAGGCTTAGAGCAGAATACGTAAAATACATGTGAGATTTTTATCGCGTTTAATGAAACTCTTCACGTTTTTAAGTGAAGGATTATCGTTAATTGACGTGCGTAAATCACTATATTGCAAGTACAAAATAACGGTAGTAAGAGAATAGTGTGGCACGAAAATTATCATGATGAAAGGTATCATTTGAAACTAGTAAGGTTCCTGACTTACGTATTCGGTATACAACCATGCTATAAACGACTCAGAAATATCACCTAAATAGTTGAATGTTTTTAAATCCGATGAATATTCTGGCTCTAAGTTATATGTAGTATATAGATAATATGCTTTCAGTTGCTCTCAGTTGCGCATTCAGAAAACCTATTATGCCTCGGATACCCCTGATATGAAACTAATAAAAGGCTAAGCGAGATTAAGTAATGGTATATGTTACCCTTGTTATAATGTAAGATACATTATTAGTATTGGAGGGAATACAATAACACAGTATTAAAACTAAGGTGCGAGTGATTAAAAAGAATTTTCAGCGACAAAAGGTCCGTATAAAATTTACAAATTTAGTTCTTATGAAAAATATAATTAAAATTGCTCAAGCAAATTAAGAGAAACAATATTCCATTTTACAGATTAATCTTTTTATTAGAGACATTAAGCGATAACATAGCAGTCGACAGTAATTAGATGTTTTTGAACCATCGACAATAATTAGACAACCATATGTATGGTAATTTTTTTACTTACTGGAATTTCATTTGATCGTTCACTTTTGGGAGCCTATAAACATATGTATGAAAACGCAATAATAGGTTGCTGCTTCTTAATAAAATGTATCCCAGAATATTAAATAACACTGGTAACGCGACGACTATTCACAATACGGTCGATACAAACTTGATGATTATGATCACACAACAACGTCCCAACAAGACATATTGGTATTAAAATCCATAGCAGATAAATTGTACCATATTCGCCTCTACTTTCGAAAACACTAAAAGCGCACATGAATGTGGAATACTGTAATTCGGTAAAATCTATCAAATATATGCAAATATGCGACCAAATGGAGCGATATTATAGTGATCGGCGTTACAGATCAAAATGCACCAATCGATAAAGCTATACTAAATTTGAAATGAGCCGTTACCTCAGCATTTTACGATTCCCAATTCACACTATATAAAATCTACCTTGAAAACGGAGAAAAAGTTTATTTCACGGCAGACAATGCACGAGAGCGCGCTGCTTTACCACCACACAAAACAGCATTCTTTTCGTTGTGCCAAGATGTTGCATTGCTGATTTTTCAAAACCACATTGCATTGATTTTTTCAAAAATTTACTTTTAATTCAGAATTAGCTGGATTAATTATCCAAAATTTAAATAATTGCATTTAATTTTGATATACGAAATTTGTTAACTCCAACCTATGATAATCTTTAGTTTTAAATTTCGAAATACGATTGAATTGGATTGACATTTTAAATTCCATAATATTTCAAATATCCTAATTTTTTTAAATTGGTTATGGCTTAGACTCTAAATGTATTCAAATTAAAAATTATAAACTGTAAGTCGAAATTTAAAATTTAAGAAATTCCAACATTTTAAATGAAAATTAAAATTAAACTTTTGAATTAGAATCGTAAAATTCGTTTTTAAAACTTTCAAAATTCGATAATCTCAAAAGATATTTCCAAAAATTCTCAAAAATTTCTAAAATTTAAGTTCAAAGTTTCATCAAACTAATTTTTAGATTACCTTTATCGATATTTATTAAATTGATATTTTTTTTGATCCGCGCAATTTTTAAATTATAATTTTAGGTATGTAATGTCCTAGAATTATAGAAATGTTAAATATCATTAAAATCGAATTTTGTAGAGCTCTTAGATTTTTAAAAATAAACATAGTAATGTAGTGTTAAAATTCAATAATTCTAATTTATATGTAAAACTTACAATTGTAAGTGGTTTCAAAAGTTATATAAACTAAAATTGTATTTCCAGAATTCCCAAAAATTTTCAAAATTACTACTTTAAGTTCAACATTTAACATTTATCGAAATTTAATTAATTGGAAGAAAAAAGACTTATTATTTTCAAAATTTGAAAATTTTGAAATGTATGTAAATAAATAAATGTAGACCCTAAAATGACCAGAAATATTAGAAAGCTTTCAAAATTCAATTAAACATTGTGAATTTTAAAATTAAGTTGATAATTGCACTTTGCTTCAAAAATTTAAAATAATAATGATTGTCATTTCACAAATATATTCAATTTCTACTAGAAATTGATGTCGAATTCCGATTTGTGAGAGTGTGAAAAATGTAGAAGTTAACAACAAAAATTACAATATTGATCTTTCATTGATCAAATTTGTAGCTTCCTATAATTGTAGGACGATTATTACTCACCTAAACATCAATTGGAGTTCTCATTCCACTATACACGGAAGAGTGATCGAATTTTAATTCCCAGGATTTTAATCCATACTTGACTTAAAATCGTAAAACAAGGAAATGAACATAACGAAGTTTTATGTGTTTTTGTTTCCAATACCTTTCAACTCGTTTTATGTTGTTTCATATAAAAATAAAAATAAATCACATGCAAGTGGAATTCAGCATCAAAATAAAATTCATATTCTGTTTTTTTTTCAATTTCAATCCCGGGGTTCGTTTTGTTTAATCCCGGAATTTCGGGATCTTGGATTGGAAACACTAGTACCAATTTAGACCAACACGAAATGCAATAAATTTCCATTAAATTTTGGTATCATCGTGCCATCAATGGGGCATGCTATACGACTTTTCTTTAATTTAGTTCAATTCTTATTCGTAGGTGGCAATAGCGTAGGAAGGGTATACTTGACGTTAAAACACAAATAATTTAAGCAACAAAAATTCGTTAATTAAATTCCACCACTTTTCAAGTGAACACAAATTTAAAAAAAAAATGGATCATAAGTTTGAGAACTGGTAAGACGTCATCAAAATGATCTCAAGTTTTTAGATACCAATTTCAATAGGTGCATTTAAAATTCTCAAGGCTGGATTAATTCCATCCCAAAATATTCCACTACGTAAGTTTGAGATAACGAGAATTAACAATGTAGCAGAAGGGACGAACGAAATTGCAATCGGACTGAAATTGGATTGCTGGTGTTGTGATGGTTTCAGAACCGGAACATATCGAGTCCTGCCGAGCAATCACCGTAGAAATTAAAAATAGTAATAACGATGGAACAGTCATTGTTTTCATAGAAGATCAAACAACACAAATCCATATTAATACAAACAACAGGACGACAAAAATGCATTCTACTTTCGTTTCTTTTCTTCGGTTTTCAAATATCATCAACGAGCAATTACAATATTTTCCCGGATTGGATTTAGATCTATTTAATTTAGAATTAGTTTGGTGGTAAAAGATTAATTCATCCTGAAATCGATATTAAAGATCAACTTTTAAAAACGCTTTTTAAGTATAGAGACTGCGACTGCAATGATTTTCTATTCATTCAAAATATTTTTTTGAATAACAGAAATGTGATTTGAAAAATATTTAAAGTTATGACATAAAGGATTTACATCACTTTGCAACAAAGCGATATCTGGAAACTTTCGAAATCTAGAGACTCGTATCGAGCAATAATTGATTGTAGCGAAATACTTGTACACAAATCAGAGGACCTTCTCATCATCAACTTAAAAATAGAACAACTTTCAGATCATTAGTTGGTGTCGATGAAAACGGAATGGTTATTTTTGTTATCGAGACGTTTGGAGGTGCAATTTCTGATAAAGAAATTTATTTCACAACTTATATTTAATAAAATTAATTATGTATATTATGTGTTTACTATTTGGCAAATTTGTTTTTAATGATATTAATCAAATAATACTTAAAATCAGGTTAATTATTCGTCTCTAAATACATCATACATTGTTGAAAACCAAATATGTAATAATAATATGGTTTGACAATACCCAATCGCGACGGTGCTGTCACGAAAATAGCGGCAAGGATAGAACTATAAGCATGCCCCTTTGATTGAGAATAATTAAACAAATTAATAAATGTGTGTAAGTTAATCTTCAACAAATAAAGAGTATTCCCTTAATTAATTATCATAAAAATTTAAAATAAAGTTGTTTTGCAATTCTTACAAAGTAACGCAATAAAAAAATCTACAATTAGGGGCTCTATATAATTATATTTAATTATTTATCTAGAGCGAGATGCAATATCAATTTGTGAATCACACTGCATATACAAAAATGCAAACAAGTTCTGTAAATCAGAGTAACCATAGAAAACTGGTATGAATTTCATTCTCTCCGTACAAACGACAATATTTTACAGCGTAATAGTCACCCGTACAAACTGCATATTTTTACAGCGGATTTCAAATGTTTCTATGAAATAAGTGAAAATCAATACGCATTTTCTATGACACTCTGATTTACGCAGAACTTGTTTCTCGTTTCGGCTGTATTATATGCCATGAACTATTTACGTATCAGTTAATAATTATGAAACTGGTTAAATTACCTGGAAAATTGTTGTCTCTTGTTGTCCCTATGGGTTTGATTGTTTCTTCGTTGAAATTAAATACCCTGTAACAAGCAAATTATTTATACCCGATTTAAGTACGATACATACACACATCAGTGTTTTCTGCGAAAAATTCTTTGGAAAATACACATTTTCAAATTCGTAAATTCACAATTTTGCATAAAACAATTGACAATTAAATTTTAAGAATTTTTATGTTCGGGCCCTATATAACTGCTAATTTACATGTTCGAGTAGTAGTATGTGTGTATTTACCAAATGTTTTATTGAGGCTGCGTGCCATACTCAAGATAAATCAAAAACTTCGGTAAATTGTAATTTTAGTACAAACTTAACTCTTTTTTCGTGCCAAATTTGAAGTAATTTTTTTAGTAAAAAATTTGTTTACGGGAAAAATATATAGGTTTGAAGGGTTAAATTCACTGGTGATAAAATAAACGTCAAATAATATTTTTTTTATTGTCGTCAAAACTTGAATTTTAAAAATTGGAGATGGAACAAACTAATGCCGTATGTTGAATAAAATAATAATAATAAATTAACATTAATAATTTTAATGTGTGGCGAGTTAGTTAAATAGTTAAACAAATACCTTCAGCTACAAGAATGCATTTTGCAAGAAATTGATGAACCGTGGGATGTAAGTATTTTGTGTGCCAATAAAGTTTGATCGAAATTTTGGTTTTTTAAAGATATTTTAGCGTAAAGTAACTAGATGTATTGATTACAAGCCTCCAGTGATCGTAGCAATTTTAAATGGGGATTATAAAGAAACAAAAGAAAATATTAGGATAATTCCTGAATCTTTTCGTAAATTGGTGGCATTAACCCCAGAAAAGCTGTACGGTTGAAGCATAGATATAGAAGTTTCTTTTTTGTTTAGATTGTGGTACCAGTTACCGAGTTGTATCTAAGGCGATGATAATGTTTAGAAGCACTATCAAAAATATTATTCACAAATATTTGAAAAAATTTCGCATGACATACTCGTAGTGCAGAAACCACCAGCAATTGAGGCATTAGATGCAATTGGCATTAAATTTGCATTTAAAGCTCGTTCGCAAATATTTAATAAGGCGGTAGGTGTCATCGATGGATGTCACATTAAAAACAAATGTCCTCCCAACCAAAGGGACCAATACATTAATAGGAAATTGGATTATTTTATTCAACTGCAAGCGGTTTGCGATGCAGATTATAAAATAATAAATATGTGTGTTGGTTATCCAGGTTCGGTACATGACCAACGAGTGTTAGTGAATAATCAATTATACAGAACCGCTACATTTCAACCCGAGGGTTACTTTTTGTTGGGTGATGCGGGGTATAAATGCATGGTGAAACCTATTACAATTTTAACATCATACAAAGGATTTCATTTAACTGATGTACAAACACGCTTCAATCATGCGCATTTTCTTAAAATGCGTATTACTTTTGAGCAGACATTTGGTATGCTAAAAGCAAGATGTCGATCGATATTTTTTAAAAGCCTTGAGTAGGAAGTGAAAAGATGCATTCAGGTGGTGTGCGCATGCTGTGTCATTCATAAAATTTGTTTAGCATCTGGTTCTTTCACTGATTTTGAGCCAATGCCGACGACAGACCATTATGAAACTAGTGATCGTAGCAATTTTTAATGGGGATTATAAAGAAACAAAAGAAAATATTAGGATAATTCCTGAATCCTTTTTAAATTGGTGGCATTAAGGCCAGGGACTATATAGATGCAATGGAATTTCGGGATGAGTTATGCTCGAGAATATAACAATAATAACAAAAAATGTTGAAAATAGCAATTAACTAAAGCGTATGTGTTATCTTCATTTATCACAATATTTTATCAGTTATCCATTTTCATATCCAATCAGTTATCGTATGCCTTCAAATTTTCTTCATCGGTTTACTCAAGTTCCGGCAATTCTGAATTGGGAAACATATTCTCAGCTGAAGAGTTTAAAGTTTTTTCAATGTTGCGAACGTCGTCTGCAGTTGATTTCACAATTTCAAGCAAATCCTTTTTGTGTGTTTTCTGCAGTTTTCCGGCAACACTTCGACGCAATCCGAATCGGAACAATCTATTTCTATTGCATCATCTATTGGAGGATTGATAATCGATGACCAGGTTGGTCCACTGTCAATAATATAGGTCGGATGAAGTCTATGATTATTTTTCAGAAAATCGTAGAGAACGTCAAATAGTTCCCATTGAGTCGGAAGTAACGCCCCATCTTCCGTAGAAACTTCAGATTGTGGTTGTATTAGTTTCTGACATAAGAAAAGTATATAAGCATCATGGATTAGGTTCAAAGGTTACACCAAAATGTACCTTCTTTTTTTTTAAATATTTTGCCACTTTTGAGTTGAGAGTGGCTGTTACAGCACACATAGACCGATGACGGTCCGTTGTGATTAAGTCACTTTTGAGTTACATTTCTAACATTCATTTTTAATTTGGCCTCATCGATAACTTTTCTGTAATAAAATAAACACTTGTATGTAAATTATAATCTAAATCATAAACGTATAATAACCGCTGATGCACTTACTCCCAGCACTTCAATGGGTTGCAGCTTTTGTACTGGAACGCGGAATCCAATTTCATTCTGGCTTTGACTAATGTCCGTTTTTCCTCCAATGTCCCTAAAATAAAAGTAAAAATGAATCATTTTTCCGAATAATTTTTGGGGTTTTTTCCATTTTCGTAAAACAGTAAAATATTTAATTATGTATATTAATTAAAATGTTACAAATATACTATATGTATACTTATAACAATTGAAATCACTTTGAATGTCAAAAAACAGCAACAACAATCATTTACCTTCTTTTGCACTATTTACCCTACTTTTTAGTACAGGATTTCAATTTACTTAATTTGTTACCGAAAATGTCATTGATCTTAAGTATGGCACGCGGCCTGAGTATGAATGTACTTGAATGAATTGCTCTGAACATATTGAGATATGACATTCTGGTTATGACTGGAAGAATCATAACATTTGAATATTGCTGTTTTGACGAAACTTGTTTATTATTATAACGATGATGCCGACACGTAACTTAGACACAAACTCAAACATAAAATATTTCCGATGAAGTTCTCTGAAATATATAATAAAATACTTTTATAGACATATTAAATTACATGTCTCCTTAAATGGTCTTCACACTGAATTTTTTCCTCAATTGGAATGCTGCAGGCGCATTAAAGCAGAATTTGGTAAAAAATAATTTTATTATTAATCAAACTATAATAATTTACCTTTCAATATCATGAATAATTCTTCCAATTTCGATTGTTTAAATGTATCAAAACATCGAATAGTTTTTCAGAACTACTAAATTTATCGATGTTGCCTTTACCCAGCATATTCTGTGTTCTTGATCGCTCAGTTGCGCCTAAATTCGGTTAAATGAGAATTTTATGCACGAACCATCTATGCTGCTTACTATGGGTGTTTCAACAGGTGCGCTTCAACTTTTTTCCGATACGGACGGCGAACGACGCCATATTTTTTATTGTTCTTTTGTCATTTGGAAACTTCATTAGTATACATTTCATCATGGAACGCTACACACTTGAACAGCGATTGCAAATCGTGCAAATTTTTTATCAAAATAATCGTTCTGTTGCTGCTACTTTAAGAGCATTACGGCCATTTTACGGTCCATTTAACAAGCCAGCCCATTCGACAACCGACCGTATAGTGGCAAAATTTGAGTCTACGTTTTCGCTACATGTTCCGGTGCCCTCGAGAGCCAGAAGTGCTCGAAGTGTTGAAAACATCGCAGCCGCCAGGGCTTCAGTTCAAGAAGTCACGAATGTGTCGCTCAAACGACGTTCGCAACAATTGGGCCTTTCTGTGACATCATTGTGGCGAATTTTACGTAAAGATCTTGGCCTACATCCGTATAAGATCAAGCTGACACAACAACTAAAGCCGTTTGACCATTTGAAGCGACGCCGATTCGTGAATTGGGCTCAAGAGCAAATCGAAAATGATGCAGATTTTCACCGAAAAATCATCTTCAGCGATGAGGCTCACTTTTGGCTAAATGGATTTGTCAACAAGCAAAACATGCGTTACTGGGCAGGAAGCAACCCACACGTGATTCATGAGGCACCGTTGCATCCCGAAAAAGTCACTGTTTGGTGCGGATTACATGTCATTGGGCCATATTTTTTCATCGACGATAACGATCGCCACGTTACTGTTAATGGAAATTGATACCGCGATATGATAAACGATTTTTTTTGGCCGCAATTGAATGGAATGGACTTGGACGACATGTGGTTTCAACAGGACGGGGCCACATGTCACACAGCACACGATACAATCGCGTTATTGAAGACTAAGTTCGATCAGCGTGTTATTTCGCGAAATTTGACACCTCTAGATTATTTTCTTTGGGGTTATGTGAAGTCATTGGTCTATGCCAATAAGCCGGCGACGTTGCAAGAGCTCAGCGCCAATATTGAACGTGAAATTGCTGGAATTTCGGCCGATTTATGCGAAAGAGTGGTCGAAAATTGGGTTCAACGATTGGAGTTCGTAAAACGAGCATGCGGTGGTCATGCAAAAGAAATCGAGTTTCATACTTAAATGTATATGTTCAAGTTCGTTAATAAAAAAAAAGTTAGCTCAATAGTCGAACAGTTTGTGTTTTATTCAAAAAAAAAGTTGAAGTGCTCTTATTGAAAAACCCGAAATAGTTAAGGTAGATCTGAGCGTGTATTTAACACGTTAAAATGACGAAATGTTCTCATTGATAGCTTCATTGGAACTCTATTGATGATTAAAGGAGCAGTTCATAGTGCTTGTAGCAATGATTTGTTAGGGGTGTTATCAGGTGGAATAAATTTGAAAAACCATAAAATTGGTTTTAATATTTTGTTTATTAGCCAACCCACATATGGACCTTAGATTTGAGAAACCAGAGTTTTCAAATGTTTCATACAATGTAATATCACAAAGTGAGTCGTGACCGATATGCTTCGAATGCAAGAAGGAAGTGAGTCACAACCACAACCAATTGAAACAGGATTGGCCAATTCCGACAAAGAAAACTTTAATTTGGGATGTAATTTTGGCAAACGAAATCAACCCATAGCAACACCACAAGTTCTCCAGTAATCCGAAGAACCAACATTTTGTTCTTTAATTTAATTTTGTTTTATTCTAGTATATGAAATATTCCTTAAATATTTTAATTATTGAATTCTAAAGACATCAGACTAAAAACGATCTGAAATATCCATGAATTGATACGGTTAAAATTTGTTTGAGTGAATATATTATAGTTAATATTAAAGAACATGGGATGCCTCTCATAACATAATATAAAATAATTTAATAATCTCTGAACACCACCATTATACAGCTGTAAAAATTTCCACATATTTTTTTATTGAAACTAACAACCATAATCAATAAATTCTTTAAATTCTTTTGTTGCATGTTAAATCACACTTTTGAAATTGGTTAATCAATAAAAATCCCAGTCCCATTCCATCCGTGTCTGAAGTGGTTAAAGCTCTATATAATTTTACCATATAGACATAAATTGTTGTTGCTAAATTAATCGCCTTACAATAAAAATTCTTTGAATATTAAATTAAGTTTAGTATAGAAAATCGTAATGGACATTCTTTCGACTTTTTTTTTTTTAATGATGTCATTCGATATGTATATACACTAATACTAATAATAAGGAAAAGCATTTGTACACAATGAAATTCCACAATAATTTTTTAACGTAAATTAACAGTCATGTCGTATATTACATATTTTATAATGTCTATAGTTAATACTCCAATTGAGGATAAAACAGGAATTCCATACTACGTATATAAATTGTAAAAGGAAACTTCCATAATTCAAATACGAAACAAAAAATTCATTTTCTTTGTAGTACGGTAGTATATTTATTGGAAAATCGCGTGATTTTTGTTTTTCAGTTTTTCCGTCGTTTTTTTTTATCAATTTTATTTTTTAGTGAAAAATAAACATCAAATTAATAATGTTAACAACACAACAAATAAATAAGGAGGAAATGGAAATGCAGGTATTTTAATAAATATAAATTCCTTAGATTGGAATTTCAGATAGACACTACATATTTTCCTCTTTACTAAGCATAATGGAAAACCATTATGTCTGTCTAATGTATATAGTTTACAATTATATTGGTATGTATGTAGTTTGAGAATATAACACTTGTTGTGGTTTCAATTTATTTCGTTGTTTGTATTCTAGCGTGGAAATTTCTCACAATGTAATTATGAGGCGAAATTTAATACATATTGTATTGTTTGGCAGATTCACGTTTGAAATTATTTTTTCAACTAATACTCAATTATAATTTATAACATCAGATTTAAACTGAAAAACATCTGATAAACTAATTCCAAATTTTCAAGATTAACAAGAAACAAAAGCACGAAAAATTGGGTTTTGAAATATAAATTGCAGAACCATCCAGTGACGATTTATTCTAAAGTGTTATTTGCAAATTTACAATTAAACCACATAGTCCTATGGTTTCAATATTTGAAAGAAGTGGTTTGTTCCAACGAGAAGACTAATTGTTTTGTTTGCAATTTAGGCCATTGGTTGAACTAATTTTGGCAGTTTACAGTTAAATTTGTTAAATCTTACTGCAAACTTCGTTACTATTAGCTGGTACAATTTAAATTTGGTGTTCCACAATTCCTACGCTCTTAAAAGCCAGAGTCATGTCAAAATTTGCATTTAATTGGTCTACCATATTTGTCTAATAAATTCCACTACAGACAGCTATAGGTAATATTGACAGATTGATTGAAGAAGTATTCGTTTGAAGTGGTACTACTGTTGATGTAGAGGTTAATATCTCTTTGTTATTTATCTTAAGATCGTGAAATGAGGTATGTTGATGGCGACGATACACACGACATGGCCAGAATACAGACAATTAAAGCACAATTTCTCGCATTCATGAAGCTTAGCCATTTTACATTTTAAATTATGTAGATGCAATTTGATTTGAGTTTGATAATCATGCACTCCTTGTTTCATATGGTAAATTGATGACATTTAATTTTGATAATTTTTGTGGAAGTCGTACATGATTGTTGGTTACAATTTTCTAAAGCCATGCAACGGTGTTGTAGAAATTTAAGAAAACCTAAAAGGTAAAGAAATGTTTACTGTTTTTACCTTAGTCTGATGTATCGCATATGGAACTCAAATTCTTGATCCACTATAGGGTTTTTATGAATTGATAAACGCCAAACATGTCACGAAAAGTTTCAAGGTAATTTCTACTAAAATTTGGAGTTGTTAGTTTTGAAAACTTCATCGCATCTTTTGGCGCTGATTGGAAACTTTGATCACGTTGGTTTCTAGCATTTCTCTTTGATGTGTAGTAATGCTGTCATAGTTTCATTGAGTGATTTTTGCATAATTTATGAAAAACGAGATGTACTAAGCAATGAAATCGATGCACTTTATAATTTAATTGACACAATAAACACTAATGCGTCTTCGAAAAACACGGTCCTGGTCACGATTGTGTACAAAAATCCAAAATAGATGCAAACCATGTTTGCTACTCAGTTCAAACACACCAAAAACTATTTAGGTTTTATTCTTGGTTTTGCTTATATGGATTGATTTTTAACCCCCTTGTTGGAAAAGCAATCTCGATTTTGGCTTGAATCAAACATAACAACCCGATTGCTTTTATTTTATTTGTGTTAGTTATGTATTTGTCAAAAATATTATTTACGTTAATGTTTTGTCAACTTTTGAACAAAAAATGTTATTGAACAATTTACCTAAAATAGCAAATACATTTAAATCAATTAAAACTTGTTCCATACTTTAAAATATGTCGGTTTTAAATACTATTCCTTGATGTTCAAATGACAATGTTATTGTTATTCCAATTGAAAGTACTTTTATCGGTAAAGCACTTTTTCCAAATTCAGATTGCATTTTTTGGTCAATCGAAATTGACATTAGTTTGCTGTTTTTGATCTCAGTGATGAGGTTAAAGATGTAAAATTCAACGATTCTGCCCAGTTCCCGGGTTTGGGCAGTTACTAGTTACTTCTTAAAATCATCTTTAAAGCGAAGTACACAAAACTATTTTATCTGTTAGTTTTAATTTTCTCAATAAAAATCTACAGTTTATTTGCAAATATGTTTTATTTTTGTATATTTAATGCGATCCGTGTCCTTCTATCCAAATTGCAATGCCTTGAAGCTTTACCAGCCAAATCCACCCGCCACAACGAGATCTAGTCCATAATTTATTACAATTTATAATTACACCAGTTTCCAATTTTATTGCACTTGCCGTTCGCGAGAAAAGCGTGGATGGATTTTTTAACATCAAATTGAGCCTTCACCGCCACTTTCTATCTTTTGATGTAATTGAGATATCGAGATAAAACCTGATCCAGAATATATTACAAATTATTTACAGTTCTCTACGCCACCATATTTGCGATAGAACTGGATATTATTTACAATATACGGTATACGTACATACACCGTATCATACACAAGGTATATGTATACCGTTTAGTGTAAATAGTAATCAGTTATATTCCAAATCTAGTGTAATAAATTATGAAACGCGATTTTTATTAAAATAAGTTGATTTTTACACAAAATAATTACTGTTTATTTTTCGGCGTCTTATCAGTGAACTGTAATTAATTTGTAATAAATTCTGGCCCAAGTCCCATCTTGATCTCACAATTACATCAAAAGATACAAAGTGGCGTTGTAGGTTCAATTTGAAGTTACACCGCCCACGGTTTTCTCGCGAACGGCAAGTGTATTAAAATCGGGACCTGGTATAATAAAATTGTTATAAATTTTGGGCTAGATCTCGTTTGGCGGGCTGATTTGGCAGGTGCAGCTTCACGGCAGATTGCGGCATACTTTTAATAACATAATTATGTTACCAATAAAAACAATAAACCCCCGCTCCTGTACTTCTTTTCTATAAATAATAAATAAATAATAGTAGGTTTCTTTTACAAAATACATTAATCAAATAATAAGAGATATTTCGCAAAATGTTGCTGTCACTTACAATACTCCATTAATTTAATTAAGGCACAAACGTGTTAAAACTAATGGTATCTTCTATTTATCTCGCCTTTTAAAATTTTGATCTTCCAAACTCCTGCCTATGAAAGAAGTATTTTTTACGAAATCAGTATTTTCAAATCTTTGCTAAAATCGCGGGGTTTAAGACAACGATACTTAGACTTTAATTTGAGAGTTTCGTAGAACAATTTTTTTCTTAGAATTTAATTCTCTATATAACTGTGTCCCAAGGGTAACCCTATTTTTACAGAAAAAACCTGAAATTATGTGTACAAATTGCACTTTTCTTGCATATTAACTCGTTTTTGACCAGATTTACCGATCGTACTTTAATCAGTTTTTCGAGAAAACAAATTTCCGTAATCTGATTTTTTGATAAATGTAAGAATATTAAATGGTCTACGATAAAAAAGAAATTCATTTTTATAAAATTGAAAAACAATTTTGGTGGAAATTTATAGAGGGAAGAATTTAGAGATGATTTCGCCACACATTTACCTAAAAAACGAGCCATCTTTCATATGTAATTATCCGGCATTAGTTTTTAATTGATAGCCACAAATACATTACCATGCCCGCTTGTTTTCCAAATATTTGACGCCCTGTATCTTGTGCATTATAAAAAGAAAAAACATAAAATTTTGATATGACTTTCGGCTCCATATATTGAATTTGTTAGTGGACGTATTTTTCACTATTTACATTTGAAAGCTTTGGACTTAAAATAGAGAGTATAATATGTAAGTACATTTAAATGACCTGATTCACAAAATGTAAATTTTCTCTATAATCGTAAAGATTCGTAAAGATAGTACTGAAACATGTATGTGAAGATAGCCCAAATTCCATACTTTTCTACTCTCAGCTCCGAAAAATTATGTTATCACGATATATAAGTATATACCAAAAAAAATGTATATAGTGTACATAATTTACTCTCAGCCCCGTAAAATATTTGTTTTCATGATACTTACATTATATATATTAATAATTATAATTGTACACATTATTTATATTTATACGTATTAATTAGATATAATTTTAATAAGATTAAAATTAAATCACATTAAATAAAATTGCTTTGCGGAAAAGCTATTACTATGTGATTAAGGATGGTTTCATGTATCTTCAGAATTATTTTCGATTTTTTCTATGTGGAGGATCTGAGATATAGTCGCTTGAACTCAGAAACTATTCGGTGGGCGGATAAGCGGAGTTTATAATGTGATTCAAGAAGGTTTCATGTATCTTCAGAATTCATTTAATCAATTAAATATTTTCTATTGCTATATCAGCCTGTTAGAATAAATTGCTATACTATTCCGTTTCTTTCATTTCGCTACGAGGTGACTCGGCTACTGCTATTATATATGTATGTATATCCCATATACAGCCGTGGCCAAAATTACTAGCCACCTTATTAAATTTACCAAAACCTGTTATTTAGTAAAAATAATCAAATAATTTTTTTTATGTTATTTATTTAATTCAAACTGATTAATTTATTTACAATTTTAATATTTCGTTGCTCCTCCCTTTGCCTTAATTGTGGCTTTAACTCTTGCTGGCATTGATTTAATTAATCTTTCGCAAAATGATTTTGGAATTTTTCCCCATTCTTCCAGAGCACATCGTTACGCTTTCTTATCATTATTTTAAGATATATCCACAAATGCTCAATTGGATTGAGATCGGGACTCTGTGCTGGCCATGGTAGCACCTCAATTTGGTTATCGGTGAACCAGCGTTGCGATGCTCGAGCTGTATGGGATGGGGCGTTATCCTGTTGGAAGGTGATACTTTCCCGACTTTGATTTTGGAACACTTGGTCCATAGATGGCGAGAGAATTGACGACAACATTGACGTGTAGGTGACGGAATTCATTTTCCCCTCACAAACAAAGCATTTACCAACGCCTGATGATGCCATACAGCCCCAGAGCATAATACTACCTTATTATAAGAAGAAAACGTATTTTAATAAAAAACTTCGTTGATGGTGTTGCTTACCTCAATATTCGTTTCGTCAGACCATAGAATATTCTTCCAATTTTCGAACGTCCAATTTGCGTTATTTTTTGCCCATTCGAAGCGGGCCTTCTTATTCCTCTCACTTAGCCAAGGCGTCTTCCTTGCTTTGCGCCCATTTAATCCAAGATCCTGGAGTCTTTTCCTTACCGTTCGCGCAGATATTGTTTTTCCTGTTTGATTTTCTAATTCTGCAGCCAGGTCAGAAGATGTTTTACGTCTATTTTCTAGTAATCGGTCTTCTCGATTGGTTGTAATTTTTTCCTGCCACTTTGGGCGATTTTTCAATGATCTAGTCTCATTATACCTATTAATAGTTAATCTTGCGGTACTTCTTGAACATTTCGTTTGTCTCGCAATTTCCGAATAATTATAGCCTTGTGACTTTAAAAGTACAATTTTATGACGTTCCAATTCTGTCAGCTCGCGTGTTTTGTACGGCATATGCACTTACAATGAATTATTTGTCGCTGTCACGAAATGCACAAAAACAAAAATCAGAAAAATCGAAAAATGTATTCTATTGGAAAGTTAAACTGAATCAACAGCGAAATTTATGTCGTTTTCGATTCACTCCAAAACACCAATCTATGACGTCATAGATTGATTTTTCTGCTGTCAAACTGTTCGATTCACCTAAAAAAAATCTCCGATCGAGCAAAATTTTTGCTCGGTCACAAATCTAGATTTTTTAACAGATTTACCCCTCTTTTACTAATACCAACAACTAGTACTGTCAAGTTGTTGTCATTTCGACGAAATTGATTTGTGGGATGATGAAGAAGGTCGAACATGTGAACCAAGTTCGCTACCAGAATTCTCATCTGCTGGAACTTCGGATGCAGAGACGGTTTCCGACGCTGTCCTAAAACATTTAGGAGTTTTAAAACGAATTAGAATAGTAGAAACATTATAATTTTGTTAATATAAATTTTATTTTAATTTAAATAAATGATAAATTTAGATTTCAATTACATTAAACATTTAATTTAAATTTAATTAATAATAATCACAGTAAAATTAATAAATTGTATTAAAAAATTAATAATTATTTTTTTTGGGAATCTAAATATTGTTTCAACATAATCATTTTTTCGTCATGCCTCTCCTTTTTCTGTTTCTCTTGTAATTCCCATCTTTGTCTTCTTTCTTCATCCTTTTCTGCATGACGCTGCTTCCGAAGCTCGAAGAACTGCTCCACAATTTTTTCTTGTGATGTTTTCTTCTTAGGTTTGGTTGTTCTAATACGGCTTGGGCTGGGCCTTGCATCATCTACGTCTGTAAATGATGGACTCGGACTTTCGGTTGTAGAGGTCGAGGTATGACTTACAACCGTTGATGTTGGTTCATTATTTTTCCTAATCAAACACGTAGGACTCATAATGATTTCCGGCTGAATAGAATCGTCCATTGCGACGATATGCCCAATTTCAGCCTCAAATTCGGGTTCAATACGTGATGTCCCACTGGTAGTGTTGTTGTCGATACTTTTTTTCGTCCTTTTCATCACCGTTTTAAATCTTGTTTCTACCTGGACATTGTTAACTGTGATCCCGAATTTTTTTGTTATTTTCTGGGCGAGAAACTGCCACATTAGCTTTTTATTTTTAAATCGTTTTAGTGGGCCGACATGACGAATGAGATCAGAATATTGATCCAATAAAAATCTCGTTTGGTCGTCCGACCACTTGAAGCTCTGACTATCATCTACTAGAAGCACAAATAAACTTAACATTAAAAAGAATTAAATATTTAATAATTGGAATATTACCTGTTTGTTCAAAATTTCTGAGTTCAGGCGGTTCACATGCCGGCTCTGCTTCAATACTATTTAGGATTTCGATCGGATTCGACGTACCACCACTTCCTATTGACACGGCCATATTGATACAGAAATATTATGTGTTTTAATTTAAAATATGTGTAAATTATGTAAATTATTATTATTATTATGTGTTTTCAAAACGTAAACAAATATTGTAATATTTTTCAAACGTCAAAACACACACATACATATATAAAACATATATAAAATGGATTACAGATTTTCTTGTTCGATTCTCCTTCGAATCCAGATTGATTTTTGAAAGAGGGGTAAAAAGTGAATCGAAAACGACATAAGACTACTCGTAATATTATAAACATTGCAAAATACACAGTTAGGTGTATACGTAGGTGAAAAACAAGGCACGCTGCGATGTATTTATTTGTAATTGATGACATTGTTTTGCAAGTGTATACAGTTATTTGAATAATTTTTACTAAATAACAGGTTTTGGTAAATTTAATAAGGCGGCTAGTAATTTTGACCATGGCTGTATGGGCATTTTTATTTATTACGAGAAATCGTTGCATATGGAACCTTTTAATTGTGTTGCCATTTAGGGTTTAATTTTTAATATTAATGTACATTATGTAGTTATGTACATACATATGTATATTCTTTTGAGTTATCTAGAAGTTTAGATGAACTTGAATAAATAATGATGTTATGTTATTATGCATTTTGAAAATTGTATTTGATATTTTTTCGTCAGGAATAAAATAGTTTACGAAAATTGTTGAGGGTTGAGGAACAGCCACTTATAATATTCAGATGTATATTGTAAAAAAACGGGCGTTTATAAACGTCTAAACCTAAAACAGCTGCAAAATACAGAATTTGTTGTACAAAATGTATTGAAGATACATGAATTCTTCTTGAATCACATGTTAAACTTAGCAAACAAAGCGAATAGTTTCTGAGTTCAAACGACTATATCTCAGATCATCCAGTCCACATACAAAAAATCTAAAAAAAATTCTGAAGATACATGAAACCTTCTTGAATCACATGATAAACACCGCTTATCCGGCCAGTTTCTGAGTTCAAGGCGCTATAGCATTTTTAGAAAAAAAAATTTCGGGACTGACAGTAAAATATGCAAAATATTGAGCATCGTGACAGTAATATTTTTTGGGGCTGAGAGTAAGTTATAGTATAATAATAGATTATTTTAAAATGACCAATTTTCGAGAGTATATTTATCACACACATTTTGAATTTTCATGTGTGTTTATGTTATATTAGTGACCATTTATCTAATTTTATTTTCAGTGTTTTATCCATACTGTACACAGAAAAATATTTCGCGGTGTGAATTGTATTTTATCCGAAAAAATACTTAGGATTTTAGCCGATTGGGTAAAATTAACTCCGCAAGAACCAATTTTAAAAGATCCAATAAGATCGATCGACATAATGTTTACACCGCTTCGTATAAAAGAAATAATTCAAACGCGCAATTCAAAAATATTTCGTGAATTTTTTAAAAGGTACTTCCCATAGAAAAATTACTTTTTATCAGAGTGAAATTTTTATACTGTTTGGTGTTTTCTTGGCCGAAGTTATAAGCCGGATAGCACCGTCCCGTTCGGAATTCATTATATTTATTTGTTTGTGTAAATTTTTATATGAAAAATCATTAGTTTCCTTCAATTTCTCACTCCGGTTGGTCATCAATACCGTAATTATATTACGTGCCGTAAAAATTAATTTTTCGAGAAGGTGAGTATTAATATTTTTAATTTTAGTTATAATTTAGTGAAAAGAGTGAAAATTAGTATTACAATATAAATTTTAACAATAAATTTAAATTTTTTTAATTTTCAAGTATTTTATTTGATGTACTAATAGGTCGAAGAGGATTTTAATTTAAAATTTCCAAGGGTAGTGTTCAGCAACGAGAAGTGGAAAAATACAAAAACAACATTGGTAAATTGGCGGAATTAAATAAAAATACGATTTATGATGAATGTACCGCAGAAGATGGCTCTAAGTTTTTATCCACCACATGAATTACTTTAATATAGTCAAAGTATTGCTAAATCTAAATAAGCAAGCATTTTAATATTTCTTTTTTTTTTTGTTTTTCCAGAGTTTGATAGTGACATTACACGATTTAATGGCGTAAAAGCAAATGCGTCTATTTACCAGTTTTTTATTTTTGGAAAGGTAAATATTATATTATATTATAATCGACAAACCAAAATTCTAAATTGTATTTCTTTGTAGACAGGATCATTCAATCAACATTTTTTAAATCACCCCCATCTAATTTTTCGAGGAGCGCCTCGGAAAATTATAACCACTGGCATCAGGATCGGTACCAAGGATATTCCTCTTTAAAATGTTCATGTGGATAAATAAATGTAAGAAAAAAAAAAAAAAAAAAATTTATTTAAGCACTTCAAAATGTCTGTCCTTCTTTCTATCCTTTGTAAGGTTTTTTTTTAATCTGAATATGTAGTTCAAAACAATATCTTATATGTATATGTGTGATTGTGCACTAAAAATATATTTTTATTTTATCCGTTTTCCGTAAATACAATTATCCAAAAATTTACATAAATACTGTCGTGAGTTTTTTTATCCGTCAGGTGTGCAAATATATTATCCTTTAAAAGTGGTTTGTGGGTTTTAATAGCCAATAATTTTATCCGATAAAAGTAAATCTCGATCAAAATAAATACCCCATTTGGCTAAAATAAAATTGTATCCTATCGGTGGGATATTATTTGACACCGGTTCAGTATCAGGAGAACTCCGTTTATTTTTCTGTGTATATACTATCAGATAACATTTAATACCTTATACAAAATATCATGATAGTAAAAATTTTATAATATTATTACCACATGCAATTTTTAATGTTTTCGGGGATAGAATTTTGGGCTATCTTCACAGTGGTTACTGAAACGGTATTTACAAAATGTAACTTGTATTTAAAAACGTAAATTTTACTCTGTAAATTTACAATGAAAATTTTGTTGACGTAAAGCTACATATCTTGAGTTTCAGTGTGCTTATCACTAATCACTAAATATTATTTATTTAAATTAATACATTTTATAATGTATTTACTGGTAAAAACTTTTCACCGAGTACAATTTTTAAATCTTTATGAATCGGGGCATAAGGCTTATTCCATATATAAATTTGAAAAATTGGCGATTTCAACGCGTTGATTAACTTTATTGAAATAGAATTCGGAATGTTGAAACGGAGGTTTCCTGTCCTCACTAAAGGATTTTTATGTGCTATTTTGGAAGATATTTTAAATAAATATAAACAATACCTTAACTTCTAGTTTCACAAATGAAATTAAAAAATTATTTGAACCAGTTCTTTGAGCAGCATCTATTCGTTCGGAATATGTTTCTGAGATTCAAACAAAAGATCTAATATGCAGTCGGTTTTAAACAATAAAAAATTTGATTTCTAAGATTATTTTTACTAATTTATTAAACAATAAAATTATTTAGTTTACAAAACTTATTTCATTTGATTTAATAATCTTTCTCGAAATAAATTAAAATATTGATCACAATTTGAAGTTAGTTAATTATTTGCCGGTTAAGGTCTGCCTCCAGTTACTTGGCTATCATTTAGGCAGCTATACCTATTTAACACTATACTTTATCTTAATAATTAATTCAGGACCTTTTGTTTAAGCTACAATATGTTTTATTTTAATTAAATACAAATATAAATTTGTTAGTTTTAACTATTGTAAGAAAAACAAAATAATTAAATTAATGAATAAATTAAAAAGGTTTCACCAACATCAATTAACTAGATTGTCGAAGTGTAACGTGAAGAAGCCAAAACGTGCATATAAAAGTGTAGTAGTGATCAAATCATAGAGAGATTCATTGTTAAATATCTTACATACTTGTATATTTGCATTTGGTGTAATGCGATCTATATATTTTATTTTATTTTTATTTACGCTGGCGCTACCCTTCCATGGAGGGATTTGGCCGCCTCAACGATGCTCCTCCAAATAGTTCGATCCACTGCAAGAGAACACCAGGCACGATGGCAGAGTGTTATCAGGTCCCCCTCGACGTCGTCCATCCACAGGTAGGTGGTCTCCCGTGAGGTCCTACTTTCGTCGGTGCCGAATCCAAGGCCTGTTTGGTGGTTCAATTTTGCGAACCAAGAATGTGTCTGAGCCATCTAAGCCTTGCTGATTTTATGAATCCGATGATGTCAACTTAATCAAGATCTCGTGATTCATACACATCCTGTAGATGGGCCCCTCTTGAATGGGACCGAGAATTAACGAATTATTTTACGCTCAGTAACAGCAAATGTCGACAGACACGGAGTTTGGCTATCAATGGATCGGCGATCCTAGATATTTGAACTCTTCAACCTTTTCATAGTGTGTGTCTCCAGAAATAAAATCCCCACGTGGCTGCCTTCCTGCTTTGAAGGAGATGATGGTGCGACCCATAATGCAAATATCATCCGCGTATACGCTATATTAAGCTGACGAATGACATATTCTAATGATAAGTTGAAGAGAATCTGAGCTATCGGGTCTCCTTGCCGCACTCCAGATGTTATCTCGAAGGCATCTGAAATTTTGCCTTCTATTTGCACCTTACATATTACATCCATTAAAACCTGACACAAAGAAACCAATTTTGACGGTATGCCCAGATAGGACAAGGCGTTCCATATCGTATTCCTCTGAATGCTGTCGTATACGCCTGCTGGAAGTCTACGAATAGACTGTGCACAGGAAAGTCCTTTTTATAGCATTTTTATAGCACTATCCTCAGAGTGAAAGTATGATCGGTTGTTGATCTATTCGGGCGAAAACCGCATTGATAATCACCCAAGATCTTCTCGGAGTATGCTGATAACTTTGCAGCGACTACTTTGGCCAAAACCTTGTTAATGAAATCAATAAAAATGAAAGTTAAATGCAAACGAAATTTGTTAATTTAAATTCTAAATATATGGCGACAAAATTTTCCAAAAGATCAACAACTTTTTATCGAAATTAGATCGTAAGCAATCACTTTGCAAAACAACACGGTGTCAGAAATTTTACCATAAAGTGACTATATTATTCGGAAAAGGACAAATTTAGATGACAAATTTTCAAAAAATTATCACTTCGGAACTATTAGTCTGGATATACTCTAGTTCAAATAATTTTGGAATTGATGATATCGATGTAATACTTCTATCGTTACCGAACCCAATAGTTTTTAATATCATGTTAGAGCCATCATTAATGCATCCACTAACTAAGTATTCAGGAAGTGAAAATTTTAATGTTAAGGCGAAAGCAATGACACAATAATTACTTCCTCTTTTGCTATATTTGGCACATCAATAAAATGTGTTAACAATATGCTAAATATAAATACACAGTTCTTATAATATTAAAGTGTATCATATGATTGATACATAATATGTATGTACATATGTATGTATGTATATAGTTTGTCTGTTTTATATCAATAAGTCGAAATAATCATTAAGAAAATAAAGCAAACAAATCTCATATAAACATCTCACATTTTTTTAAACATCCATTATTCAACATTACTACCGTTTACACTCCTAATTATTACAGCTATAATTAATATTAATGTTGCAGTAAAAATTTAAATACAAAAAAAAATGGTTTTCTTCTAAAAATTCAATCTTCAAAGTAACATGATGTGTACGTATATACGAGTTGTTTAATATTCTTAATTATTTATTTCAATTTTCTTGATCATATTCCCCATCATAAATAATGTATGTATTGTATACTATGTATATACATACACTATATGCTCTGGATGCTCGTCTATATGGTGCATTGATAATGATCATGTTGTGAGATTTGTTTTTGTTTTTCAACTACTTTCTTAAATACAGCACACTAGTATTAAATTTTTATTTCGGTTCATAAAACTTACCACTTACATGACATGTGGTTCGTTCCTTCGTTCTCTTCTTGACTTATATATCCATCCAAGCCAACCAACCAACAAATCTTTTCATATTGATCTTCATCTGACATTTTTTGTTTTTAATTTTTTCTTTCTGTTTTCTTATTTTGATTATTTGATCTCAGCGGGAGACTGTTTAGAAAATTGCCAGTTTTGTTAGAAATAATATTTTTTTTTTCTTCCTCGTCTTCTTTTTGTTGGTGTTGTTGTTCTTATACAATTTAATGTGTTTAATTTAAAATTAAAAAAAAAAAAAATCTAAAAATATATTTATTTTAGAATTATAATAGTGCAGTAATGGAATAAAATATGTAAACAGAGGAGAAGAAGAAAATATGTTTTTTTTTATGGAAAACCATTTTTTTCGTATCTGGATAGTTCACAATTGGTGATTAGATATAAGAATGATTTCAACAAGTTTTTCATAATTCCATATGACATGTACTGCACTCAAAAAACCCCAAACGAATATACGACAAGATAAGCCATAACGTACAATAAAAATGTTTTAAAGATGAACGACAACATACATATATTGTCACTGGTCCATTGTGAACAAGCCTTTTGCCAAACAATAACAAGTTGAACATTTTAAATAAACTTATTTTGAAAAAGAAGTAAAATGGAAATTTTGTTATTGTTTGACACACTTTTAACATGTATTTGAAGTGAACTGTCACGTGTTTTCCATATCACCAAAATTTTTTACTATGTGTGAGTGTGCTGCATGACGCGCATACAAGAATATTACAATATTTTCAATTGACTTGCTGTGAATCACTTACATATATTTTATCGGTACTTTTGAGTTCTTGTGTGTCTTAATAAAACTTAATTTGATTGTAAAGTAGATATTATTTATTGCTGTGTTTTTCATATTTCATTTTTCTTCTACTTAACCTATACAAGTATGTATATTGTAACGAGTGATTATAATGAAGCAAATAAAGTACGTACATAATAATATAATAGTTCGTGACTATGTAAGAGATCGTTAGTTTATGTTACAAACAGAAGCTATTATTATGTTTTTTGCTATATAGAGAATATGGGATATTAGTTTTGAGTGAAGCGTGAAATTAGATTTGGGTTGGAAATATTAATATCATCTAGTATACTAAAATATATGTGATGGAGCAAATATTGTGTTGATCTCACAAATTAGATACTAATTTGCATAAGTGTTTCCATGAAGTCTGGCTTTGTAAATCACTTCACGGAAATATTTATAAATATAAATGGCAATTTTCCAAAAACATAATAACTCGTACAAACGTGTCGCATATACAAATCAACATACATACTTATATTGTTAAGAAATAATTTCAATTTATTAAATAAATTTATCAGCAAACCATCTTGTTGATTCATTCTTTATTGCTACTATTAGGTGGAAGTTACTTAAAAGAACTGTTTTGGCCGTTTTAACACCACAAACTCTTTACCATGATTAGTGGACAAGCCAATAAGAAGTTATTAAAAAGGTTGGTTAAAATATCTTAAACAAAGTATTTAACGTGCTCTGTTGTTTAAGTATTTAAACCAGTATTTAAATTATATTAAATTAAAAACGTAATTTGAGTGAGCCTTGTATGTATAGAAGATGCTCTCTCGCCTATAGTCCATTCCATAACTGAAAATATCATATTGAAAGAGATCCGTATCCCGAGTTATGGAACATTAAAATGATATTATATTAACATTAGCTACTGGAACATGCAGAACTATAATAGAGGAACAACTGTGAAATATTTTATGATTAAATTAAAATTAAATAATCCATGAAATCTCCTCCTCTTGCCATACATCATACAATTGCATACCATGATAATTAGATATTCACACCATGATTTAATATAACAACCAAACAACTCAATCATTACCATCAACCAAAAATATAATACATATTTAAAATCCTATACGTCTGTCAACAAATAAACAGAATATTATGTTGTACATGCCTTCTGTTGTCTTACACAACCAAAAAAAAAAAACACAGTAGAAACGAAACGACATCAAATATAACACCCATAATCTGAATTACAATATCAGTATCACATATGTCTCAATCCTTCTTCATTTAACACTAATAATATTCTTCGATCCATGCACCAAATTAAGAAGTGATAGTAATATCTGTTTTGTATGTGTTTGTGTATGTATTATTACAAATCTAATGTTTATTTTAAACAAAACTACGTTTTTTTAAAAATCAAAACGCGTGCCTTCGTTGGAGTCAATGTTGTGTTTAAAAAAAAAAAAATCTTCGACACGTTTTGGGTATTTTCTACAAAACTGTAATCTATATCTTGGTATAATTTTAATATTTTATTTTAAATACTTACGTATGTATATTTGCCAAATAATTTTAAATCTTATTTATTTTTATTATAAAAGTTAAAACTACCATGAATTGATCACTTTATAACGCACCATACACATATATGACAACCGTTGTCGCCTCTATAATATCCTGATGATGTATTCATCGATAACATACATACATGTGGTGGTTTATAAACCAAACGAATTTAATCTGTGTTTAGAATTTTAGAAATTTAAAAACAAATAAAATCTTTTCTTTTTTTTTTAAATTTTAGGGGAAGAGGTGGAATATTATTTGATTATTTTAGAAATATAAAAATTTAAATTAAAAATAAACATTTGTACGATGCCGTTGGTTTTAATATTTTTATAAAACTATTTTTATGAGAATTCAATTGTATTAATAAATAAGATTTTGTTAACCTAAACTGATTTTTGTTTTATAAAGTGCCAATGGTTTTATTCTTGAATCTTCCTTTATACGAAACTAACAAGAAGTGTTCAAAGTGAGTTTCCAGTTTCAAAAGGTACTTCAAACTATGTGCTTGGATCATATCTTTGACCGTTGTAATCGTTTGTTGTAAAAGATCTTTATTTGATGCGCTTGTAGAGCCCCATAGCTGAATTCGATTCTGAAGCTTTCTTTGAGTTTATACAATTTTTAATGGTATTTTTAACTGTTTTCCACTTTTAAAGGGATTGGTTTCGAACGGGCCTCCGTAAACTTTAGTGGTTCACTGTTTTTAGTTTTTTCGTTTGGTGTGAACACTTTTTCCCAAGTGGTTAGAGAAAACAGTAGCATTTTCTACGTCACCTTGGTTGCCTAATTGGTGGATTCAATAATGTTGACCTCTTTAGTTTTTTTGTTGTCTTCCATAGTGAATAATCTATCTTCTCGGTCGCCGAGAGTTCAGTAAGGTTACTCTGGATTCCTGAGTCTTCTTCTTCTCTCAATGCTCGTTTAAGGGCTTTAATAACCCTATTCAATTTCCATTTTAATAATGGAGATTTTTGCTGTTGCCAAAGCCGTCGTATTGTCCGGTTTTCTTGGATTAACAGCAGTATATTAGATGAAGGCTTATTACACTTTTCAGAGTTGTTAATATCAGGGGTGGCCTCTTTTGCAGCTATTTCCAATATATGTGTTAAATCATTCGCTACCGCATCAGTATCTTCCGGGGTGGATAGTATCCAAAGTTGGATACTCAATTTGCAATTTTGTTTGAATATACTTCTATATAGAGCCCATTTAGTTAATGTATTTGTTAGACGTTGAGGTGGTTCTGCTTTAAAAGCTCTGGTACTCAGATTTATTATTATTCCTTCTACTATCCTTCTATAAAATCTATATAATCAGGTATTTTATATCTATCTGATGGCCTGTATGTTGGGTGTCCAGAAGATAAATAATCTGGATTTCATTCATTGCATCATGTAACGGCTTTCCTTTAGGCGTTGTTAATCTCGAACTCCGCCCCCTGCGAGGAATTTAATGCCCAGCTGATTAAACTAATCGATAAATTGCTTCTTTTCGATTGCGTGTTTCGGTGAACAGTAAACAGCCGATATTACTCAATCTCCAGACCATTCCTCTAGGCAGATATTACGTGCTTGGACGTGATCTTTATCATATTTGTTGTGTTCATGCGTTATTCTTCGTTTGATCAAGGCCGCAGTGCCGCCGTGTTACAACTGAATATCCGTTAATTTTAAAAAAGGTATTTTTTGTAAAATGTGTTTCTGATATTACCAAGATGCCTATATTTTGATCGGCAGGAACGGTTTGAACCTCAGCTTTATGCTGTGAAAGACCATTCGCATTCCATACAGCTATCTTTAGGAGCGTCATTTTTAGCTTTTGACAAAAATTTGCATTAGTGTGTTCATATTTTGCATCATCTTTCCATCATCATCATGAAATTTTGGATCGTTTCGGTCAGTTTGTTTACGGTTGCGTGAATATTTAATTCTTCTGCGTTGAAATGAACTTTTTTTTTTGAAGCGGTACCTTTTAGGATGTTGGCCTAGGAAACTTCTGGTTGTGCAAAACTGCTTGTAACATACTCCAGGTCATTTTGTGTGGTTGAGTGTACATTCGCTTGTTGGGCAATTGTACTTCTTGAAGTCATATTTCTTTGATTGTAACGTGGCTAAACATTCGTTGCTCAGATCGCAACTTTGGATTGGTCTTACTCTTCAAATCCAGATATACTGGGCACCCTCTGTAGTTTGCTGTGTGATTTTCACCACAATTACTACAGCGTATTACTGATGGATCATTGCTCGTCTTATCACAATTTTTTGAATCATGTAATTCCCCACAAATAATGCAAACTTCACTCAACGTGCATTAAGGTTTTGTGTGCCAGTGTTCTTGGCAGTTGATGCATTGTATTGGTCCGGTTCGCTTTTTGGGTTCCTCTACAGTGACTTTGCGATTCAGTAAATATCTCAAGTTATATATATACTGTGGCTTCCTTTGTTTTTCTCATCTGGCTGAAATTCTATGCGAAACATCGGTTGAGGAACCTTCTCCCGATTTAAAATGTTTGCAATAGATTTGGTATGGAAGATGCGCGGCAAGAGCCGCAGGAATGTCGGTCACCTCTACGCTGCTCTCCATTCCTTTTCAAACAATAGTCAACCCCTTTTGACTTTTCAGATGGTAAGTGTAATATCGCTTTCCGGTTTGATCGAAATGGTTTACAAGCACTCTGGAACTATCAATTTCCAAAGATTGGATTTTCGTTTTTGTTGGTATTACCCCTTTTAAGCGGGGAATATAAAGTTTTGAGTCAGTTAACTTGTCGATTATATTTACGAGTTCATTATCTGTCTTAAACAAATTGGTGGTGGCTTTTCGGTCTTTTTAGCTGTCATCGGCACCATCCAACTCCAAGCTAGAAAATCTATTGCCGAGAGGGATTTGATCAGCACCACATTCTAATCGAAACGCTTTAGTTTTACTAGCTAACTGCGCTGGTTTCGGGCTTCTTTTTCGTTTGGTCTGAACAGTTATATATCTCCATTCCGGTTTGCACCAAATTTTCTTTATTTAAGTGGCCTATCTCACTAATTGTGCTGTGTTCGTTAAACAGATATTGTTTTTTTTGGGGTAAATAGGCCCTTTATTATTTTAGCACTAATTATTATTTGTAAAGTAATAAAAAATAAAAAAACTTAAAAATAATTAAGTTATAATTATTAACCTTTTTATTTTATGACAATGCCCTTTTACAATTTTATTTTAATTATATTTCGCGCACATTAATTTTACGTCCAAACTGCATGACGATAAATAATCCAATACCTAAGCTGAATGAAATATGAAGTTTATATGGCCAAAACTCATTAAATTAAGGAATTTTGCATTTCTTAATGCTACGCAACACCAGGCATTACGATTATGGCTGCCAAATAAGCCTATGTAAATTCAGAAATTCGAATATATTTAATTCGCTTCCGCATTAATTAATTTTAATAACATCTGGACTGGTTGTCAGGTATCGGTTTGTAACCCCAACTACCGCATATTTTGCTTACGCAGATTCCTGGTCCACCAAAAAATTCTCGAATCATAACTGCATACATCAAGCCGATGAATTTGCTTATTATTTCGATTGAACGATGGAAGGTTTTTGGTTGCAAGCGTAAGGCGAATAGCCAATAACGGATTCCGGTTTGACGTTGCCGGACTTTAAGATAATAACGATGCTTAGAAGAAAACATCAAATTACAACATAGTAAGTCTACTTTATTTGAAGAAGTTACTTTCTGTAATGCATACAAATATTGGCCTAATTCAGGAACCGTTATAATTATATAAACTCATCTGAGCTCAATAAAGGCTGTGAGTCAACATTTGTTAATTCTATTCGGCGAGGGGTGATTGACATTGAGTTTATGCGCCATGTCTATTATTAGTTTAAGTTTTAAATGGAAGATGGCGGATGATATTCTCACTTCTGATCACAGGAGTATCTTGTTTAATAATAACCGCTAACCAAAAGACTAAGGAATAATTGGGATAATTCTTAGTGCCGCACAAAGCGTAAAAATAAAGAATTTTAAACTCCCGTCACAGAGTTTCGTGGATAAACTTTTGCGATGAAATTAATAGTTTGTCGGCTGTCGCTAAACTTAATAAACCTTTGGCTAAGAATGGTGTTTGTATATACTCTTCGTCTATCTGACCGTCAGCTTACCTCCTACCATTGAGACGTTGGTGTACTGGTTTCAATTGTTCATTTTCCTGGTAGTAGATACTCCTTTTCCAATCCCAAGTCTTTTCGACCTATTAGTTTGTTCTCAACTTTCTTAAAGCTTTATAAAGAATCATCGATAAATTTATGACAGACCATCACTTAATTATCTCTTTACTCAGTACCAAGCAACATGCCTACAGAGTTGATCGAACCTGTGAAAAAGAAGAGGTCATCTCACCTCTGCGGTCGCTTTTGGTTATTGACGATTTACTTGGTAAGCTGCAGCAATCTGACTTCATTACACAGAGCTGTGCAGATGATCTTTTTTTAATAGTTTCAGGCAACTATCTACATAAACTGACTTAACGCAACATGCCTTAATTATTGTGGAGACATGGTATGTTGAGAAGGGTATATGTTTGCTGTATAGAAAAAAGAAAGTTATAAAGAAATAATAATAATAATAATAAACAGTATTAAAGGCCATTACTGGCCCCTTACTGAGTCAACAACCCGGCTCCAACGGTTTCGATCCTGAGCATGGTCTTCATACTGTCTAAGACAATCTGAAGAGGCCAAGTCGTTCTCTACATCGTGGAGCCATCGTCGCCTGCAACGACCTCTGCGCCTACCATATGGTGGCTCTCCTTTCAGAGATCGCTGCACAATTCGTTCCGGATCAGCACGCAGAACGTGACCGAGCCAGCGTACTCGCTGAGATCTTATTTCATGTACAATATCGGGGATCTTCATCAGATCTCTGATCTCGATATTGTACAGAGCTCGGTAGGTACCATCTATTTCGCGTTTTGGGCCGTAGATCACACGCATGACTCTTCTCTCAAATGTTAGGAGCCATCTCTCGTATTCATCCGTCAGCGCCCAACTTTCACATCCAAACATAACAACGGGCCTGATCAACGCTTTGTAAAGCTTCAGCTTCACGGCACTTGATAAGTGTTTAGATTTTAGCAGTGGCCTTAGAGGATACAGAGAACGACTGCCAGCTGCCAGCCGCACTTCAATATCCTCACCCACACTATTATCGTGAGTGATAAGAGAACCCAAATATTTGAACCTCCTCACTCCCTCAAACGTGTGGTGGCCACTACTAAAATCTGGTGTGCCACTGTCCCTAAAACCTGAGATCAGGTATTTCGTTTTGGACTCATTGATCTGAAGTTCAACAGAAGCTGAAAACTCTACAAGCGGATCAAGTATTTCTTTCACTCCGTTGCTATTCAGTCCAATCACCCATATGTCATCTGCATATGCAAGCACCTGATTGGACTGGCGATATAAGATGTTACGCTGCGGTGTTTCAGTTTTACGAAAGATGTACTCCAACATGAGATTAAAGAGTATCGGGGACAGAGCATCTCCCTGCCGAACACCCGAGTTAACTACAAAACTTGTCGATAGCCTGTTCTCAACTTTAACACAGCATTGAGACTGCGTCACTGTCATCCTACATAGTCGTACCAGTTTTGTTGGCATTCCTAGGTATTCCAGGGCAGACCATAGACTCTCTCGATTGATCGAGTCATAGGCCTGCCGGAAATCCAGGAACACCTGATGTACGGGGATGGATGTCTCATAATATTTAGATAGAATCATCCGCAGCGAAAAGACCTGATCGGTGACTGATCGATTCGGACGAAATCCTCCTTGATAGTCACCAACCAAGCCCTCCGCCAGAGGAGTGATTCTATCCAATACAATGTATGACAGTAACTTGTAAGCTGTGCAAAGGAGAGCTATACCGCGATAATTCTCACACTTCAAGCGGTCTCCCTTCTTGAAGATGGGGCATATCGCGGCCACTTTCCATTCGTCAGGCATAACTTCGGTTCGCCATACTAATCGAATAAGGTCGAAAAGACAGTTCAACAAAGTATCCCCTCCGAATATCAAGAGCTCCGAATTAATGCAGTCCACTCCAGGTGCACGGTTTCGTTTCAATCTCTGCATGGCTTTAGTGAATTCCTCATGGGATGGCTCCTCAGTGCAAATCTCCGCAGTCTGTATTAGAGGTGGCTCAACAACGATAAAGAAATATTCTTTGAAATATTTAAGGCTACAGTGGCTCTCTAGTTCTAGCTGTCGTATGGTGGAGAACTGCATTAACAAACCCAATTTGAGGTCAACAATGTATGCTTTATCTTTGAAAAATATTTAGTTCGATTGTTACGGTATATGGTTGTTGTATGGGTCATCTTGATTATTTTGGAAGGACCTGCTTCTATCAATAGTATAGCCATACAACATCAATCCGATGTATGCTTATTTGCCATCAAATCATTGATTTTGAAAAATATCACATTAGATGCATTTATTAGGGTCGTAGAGGTTCAAGATTTCGGATCTTTCATTTATTTGTACATATGTACGTATATGTATGTATATCCAATTAAGATTTTCACTATTTACCGCATTTCTGTGATTATCTATTGGATAGTTTCATGTCGGACGATTGAATCTATCTAAAAACAAAACAACAACTACTTTAGATAATTTGAAGCAGAAAATGAAATAAACAATTGAATATAAACACCAATGTTACTAGATTATACCAAAACTATTTTAACAACCAATTTGTATTTTTTTGAAAGAAAGAGATAATAAGTCATCCTGCCACGATAGTTATTTTAATAAGTTAAGTTTCACAAATAAGTCTGGGTTTCGTAAACACCCTTAGTCCAAATAAAAAATCTACCTAGGTATCTGTTTCTATCTGCCTCTTGCAAACAAATCTGTATTAGAAGTCAATATTCCGCCAAACCTTTTAATGTTTATGATTAAGATGTTTTGTGAAGTGGTTTGCATTTTTGAATCGCCCATACACGATACAATCATGCATGTGCAATCGCATGTGTATTTGTATATCATTGATTCAGTGCTTGCGCATGCTTATAACTGTGGCTTTATATTTTTTTGTGTGCATTAAAATGCAAGCAAAGTTTACGAATTTTGGTAGACTCTAAATGCTGCATCAACCAGTGTCTCAAGCTCGATAAAAAATAGAAGAATATCTGGCCTTCTCATGGGACAATCAAAATTACAGATTACGGCCTGTTACCAAATATATTTTATATATATATCGCCCAATATATTTGGTATTAGGACACGCAATTTTGATTTTCCCATGCCAGGCGGGTTATTCTTTTATACTTTACTGGGATATCGAGCTTGAAACAGTGGGATGGTAACGATTAACTTAAAAATGTTCAATATTTGTTAAACTGCATAGCGTTGAAGAAATTTGTTAATAATGATTTTAATAAAATTTGAGGTCCAAAAACGGTCATCAATTAGTACAAAAAGTATATGGTATTGCATTATATAACCTATCTGAAGCCGTAGAAGAGATAATCGACGTTTCGATGTAAAGAATCAAACAGTCACTCCGTAAAGATATATCCAATATTTACGTTGATCCAATCATAAGAACATCAACAGTTTTTCGGAATTAACTAAAGGTAACGGCCCTTCAACTATTGAAGTTAATCGTGGGCGGAGGATCAATAGCAAACATTAGGTCATATGTGGTCGGCTTAGTACCATAAGGAAGCTGCCGTTATTATAGCAGAATAAGTTCCAATGGTAGCAATTGTGAGAGTAATGAGATACAGATATATGGCGTACCTTTAAAGAGGCCATCTATGTAGATGTTCAGTGGATACGAGTATTGATTTTAATATAGATGTACGTTTCGGGTATAAGACGATATCTCTATCAGCAGTTATCGTGATGGAAGACTTCAATGTAGATTTCGTTTAACTTACTAATAATCAAACCTTTACATATTTTTAATTACCGAACAGCATCTCCCTGCTCTGTCCCCGATACTCTTTACCTCATGTTGGAGTACATCTTTCGTAAAACTGAAACACACGCAGCGGTACAGATGGTATTGATGTCAGAGATTGATGAAAATCGTCCATATTATATATGAAGTTAAATCTCAGCGTGTACGCTGTGTTGGTCACGTTCTGCGTACGCTTCCAATACCGGTAATGATATTACCGGTGTTACCGGTAATGCCAGTGAAACCTCATTTCGGTATTACCGGTATTAAACTAAAGGTCTACCGGTATTACCGTAAATGAAAAAAAAAGTTTACACAAACATTCAAAGTCTCCAAGTAAAATGGTATTTAACGAAGAAATAGCATCATGCAAAAGCAGTGGTTCGAGATTTAGCTTAACCTTAGACGAAAGGACGTTAAAAAGAAACCGCCGGTACATGAAAATTAACTTTCATGGAAACACGAAATTTTGGAGCCTTGGTCTCACTAGAGCTTATGGAAAGATGGCAGCCGAAAATTGGTTAGAGATCTTACAGACTAAACTAACGACGTTTGACTTATACAGTGACGACTTTGTTGGTATTATACATCCGATGGCGCATCAGTTATGCGAAAATTCGGTACCTGTTTGCTGGTTATTCATCAGCTATGTCTAGCTCATGGAATGCAATTGGCAATTCTTTATCGAAAAGAAACGATACTATATACCGGTCAGTCTGATGAAGAGAATGTATCAAGAAGTGATGATGAACTAATTGGAAACATTAATGATGATGGTATCGAAATTATTAGTGATGTTCCATTTCGCAGAACTACAATTTGTTTGATCCCAATTTTAGTACACTAATCGATAAGATTCGAAAAGTTGTCATTAAATTGAAACTGACTGAATTCTAATTAACATTTCTCATAAATAATTGCAATTATTTTATTAATTTAATATTTATTTGAAATATTTTTATTTGAATGTTTATTGCAATAATTTTTTTTTATAATTAATTTTCATTAATATTTTTTTAATGGAATATATATAATAATTTATATTTTGAATTTTCTTTTCTTTACAAATTAAATTCAAAAAAGTCTTCCAAATAGTTTCCCAACAAAAATACTAATAATTCCCTTTTTTCTATAAAACCGGGATTACCGGTAATACCGATAATGTGAGAAAATAATTTCGGCATTACCGGTAATGCCAAAAACGGTAATTTTGGAACACCTAGCTCCACGGTGTAGAGAATTACTTGGTCTCTTCAAATTGTAGTAAGAGGGTTTGAAGAATATACTCAGGATCGAAACCATTAAAGCTTTAGTTGACACAATAAGAGGCCAGTAATGGCCTTAATATGTAATAATAATAATCAACACGATTTTTGTTTTATTTTATTCCATTTTTACTTCATCTTGTGTTGAACAAGTAATTAAAGAAAAAGACAATTTTCTTAAATTACGCTCAGATATGTTAAATATCAAAGACTACTTAAAATTAAAGTTTTATCATGATATCATTTAATCAAGCCTGAAAAAAGTATTTTTTCATTTTGTACGAAATGTTTGTTTCCTTCTGGTGTTTTTGACCTTGATTAAGCTTCCTTTCTTACATTATGGCTCCTATTAAATATAGATAACTCTGATTAAACCCATTTTCTAAATAATTATTCGCTTATTTTGGGATAGATACTCGTAATTAATGACAACAAGCCTTTGCAGAAACCACTGTTGATACTTTTCTGGATATAAGTTTACCGTTAAAATATCAAAAATATCAAAAGCACATGACATATTCTTAAGTCCTTTAACGGTCTATTTTTAAGTCTTTCAAAAAGTGTACTTTTTTTAAATACTTTAATATGTAGTTTGAAAATGTCATAAGAATTGTAGATAAAAATAAACCAAAACAGTTAATAAAACAGAAAAATAATTTGATTAAATTGGTTTCTAGAATAAACATCATAATATAAAATGTCAAGTGGGCCAAAAAAATTTGTACGGATATTTATTTCAGATTTCTTGTTGCATGGTTACCTAATCTCTGGTTTTAGGGATAATGGCACACCAGATTTTAGTAGTGGCCACCACGTTTGAGGGAGTGGGGAGGTTCAAATATTTGGGCTCTTTTATTACTCACGATAACAGTGTGGGTGATGAGGATATTAAAGTGCGGCTAGCAGCTGGCAGTCGTGTATTTGTATCCTCTAAGGCCACTGCTAAAATCTAAACACTTTTCAAGTGCCGTGAAGCTGAAGCTTTACAAAGCGTTTATCAGGCCCGTTGTTATGTTTGGATGTGAAAGTTGGGCGCTGACGGATAAGTACGAGAGATGGCTCCTTACATTTGAACGGCCCAAAACGCGAAATAGATGATGGTACATACCAAGATCAGAGATCTGATGAAGATCCCCAATATTATACATGAAGTAAGATCTCAGCCAGTACGCTGGCTCGGTCACGTTCTGCATGTTGATCCGAAACGAATTGTGCAGCGATCTCTGAAAGGAGAGCCACCATATGGTAGGCGCAGAGGTCGTTCCAGACGAGGATGGCTCCACGATGTAGAGAACGACTTGGCCTCTTCAGATTGTCGTAGACAGTATGAAGACCAGGAGTATTCATGCTCAGGATCGAAACCGTTGGAGCAAAATAGTTGACTCAGTAAGGGGTCAGTAATGGCCTTTAAAACTATTTATTATTATTGCATGGTTGATTATATAGATCCTCGGGAAAGGCCATCAACTTTTTTATGGAATAACTAAAGTTCTTCATCGTATATGCTTTCAAATGTTGTAATATATATTTTAAAATTCAGCTGCATTATCAATTAAAGTATTGAACTACTAGTAACTAGACCAATCAAATATTCCGCATATTCCAATGCTTGACAATTTTTAAGATTCAAGTTAAGAAAAAATAAAAATGAAATAGGAACATAAATATCCAAAAATAAAGTGTAAACAATTTTTACTCACCTTGAAAGGTTTGCCCAGTTGCGATAAGACATTAAGTCCTACAAGCTACAACTATATTCATGTCAAGAAATCATGTACTCAATTTATTCATTCTTAGAAATTTATTAAGATCAGAAATCCTTATTTCTTCCAAGTCTTTTAATAATGAAGAATTCTTGAATTTCTATACCTTTCGTTGTTTGTTTGGTACCATATTCCTTCCACCAAAGTGTTGTCTATTTTATAGTTTACATTTTTTTTAAATTGCAGCGCAAGCTTGGTCCACATGTACTAATATTCAGTTTTTTATGTTTGTTGGGCTTGGTTAACTTTGTAGAATTTTTAAAAATTTTGTACCCGTTGCACTGGTATAAATTGTTAAAATTATTAAACTTGTATTGCACATTTATAATATTTTGCTAACGAGGCAACAGCATAAAACAGCATATTCGCATGTTATTGCATGTCTCGATGAAATACGATATAAAATAAATGTGAACAACGATAACAACTACATACTCGAAATTTAATAGCCGTAAATAACAGAAGCGCGCCATTTCAACATTTAATTTTAATTACATAACTACGATACTAAACTCTCAATTAAAAAGTCATTTAATTGATATGTTAAAACTTAAAAGAATTATAAACTGTAACGTACGTATACGTACGCAGGTAAATTAATTCAACGATTCATTATATGTGCATGCAATAAAAATGCATTCATCTTTTGCCAACCTTAAAACAAGCAAACGCATTTACAAAACGAAACTCTATATGCACAAATTTTATTTTTAACTTGTAAAATGAACCCACACATACCCAACATTATTTTTATGCATACGTATAACGTAATTGTGAAAATTGAAAACGTATAATTGGAAAAATTATATATACGAGAAACGAGTAAATATATATATATTTATGTTTGCATATAGGAAAATTTTATTACTCATCGTAGTCAAACCATAACGTCAACTATAACATATATAGGAAATATGGTTTTATATGTATATGCGATAATTTTATTAAAAATGAAAAATTTCCATTTAAATTGAAAATATAAATTTTAAGTGAAATTCAATAATCATAACAATAATAATAGTATTTTGCCGAAGACCCTTCAACGGACATCCCTATAAATCAAAAATATACAAACACATTTCGATATAATGGTCAACAAAAAACATGAAAGGGGTGTACGATTGACTACTAAATACTACTAAACACGAAAAAGGGTGGAAAATTTTATAAAAATTTATCGTTGTAAAAAGAAAACCGATTAAGTTGCTAAGAAAATAATAAATATTTATTAGCCATGAAAAATCATAATCATTGTATTCATAATGGAATAATAAGGATTTTATCCTTTTTTTTTTTTTTGGTTTAAATTGAATAAGAAGAAAATTCACTAAATCATAATCACTCCCATCTCACTTTTTAAAAATGCCAACAAGTACAAAGTGGAAGTTTTTTTTTTTCGTTATTAAATTATATTCGTTTCTGCCTTTAAGGATATCGTTTCGTTAGATAACACAAATAAAGCTTTGGAAAGGATGGATATTGTATAAGAAATCTATAAATTATCATATTTCCATTCGGTTGTGATTTTAAAAATACAACATAAATTATTCATATGTATTAGAGTTTTTTTTTCTTCACATTAATGTGTTGTTGTTTATGTTGAATTATGTTGTTGAAAATGAAATAAATCAAAACCGATTTCGGTTGAATGAATTACACCCAGATTTTAAAAGATATTACTTTGTTTTGTTTGCTGTGTGTTTGTGTGATACAAACGGAAGTTCGAGTAGTCGTGTTATTCGTTGAAAATTGGTTTATTTGACTATACTTGGCCGATAAGCACAAAACGTTACACTAAATTTGTGTATGATCATAGAAGATGTCAGTGAAATTCATACTAAAAAAAATAACAAAAAATTACACTGTTAAATTTCGCAATTTTTCCAATTAGACTTTATTTATACGAACATTTGAGTTTTGTAAATTGTATGCTGCCGATTCTAGTAATAATTATATGCTCTCGAGTAAATATTCGGATAGATAAATATATCTGCCAAATATATGCCAATATATGATGACCCATGGACATCTCTAGGATCGGCGGTACAAATTATTAAAAATCGTTTAAAATGTAATCGTTTATTTAACTTCTAAATGGTGTAAAATAAATAGTAAAGTCAATCAGAATTGAGTCGCCTTGACGACAATAGGAACGTTTTTTTATTAACAGAACTTCAAGTTCTATAAGCACATTTTTTAGTACAAAAACTGTAGCAAACTTGTAACAATTGGCTTGTTACTGATTATCCATTATATTTAAATCTTAAGGAAATATCGCTCTATATGAATTTCATTGTAACAATTGTAAACATTTATAAATATTTTTACGTAGTGTGACGGTAACTTTACCTCATTAGAATTTTCTTTCTACTCTACACAACCTGTTAAGTATAATGTTTATTGGTACACAATGTTGTTTTATTGAATGTATATCGATATGCTAATTCCGGTTTTCTCCTACGCTCTTTCTCTGCAAGCAATAACAATTATGGAAATTATTATGTTATTTTTTTTGTCGACCATCATTCTTGATTAAGCGTTTGGACATGATCATTCGCATTAGAACATTCAATCAAAAATGTGGCGACTAAAAATATAAACTAAAAATATAAAATAAAACATAAATTAAATACGAAAACACAGAACTCACATTTCTAGAACAAACTTTGATTGTTTTTTAAAAAAAAAAAGGTAAATTTATTTGATATCTCATTTGACTAGATAGTGGTATATTATGTTATTTGCGTTTTTATTTTTTTTTAAAAAAGATAAATCCATAATCTGCTGCCATATAATTGTGTTGGGCGATCAATAAAATAAATAAGCGCAGTAAGTCGCCACACGGCTTTCCGCGACTTTCGTGAAAGCTAAGCTTAAATTTAGACGCCGCGGAAACAAATTAAATATCTATACAAACACAAAAAAAAATTATAAGAGAACGGACCTAAATCAACATACGTGCCATCTTTATTCTACCTTAATTACAAGATCGTTCTGGTATTACAATTATTATTGCTTGTAACGGTTTTTGAGGACCATTATGAATTACTAAGATACTACGTCACATTTATGGATTAGATCGGCAGCATTATGTATTTTGCATCTATAAAAACCATTAAGCTAAGTGATTAACTTTACATACTTAAATTATGTTTACTTATATTATTTATTTCTATGCTTAAATTATGTTTTCATAATTATATTATTTAAACTATATTATTTTATTTCATACTATGTTTCTTAATTATTAGTATTTTTCTTAATAATTTTATTATTATTATATACTATATATAAAAAAGAAATTATCATTAAGGGAAGCGAACCGGTTCTGCATGTGTTCTATATATATTAATTAAACTACTTAATTAAGTGATGTATGTATAGTTAGTTTTTATTTATTACCGTAACAAAAAAAAATATATATATACATTTGTGATAACAGTTTGTGAATGTTTCAAGAAAAATCTTTAGTATCTTTTTGATTTCAATGTTGTCGATCCGAAGTTGGTTGATTCGTTCACATTCCGATTTGTTTAGCGTTTATCAATGAAATTCAGTCTTGTTATTAATTTATTTTATTAATTGAGTAAAAATGTGTATAATGACGATCTAAGTGATTTAGTGATGCAGTGATACTCAGCACGAGCCCAAGTCAGGGGCGTACCCAGAATGTCGCATGGGGTATGCAACGGTAGGGTGGGATGCCGTGGTTACACAATCAAAAACCACACACACATACGTACCCAGGTATTTATATGGCATTAGTGAGCTGTGATAAAACATCTGTAAGTTATTAATTTATTAAGTGCCGTCCTAGTTAATTATGTTCATATATATGTTCAATCATACCGTACTTCATATATTTAATTTTGGATTTTTACCTTGGCCGCGATATTTCAACAATCAGCAGCACTTTCAAGCTCCTTGTGACCGGTGGCAAAGAACCTCCACAGACCGTTGATAACTAGCTGGCAAACGTGCTGCAGCCATCATTCAGTCACATGGAGATTCTGTTAACGAGCATTTCGTTACAAACTTCAACTCAATTGTTTGACAGCTTTACGTTTGTATATAAACAAACAATTTTTTCATTTCATATTTATATGCCAAAAGTGATTACTAAATATAATTAAAAATATTATTTATATAAATCAATTTAATAAATAAATCTATTGTGATCAAAAATGAATATTGAGGTAAAATATTATTTATTAATTAATATAAAATGTGTAGTACAAGTAAATAAATAAAATTATTTTTATTACAGTATTTTTTAGATTTTTTAACAAGTGACAATGAGGACACGGACCCCTATATTTTATTTTCATCCGATTTTGATGATTCATCAAGCGAAGAGGATTTGGAGTCTGGAAGTGAACTACATGCTAAAGTTCCCAACTTTATACACACTATAGAGAGCTGCAGCAACACCGATTTTAAGAGCCACTTTAGATTAAATCGATCAACAGTTTTGGATTTGATTGGTAATTCGTTTTTATAAGATTAAAATAATTTATTTTTATGAAAATTATGTATTATTCTAGAAAAATACAAACTAACGACTAACGATGACCAAGCTAGATATGTATATATATTTTTGTGGTATATCAGTAACACAGTTACATTTCGGCAGTTGGGCAACTTGTTTGGAGTGGCGAAATCAACATCTTGGAATGTTGTAGTACGAGTGTCCGATTTTTTTTGTTGACAATGGTATGTTATAAATTTTATAATTTAATAAATCTTGTTGGAGGATATTCATATGTAAATATATTTCTAGGCAGAGAATACTTGAAATGGCCAATACTTGAAATGGCCAACAAAAAATTCCAAACATTATTGGAGTGATAGATGGGACTTTAAAATCACACATTAAAATCATAGCTCCACGAGAACATCCTGTATATTATTATACTCGGAAAAAAATGTTCAGCATCTCGATGCAAGTGATAGTGGATTCAAACAAAAAATTTATTGATGTTTACTGCGGTGAACCGGGTTCATTTCGCGATGGGCGGGTGCTAAGACGGAGTACTATATATAGAGAAGTCGAGGAGAATGCGGCACGGTATTTCGAACGGAATCAGTTTATTTTAGGAGACAGTGCATACCCAGTAAAAGAATGGCTAGTTCCGACATTTAAGGACAATGGGACACTAACAGATGGGCAACGGCAATTCAATAAAATTTATTCGTCAACGCGGGTATTAGTCGAAAATGCTATAGGCCTTTTAAAGACCCGTTTCCGGAGACTTCTTAATTTCACAGAACACATAGATTTGAAATTATTAAGTAAAATCGTATATTCTGCCTGTGTTCTGCATAATATATGTTTATCACAAAATGATACGTTTGAAGCAGATATATTAGTCCCGGAAACGGGGATAAACACCACAGAAGAAAATGCAGTAGCATCGTCAGAGTCGCAAAACCGTAGGGATAGATTATATATGGAACTCATACAAAAACAAATAATTTAATAAAAAAAATATAGTTTCTAGTTTCAATTCAAATAAAATATGTAATTAATTCAATTTATAGAAAATAAAAAATAATAACAATTATAAAAAAAAATTGATTTATCTATTTTTATTTTTGAACGCCCATAATTCGGTGTGCCTTCTATTCCTTTCCTCATTGAGAAAGAGCAACAGTTCTCTTTTTTCCTCGAAACTAGTTTTTTCGGTTTTCCTCTTCCTTCGTGATTGTTCTGTGGCCGGCGCATCTGGATGAGGGACGGTGTTTGCAGATGGAGAAGAGGTAGTGGTTTCTGAGAAAGAAAATCGTGATAAATGGGATCTTGGAGCCGAGGAAAGGAGGAACGGACGAGTTACTGGAAGGTATAGGTCTATTTACATGTGGCTAGCCTGGGACTAACGGATTTTGAGGAACATGGAAGAGGTATATAAGTTGCGGAGCTGGAGTTTGTTGTGTGGAATTTGAAAAGGAAGGGGATATAGTGGAGGTTATATGGGAACAACCAATTAACGGTTTGTCTCCGTATATTTCATCCATTTCCTTTTCGTATGGAATAATACACGGAGACGCACCAGTCCGTCCCTCGTTGTCCTTTCCTGTTTTGTACGCCCGCAACAGAACTTTAATTTTATTTTCTAAATGACAGGTAGTTACAGGAGATGTCTAAAAACATGAAAAAAAATATAAATAATTATTTAGAATTTAGCAGTTGAATAAAAGAAAAATTCTTACCAATACGTTCATGGATATTAAATCTTCGAGAACATTTTGAAATGCATGTTTTTTTTCTTCTCCAGTTATTAAATTCATCTTTTCTGTTGTTATAGCAGAATAGAAACGCTTTGATTTCTTGGTCCGACCAAACTTTTTTTCTAAAATAAGTAAAAAAATTCATTAGTAAGCAAACAGTACACTCGCTTTAATTACAATACGATTTAATAAATTATTTTGTGTATTTAAATGTTAATACTTATGAGTAATTGTCCATTTTATTAAATAATTTTAATATTAAACGAAACTATAAACTTTAAATATTACTCGTAATATTTCACCATTATATTTTGTAATTTATTTTTTAACGTTTATCAAATAATATTAGGTATTATGTTAGATACAATGAAAAATATTTGTTCTAAAATATTTCCTTTTAAAATTTCCTTTTTTTTTTTTGAAGTTCGCGTACCACCAATTTATCGCGAACTTGAAAAAACCAATGTTTTATCCAGAACATTGAAAAATAAAGTTAAATTTTATTTTATTTCGATAATAGTGAATTAAAATGTGTAGTTTAACATTAAATGTATCTTATTTATTGATAAAATATTAAATTCATTTGAATTTTACTGAAAAAATGAGAAAATTCTATCCAGAACTTCATTCCAATAAGAAAATTTTTTGAATTAAAAAACACGACTAATAATATACTAGTTGGTCTAAGCTATTCGAAAACGTAAACGAGAACCTGTAGACATCTTTACAATTTGGTTATTTTATTATTTTAATGTACAGATTTTATCGCCTATCTAAGAATTTCAATTGGAAAAAATAATAAAAAATCCAATTGGGAAAAATAACAAAAAATCCAATAGGCAAAATAATAAAAATTATTCAAATCACTGAAATTCTAAGTCTTCATTTACATGGTTGTTTTTGTCGTTGTTTTTGAGTGTTGTTTTTCAGTTTTAGTTTTTGTTGTTGTTTTTCCCATACAAAAATTGATCGTTTACACCGTAAAAATATTGAATATGTACATTGACAGTGTACCCAAAACAACACTCGAAAACAACAGAAATATGTTCCCCATACATCTTTTTGGTTGTTTTCGAAAAATAACATATCGATTGTTTAAATATATTTTTAATTTTTTTTATATTTATTACAATTATGAATTTAAATTTATATATTTAATAATAAAAATTGATTTTAATATATATATTTAATTCTTTTTGGTAGTTTAATTTAATAACTAAATGTAACTTATCGTTACATCGATATTTTTTTGTTTATAAATGCAATCTGTCAGTGTCGCAAATATTTTTCAATTGCATATTGACACATTGACATCACAACAAACATGGATGCTACAACCGAAAAGCGATCAGTCAAGTTTTTCTTGTTGCTCACGATAAGTCGAAAACAATACTCGAAAACAACGACGAAAACAACCATGTAAATTAAGACTAAATGATGTAAAATAAATAGTAAAGTTCATCAGAATTCAATTTTGTTGATCATACAGATTCGGAATAGCCTAAAATATCTGAAAATATATGCCGATACCCGTGGACATCTCTAGGATCGGCGATACAAATTATTAAAAATCGTTTAAAATGAAATCGTTTACGAAACTTCTAAATGATGTAAAATAAATAGTAAAGTTCATCAGAATTTAATTTTGTTGATCATACAGATTCAAAATATCTGAAAGTATATGTATCTGAAAATATATGCCACATCTCTATGGTAGTAAAAATGATTCAAATTGGTTTAAAATCACGAAACTTCAAAATTCTGTGAAAATCTAACCGCTTAATCTAATTTAATTTCTATGGACGCAAAGGCCGCAGTTGTAGAACAACTATCCGAATATTTATTCGAGAGAATGTAATTACTACTAGAATCGGCAGCATACAATTTACAAAACACCTCAAATTCAAATGTTCGTATAAATAAAGTTCCAATTGGAAAAATTGCCAAATTTAACAGTGTAATTTTTTGTTATTTTTTTTAGTATGAATTTCACTGTCATCATAGAAGAATGTTATATGATATCGTGCAAAATAAGCTATAACCGCTCTCTAAATGTTGCGGAGCTGCTAACACTAACAAATTACAAGCATAGTTAAGATAAGCTGATTTATATTTACATTTGGCTTTGGAAATTGAAAATAATTTACCGCTTTCAAATTAAGGGCTATATTATATCTAATAATGTGATCTGACCAAATATTATTTGGGACTGGCAATTACAGTAAAAGTAACATTAAGTTAACTACTTACCAAATAAATAAAATGTGCATGTTTGCGAATATAAAAAGATAGCATACATTCTGGCGGGTTCTCTTTCTTCAAAAATATATTGCAAATAAAATAAACATTATTTACGTCGAATGTTGCACTTTTCTGTATTGAAAATTTGCCTCATATATGGCATATATACTCTGTGCAACAATTATCAAATAATCGATCTATGAGGTCGGCCATATCAACAAGCAATATGTACATTGTTGCATTATGCTTAATATATGCTTGTCGGTAAAATTATAGTGGCCTAGTATAAGTGTGAAGTTAATATCAATCGAATTTTGTAACGAATCTAAACATACATAATATTGACCAGTATTTATTATACAAATTATAACGCCAATTTAATAAATTATGTAAGCTTATTGGTATCCTACCAATTAGAGGCGTAGTGCTTTACTGTGTTGATACGAGGATATAGAATAAAATTTGGTATGGGTTATAGCAGCAAATTAAACGACAAAAACATGTCGAAAGCTGGCCTACAGGTAGCACATATTGTCCCAAATAATATCGCGATGATACATTAGGGTATGGATACTTGTTGTGTACTATTTAAATCCCCGCTGAGTTAGTAGATAATCTTTATTCAAGTCGACTAAACAGTAAAAAAAATTCTACGATACATTTTACGAGTATACTTGTTGGCAATCAAAATTCGATTAAACGTCCAACAGTAGTTGAAACATCAACATTGGGGATTTTAATCTCCATGAACGCATATTTTAAAATAATTTAAGACAATTGTGCTTCATATAAGTGTAACGAACTGTTCAACGGTACGAGAAATGTGGTTTTACAACTTCGAAGAGAACTTTCTAACGGAAATCTCTCAGTATTGGTGCATTGGTGTGGTGTAGCAACACTTTTGCCTGGCTAAATGTTAGAAGGATTGGTCGAAGTAATTTACACCAATATCAACAGGGTGCAGTAATTCCAGTAAAACCCTGATCCAAACAACATTATGACGAGTGTCGCATATGTAAATCGAATAATGGCGTGAAAACGCAAGTATAATGAGGGTTATGTTCCGTTCAATTATTTCTGTGAAATGTAGATTTGTAACGCTCAAGGCATGCTCTGATTTAAATTTAACCAAGTGCATACGTAAGTTTGTTGTAATATCTCATTTTTTGTTCTCGATAACTGTAAGTGTTAGAGATATCGCGATATTTTTCCTATAATCTCTAGGGCATCTTCTCTCATTGTGAATTTTTCACATGAGTATCTTTTATAAAATAGTTTTTTTGGTCATTAATCTTTGGCCTCCACAAAAATATTTTTTATATACAATAATGCATAGTCATTGCTGAAATATGTCTGTCGGAAGATTTTCGTCTCAGCTCAAATTTTGTATCCAAAATTGCTAAAATAAAATTTATTGGTACCGGTGACATGAAACCTAGCGAATCAAATTTTCTGCTATCTTTTGGTATTAAAACTTGTTCGGTGACTAACGTGCACATACAGAACTGACGAAAAGGCCAAAATTTGTCAACTCATTTTGACTTTTAAAATTTAAACTGACAATTGTAAGTTGGATATAAAAATGCTAATTCGGCCACATCTTGCCGATTCGATTGCGATAGTCAAATGTAAGTTCAATGTGTTGTGAGAAAATTATCTTTCAATTTTGTCTACTTTTGACGTATTTCGTTTCTATTATTATCGTACAGTCAATAGTCAGAGTTTTGATAGTCAGAAAAACTGGTCAAATTACACTTGACACCTGTGTACCTATCTTCCAATTTAAAACCAATTCCGTCTAAGATTAGTTTTTGCACAATGTTTCCATTAATGGAAAAGCAATTTCCGTCTCCCATAGTTTTTAAATTTCGCCTCTTGTAGAGACGAAAAGGTCGGAATGGACGAAAATTGTTTTACGGGGTGGTTGTTACATGTGGCATTGAAAGTAAACATGTCTTCAACAGTATTACACAATAAATTCCATTAATAGATTTGCCATCATACACTGTGCGGTCTGAATTCCACAAGCAGTTGAAACATCTTACATTTTCCTTTATTGTTCTTGACATCATTCATGCAAACGATACATGTGGAACACTCGTGATTCGTAGTTGTTTAGATTGTATATAATTGTGTACTACAAATACTTGTTCACTGTAGTTGTTTGACTAAAAATTCTTTGGAAACTTCTAAAGTATCATGGAAATTCAATCTGGTTGTTTGACATCTCTTTGGTTTTTGAAAGAGCTGACATTGCCATGCCATTGGAAACATAATAAATTAATCTATGTCTCTATCTTAAGTAGACCCTTTAGATATTGAAATGTCTGAGCAAAAGTGAGAGCTTCGTTTTAGTGAATTACTCGGTTAAAACAAGATTGTCTTCATTTTTATCCTAGTTGTTCAGATAAATGGTATATTATGTGGGGATATGCAACTTTGAAAGACTGCCACTGCAAATATGTAATCGTATACGATAGAACTAACACTTTTGTTATTGACTATGAAAGTTGTTAATTTTTTGTTGTTAATATTTACGGATTTTGGAGCTTGATGTTGTCCCCATCGTATGGAGATCTAACTATTTTACATCAAAGGGAATACATTTGTCTAATTATTCCTATATGCCACATCCGCGGAGAAAATCTTCACCAATACTTGTATGTTTATGTTATTTGTCTAAAACTTCACAGTGGTGTTTGTGCCTAGGCTTGTCACCTTTTGAAAAAGCCAGAGTAGGACAGTGCAATAAATATTTTTCATTTGAGATTTAGAAAATTTAAATTTTTCCAATTTTTCGATCCCCTCCGAATAATTCTTCAACCCTTCAAAATAGGCATTTATTGTATCGATGATCTCTTCATTAGAGCCGAATCTCTTTCCGCCGAGCCATTTCTTCAAGTTCGGAAACAGGAAATAGTCGCAGAGGGCTAAGTCTGGAGAATATGGCGGATGTGGAAGCAATTCGAAGCCTAATTAATGGATTTTGACCCTGGCAACTACAAACGTGTGCATCCGTGCATTGTCTTGATGGAAGAGAATTTTTTTGCTTCGCCAAATGCGGTCGTTTTTCTTTCAAAACGTCATTTTGAGCCTTCTTCGGCACCGACTAGCCAATAGAAATCGACTGTTTAGACTGTTCTTCATCCATATTTCATCCACAGTTATGAAACGACAGAAAAACTCCTTTTTATTTCGCTTGAACATCGCCTAACCTGCCTCTGATGTTGTCACACGTGTGCGTTTTTGGTCGTTTGTAAGCAAACCCTACGCACGGATAGCTTTTTAATATCCAAATGTTCGTGTGGTATATTGCGCACACGTTCATCTGAGATACCTACTATCTCAGCTATGTAATATATTTGAAAAAAAAACAATGGGATATCTGTTTTCAATGGCTGTCAAAACTGAACTAAATGACAGATCTGTCTGAAAATTTTAATTTGGTCTAGTGACAGATGATATTGACACACGACATCTGGGATTTGCGATTGTGCCACTCTTTGTTGCAATTTTACCAGACTTCTCACAGCACTTTATAAATATTTTTGGAAACATACTTTATTTTCCTGGTGGAGGACATTTTTGTCCTCGTGGAGGATGGAGGCAATTTCTTACGAAAGGAGGACTGTTTTCCACAAAGGAAGACGGGTGGCAAGCCTATTTGTGCCGTATATTCAAATTGGAAATTTGCTCACGGTTGCAAATTATGAAATTATGTAGTAAGACTTAAATATGTATTATTAGAGACCAATTAGCAAGCAATACAATATTATTAAGACTTATAATCATGTATTATGAATTTAATGGAAATCTGAATTTTCTTGTATATTCCGTATATTAGCTAATGGGTTACATTTGTTTCTTTCTCTTTTAAATTTAAAGAACTCCATTAGGGTGAGCAGTTGGTAAATGCAACCGTTTTCTTGGCAAAAAATTATTGATTTTATAGAATTTTTCTCGTACTCTATTCATTCATGTCAAACAACGTCGTTACAGAACTATTATTTTTATCAACAGTTCGATTATTAAATGGATTACTTTAATGTCGATAAACGGCAAAGTCCTTATAAGTACATTTGAAAGTGTGGTGATGTTCTACAATATTTCATCTGAACTTGTGATGATATAATATTTGCTGGACGAGTTGAGGTAGCTAACAATAATATTCAGTAATATAGATTTCGAAAATTTTATGTAAAGTAGCATAGCTTACCAGCGCTCACATAAAAGGTTGTATTATGAAATGAGACAGAATTATACGCAAAATAATGTAAATTGAAATATCAATGTGTAAGATTTTAAGATTTTTTATGAAGAGTTTCCAATATTTTAATAACATGCAGCTAACTTATAGATAACATTGAATATGTGCCAATATTGATCTAAATTACATAATACTGAATAACAACATTATATCCAGTTTCTCAGAATTATAGAAAATATAAAAACAAGTAATTTACTCCCCAGATTCGAAAATATTTCGTGCATTCCGTTGTTATTAGATTTTTTTAATTTTATTCGATTTCCAAAGTCAATAAAATAATTTCCATATTCACAAGAAAAAAACTGAAATTTTAAAATTAACTTTTTTTTCTGTTTAAATCTACTTATTTGCGTGTGTCTGCCATGAATGCAAAGTGTATCATCGTCGTTGTCTGATTTCAAATATATGTACGTAATGTATGTACATATAATATAGCAACAATAATGAAAAACGAAGGAAAATGCACATAAAATTGAATTGACACATAAAAATCAACAGCCGTATCCAAAAACGTATAGATAAATTTTCATTTCGCGTAAAATACTATAAAAGAAAATGTTCTGATTCGTTTGGTTTGTCATTTCCAGAAGAAAATAATTTGATTCCCAAACAAAAATTTTATAGTTTTCTCGTACTCCACTTCAAAATATGTATGCACGCGGGGTTGAAAACTATTTCCCAATAAAAATTCGAATCAACACACAATATCCAAAAGTATCGTATATAACGATTTAATATTCCCTGGCATTAAGATTTTTTTATTATCCTTTCTTCCTGTTTTTTTTTGCTGCACACAATCGACTTAAAAAAAATGCTCGTCAAATAATCATCTCAACAAATAAAGGATATACGAAAATTTATATATATATATTTGCATGCACTTTATGTACGCGTAGAAAATAACTTATGTTCATAGCATAATACACATATGCTTTTAACTTTGAGAATCACAGCGAACAAAAAAAAAAAACTTTGCAATTTATTGATAAATTTCTTACAAATGCAAATATACAAGAATTATTTGTTTTCATCTTATTATATTTTTGGTAATTGAAAAATAAATAACATAAAAAAAATTGAATGCAAATTTCGTATTATAATAAAGGATATAATGTTGTTTTTTTTCTTCTATCTACTGTATGGTGTACTAACTTATGATCTGTCATAAATTTGTTTTATTGCTCCGAGGAAATATGCAGATATACGATTGGGAATTATATTCAAGTTTACCTTTACGTATGTAGAAATAAAAGTGGATTTCTTTGTTTGCTTGAAGGTTTTTTGTGTTGTTTGTTGCTGAAAAGATTGACGTTGTGATTTGATTAAATTGAAATTTTAAGGATGAGATGATTTATCGGATGAATGTGTTTGATTTTAGATTATATAAGTAGCCAAATATGAAAGAAATAATCTATATGTATATAAATGGATTGAGTATAGTTTAACTGTGTCTGAGTTATGTATGTGTACCACTGATATTAGCATTTCTTGTATTAAAATACATACATACATATATTGTTGGGATTATTTCACAGTTTAGTAGTTCGATTTCAATATTTTTTAATGATCTTTCGACGTCTGGTACTATCTTCAAAATTTGCTACCATAGCCCTCCTTAAATATTATTTATTTTAAATCTCAAATAAAGTGTGTATCCAGAGCGATGAACTTATACAGAAGGCAGATTTTTCGAATGTCAAATTATAAAATGGACTTTCATGTTACTTGCAATATTATTGATTAGACAGTCTATTTTGACCAGTCAACCTTGAAGACGACAGAAACACCTCGTTGAGATCGGTCTCATCGATCCAAGATTAAAATGAATTGTTGCTATTTACCGGTCTGTTATTAGAAAATTTCTCATTGAAGACATCATAACGCTCCCTATCAATAAGACCGTTCGCTTGGCGGGTGATCTTATTCTTAAAGTCGTTGTAGGTTTTTTTTTAATTTTTAAATTTATAATCTAACGGATCAATTGTTAAAGTGCAGGCCAAACCCGTAGCAACAACATTTTTTTGCTAATAAACCATTTCTTTTCCTTTGGGTCACTAAACTTTCTTTTTCGAATTTTTGTTATATATTTACCATTTTCAGTTCAAGCTTTGGGACACTCGCCTTTGGATCTTTTTTCAATTTCTTGCAATATAAGCCACTCATCATATTCACCGAGAATTTGTTTGCTTCCTCTACCTTTTTTGTTTTGAAGGGTATATTTATAATGACAGTCCTTTCTCACTTATCCAACAAATTTGGTAAAGGATTGGGTTTGGCATATAACCTTGATAAAAATCGTTCTCTGAAAAAACAAAATCAACTAAAAATTTAAGATATTAAAATTTTTTCATATAATATAGTTCAGGGTAGTTCAAATTAAAAATTCGTTAATAGTTTTTTAAATAGTTCAGTTTCACTTTCGCGAAAAACACAGATTTGAAGGTAATATCACGTAATATTTTAATATGTATGTATCTGTTTCATTACGGACAAATTTACTAATTTGATACTTTCTTAGACCTATTCACTACTGTTCATAAATTTCCAATGCTTGTAACTGTAAAGCTGCAAATTGCTGATCCACACGCAGTTTGAAATAAATTCTGAATTTCTAATATTTTTAAAGGCCTTAATGTTTAAGAGGCCGACTAATTGAACCGATAACAGTTAGCTATAAACAGTTGCTCTCTCTTTGGAATTTTCTTTCAGAATAACTTTCTCACCCAGAGTCACCGTTTTATGAGATAACATCTGGAAATATAGCGCAGTTTCGTCACAATTTCTGATATTTTTAGGCTAATGCACATCCCAAATATCCACAAATTTTGCCAACCAAACTGCTAACATCCTTGCCCACGCCATTAATTAAATAATAATAAAAATAGGTTTTATATTTATCAGTTTTTAAAGGCCATTACTATCCCCTTACTGAGTCAACTATTTGGCTCCAAGGGTTTCGATCCTGCGCTTGGTCTTCAAACTAACTAAAACAATCTGAAGAGGCAAAGTCGTTCTATACATCGTGGAGCCATCGTCGTCTACAACGAGCTGTGCGCCTACCATATGGTGGCTCTCCTTTCACAAACTGCTGCACAATTCGTTCTGGATCAGCACATAGAACGTGAGCAGGCCAGCGTACTCGCTGAGATCTTATTTCATGTACAATCTCGGGAATTTTCATCAGATTTCTGATATCTCAGACATCTCACTATTGTACAAAGGCGTTTTGGGCCGAAATCACACACATGATTCTTCTCTCAAATGTAAGTAGCCATCTCGTACTTATCCGTCAGCGCCCAACTTTCGCATCGAAACATAACAATGGGCCATCCACACTGTTATCGTGAGTGATAAGAGAACCCAAATATATGGGTGAGTGATAAGAGAACCCAAAGGTCGAAAAGACAGTTCCATAAAGTATCCCCTCCGAATATCAAGAGCTCCAAATTAATGCAGTCCACACCAGGTGAGCGGTTTCGTTTCAATCTCTGCATGGCTTTAGTAAATTCCTCATGGGATGGCTCCTCAGCGCAAATCTTCGCAGTCTGTATTAGAGGTGGTTCAACAATAGTCTGTGACGCATGATGAACACCAAGCAGGTCGGTAAAGTATCCACTCTATGCGTCAAGTACTTCGTTGAAGTTGACATAGAGGTTTCCATCCCGGTTCCGGCAGTTGACGCAGGCCTGAAAGTGTGGTGCTATCCAGTAATTCCTTTAAAGAAATTACGCGAACTGGCTGTGCTAGTTGCTGAGTTGTTGTACTTTCAGAACTTCGACCTTCCACTATTCTCGCTTCCTCTGTCTACAAATCCGCTTAGCTGCAGTCCTAGTAAGAGCAGGCTTGTTTTTCCTCGCAATTGTGAGACGTTGTTGCACTTCACTATGGGCTATACTTTGTTGCTCGACTGCATGACAACATTCGTTATCAAACCAATCATTCGTGGGTCTGACTTTCACTATACCTAAAGTTTGTTGAGCAGCACTGGCAACCGAAGTTTTCAGTACCTCCTAGACAGAGTTCACACAGTCAGACTGGTAATTAGCTTCTTCAATGTTGTCGCTGACAAGATCCTGATATCGTTTCTTTTGAGCTTTATTTATCAGTTTTTCACAGTCGAAACGTCGAAAACGAGTTTATCAGACTTTCACAGTCGAAACGTCGAAAACTTCCATCGTAGCTTAGCAGCAATAAGCAATAAGTTCTTACATCGTACACAGCCCGCCCTTGAGAGGCTAACACATGATCAATTTGGCTGGGGGAAGCTCCGCGAGGATGTGTCCATGTGTCCGCGAGGATGTGTCTCTATAGATGTATCTGTTTGTGAAGGAAGAACTTGCTGGCTTCTGTAAGATGGTGACCAATTGCAAAGTACATCATTCTGTCACCATTATTGGTCGAAGTTTCGTGTCGGGAATACAAACTTATGTTTTCACACCAATCGGCCTGATATTTGCCAGCTCTAGCATTAAACTCCCGAATTACCATTCTAACATCGTATTCGGGTATAGATCCCATCAGATCGTCCAAGTCATTGTAAAATGGGTCTTTATTTTGGGGCTGGCTAACTTCTATGAGTTTATGTACACAAATTATCGACAGGTTGGCTAACTTCATGCGCAAGCGAAGCCTACACAATCGGTTATTGACTGCTTGGAAATCCAAAACAGCCTTGTGGCCCATGAAGCAATCCAGTTCTAATTTTATCCTCCACTGTAGAGCGACGTATAGCCCATATAGTCCTTCCAACGTTCCTGGTTTTCTAAGTGGCTGCACGTTCCACGTTCCGATCCTAACTCTCGTGTACGGATACTTGAGCGGGACTCCTGTGTTTTTTGGCGGTATCCATTATTGTTTTTGTTGAATTTATAAACAGGTTATGTGTTTAGGGATGCGGGTCGTCATGTTATTTGGTATATTGCTTCCTAAAGCTTCGTAGTCACTCATTAAACGCTTTAAAGCCACAAATATTCATAGACCCGAGAGTGGACCATTTATTGATCGCTCTATCCATAACCACTCAAACAATACTATATTATGATTTTCATAGGAACATTCTCTGAATTATTTTGATTTTACGATTTCCGCGATGAAAGGCAGTTTTCAAAATTTGCTCACGTTTAATTCGCTCTACAACTGTGCGTTATACATACAAAAAGATCTTGAAATTCAGTCGGATTTCATCGACGATGTTACAGATTCCGATATGGGGCCAGAAAAGGACGACGTCGATTCAAACGCAGATTTGTCATGTGACAATGCCTCTTGAAAAATACTGGCTAATTAGACAACGAATTATTTTGATACAATATTACACTTGACTCTTATAAAAATACAAAAAAATTGAATCTTGGCATTTATTATATTGAATGGTCATACTCGAATGGTTGGCGGTGAAATATATTGTATGATAACCGAATTTTTCGATTGCAGCTCGCCATCAGCCTGTATTTAGCATCCCGTTATTTCTCGGTTTCATCGTGCAATATCTCCTTTATTTGTTTAGAAGTAATCTTTCCACTTACATTGTGTTAAACACACCATAAGAATACTGGTTTCGAAAAATGGGGCAACGACGGTGATTTCAAGCGATTTCTGACAATGTCCTCAATTGCATCATAATAGTATCAATGTCAAAATGTTCGATTATTACCCGTGAGGCGTGGTAACGTTATAAATTTAATTTGTTTATGTTTGCGCACGAAGCTCCTCCATTTGTTTCACCCTGAATAAAAAAATTTATTGAATTGTTCACCGATTTTTTGAAACACAATTCCTTTAACACCAGAAGCCAATTGGTTGTAGTTATCACTTATCAAGCTTACCACGTTGAGCGTAAGCTCTTCAATCCAATTAATAACTGAAATATAAAAATGTAACTTGTGTAGTGTTTTGCAAGCAGAATAATTATATTTATAAAATTAAATTATGTTTATTACTATCTGATCTTATTCGATTAATATCCATGGCTGACAGTAACGCATTAATTAATTAACTTTAAAATGATTATTTCATAAACATAAACCAAAGTGATATAAACAACAATGTACGACTCAGTTCACAATAAAAAACGCAGAATAAAAATACTCAGGTTAAATGAATAATGCTTGCTCGGGTTTATAACAGTCTTCAAAATGAATAATTGATAACACATTCATCGATAATGATACATATAGAAGTGGAATAAACTTACTCGTAGCGCAACAAAATTATATTTTATTTACACATATGTGAAGATTTTACCAAACACCAAGGTGCATGTACAATTGAACACTATAATATGTAGTTAAAACAAAGAAATTTGATATCTTGCAATTTTAAAACGTAAAGGTTAATTAATGTATTCTCTGTTGTTTCAACTTTTGCACAGAGTATATAAGATAACAGAAGCAAATAATGTCTAATACTCATATCACATATCGTGACCATATTCTAAGTGTAAACTAATAACATTTTTAAATCTCATTACATATGCATATAATCTAAAATCACGAATTCAATTTAGAAATGTAAAATATTTAAATTGAAATCCACAATTCAATCCCTTTTGGACTGGATAGATGTGGCACATACTCGTAATTCATATATAAATTATATTTTTGGTATTATCATTTGTAAATTCCATAACAAAAAAATTGTAATAGAAATTGTTGTCATTGTACACAAAATATCAAATTGCGATATCGTCCCCCTAGCTGTCTTCCTATATAGCCGCGCCGTATTATAATATTGTGTGTACTTAGGCACTTTGTATATAATACATTTCATATCTTAATACTCGTAAGACTATACAACAATAACACAATAATAACAATTTTAATTATAATATTTAAGCTGTAAATCACAACACAAATATAATAAAAATAAATTAAATAAGTTTCATTTGAATACGAAGATGGGAAAAATCTTTAAGAAATAGATGATGCCTCCTATATAGGTACAGTGATAATAGTAGTGTGTAATAAAAAAAAGTGATGGCGAAAAAAATACAAGACATAATGTAGATTCGAAAAGGGTGCCTAAAAAAAGGTTCAATGATTAAAAAATTATATTTTGGGACAGATAATTTTCCATGTTGATGTCGACTTTCTATTCCCCCCACAAAATAATTATTTATTTCCCTTTGTTTGTGTGGTAAGGGGTATCGAGATAGATATTCAAAGGTTGCTTTAGTGTGCGGTAGTTGAACTGCGAACTGCGTGAATGACGAAAATCTCATTTGTGTTCCTCGTTCACTAATTATAAAGAGACATATAATTAACAGGGTGATTAACATGTTGACATTTTATGTTAATTATTTTTTATTTGTTTTATTGTATATTTCTGGATGAAAAATCTTATATACATACATATATTTATACATTAGATATAGTAAAACAGGGAGAAGAGTAATTATTATTATTATTATTGTTTTGATTTACTACATTATGACTTTCAAAATATTTCATTTGAACACATCGTCATGGAGACATTATAATTTTGGAAGTCAAGCTGTGTGAGATACGTACATATGTATGAACGTACAAAAAAAATTATTTTAATGAAATTAGTTTAGATAATTATTATGAGTCCTCCCTCGATTTTATGTAATAATACTCGTATTGGGTTAAATTTAGTGAGGATTGCATATTGTTTTAGTTAAAACTGGCCATGCCCGCAGTTAGTCATGAGATTAATTAAGAGGTGGATCAGGTCATGAAGATTATATGGATACCGCATAAGTGAAACCACTTTGTCTATATAAGTTTTGTTTCGAGGGTCTATAATATAAGTAAATTAATGTCACAAAATTACTGCCAACTGCTCGAATCGTATCTCTCCAAACGAGCGATAATTCACATGAAGATACATTGGACCAGCGATTGGAAATTAAAGCTGAAAGAGCTAAAATCGGTTCATGCAATATATGCGTAGCGGCACAAAAATAGCAACTTCCATACATTTCTCAATGGGGTACAAATTCTACAACCATAACCTGCTAAATACCTCGGATTGCATCTCGATTTAAGATTGAAGAGGAAAACATTCTAAGCTTAGGGTGTACTGTAAACTCTTTATCTACGAATCGATTATTAAACCAATTTGAACGTATGGTATCCAACACTGGGGCTATACTAAACAATCATATCGTTTAATCATTCAACGTTGTCAAAACTAATTTCTACATGCAATAACGAATGCTTACCGCTATGTAACCAACGAGGAATTACATGATGACCTAAATGTTAAATGGATTGATGAAGTGATCCAGGAATTTGCCATCAAACATACTGAATACTGAAGCAATACAACTTCTTGACCTTACACAAGAACTAAGACGCCTTTAAAGAATTAAACCGCATTAGACTACCTAATTCTAGAAATTTAAGATTCGTTGTTGGGAGCAGAATAGTGATTCCTTGTAAACCGTAGTCGTTCCACTTATTTGTTACAAATAAGTGCGTATCATTTACTTTTTTTTAAAATAAATACCAACATACATACATTAATTAGAGACTGTTCGGCTAGTGAATTTATTGTCCTTTGAAAGGTGAACAGTATCCCTATTTTGTACACGGCTAGCCTGTACTAACATGAAAGATGGTTCGGCCCATGAGTTCTTCATTCCAACAGAGGGACATAGATGTTTTCAATTTAATCACCGATCGTAATCGGGAGATGAAAAATCCCTTTTGCACCCGCCCCCGCCTTTGTTGCTTAAAACCCGATATCTCCCAGTCCAAAAGTTGCAGCTTAAGCCACTGCGCTATTTGCTCGGTATAAACCAATTTGTATGTAGTAAACGAAAGTCAATTTTTTAAATATTCAGTCGATATCGGAATGAAGAAATTTCACAAGGGTGATACATTTTATACAAACGTTTTAAATTATCTGAAGATTCACATTCACTTAAAATTATGAGCTATAAAAGTTTTCCAAACCACTCTGATGCATGCGACAGCAGGATTTCGTGAATTTACCCTTTCATAAATTTCTTTCGAAATGTATTATTTTCTCGTGAATCATCGTTTACCAACCATGAATAGTCAATTGGTTACCAATCATGAATAGTCAATAGTTTCAAATAAAAAATTATTTTAAAATAAACAAAAAATTAAAAAAGTTACTAAATTTGTTTTCTTTAATGTAGTGAGCATGCGCAGCGAAATTATAAATAGAGACCACTGCAGAATACTTGGGTGTAGGGCAAATATTTCATTTCATATATATTTAGTATATTCTAATTTCTCTGCATACAGAATTCCGCACTGCTATTTGCAGCATTACAACATTTTTTCAAGAAGTTAGTCATTTTCGGTCGTCTCACTTCAAAAGATTCATTCGGTATAACTATTTACAAAAAATAAAATCTTTTCATTTCTGTACTAATTGAAGCAAAATATTTGGAAAATCCAGGATTAGGACAAAAAACTACATCCATTGCTTAATTTTTTCAATCAACCCGTGCGAGCAGGCGGCATGAGGTAATGTGCACAGAGTACATTCAAATTTCCCACCCTTACACAGGGTAAAAAGTAGAGGAAAAAAAATGTTTTTATCAAGTTTTCAATGTATGTACATGTTTATAAGTGAAAAATTATTTGATGTGGTTTTATTTTAGGGAATTAAAATTAAATTATTAAAATAAATCTAATTAAATGGATCAATGACTTGCATGTCCGAACGGAAGGAGGATTGTGCTAACAAAAGGAGAATAATGAAACCATAAAGTCGTAATTTACTAACTGAATAGTAAATTTCCTAACAAAATATATTTTACAGATCAATTGCAGGACTTATAAATAATCTGTTTTTATTAAAACAATCCAATCAACATACACATCGTAACAATCCACTAATGGAAAAAATGGGAATTCCCGATTATCATCACTATTGGATTCTATCGCAATTTTATTTTCTATACTGAAATGTAGATGATTTCAAAAAAAAAAAAAAATGTTTTCTAGTTGGCTTTGCAAATCTTTTTTGTTTGTTGTATTTTTCATTAAACTAAAAAATTGATAAAACAATGGGGCATGCTATACAACTTTTTTTAATTTAGTTCAATTCTTTATCGTAGGTGGCAATAGCGTAGGAAGGGTATACTTGACGTTAAAACACAAATAATTTAAGCAACAAAAATTAGTTAATTTAATTCCACCACTTTTCAAGTGAACACAAATTTAAAAAAATGAATCATAAGTTTGAGAACTGGTAAGACGTCATCAAAATGATCTCAAGTTTGTAGATACCAATTTCAATAGGTGCATTTAAAATTCTCAAGGCTGGATCAATTCCATCCCAAAATATTCCACTACGTAAGTTTGAGATAACGAGAATTAACAATGTAGCAGAAGTGACGAACGAAATTGCAATCGGACTGAAATTGGATTGCTGGTATTGTGATGGTTTCAGAACCAGAACATATCGAGTCCTGCCGAGCCATCACCGTAGAAATTAAAAATAGTAATAACGATAGAACAGTCATTGTTTCCATAGAAGATCAAACAACACAAATCCATATTAATACAAACAACAGGACGACACAAACGCTTTCTAGTTTCGTTTCTTTACCGGATTGGACAATATTTACCGGATTGGACTCAGATCGATTTAATTTATTATTAGTTTGATGGTAAAAGATTAATTCATCTTGAAATCGATATTAAAGATCAACTTTTAAAAACGCTTTTTAAGTAGTTTTAAGTACTGCGACTGTAATGATTTTCTTAAAATATTTTTTTAAATAATTGAAACGTGATTTGAAAAATATTTAAAGTTATGACATAGAGGATTTACATCACTTTGCAACAAATCGATATCTGGTAAATTTCGAAATCTAGAGGCACGTATCGAGCAATAATTGATTGTAGCGAAATAACTGTACACAAATCAGAGAACCTATTCATCATCAAATAATTTTCTCATCGTACAAAAATAGAACAACTTTCAGATCATTAGTTGCTGTCGATGAAAACGGAATGGTTATTTTTGTTTTCGAGACGTTTGGAGGTGCAATTTCTGATAAAGAAATTTATTTCACAACTTACGAGTATATATAAAATAAAATAAGAAATTTGTTTTTAATAATATCATCAAATAATACTTAAAATCCGGTTAATTGTTCGTCTCTAAATACATCATACATTGTTGAAAACCAAATATGTAATAATAATATGGTTTGACAATACCCAATCGCGACGGTGCTGTCACGAAAACAGCGGCAAGGATTGAACTATAAGCATGCCCCATTTCTTTTTTTTTGTTTTGTTACTCGTCAATGAGGCATGCTATACGACTTGTTTTTTATGTTAGTTCAATTCTTATTCGTAGGTGGCAATAGCGTAGGAAGGGTATACTTTGACGTATATCCGATTTCTATCGGAACATAGAAATTGTAATGTTGGTGTTGTGCCTGTTTCAGAACCGGAACATTTCGATTCCTCTCGAGCTGTTATGGATGATACCGTGCCAATTAGCTTCTGCTCCGAGGAAAAAAAGAAAAACAGCTTATTTGCAACCGCAAGGTTGTCTTGCACAAGTTTTCTTTATCTTTTTATAATAATTGTTATGGTCAACGCTTGTAGAAGAATGATAGAGATTTTTATTTTAATCTATCATACGATCATCTTTCTATATATTTAAGAGCGGAGAGTACAAAACTTAGTATATACATTATGTGTATATAAACATGTATACACAGGTAAACATTATAATTATACAATTTAAATTATACATAATATTCTCTTATTTTACTGATTGTGTATGGATATAATGCAAGTATAAAAATTGGGTATAAGTGTATAGTATATAATAAAATGTAAGTATATAATATTCTACTAATATATATTTACAACATGAATATTATTTAAATATTTACATATAATGGTAAAGTACAGAGCTGGATTACAACAGAGCAAATCACCGGAGAAATTAAAAATAATGATAACGATGGAACAATTATTGTTTCCACAAACCTATTTATTTATAATTTCCTTCCTATTAATACAAACAATAGAACGACAAGTTTAATAAATTAAATTAACATAGATGTGATCAAAAATCTTTAAAAATATGACACAGAGGATTTACATCACTTTGCAACAAATCGATTTCAGACAATACCCATTCGCGACGGTTCTGCCACGAAAACAGCGGCAAAGACTATAAACATGCAATTATGAACTAAAAACATTCAGTTCATATTCTCTTCTTTTGGTACAGTTTTTTAAATAAAAAATATTACTTAATAAACTGAATTTGAGTTAATTATTATTTGAAAAAATCGGGAAAAGTTAAAGCTTAAACGATGTAGAAAAAAATTGATGCTTACCGATCACACTGTTGTGCTAAATTATTTAAGAAATTTTAAAAACTATGGAGAAAATATGAAAAGCTTTTCTGTTTAGCGTAGATAAGCGTAGACTAATTCGTATTGCCTCCAATTCCGAAGAAAGGGTTATGATTTAGGGTGGGATTGAGTTAGCTTTTTAAAATCAGAAGATGTAGGCAAAATGGTATTTTTATATTTTGAATTCAGCATTCCCAAAATTTGAACAGCTGTTTAACACCCAGATTCCGCTTTTATCCAAACGGCAAAGATTGTAAAAACCTAGATTTCTAAGAAGAACGTCGCTTTACTTATATGGCGCACATTCTAGCATTTTATTTTAGTGATAATGTCCTTTAAATTTTAGTTAAAACCTAAATAACAAGGGGGTTAAAATCTTATCACACAAAAACATTTCCTACATTTTTTTACAATAATTGGATTTAATCAACTGTGACGGACGGTACATATTTTTTTAATGAAAATATCGGGTTTTCCATTTGAGACTTGACAACTTTGAACTTTCATTGTGAACGCACGCCAACAAATAATCAAACTGTCAGTGTCAAAACATTCAGTTTAAACAACATTTTCATCGTGGTGAAGAATGGTAAACGAACAACGTTTACAAATAGTTAAAATTGACTACAAAAATTCCAAGTCGCTGACTGCAACTTCAAGAACGTTAATTAAAATTTTTGGTCAATCATACTTTAGGCTAAACGGCTTCGTCAATAAACAGAATATGTGTTATTGGTTATATGAAAACCCTCATGTGCTTCAAGAAGCACCAGTTCATCCAGAAAAAATAACTATGGTGTGGTTTTCATGCTGGTGGTATCGTCATTGGACCGTTTTTTTCGTTGATGAAAATGACCGTCACGTTACAGTCTTATTGAAACCTAAATTCGATGAACGTGTTATATCCAGAAATGGTCATGTCGATTGGCCGCCTAGATTGTGTGATTTAAAACCTTTAGACTTTTTTTATGGGAATACTTTAAATCATTGCTCTATGTCAACAAGCCGTCGTCGTTAGAGGAGCTCAGAGCCAGAACGACAGATAGCGGCCGTTTCGAAATGTGTGGCCAAGCCATCGAAAATTCGACACCTGCAAACGTGCCCTTGATGGACATATGAAAGATGTCGAATTCCATAAATGTTTTTATTGTACTTCAAGCCAATAATAAAATTTTCGTGATACATATCTCAAATGGTTAGCGTTTTATTTAAAAAAAAAGTTGTCCAAGTCCTTATTGGAAAACCCTTTAGTTCATTAAAAAGTAAAATTTTGCACGCATTAATTGATAAAAAAACGGATGTGGTACTAGGATGAGCGTCGGTGTTTGCACAACGATGTATAAAACTGCAATTTTCTCAATAGCGACGTTGTAACGCTCCATTAACTAAGGAGCTAACTATCTTTTTAAGGCGATATCAAATGCAAATGTGAAAAGGGCAAATCCGTCCGAACTTCCCGTTTACTATACCACATGAAATAAAAATCACGGACGGTGAAAGACGTCGGATCATAAATGAAACGAAATAAATAACATTTGGTTTACAACCAATGGTGCCATCAATGGCATTAATTCATTCTGTTCATCGCCGTAGGAAACAAGTCGGAGAATATTTCCCAATAGTGAAGCTTATTTCGCAGTACCCCGACAAATATTTTAATTATTTTCGTATGTCCAAAATTCATTTTGAGTATATTTACTCCATTTGTAGATTTTTAGCGACTGGATGCAGCTCCACTGATCTGTCCCTAAGATTTTTAATGGGAAGATCTACTGTTGAGTAGTGTATTTACCAAAACTGCCATCAACAAATACCTTAAACGCATTGCGCTACCAAAACCAACACATGATGACTGGATCCGTATTTCAAACGACTTTTACACTAGGTGGAATTTCCCAAATTGTTTGGGTGCTCATCGATACTTTTGCTCCAAACAATTCGGATAGTTTGAATTTTAATTATAAAAAAAGATTCTCAACAGTGCTAGGGCGGTTGTCGATGCAGAATACAAATTTAAAGCCATATAGATATCGCAGCGTGCGGTTCAAACGCAAATTCAACAATCTTTAAAATATCCGAATTTGGTTGAACAAAATCTGGTTGAACAATCTAGAACAACTGAATATTCACAACGACGCATGTTGGCCTGGGACAGATCAAAATATTCCCTATATAATAGTATGGGATGAAGCATTTTCGCTTAAACCTTTCTTCCTCACACCTTGTCCAGGAACTAATCTACCTAAAATTCGTCAAGTGTTTAACTATACGATGAATAATATTGTATTCAGCTTTGTGATTCTACACAACTTGCTAAAAACAAGTGTTCAGCATCTAGAAAATTCATCGACAGTTGTGCATACTCCAGAAGCAACATCAACTATAACCAATCACGCAGTTCCAGCTACGAGGGGCTTAGAAATTAGGGAGAAGTTTGCTAAAATTTTAATAAAATGGATTCAACTTTGATTATGTGTGAAAATTAAATTGTGCTATGGATATTAGCGATTCTTAATTAAAGATAAATTATCGAATGCCACCCACTTTTCAATATTTCTTTAAGGAAATTCTTGAACTGGATAAATCCAATTATCGCACCTATAGCGCACCATAATTCTTTAATAGACAGAACAGTACAATTTATCCACACATGCCTTAGAATGCGGGTCAATTCCAGACTCTCGAGTTTTAGCAAAGTCCAACCTTCCCCATCGAATTGCTACAGGTAATGAAATGTAATACACATATACTGCTATCTGTATATATTTATATTCAGTACGTTTACATTTAATCAAATTGAAATTATAGGGGACGCTCAAATGAATCCAAATTAACACCTAGGTGGCGACACTCCACATAGCTTTAAAAATACTGCAAATTTATCCGATGCACAAAGCACAAGTTACATACAACATTGTGTACATTTAGAATGTAAAATAATGATTGAGCGTACTGCGGGACTACTGGAAGAACGAATTTGGCATTTAACATACGTACATATGTATATATTCATACGCAGAAACCGGTCTTTTTCTTTATTCAGAAAAGTGCTCTGATATTGATGTACAATTTATTGACAGTCAAATCAAAGAATTCGATTCGGAACATTAGAACCACGATGTGGATTACGATGATGATTTATTCCGATGATACCTAAATGTATACAATCCAAAAAATGCTGTTTGTGAACAGTAGTTCTCTACAGCCAGCCCACTGTGTGCCGTTTTATAGCGCGTAATTTGGCCTTTCAGCATTGTTCGATATTTTCCTGAGCTGTCTCATACAATTGCGGTGTAGGATTGCATCTTTTCTATTTACCATCTTTTCTCAGAATTACATGTGGTGTCGTTATGGTCTTTTGTTTTTTTATATTATTGTACCACTTGTTTTCTATTTGATCCAACTTAACGTTCAAACCAAAATCCTGGTTATTTCCCTATTAAAATACAGGTAGTGTGCTTGAAAAACTGATCGATGTCAAAATTCAATGAACCACAACTCGTTTGTCTCTCCATCGAATAGTAAATTCCGATGATTATTCAATTATTTGCCCAATATTTACGACTAACATTTAGATCTAAGTGACCAATTTTGGTCTTTACATATTTTTGTATCTTAGTTTCAAAGCAAAACTACATTTTTGTTCCAAAAGTGTAAAAATGACAATTTATTGCTCTTTATCCAACGCCATGTGTATAACTGAATTTAAAGAAAAACAAAATGAAACATCGATCAATTTAAATCGAATACTAGATGAAAGAATTTCATTCCGTTGAAAAAGTAACGTTTCTTCAGGAAATTTGAAATTAGATTCGGGAAGCGAGCTTACAAGCACATTAATACCTTTACCACGATAATCGGTATAAATTAATTTGTATTTTAGGTAACAAATCTATTCAGATATCTCGAAAGATGTAGAGGGCTCGAAGAACGACGGTAAACTGGTCAAGTCCACTTTCAAGTTGGAAATTTTGAAATATTCTATAGAATACTCAAGAAAGCTCAAATTTATGAGCATATTCAAATAATATCATTTAAATAATATCTTAGACCGACCATCTATAAGTAATTCCTTCCTTAATAAAACTCTCTACCTGTTGTTGTAATATTGATGAATCTTACTTGAAACGGTGTTCATTATATAATGTACCTTTAAATGGTTTAAACTTTAAAGATTTGGTTTGTTCTTTGTTCTCAGTATGCACATAACCAAATATAACATATTTTCAAGCACCAACACAATGTAAGTATATTTTCAATGTCATGGAATACAACTTTTTGTCTTAATCTTCAAATCAAATAAAACAACAGAAACGGGAAAATATCTTGAAGTGACTTTAAAAGCATTACTTTACTCTAGTGTTAAGCTTTTTGGCGAATATTAAAATAAATCGTAATGGATTTTTTTGTGCTCATTTTTAGCTGTATGTGTTATCTCAGCAATTTGTTTAAAGAAGAAATGTATACAAATATATGTAACTAAGAAGTATAGTGGATATTTTTTCAAGGATACAAATATATCCTTCCTTGAAAAAACATTTCGTTTTTTTTTATTATTGTATTCGATAAACAATTACAATACTACTTAAAGTACGATCATGATTTAACTTTAACATTTTTTTTTATTGTGTTTCAAATTGCTTTTGATTTATATACGAAGTATAAGAAAATCCGTATTGTTTATGGGAAAGTAACGGAGACAAATCTATATATATACATAAGTAAATCAGCAGGATGGAAAAATATATATGTACAAGAAAAGAAATGGAGAAAAATTTATGTATTTAAAAGGACATGTTATTATTATTACGAGTATTATTGTCTCGAGGCTATTTGGAAATTTATGACTTTTTTTGTTGCATTGTTATTCAAGAGAATGAAATCACTAAAATGTGTACATGTAATATGGAAAATTGAAAATTTTTTGAAAATGGAAATGTATAGCATTATATATTGTATTTTATTTTATTATTCAATTTATCTGAACACAAAACTACAGATGCATTTATTTTTATAAGATAGTTCTTCGTTGTAATCTGAGCAGGAATTGTCACTCATTATTTATTAACAACTAATATAGTACAACTATTGTACATAATATATACAAAAATCTCATTTAACAAATATTTGTTCCAAGTACTTTGACAACGACTTGTTCATTTCGAAACATAAGCCAACTGCACATAATTATGTACTATTCAGATAACATAACTATTGCTGTATTTTACGACTTCAAATACAATATTTCTCCTCGATCTATTTTTTACTGCCTATAACGGTCGGACGATTTGCCTTAAAAGTTGACTTCATCTGTGGTGGCTCAGGTGGTACGGATATATTTCTGGTAAATTCGATTTTTCTTGCTCGACAGGTGGTATTTTTGGAGATGTTGTAAGCATTCTTTCTTTGCAACCATTCCCATGGAAAACATGAAACATACAAGTGTTATGGAATCGCCTGCAAATGTCCTTTCGAAATAATTATTATCATAATCAATGACCGTGATTTCGATGTCGCCTGTAGCCCTCGTAAATTTTCGAGTCGGTGCTAGGTGTTTAATAGCATCCGTTCTTTAGGTGGTTGATCGGGTTCTAGCATCATCTTTAATGTATCTCCGTTTTACGATATACCGATCACAGCATAAGCAATTTTTATTGTAAAAAACAGTATTTTTTAATCGGTGCTCGCCACATTAGCGGTTATGAGCAAACGCTTATATCTTTCTTGTTTTATCCTTTTAAAAAATTCCAAAAAATTCTAAAAATAAAATTTTTAAATTATTAAAAAATTAATTTTATTAAGTTTTTTTATTTAAACTCTTGAAAATTTAAATGTCTTAATTCTTAATAACGTAATTTTTAGAATTCAGAAGAAATAAAAATTCAGTAAATGTTAAAATTAAAACAAAATAAATTCTCCAAAATTTAAGAAATTTCTAAATTACATATTTCAAATCTGTGAGCGAATTCTAAAAATATACCAATTGTTTAAATTCCGCACAAAATTTTGAAGGTCTTAAAAAAAATTAAAGTTGGGCGGATTTTCCAGCATTTTATAGCATTTTCCAGCACTCAATGCCACTAATGGGCCCACGGTGCAATACCCACATTCACACTAATTCATTCAACCCATTCATCCCATTCACACATGTACAGTATACCATCTGCGCATTGCATAGCTCCATGTCATTCTGTACAGTGACATGGAAGATGGGTCGGCCCATGAGTTCTACATTCCAACAGAGGGTCATAGATGTTTTCAATTTAATCACCGATCGTAATCGGGAGATGAAAAATCCCTTTTGCATCCCGCCTCTGTTGGGAATCGAACCCGGTACCTCCCGATCCAAACGTCGCAGCTTTAACCACTGCACTATTTGGTCGGTTACAGGTCATAGAAGGTCTTAGAATATACATTTTTTATATTTTATTTGAAAAATGTATATTCTAATATTCTCTTAAAAATTTTATATATCTTAACATAAAAATCTTAAAATGTACAAAACATTTATATTTTACTTTATCCTTTTTTTGCAATTTGCATAAAATTTAATTCCCAATCCACAGAACTTCTCGAAACTCTTTCTTTTCTAGCAATTATATATAGTCAAAAACTATTTAAATTTATTTTTAATGAAAATGTAGAAATAATAATAATTTTTAAAAACTCAAATTTGCAGATCTTAAATTTTCAAAATTCTGAAACATTTCTCTTTCTGTAAATTTTAAAATCAAATTAAATTCCTGAAACTATAAAAATGCGTAATAATATCAGACTAAAATTAATAATTAAAATCCAACCGTAAAATCTATTTGAAACTAAAATTTATAATAAAAATTATTTCATTTATTTATTTACATATTTATTTTAATTTCTATATTAGTAGATATTTTATAACTTGTGAAAATATTAAAATTAATAAAAATAAATGTTGAACCGAAACAATGCTACTCATAAAATTATTTAAAATATTTTTAAAAAATTTTTACATTCCTAATAAATCTGTGGACGAAAATTACTAAAACTTGGAAAATATTTTTAATTCAAAAGCGCCCAGTAGAGAATAGACGTAAACGAAATAACGATATTGAACAAGTTGCAAGTAATGCAAAACATTTTTGCTTTTCCTACATCGTGATGAGATGGCTAAAAAGCATTTATTAGTTTGTATGGTATTACCCAAAAACAGGTTTGTCGTTTGAATATTCTACAAAATTAAGGAAACTATTCTGATGACCTGCGTGAAAAATCAGCTGGCTCCAGCTAGAAACAACGTAATCCCAAATAGTCCATGTTTGTGAATATACCAATTGATTGATTCGTTCGATGTATAGGAAATTCATTATTCCAACAATATGGAAAAAAAATATTTGGCAGCTAACCTTACGGTAAATGTTATGTATTCAAATGATGATTTTTTTAAGCAGCATCCTGAAGTATCAATTCTTTTTTAAGTACTTGCGTGAAAATTTCAACGTAGCTTTCGGAAGACCGCAAACCGATGTTTGCTCAAAGTGAGAGGAGTTAAAACAAAAAATACGCAACAAAGATTCAAATGACGTTGCTAAGCGTGTGGTAATAGCAAAATATATGATCCATAAACGAAAGGCAAAAAAAAAAAATTATTTCAATAAACTGAAACAAATCAGGGAACAGAAAGACGAAACAGTAATGGGAATCGTCAGAGACTATATGCAAAATTTACCATTGCCTGAGATCCTTGTTCAAGAAACCATCTACATGTGGCAACTATGGGCTTTCAAATTTTGAGTTCATAATCTACAGGCAAATCTATATTTTATTCTTATCACGAAGGTGATGCTCACAAAGGCCTAAATGAAGTAAGCACTTTCTTAAAACCACACAATTGTACGGTTCTTAATGAATGGCTTTTGTTCATGATCAAATGTTTAAACAAATTCATCACGTTTTGCCGTTTAGAGGCCATTCGTTTAATGATGCTAACAGGGATGTTGAAACCGTTAAGCAAAAGAAAGGCGACTAAATTTATACTTTTCAAGAAAACAAAAATATTAACAAAAATAATCAATTTTTTCATTTTCTGAAATTTTTTAAAATACTTAAATTAAATTGCACTCCAACATAGCTTTAAACTTTGTTCGATATTAAAATAGATTACCAATTTTAAAACTCACATGCGCGATATTCTTTAAACATAAAATTTGGTTTTATGCTTAAAATGTAAATTAAATTTTTACAGAAATATTCAAAATACCGAAAAAACAGAATGTATACGCATAAATAAAGAAAATTCTTATAAATCTATTCTCCAAGTCTAAAGCGCGTTTCCTATATTCAAAGATGTTTTGTACCACTACATTGAACTTACGAGTATCAATAGGACAATGCTGTCCAGAACAGGGGTGCCCAGAAAACCGGTGTCAAGTTTTCCACAAATAACAAAAGTTTAGCTACACAATATAACAAATAACGTATATGTAGTTACACAATTTAACAAAAAGTGTAGCAATCCACAAAAAAATGTAACATAGTAAATTATATTTATTACGATTATAATAAAAAAATTAAATATAATTATTTTTAAATGAAAATATTGCGTTTGTGCAAATTTAATATGACGTAATTTCTAATTATGATTAAATGCTAGCTAGAAATAATCACAAACATTAAAATACGTTAAGCTATTACTATCAACCTTTAAAGAATTTCCAAAATATAGTTATACATTTTGAATTCGCTAACAAAGAGGATTTTCTGGTTTGTATATGAATTAACAATAATAATCCAAGAGATGTCTAGATAAATCTGAGTATGCCATCTTATTGGGTATCCTTTAAAAGATTATTTATGGTTGAGATCATATTAACGCGACCCTCAGGGGTAAGTTATCGATATTATAAGAAACAATGAAATTAGCAGGATGTATTATGGCCATTAACAGGTAATCCTAGAGAAGTCTAGATGAATCTGAGTACGCCATCTCATTGTGTGTACTTTGAAGAATATTTTTGGTTGGGACCGTATTAGCGCGACCCTCGGGGGGTAAGTTATCGATATTATAAAAAAACACCCTTTATAATGAAAGTGTAGGAGGATCTTTTATGGCCAGTAACAGGTAATCCTAGAGATGTCTAGATGAATCTGAGTACGCCATCTCATTGTATTTTGAAGAATATTTTAAGTTGGAATCATATTAGCGCGACCCTCGGGGGGTAAGTTATCGATTTTATAACACCCTTTACTGTGCAAGTGTAGCAGTATATTTGAAGGCCATTAACAGGTGGTCCTAGAGATGTCTTGATAAACCTGAGTATGCCATCTCATTGTGTGCAGTTTTAAGATTATTAATGTGTATACTTTAATCATATTAGCGCGATTCTCAGGGGGTAAGTTATCGATTTTAAGAGACACACTCTACGCTTATTTATTATAATATTTTTGTTTTATATTTTAAAAAAATTAGAATTGCTGGATTTATTTTGGTGGTTGGTGTTATTTTCATTGGAAATGCTAGCAGGTCGTCATGTTGCTCTCATTTGTTATTTTTTCCTTTAATATACAATCGGAAGAGTCCAGTCACATTTTTACTAGTTGATTTTTCGTAATGAATTATGCCTTTTAAATGAAATTCATCTCCAGACAAATTTCTTTTATTTGGATAATCTTTCTTAATTAAATAAATTGCGGGGAAACTGTTTTTGTCGTCTAAAAATGCTTCTTACCAAGTACATGTATCATTTTGTAGTTGCAATAATTCCAACCGAAATTTTAAATCAACTAAATTAATGTCGATGGAAAATGGATACAAAAACAACTCAATTTCATTTTTTAAGCTAAAAAGTTTCGAAAACCTATCGTTAAATTGTACTATCAATTTCTCAATATCGGAAGCAAATCTTTTTGTGTCTTTCTCATTCATAGGTACACATTGGATTGCTTTGAAATGAGCCCACTGGATTTTAAGCAGATGATCCTTGAATAAATTCAACGTATCCAAAAATGATGTAATATACTTGTAGATATCAATTATGGTTGCATCCTTCCCTTGGAGTTTAGTATTGAGATCATTTAGGTATTTTGTGATGTCAACGAAGAATGCCAAACTAAGAATAAATTCGTTATCAGAAAATTGATGGGTTTCCATTCCTTCGGATTCCATAAATGTTTCAATTTCATGTCAGAGGTCAAAAAATCTTTTCAAGCAATTCCCTCGGCTAAGCCATCTCACATTCGTGTAGTAAATTACATCGGATCCTTCAGCTTCTTCAATCGTCGTTAAAAAATCATTGAACTTTCTATGACGGAGCGCACTCTTCCGAATATAATTGACAGACTTTATTACAAAATTGATGATCGGTTCCATATTAAGAGTGTTCCCACATACATTTTCAATATGCAATAAGCAGTGTATATCAACTACTTGGAAATTTGGGTTTAGTTCACGAATTTTTGAAAGAAGCCTTGTTACAGTACCGGATTTTATACCGCGCATAGAGGGTGCACCATCCATGGTTATTCCAACCAGATTTTGTAAGTCAGCTTTGAACAAGTGCAATTGCGTTATAATGGCTTCAAAAATATTTACCCCAGAAGTTGAATCTTTCATTGAAACCAAATTTAGTAGTTCTTCGGTAACGTTGAAATCGTCATCTACGCCTCGGATGAATATGGCTTACTGTGCAGTGGCCGAAATATCGGTTGTTTCATCAAAACAAATGGAAAAATATTTAAACCGATATATTTTAGAAGAAATATCTTCAATTCTACGACAAACTGTATTTCTCGATAAATTTAGTTGTTTAAAAAGTTTCACTTTGTCTGGCACTAATACACCAGCAACTGCAACTAAGCATTTTTTTTTATGAATTCACCATCTGAATGTGGCTTTAATTTGTTGACAATTTGTTGGGAAACTAAAATGCTGGCTAATTTTGTATTTTCACATTCGTCATTTATACGTTTAAAAAAACTTTGTTGATTTAGTTTTTCTTTTCGTAATTTATTGACCTCATGATGCCGTTGTTGAATTGACAAATAAATGGTCATATTTTTGCTTGTGCCTATTCAAATAATGCTCCTTAATATTGTGACCTTTAAGGGTGATAACTGCATGACATATCAAACATGTAACACCGATCCCCTTTGGTTCAGCAAAAAAGTCATTAGTCCAGGATTCCTTGAACGAGCGATTTTCATCTTTCAATCTACGTTTTTTTTCATTGTTGTATATCATTTTTTACCTATAGAAGGGATAAACATGAATTTTTTTTATTTAATTCTAATTTAACATTCTTACCGTTGTTAAATTTAATGAAAATAATATTCCAAATGTCGCCACAAAATATCTTCGTTATTTTCAAACTTCGTTCAAACAACCTTATTTCTTACATTTCATAACCTGTTAAATATTTGTGTTTTGATTCAAGGCCTAAAATCTGATTGGAGGAAAATTTCGCTAGATCTGCTTAAGTCTCTGTAAAATATCAAGCCACAATTAATTTAATAAAAATATGTAGTGACAAATTGAGTTTGTAAAGTGTCACCTAGCTTACCTATAGTGTCACACAAATATCCAATTAGTTTTATTATTTCTATTATTCAAATTTAATTCGTATTTAATTCTTTTTAACCTTAGTATCTATATAATTTTTTATAGAATTTCCAAATAATTAATTAATTAATTAAAACAGTTTGAAAGGCCATTACTGGCCCCTTACTGAGTCAACAATTTGGCTCCAGCGGTTCCAATCCCGAGTATGGTCTTCATACTGTCTAAGACAATCTGAAGAGGCCAAGTCATTCTCTACACCGTGGAGCCATCGTCGCCTGCAACGACCTCTGCGCCTACCATATGGTGGCTCTCCTTTCAGAGATCGCTGCATAATTCGTTACGGATCAGCACGCAGAACGTGCCCGACCCAGCGTACTCGCTGAGATCTTACTTCATGTGCAATATCGGGGATCTTCATCAGATCTCTGATCTCGATATTGTACAGAGCTCGGTAGGTACCATCTATTTCGCGTTTTGGGTCGTAAATCACACGCATGACTCTTCTCTCAAATGTTAGGAGCCATCTCTCGTAGTCATTCCTCAGCGCCCAACTTTCACATCCAAACATAACAACGCGCCTGATCAACGCTTTGTAAAGCTTCAACTTCACGGCACTTGATAGGTGTTTAGATTTTAGCATTGGCCTTAGAGGATACAAAGAACGACTGCCAGCTGCCAGCCGCACTTTAATATCCTCACCCACACTGTTATCGTGAGTGATAAGAGAACCCAAATATTTGAACCTCCTTACTCCCTCAAACGTGTGGTGGCCACTACTAAAATCTGGTGTGCCATTGTCCTTAAAACCAGAGATCAGGTATTTCGTTTTGGACTCATTGATCTGAAGTCCAACTGAAGCTGAAAACTACAAGCGGATCAAGTATTTCTTTCACTCCGTTGCTATTCAGTCCAATCACACATATGTCATCAGCATATGCAAGCACCTGATTGGACTGGCGATATAAGATGTTACGCTGGGGTGTTTCAGTTTTACGAAAGATGTACTCCAATATGAGATTAAAGTTGAGTTAACTACAAAATTTGTCGATAGCCTGTTCTCAACTTTAACACAGCATTGAGACTGCGTCACTGTCATCCTACATAATCGTACCAGTTTTGTTGGCATTCCTAGGTATTCCAGTGCAGACCACAAACTCTCTCGATTGATTGAGTCATAGGCCTGTCGGAAATCCAGGAACACCTGATGTACGGGGATGGATGTCTCATAATATTTAGATAGAATAATCCGCAGCGAAAAGACCTGATCAGTGACTGATCGATTCGGACGGAATCCTCCTTGATAGTCACCAAACCACCCCCACACCCCCCCCCCCCCCCGACCACAGGAGCCACAAATAATTAATCAGTTCATTTTTTCGAAGTAATAATTGTATTTGGAAATTATTATGTGTTGTGTAATTATTATTTATATGTTGTGTAATTTGTAACTGGTCAATATTTATAATTCTACAGTGTTATAGAAAGAAGTCCATCGATACCAGCCTATTCAAATTATTGCCTACTTACTATATTTATATAGACATAAATTTAATCCTGTCCCCATTATAAAGTCTTGACTATAGTAAAGGTAAAACAATTCTTGTACCAGGTTTCAATTTCTAACACCTTGGAAAATATCATTACTGCATTCACCCATTCTCTGTATGCATCATGATTTATACGCAAATTTGAAAATTTATTCCGTCAACAACTTTTATTTATACATTTTCTTCCAACTTTAATTCAACTGATGCATAAATCATTGCAGAACTTTATAATAAGGAAGGCAAAAAAAACTACTTTACAACTGTTTTGCATATATTCGAATTTAAAAGAAAATCATAATATTTTTTTGCCTTGTTGTATATTGTACTCAATTCGATACCCTAAAATAATTTTCAATTTTCTATACTTAAATCTTAAAACATCTTGGCTTTATACACATGTGGATGCGGGAGGGAAATCTAAGAGAATTTGTTGTTTTTTATTATTCAAATTTTTTATTTTTCTAATTTCGTATGCATATATATGCCGAACATTATTATTTTTGCCATACGGCAAGAATCCTTTTTCAGAAATAAAGCATTTTTTTATTATTATGATTATTGTGTCATGTGATTTATTGAATTTTTATTTATAGCAAATATGTTGGTTTTCTTTTATTTATTATTATTTATTAGCCTTTTACATAAAGTATAAATTTGAATTTAAAATTTTTAATAAAATATTTTTTTTTTTTTTAGTTATAAGAAACCTACTTTGCCTTTAGGTGATATTAGGGGTACGCGCTGATATTTTGTTTACAACAGTAATATGATGTTTCACAATTTTTATACATACATATGTATTTGTACATATGTATGTTTTTAAACTAAAATCCACCCCCTTATAGTATTTCAAATCTGTTTTCACTTGTGCGGGAAAAATCCACTTTGCATTTCCATTGCTTTGATAAAATCATCCGTAAAATACAAAAACATGCCCATATGGACACTCAAAATTACTATCGTGACTTATCAAATCACACAATGATGATGACAAATCAAATTCACTTCCTGATTGCATTAAAAACTATATGTATGTACGATACTTCTAATAATCATGATTATAATTATGATTTCGAATATTGTCTATATTTCGTCTGTCCATTTGGATTTTTTATAGGATAGAAATTATAGCAAGTCATAATTTAACTTAAATATTTTATTCATAATATCAATGCATTTTGTATGTATTAGTGATAGATGAATTGATTTATTGTGAGTGATTGTCAAGTTTTTTTATTCGGTTTTTAGAGGTTAGGGAGGTTTGATAAAGTTAACAACATCAACAAAAAAAAAAAAAATTAAATCGATATTTAGAATTTATATCGTGAATATCTCTACGTACACAATAATAATAATAAGAATAATGATAGATTTTGACAAGTCATTGTAAATAAGAATAAAGATTCTTGTTTCAATATATTTTCGGTGTTGCATTGTATTTCAATTAGATTTGGTAGATTACAATTAATTGTAATTGATATGATTAGTAATAGGGAAATGCATGATTTGAATTCATATTTGCGTGCAGTATGTTAGAAATTTAGTTATCAATTAAGTTAATTATAGATTATGTATATACGGATTCATTAACGATCGATAAATGTGATCGTCCACAATGCTACTGAGCAACAAGACACAAATTTAGAAATGTTAAGATGTTTAATTTTGTTATTGCCAAATTATAAATAAAAAATAAAATTAACATATCTAAAATAAAATTTCGAAAACCTCGTTTACGTTTGTATAGTGCCAGCGGTTGCTTATAATACTTTATATAAGACGGATGACAACTTTGATAATTCAAGAGCTAACTATGATCTAAAAATTTTATGTTTTTAGGTTAGATTCGTAATGTGACATATATTTGTTGTAAATTATTAGAACTCCCATTTTCATATTACCATGTGTTATAAAATAACATTATCTTGGTTTTTCATTTAAATGAAGTATGCCATATTAATTGTTCATCTTTGATTTCGATCAGAATGATGTAAACATAAACATGATTACCAGTGGTGGATTACCATCACACTAAAAATGTGCTGGAATGACGAAAACTTCTTTTGAACTAACATGTGGTTCAAAAAATATTAAGTGTTTCTGTGATGCTTGTAAAATTGTTTCAATTTACTGACATTTCAAGGAACGTAGAAATCTGTATAAACCGTACTGTTGTGAGCAAGCGTACAGTCTTTGACTACAACGGATCATAAGAAACTCGTATTATGTGGTAATAGCGGTAATGCAACGAATAATGAAACGGAAATTGTTAATGACGCTTCCAGTTACGACCTTCGTCTAGGTTGTATCAGGAACGTGAGTTTGGTTGGCACCGTCTATTGTTTCCGTCATTATGATGATTTCTATGCTTGTGCTGAAACGGATCAACTTACACCATAGCAAAGCTGCATCGTTTGAGCTTAAGTTGCTGCTCGCTAAATCGCAGGTAGACATTTTCTTAATTCAGGAACCTTATCTGCTTGACGATGTGGTTTCTGATTTGGATACTGTAGGTGGAGGAATCCTCTACAGAGATCATAAAATAAGAGCCTGCGTGTTTATTTCAAAAAATCTAAGTGCTCCCTAATTCATGAATATTGCTCAGCAGAGGTTGCAACTGTGCTGGTCTCTCTCAAATCATCAGTGTATTTGCCTTACGATTCGGTTTCACCTCCTCCCTTGGAGAAGTTTAGCAACCTTGTTTCGTGGAGCAGCACAAATCATTATTTACCTTTAGTGGTAGGATGCGATGAGCTAATGGTCATCACACATTATGGGGTAGCACGAATATTAATGTTAGGGGATTATCTCTATTTAATTACCTGAGCATATCTGAGCTAGAAATCCTTAACAAAGGCTGTGAGCCTACTTTTATCAATTCAGTAAGGAGGGAAGTGATTGACATTAGTTTGTGTTCCATGTCGATTATAAATTTGATCTGTAATTGGAGGGTAACCAACTCGTGCATCTCGTTTAATTTAAATCTTAGAAGACCTAATCTTAAACTTTATAGTAACAAGAAGCTTACCAACTGGGAGTTATTCTCTCTTGAGTTGGAACCTCGGCTGGTTTCGTTGGGTGAGATATGTTCGACTGAGAACATTAAATTGCTAGCCTCATCTTTGACGCATGCAGTCGCGTCAGCCTTTGAAAAATCTTGTCCTCTTATTACCAAGCAAAAATCTCAGAATAAGCATTTTTGGTGTTCTGATCTTAAAAAACTGAGGAAAACTGCTAGGAGACTCAAAAACAAAGCCAATCATGATTATGTTGCTGACACTCAGCCCAATGGTACTGGTTATTCACCTAACTTGGACTTAGCCTGTAGGCTAGTCACTCTCAACACCTTGCGCTGGAGCGTTTTCTCCTTCTCACCTTATAAATCAGGTGGTCCAGATGGAGTTTTTCCTGCTGAATTACAGCATGGGTTTCCATTTACTTCGACTCTGTCAAGCGTGCTTTTCGTTTGGATATGTTCCACAGTCCTGGAGCAGAAGTAGAGTTGTGTTCCTCTCGAAAGCTGGAAAGACGGATAATACCGATCCCAAGGCACTTCGCCCTATTTGTCTTTCTTCAACTTTTCTCAAAACTCTAGAAAGAATTGTTGACAGATATATTACGGATCATCACTTATCTGTCATTCCACTCAGTAGCACTCAACATGCATGCAGACTTGGGAGATCATGTGAAACTGCGCTGCATGAACTTGCTACGAGGATTGAAAGATCGCTTAGTATTAAGAAGTTTCTTTTGGGCAATTTTGTGTCACCTCTCCTGTTGCTCTTAGTTACTGACGAATTACTTGTAAAACTACAGCAATCCGGCTTCACTGCTCAGAGTTATGTTGATGACTTAGTCGTTTTAGTTCAGGGTGAAAACCTTTATGTAATATCAGATTTAACGCAACGCGCTCTCCAAGTTGTAGAAATGTGGTGTCTAGAGAAGGGATTGTACGTTAATGCATCGAATACTAGTCTGATAGTCTTCACCAGATGTAGGAATACTGGAGAGCGGTCTGCTCCTTCTCTTTTTGGAGAAACGATCGCTATAGATCCGACACAGTAAAGCATCTGGGTGTCATTCTGGACAGTAAAATATCCTGGAAATCTCATATTGAAATTAAACTCCAAAAGGTCGCTTTCATTTTCTGGCAGTGTAGAAGTGCATTTGAGAAGTCGTGGGGTCTGACCCCCAAAATGCTGATGTTTATTCACAAATCTCTAGCTTCTAAACTGGTCAAGGACTGTAAACATTATTTTTACGTCCTTTGCTCTAATAATCGTGTCAGAGTTATATGGGTTCCGGCTCATTGTGGCATTGAAGGTAATCAGATATCTGATGTTTTAACTAAAACAGGCTCAAGGATGAAATTCATTCAACCTAAACCGGCAGTGCTCCTGACATTTAATTGTGGTAAGGAAGCTATTAAGAACTACATGTTTTTGCAGGCTAAGCGTAATTGGCTAGCTTCTACTATATGCCGAGTGGTACTTAGCCACTGCATTTGTGAACCTAATCTGAGGCTCACAAAGTTTGCTCGGTCCTTGAAGAAAGACCAACTGAGAGTTCTAGTCGCTATTCTGCCAGGCCGTTTGGTCGTTTTAAACTCCATTTACAAAGAAGAAGGCTCAAATCCATATCTATGTGGACCTGTAATAATGCAGGGCACTCATCTATCCTATGCAACAGGGGTATTCCGGAAGCTACCGACTACGCTATCCCTTTGCCATCTGTTGAGATTAAATTCCAAACTGAGTTTCCCACCAGAGAGGACTGGGTGAACGAAACGGTTATGGACAATGAGGCCTTAAGCTTCTTCACGGATGGCTCAAAAAGGGATGGAGGGGTTGGCTGCGGGGTATTCTGTGAGGCACTAGGGGTTAACCTCTCTTTTCGTCTTCCCGACTTTTGCAGCGTTTTTCAAGCTGAACTGACCGCGATAATGGAAGTCATAGACTGGTTGAAGTATAATGTAATATCTACGAGGGATATTCGCATTTTTACGGACAGCCTGGCTGCTATTAAAACGCTACAATCATACTCCCTGACGTCGAAGGTAGCCCAGAACTGTCTGGCATCTTTAAATGAGATGGCTGATCAGTTCAACATCCGCTTGACGTGGGTGCCAGGGCATTTCAATATCGCAGGGAATGAAATGGCAGATGAGTTGGCCCGCAAGGGTACAGCACGCCTAATAATCCAAAGCAGGCGGGATATACAGATACCGCTTGCTTCATGTAAACTGCTGCTTCAAGAAGAAGCCATAAAAGAAACGAACGTCAGATGGTCTAAAGCCAGTTCGTGTGTAACAACCAGGCAGATCTGGCCTGGACTTGACCGGTCCAGATCAGGCCAACTGATATCGCTTCGACGGCAACATATTGGTATGGTCGTGGGAGCTATAACGGGACATTGTCTCATTGGGATACATGCGAGCAGACTGGGTGTCCCAGCCCACGATTTCTGCCGCAGCTGTGGTGATGAGGAGGAGGAGGAAAATGTGCTCCATCTGCTCTGCACCTGCCCTAGTCTAGCGTACAGCAGAACAAAATTTATGGGAACTTCCCCCTTGAACGACCTCTCGGATCTTAGTAAAATCGAGATCCGGGACTTTAAACGCTTCTTGGTAAGCTCAGGATGGTTTAGCGAGTGAAGAGGAGGAAACTCGAATGTGGTACAGCTACGGACCAATTTTGTGTCTATGCTAGTCCTTTAGGACAGCCACCCTTACCTAACCTAACCTAACCTACAAAGAATGGGACTTGTTCATGATTCCTTGTGTGACAGCTGTCCCGATTTCTTAATCGTATATCTTTAAATGTAGGTTAATTGTTATCCCTACCCTGGTTTAAGCTATTACAGTTTGCCAGAGCACCCGAGCGCATTTGCGAATTGTGATAGAACCCTCGGTTTGCGCCATGGGCCCAGAGTGGCATTGAGTGCGGAACCTGCTTGGGTTTAATAATAATTAATAGTGACGCTGAGTGACTGCTATACATAACCGTAGATGTCACTGTCACTAATAAACAAACAAAAAATCAACGTCCATATTGGTCCTGGTGATGGTATAGTAATATTTAGACGCTAAGGTATTTCGGTACAATTCTGAAATAGGGGACGCACTCAGTATTATACATCATATGGTTATATTAAGTGTTTCTGATTCGTATTTGGAGAATATGCTAATTGCCAACAGCATGGGCGGCTAGTATTTTAGTTAAGGAATTTCAAAATAAAATCTGAAACCGTTCTTTTATACAACAAGCTCAACTGGACCAACAAAATTTGATGTAACTCAATATACTTGGTACTACCAAAATAATTATCGGACCATTGCTATTCTTTCTGCTGTAAGTATCTCAGGCACTCGTGACTGATTATCTATTTTTTAATTGCAAATAAGTGGGTTATTTTTATTGAACAATATGCAGTGTTTAAAGGTAGATCTGCTACAGCTAACTTATTCGAGTTGGCAAATTCTGCTACCCATATTGAAAAACATAAACAACTAGATGTCATGCTAATAGCTAGCAGCTTTGTGTTATCAATGATAAGCTACGCAGTTTTGCGTTAACTTAACCTTTTATTCAATGGATTTCATCTTATTTTATGGGCTAAAGACAATATCTAGTTATCAATAATGTGAAATATAAACCCATTCATATGCTTTCTGGGGTACCGCAGTGATCAAATTTGGGATCTTTAAAATTTCTATTATTTGTATATCACATATACATTTAAACTTTCCGTTGTTTATTAAATGGAGATGATCTGAAATTGTTTCATGTTATCAATGCTGATATCAATGCAATGGAACTTCAAAACGATCTATTATCACTTGTAAGGTGGTGTAAAGTAAACCGGCTGAACTTAAACTTGGACAAATGCTATGATATGTCATATTTTAAGAAAAACACAATATATAATCCATGATTACCAAATATCCTCCATCAGTGTACTATTTTGAAAGATTTGGGTGTAATTTTTGATCGGGACTTGCATTTTCATAATTGTGTTGACGTAATTATTGCTAAGGATTTTTCAATGCTTTGTTAAGTCAATCGAGTATAGTTCGATATTTTGGCAACCCTATCAATAAATTCATATAAATAGAATATAAATGGTTGAAAGAAAATTTACGCAATTTACATTAAGGAGAATGACCTGGCCGTTTGCTACGATTATTCTATATTGCTAAAATTTCCAAAATTTACCATTGCATGTTGAGCGATGTAAACTTTTGAAAATTGAACCTCCGGCAATGAGGCTTCTAGTCCTTTGTTCACTGGAAATTTACTAGGTGGTAAAATTGATTCTCCTATGATTTTACAGTCTTTAATAATATTTATAATATTTATGTTCCGGAAAAACAATTGTGACATCGCCAACTCTTAGCTCCTGACCATCACCGGTTTAATTATGTAAGTAAAAAAGCCAATATAGTTTCTTCGGACTTTATTATGTTGTATGCAATGTTTGATTTTGGGTTATCTAATAGACAGTTCAAGAAGACCATTAAAACTTATTTATAGATATTTAAGTTATGAAATTATGGGGCAATTACCAACAGTTTGTAAATAAATCAAAAATATAGGAAACGTAAGGAAACAAAATACACCCTTGGGGAAACTATCCAGGAGCAGTTTGTGGTCAATAGTATCCAGAGCTTTTGAAGGTCCAATAAAATACAAGTACCAACATTATTTTAATAATTTATATAATAATTTACTAAACCAGCTTGTGAAAGTGATGCAAATTGCAATCTCAAAAGGTGATGCAGAACAATATAAAATAATAGTAATTCATCGACAAAGTTGGTTCTGTCAAAGCCATCTTAATATAATATAAAGCCTCCATGTTGAGCGATATTTTGAAACGAGCTTTTTTTATTTAACCAAAATATGCGTAAAATACAAAGAAGTCTTTGCAATCCCATGGCAAAACATACAAACTTATTTTGAATTGTTGAACTATTAATAGTGAGAGCTTTTAATATTTTATTACATAAAGTAATAGATAAAGAATTGAATTAGGTTATGGCCAGCGTTATTTTTCGAAATTATATTAATTAAACATAATTTTTATGATTATAAAATTGACATTAATTTAATTTATTTGCTCTTTTAAATTTGTATATACAAATATAAATCTGATATATTCTAATACTCTCTTTCAATATACTGCATTCACTCCAACACAGAAATAAATAGTTCGATTCAAAATCTAAACATGGAAAAATATGTATAAAAATTATGATAACTACGATAAATTAAAATTTAGGAGATTAATCGGATAAACGCTGGGAAATTTCTTATTAAACCAAAATAAAAATACTGATCGTATCGATCAAATAAATGATAAAATGTTGTGTTTTGTTTTGAAGGTTACAAAAGGTTACATAATTTATATACAATATGTCAATTAGGATTAGGAGAGGGACAATTTGATCACGCTCTCAATATTATTTTTTATGCGATTACTTTTTGTTGTTGCTATGAAATAAAAAATTGCGTTCATATATTTTTTCTCGTTTTTTCCGTTGTTTTATGATCATTATGTTTGTTCCATTTTTTAAAAATTCATTGATGTTTTCTTCTTTTGGTTTATTTGTTTGATGGGAATAAATTATTTTGTTGGTTATGTACACATTTTCCCTTTCTTACAAATTTTTATTATATTTCTAAATGAGCTTTATTAGAGAATAAAGTATCTTATTTTCATTTAATTAATACAATAAAATGGAAAACCCCACGGAAAAATCCTTCAAGACAGGTGAAAACCAATGTTTATAGTTTCAATTGATTTCAAAAAATTATAATTTTGAGTTACTTTTCATTCAAATATTTCTATAAACGAAAATCATGTCTCTCCATATAAAATGTATGAAGAGAGCGATTATTTTTGTCATTTTAGACTCACTAATAAAAGTTCGTTTTGAACATGGAGGCTTGATTTATTAAAATGGCTTTGATTCTATGTAGCAGGCATTGCTTTATCGTTTTGGGCATTCAAAAACCATCGACATTTTTTAACATAGCAAGCGTTGCGTAGTAGTTCTAAGTTACACGAGCTTGACACATAAAAATAATTTTGTTGGCTTACATCGAAGAAAAGGCAAAAATTTGGAGGTCGTTAAGCCTAATAACCGATATATTAGCAAACTTTATAAACTAAATTACTCCCTTTAAACGGAAAGGTGAGGGTTGTCCCAAAAAATCTAAGATTTTGACGAAGGACCAAATTGAACATTGAAATGATTGATATTTAACAATGGCGGTTCCCATAATTATAGGAATAATTGGTGCCTGCCGCCGAGATGAATTCTGCTTAATGATCAGACGGCATTTAGTGACATTTAAGATTTGGTAATAATTCCCAAGCAATTAATATTTCAATGTGTTCCTCTTGCATAATAAAAAAATTGAATTGAACTAAATTGCTGTCTCAAACAGCTATGAAGAGGCACGCAGCGCCGACTTAATTTTTTGCTGTATCAATGTGTAAAATTCAAATTAACAAAAAAATTGACAGAAAATACTGCGTATAGATCACGCACTTTTATTGGCTGCGTCTAAATATTCTCCGTTACAGACGCTAATATCCCGAAACAATTTTCAATCAACCGGCATGCCCTTGAAAGACTATTATTAAAAATTTTGTAAGTGGAGATTTTCAGAATTGTTCAAATTATTCTCGTGCAGACCAAATGTGTCATTCGGATCGAAAACATACGGAACATTGCTTTTGAGGATTTGAATTATCCTTGCTCGTGCAAATCTAATTGTGGCGCAAAGTGTAAGCATGCTCCATGCTTATTTATTAGTATATCAAAATTGTACATCAACTGCTTATGAGTTTCCAAGCTAATGTTTTCTAATTTGCTTTTTAGATTTCCATATCTAGGTCAAATTAGTTACATGGAACTGAGAAAAACAGGATTTTTTGATTGGGCAATGACTTTTATGCTATTCCTGTGTTAAAGGGAGGCATTCATTTCAGAATATCTATCATAACTGAACATACTATACTCATATTTTCAATCAAATTGTGCAATAGTATATCAAATATAGTAAACAATTATATCCTTGAGATAGAAGGGAGGAATTTGTAAACATAGATGAATATACTATTTATTGAAATTAATAAGCTTTAAAGAATAGACTGAACCAAAGCCATCTTAATAAATCAAGCCTCCATGTTCAAAAGGAAACTTTTATTAGTGAGTCTAAAATGTCAAAAATAATCGCTCTCTTCATACATTTTATATGGAGAGACATGATTTTCGTTTATAGAAATATTTGAATGAAAAGTAACTCAAACAACGGAATAGCAACAACAAAAAGTAATCGCATAAAAAATAATATTGAGAGCGTGATCAAATTGTCCCTCTCCTAATCCTAATTGACATATTGTATATAAATTATGTAACCTTTTGTAACCTTCAAAACAATACACAACATTTTATCATTTATTTGATCGATACGATCAGTATTTTTATTTTGGTTTAATAAGAAATTTCCCAGCGTTTATCCGATTAATATCCTAAATTTTAATTTATCGTAGTTATCATAATTTTTATACATATTTTTCCATGTTTAGATTTTGAATCGAACTATTTATTTCTGTGTTGGAGTGAATGCAGTATATTGAAAGAGAGTATTAGAATTAGAATATATCAGATATATATTTGTATATACAAATTTAAAAGAGCAAATAAATTAAATTAATGTCAATTTTATAATCATAAAAATTATGTTTAATTAATATAATTTCGAAAAATAACGCTGGCCATAACCTAATTCAATTCTTTATCTATTACTTTATGTAATAAAATATTAAAAGCTCTCACTATTAATAGTTGAACAATTCAAAATAAGTTTGTATGTTTTGCCATGGGATTGCAAAGACTTCTTTGTATTTTACGCATATTTTGGTTAAATAAAAAAAGCTCGTTTCAAAATATCGCTCAACATGGAGGCTTTATATATTAAGATGGCTTTGATAGAATTTAATTCGTATAAGCAATTTGCAAATTTCTTAGAATTTCTACCAAGTTTGTAGTTTTATTAGTTTTTACACCTTTAATTTACCTTTTAACTAAATTTGTAGACAAAATATTGTATAAAACAAGTGTTAAAAGTGGTTTTATTTTGTTCGAAGGAAGAACAACACTTCTCACAAGATAAAACATCACTTTTAACATATGTATCATAAATAGCTATTTTATTATTAAGAGTTCTTTAATGTTTTTATTGATTCAATTAAAACTTCTTTTACTTTGAGGTGTGCCTCAATATTATAGGCTGCGTTTCTTGTTTAAGTTCAATATTATTAAATTACATATATGAACACAAACATCTTGTACATACATACATATATTCATGAGCAAAAGAACATTCACTAAAAATTCCTTTTATTCACACCAAAGTTGTAAACACGTACTACATGTTACTAATGTATAAACGCAGCTTCGGAACATTCACGTGAAATTTATTCTAAACTTGTCCTAAAAGCAACAACAACAAATAAATATTTATATGTGTGAGTGTATATATAGTGAAGTGATAAACACAAGACTCGCTTCATGTGCCGTATCTGCGCACAACTCCAGCACGTGCTCACACTGCCGCTTCGTAGCGGCCGCTAAAAACTACTCTTTTACAGGAGTAGGCTAAAGTGTGGGGGCTTTGGTCCTCCTATAGGGGGTTAGCGTTGGGTCAACAACCTGACAAATTTTATTGTTACGAATTCGCTATGGACTAACTCTCTGCCGCATTAACAACATGAATAAACATGAATGCCGCCTTGAGAAAAATTCCGCAACACGACATTAAAATTGTTTTGGGGGACTTTAATGCTCGAATTGGCAGTGCGGGCAGCACTTATAGTAGCACCATCGGCCTAAACTCCTTGCACCTCTGTCAAACAACAACGGAACGCGCACCACGGAGCTAGCTTTACTCTACAACTTGGTAGTCGCCAGCATATAACACCCCCAAATAAACGCATCCACAAAGCCACGTGGAAACCTAACGACGGGACAACGGCCAACCAGATCGACCACATCCTCTTGTCCAAAAGGCATTTTTCAAGCCTCAAGAACATCAGAAACAAACGTGCAGCTTATATCGACTCGGACCAGCACTTCCTGGTAGTTGCTGAATTAAAATTTCGCCTCTCCGCCACGTACAATCATCGTTTTCAGCGTAACACTCGTTGGAACACAGCGACATTGAACAACGAAGTTACCAGAACCGCGTTCGAGACTACTTTACCGGAAATCTTGGAGGATAAACCACTTTCTGACTCCGTTCAAGAACAGTGGGACATCATAAAACGTTGGTAACCGACACCTCAACATCCACTGTAGGCCGAACTACATCCAGACCAAAAAATCTTTGGTTGGTGCCGTTCGGGAGAAAGATCGCACACGTCAACGAAATCTATCTCAATGAACCAGACAATCTCACAACGCCTAAATGACAGCCAGGAAAATTTCCAATCGGCTATGCAGACGAAAGAAACGAGAATGGCTCACCTCTCCCTCCGAGGATGGTGCTAGAAAAATGCTATGAAAAGGACATCCCTGGGCACAGTCTATTCGTAGACTTCCAGGAGGCGTACGACAGCGTTAAGCGGAATACATTATGGAACGTATTGTCCTATCTGGGCATACCTTCAAAATTAGTTTCTTTGTGTCAGGTTTTACTGGATGGCTCAATATGTAAGGTGTAAATAGAAGGTAAAATTTCCGATGCCTTCTAGATAACATCTGGAAGAACAAATACATGGTGATTGCCAGAAGGCAGCCACGTGGGGATTTTATTTCTGGAGACACACAGTATGAAAAAAGTTGAAGAGTTCAAATATCTAGGGTCCCTGATGAGCAAAACTCCGTTTCTGTCGACATCGCATCGAGGATTGCAGCAGGCTACCGAGCATTTTACGGCAATATTAAGGTCTTCAAGTCTCCCCACATATCACGCAAAGTGAAACTGGACACATTCAAAGCGCTGATAAGGCTAGTTATCACCTTTGGTTGCGACTCTTGGACGCTAACAGCGCAAAACATCAAAAAACTTGCTGTTACTGAGCGTAAAATAATTCGTATATTTCTCGGTCTTGGTATAAATCACGAGATAAGAAATTATCTCAATAAAGGTGACATCATCGGATTCATAATATCAGCAAGGCTTGGATGGCTAGGACACGTTCTTCGTTCGCAAAATTCGACCACCAAACTGGCCCTAGAGTCGGTAACAACGAAAGTAGGACCTCGTGGGAGACCACCTACCCGGTAGATGGACGACGTCGAAGGTGACCTGATAACACTCGGTCATCGTGGTCGGCGTTCTCTCAGATCTGCCACTTGTCTAAGCATAATCAGCAGCTTTCCTCAAAACTTAAACAAGTCAGGTAAACAAGTAACGAATTCTATATATATATATATATATATATATATATATATATATATATATATATATATATATATATATATATATATATATATATATATACATACATATACGTCTGTTTTTGTATTTAAAATAAAATTCATTAAAAAAGTAGTAGTTTTTTTAGGACTTGAGCGCTTCTTGTCCCCAATCCAGTTAACCACTTATTAGAAACATATGAAAATATTAAGGGAAATCGATATATTTCAGTTCGATTACTTAGAAACAAAACTGTCCAGTCGTAAGTAACTGAAAACTAATAATTTGGAAATCACATTATTTTTCTGTGAAACTAGAACCAGACTTATTCAAACATTTTTCGGCTACGATGGCCCCCTTATTAGAAACACTGGAAAATTCGGACACTTCGATATATGTATTTCAGTTTTGTTACTATATGAACTATGTTACTATGTTTGAATAGGTGTCGATCTGGTTTAATGGAACCCACTCAGATTTTCCAAAATATAGGCGTTCAGGTACTTAGGATTAGACAATTTTGGTTCAAAGTAACAAAACTGAAATACATATATCGAAGTGTCCGAATTTTCTCGAGTTTTTATAATAAGGGATCATTTGGTGTAGGCACGAACAACGCTCAACTTTTAGTAAAACTTGCTACTCGTTTATTTAAGTGTGCTTTAATCGAATATTTTTAAATTCAAATACTACCGACAATTATAGAATCCCTTATATGTTAGCCATGCTTCGAGGAATTCTACTTATTATGTTTAAATATCAGTGGATCTTTAATTTACATTAAATTTAATTTAAAAGTGAAACCGGGAAGTTAGTAAATCAACTAATTTCTTTTAATTTAATAATTCACAATAAAAATATAAAAATTCGTTATAACGAAACTTTTATTTTACTTTGCTATTAAGACAGATTTAGGACAAATTTCACATACGTGTTCGGAACAACTTTGACGTGGTTTGTTGAACGAATAAATTATTGAAATACTTTACCGACGTAGTCATTCGGTGTGGAGAACTTACTCCCGAGTGGTCCAATGATTTTTTCTGTATCTGCAAATAAAATTTTACAATCAAAATAAAAACATAACCTAAATGGTTATGGCGTGAAATATTTAAAAAAGAAAATGAAAGCTATCCTACGTCGTCGTATGTTGGTGTCAGAATAATGTACGTTCAATGTCCTCCTCTTAAATTACACCAGCAATTCGCATTTTGGTATGGTGAAATTAGCATTGCGCAATGGTGGAATTATATACATATATGGTGGTATTCACCTTATCCGATAAGATCAACGCATTCATCTGACTTGGTACAGCAATGAGAACTTCAAGTTTCCTTTAATATTCCATTACAAATTACAAATAATTATTTTATTAACTCACATAATTTTGCCTGTGATAACACTTTCACGCTACCGAATTCAATTTCATTTGTAAACACAACATTTCACAAGATGTTTGTTGTTCAAACAAAATTATAGAAATTTAGTTAACAAATTAGGTGTTTTATGGCAAAATTGATTTGAGATCAACAGAAATTCTACTTAGGAGACTACTAAATAGAATAGCACAAAATATAATCCTCTAAAAAATAATACTTACCCCCACCCTATTTTTCACTGATAACTAAACTAAAAATATAAATTCCGCTTACTAATATATTCAAAATAATGACACATGATCCAAGCAACTGATTAAAATCAAGCCTACATAAATAATTCATTAAATTCAAAGATCATTTCATTTTATGAGAACCAAGCGTTACGTCTACATGAAAACCCTTTTAAAACAAAATTCCGTATACTAAAAATAAATTAGGTCAACTAAACGAAATATTACAGCATGTAATATATATTATGACCCGTACATAACTAAGAACTCCTCCCAAATCAAATCATATTATAATTTGAAGAAGATACCATCATAAATATCATAACAAAACCAAAAAAAAACATAACAAAACATAAAAAATTATGAATCATCAAACCTTTCTCTATTTATTTTGTCTATATGTGTATAAATGTATGTATATGTATTATGTACAATAGACTCGTTGAAATGTAAATATACAAAAAAAAACACTTAACGTTAAATTAACGATGACCAGAAAATGACTACCAACAACCACCAACGAAATAGTTTTTCATTGCGTACCGTAATCATGGATAATTTTCTGCGATACGCAAAAAACTATTTTATTTTTGTTTTCGTATCAGATTCAATCAACGATATATGCGTGCACACATATTATGTAGTTTTTGTTGGGTTTCACCATCCCCTTAACATGAACAAACTCGGAATAAAATATGTAATAATCATAAATACTGTGAAGTGAAATAAGTTTTTACCATGTACGTACGTACATACATAGATATATGTACACATAATCATAAAATTTTATGTGAAATTTTATTTTTGCCAAAAAAATCAGTATTGCAATCTTCTGAATATATACTTTTGTTGGAGTTTTATGACATTTTCTCTGTAGATTAAATTTTCATCATTATCATCATCTTCGTCGAAGACGACGTCGTCATCATCAAAAAAAAAAAAAAAAAAATTTATATCAATTTTTCATTTCGAAACAATAAACACAGTTAAAGATGCCTAAAAGTTAGAAAATGCGGCAGATTATTTTAGATAAATTTGCACATTTGAATTGATTATGTGGAAGAATTGATTGAATTGAATACGACTTTTATTTTTTGTATCGGGATAATTGTTTGTTTGGTATTTCATTCATAACACATCACTGACTTGTGTTGAGTGCGGAAATGGATAATGACCGTAAATATGTACGAAACGAAATAGAGACGGACAAGAGTACTTGTAAGTGAAAATTGAAGTGAAGAAATATTTAAAACATTCTGTTAGGATTTATTTAAACATTAAACACAAAATTATGAGATTTTGGCTAATATCACATTATACTAAAACTGTAAAACGCTCAAAAACCCCTTTCTAACCAGCAGCCTCATAATGTCGTCGCCTTCGGGTCCTCGTTCGTTATGAACGGGTGCGCAAAAGTGATCTAGGTGTGAGGCGGGTGACGCTAAATGACAACAGATGGGCCGGTTTAACGTGTTATGCGACCCGTGCCAACAAACTACCAGGCTGGGGGCCCATTTAACAAAGCCCAGTCGGAAACGGAGCCCTCTGGATACCTGGCGACCTCCAGTTGAAAGTAGCCTTACCTGTGTATACGGTCTCTGCGCAGGTAGACCATTTTTTCTCCGATACTCGTGGGACCATTATGCCTAATAAATCTTACAACAAAACCGAGACCGGCACTCATCAAAGGTCGGAAGCAACAAAAGGAAGCTCAAACCGCAAAGGTGGGGCTCCCTCAAATACACCAGGGGGAGCGACTCCAGGGCACCAAAGCTAGGGACTAGCGGAACCCAGAGGAAAGCTAGCGTTGCTGAAGGAGTTTCGACTAACGTCGCTCAGTCACAGCTGCGCTACAGGGCAAGGCGCTCGGCGCTCAAGATTCTGCAAAAGTGGGCTGCAACCTCTGAGGAACTGGACGCTGTTGAGCAAAGAGAATCCGTGGTTTGAGCCAGGAAAACGATCGGTGGCGATTGCTCGGTGAGAGACCATGTGTCGAAAAGGCAGCGGTCTCAGGATGAGCTAGTGCCTGTCGACACTAAGTGGGCCAAACTGCAAACGGAGAAGGAAACTCCTGACAAGGTCATGCCGAAACAAGTCTTTCAGCGACATTGTGAAGGAGCGTATTTTGGTGATAGCCGTCGTTGACAAGAGTCACGAAGACGGGAGCATCACCAAGGGTAAATGGAGATTAGTCGACAATACACTAAACTCTGTTTTCCTCAAGGTTCTAGGAGAAAATTCAGGACCCCCTCCATCCTGCAGAGATGCGAAATGGTATCAAACTAACAGCGTGCTTGGATGCCAGATCAGTTGATCTGTATAATAAGGCTGTAGCGGAAGTAGGGCAGGTGTGGTAAGGCGCGAGGATGGCGGCTGTAAGCAGGGAAGAGATTCCTAGCAGGCCAAGAGCGCGCGTCTGGCTACCAACTGAACCGGCCAGCCCAGAAAAGATCCTGGAGATAATAAGGATCAGTAACCCTAATCTGCCGACAAGAAATTGGAAGATTATGAGACAAGAGGATGCCAAGGGAGGCTCCAGATTACTACTCTTCGGTTTCGGGTCGATTACTCTCAGAATCTACAAAAAAGACGGGGCTGGAACGCACTTGGAGGAACCTGGTGAGGAAGGCAGCCCGTTCATACAGGAAACAGATACACCAGGAGGGGAGACGGCCAAACCAATGGAGATCTCCGAGGTGGCTGCACTTGGGGAGCAGATGGGAAGTCGCCTGTCCCTGGTGTCGGACGAGGAAGACTTGTCGCATTCGAGGGACGAGGGGGCTGCCTGCATCCGGGAAGCAAACCTGCGAGCACTTGCCTGCGGTAGCGGGGAGTGGTAATAGGTAAGTAGGCTCAACTTGGTGTTATGCTAAATTTCACACAAATTAACCTGCACCATACGAAGGCAGCGCCAGCCGCCTTACTCCTCAGACTGACTGGATCAGGAGAGGACGTGGTCTTTATCCAAGAACCTTGGATAAACAGCAACAGGATCTGTGGCCTTAGAATGAAGGGGTATAACCTTTTATACTCAAGAAACTCGGGGAAAATCAGATCCTGCATTCTTGGAAAAAATAATTTAAATATTTTTCTACTTTCTCAATACAGCAATGGTATTGAGCTTGGAAATTGGCGGCAGTCCAGTTTGGCTGGTCTCAGCCTATATGGACCGAGACAAACAGGTTCCGCCGGATAACCTGGGCGACCTGGTTCTCGAAGCGGAAAGAAGGAATATTGGGGTGCTCCTTGGGTGTGATGCCAATTCGCATCACACAATTTGGGGCAGCACTGATATCAACGAAAGGGGTGAGTTATTTTTTGATTACCTATTAAATACCAACCTTTGGGTGTGTAATATTGGGCAAGAACTCACATTTATTACTAAAATCCGGCAGGAGGTTCTAGACGTAACCTTCGCCTCAGAAAAGATATACCCTATGGCCCTATGGGGACCTTCCGGAAGGCGTGTAGAAGAGCCTTTAAGTGAGCCAAAAGCACGAGGGAGGCTCAAGACTGGGAGGACCTCAAGGTTTACAAAAAAGTATTGAGGAAGGCAAAAAGGAGGTCATGCAGACTCTTCTGTGATAAAATAGAAGAAGTCTCAGAGACTTCTCGTCTTAGGAAGATACTGTCTACTAATCCCACCAGTCCCAGTTATTTAATTAAACCGGATGGATCTTCGACTGCTTCTAGTGAGGAATCTTTGAACTGCACATAGAGGATATCGTAACCAAAAAACGGATCCTATGGGTACTTGAAGGCTTTAAACCCTATAAATCCGCTGGTTCTGACCGAATTATTCCAGCGGAGATTCAGAACAACTCGTTGATTATTCTCCTCTGGATAGAGGTAATCATCAAAGGGTGTCTAGAACTGGTCTGTATTCCGCGGAAGTGGGCATAGGTCAGAGTGATCTTTATTCCGAAGGCGGGTAAATGCTCACATGGCTACCGAAAGGACTTAAAACCCATAACTCTATAATCCTCTCTACTGAAAACCTTAGAAAGACTGATGGATATCTATATACGTTCAAAAATATAGCCTAGTGACAGGGCTCAGTCTCAGCATGCTTACTGTAAAGGGAAATCTGTGGACACAGCTCTGCACACCCTGGTAAGTACAATTGAGAAATCGATATTCTCGCAAAAGTTTTGTATGGTGGCGTTCCTTGGTATTGTGGGCCCCTTCAACTATGTTAAGACTGAGGCAATTCTGAAGGGATTGTCGTTCCTAGGGATAGATTACCCTGTAAGTAAGCTAATCAATCACTTGCTGGGGTGCAGGATAGTTAACTCGGAGCTGGGGGAATCCACTATCAGGAGGCGGGTGGCTAAGGGAACCCCGCAGGGAGGTGTCCGGTCTCCTCGTCTCTGGAACATAGCAATCAATGGATTGCTGATGGAGCTGGAGAGAAAAGGGATCGTGGTGGTTGCTTATGCAGATGACGTATTGATAGGTGTCTCTGGCAAATATCTAAGCACGGTGAAGGAGGTACTCCAAAAAGCCCTCCTAATCATTACAAGGTGGGTCATCAGATGTGGGCTTGCTATTAGCTCGTCCAAAACAGAAGTGGTACTATTTACTAGCAAATATAAAATCCCCGTAGTAGATCCACCTCTCTTAAATGGCAGGAGACTAGCTTTTACTGACAAGGCAAGATTTCTGGGAGTAATCTTGGACAGTAAGCTTAGTTGGAAGCCAACATTCTGGAAAGAGTAAACAAGGCTAATATATCCATGTACTCGTGCAGGAACCCCATCGGAAAGAGATGGGGCCTGAAGCCGGAGCTGGTGCACTGGCTATTCACTGCCGTAGTAAGACCTGTACTTATGTATGGGGTGAGTGTGTGGTGGCCAGCTCTTGATAAAGTAACGTACAAAAAGGGGATCGTGAAGGTGCAAAGAACGGTGGGGCGCTGCGGACAACACCAACACGCGCCTTGGAGGTTATGCTTCACTTTCCCCACGTTGATATTTATGGTAAGCAGATGGCGGCGATTACGGCCACCCGACTATCAGCCATATCTCAGTGGAAGTGTCTTCAGACAGGGCACTCGACGATAATTAGATCGCTAAGGAAGGAACTGGCGAATATAGTCTACGTTACACCAACCTTGTGTTTCGAAAAAATGTTCCGAACTTCCTGCCCCTCAAGGGAATCTTGGAGGGACGGGTTTGGTGCGGAAACAGAAGCATTACAGTTCTTTACGAATGGCTCCAAGCAAAACGGTAAAGTAGGAGCTGGAGTCTCCTGTGATAAACTAGAAGTAAATATATCAGTTCGTCTCCCTAATCACTGCAGCGTGTACCAGGCAGAGGTAATAGCGATTACGGCAATCAAATTATGTCTCTGAATGAGATGAGTGAGAATTTCAACATCCAGATAATCTGGGTCCCCGGCCACTCGGACGTCATGTGGAACTGCAGGGTGGACGAACTAGCGAGGCATGGTACAACTCTCCAACTGCTACCGGAAAGGGCAAAACTGGAAAGGCCCATCAATGCACCCAAGACTGTGCTTAAAAAGGAGGCAGTAGCCACAGCGACTGAAAGGTGGACGAACACCCTCTCATGTAATGTAGCAAGGCAAGTCTGGCCAAAGCTGGACTTGAAACGCTCTAAGACACTGATCACCCTACGAAGATGTGAACTAAAAACGATCGTGGGGATACTCACAGGACACTGCCTACTTGGAGAACATGCGAGGAGGCTAGGTCTAGAAGCAAATGACTTTTGCAGGAGCTCTGGGGACGAGGAGGAGGAAGAGATGGTAGTCCACCTCCTATGCTCAACTCGGCTTTAGCCGGAAAGACATGAATTAATCAAAAGACATGAATATCTGGGTAAATTCTCAATGGACTGCCTCTCGGATCTCAAAAACTGTAAGGGGCGAGACTTATCACGCTACATAAGTAGCTCAAACTAGTTCTCATAAGGGTAATAGGGAAGTAGATCCTGTGGTATCAGAACGGACCGTCGCCGGTCTAAGTGTGTTGTAGCAGCCACTCAACCTTACCTAACCTAACCTAAGTAAACAGCAAAGCATCTATTTAAAACTTAGTTTGGAACGGAATCAAGTTTTTTCTTACCAATTACGATGTAATCGGCATGTTCGGTGTTAATGTGATTCTAAAATGCTTTTATGTAGTATGTATCCAAGAACTTTAAAATAAGTTTGTAACGACAAGTATGGTTCTCACAAAACTAATTATAGATTCAACATAAAATGAGATTCACTGTAATATATTTCAGAAAGTTGCATGTTTGTGAAATTGTTGCACTTTAGGATTATTTTAATTTATTCAAAAAGTAATATAAAACGGGTTAATGAAATTTTTAAGAAGCGTGCGTCAAACTCAAGGGCATCGGAAATATTTTGCATAATCAAATGACAAAATATTGAGAAATAAATTTCAAAAAGCATACGTTCAAATCACAAAGGACCATTCTCCAATACGAACTATATAATAATTTAAAGTGCACACTTCCAACCCTATTTGTCACATTAGTGAAAAATATTATCTCACAGTCTTCATCACGGTAAAATTTATTTTCTATTTTTTTAAAATGACTCTCCAGAGAACATATCTACACATATTTACTAGCATAGTAACAATATGTTTTTGCTGTACATTATGTATTACCCATTTAAAAAAAATAAATAGTTTTACCATTGTTTGGAAAACTTATAAACCCCAAAAACATATACAACGTAACAATGTACAGGCAACAAAAAAAGTCAATCAAAAAAATAAAATTAATTGTTTACCCTTCACCCTTAATACCCTTCACATCCATTGTGCTGTTACTTCCCTACGGAAATTTTGATAAAACATTTTTGTTTTTGACTTGGTAAAATATTCTTTTTACCTTTTCACACAATCAAACAAAACGGTATCGTAACCTAGTCCATGTTGATGATGACGATGAAGTAAATATAAAACTCATCATCACTCTAAAAGGATGAAAATGGAAACGAAACTAAATAAAAAAAGATTTTCGTTGGTTTCCTTTTTTAATTTTTTTGGCTGGTGTTTGGTTATCTCTCACGCTTTACGGTCATTTTTTTTTGTTTTTGTTTTAGTTCGGTTTGAGTCACACTTTCCATGATTTGTTTTTTATGTACGTACTCGTTGCATGAATAAAACATAAAAAATATTATTTAGTATGGAAGGGGGACGATATTGTGATGAGTTTGATCGAATCTCATCTTTATCATTCCCACGATTTAGTTTTGATGAGTTTTGGGTTTGGCACATAAACAACCAAATCATCGATCAAATTGTGATTGGTGGTTATTAACGATTTGTATATGTATGTACGTACATAAAAAAATCTGCTACTGAACATCATAATCACATTGACAATATAATTAATCAATTATGTTCAGATTTTAACAATACCCTATAATACAAAAATACGTATGTAAATTTTTTTATCGACACTTTTTTTTATCACCGTACACAATTTATAAAAAAACATATTTTCTTATCATTCCGCCATTTAAAAAGGATAATGCCCATTCAAAACAAAAAGGGGTGATACTATATCTAAACCATCATTTTCGTCACCCAAAAATAGCATCAAATATTTAAATGAAAAATCAAAACATTGATAACACATTACAATCAGTTACAAGAGTTAAAAAAAAAAAGCCGAGGGTGATTTTTGTTTTGTGAAATTATAATAAAATGATACGAGGAACCGGAAGGATGCAGTTATAATCTTTTAGTTTTAAACAATTCGAGAAATAAATTTTATTTAATAGCAAATTCGTGCGAAATCTATAAAATTTTATATATTTTTAGATTTGAAACATTCACAGTTCAATCAAATTTTCATTTCCCCATATATTGCATCATGATATCCCTTTTTTTTTGTATTTTATTTAGTTCGTTCTGTCTAATCACAAAATTTTTGATATATTTGACGATTTTGATGTGTTTGACACACGTTCGATATAAAATTTGATTGCTCGTATTCAAAAGTCTTGGAGAATCATAAAAGTTGCGCATAAAAATCATTCAAATGTATCGTAAAAACTAAAATATTTTGATGAGAAAATTTTTCGTTTTTGTTATCAATTCGATCCTATAAATAATCAAAATATTTGAAAAGGCTATTGATGGAAGGAACCCTTAATACAATTACACTATATACGTAAAAAATAAATTTACGATTATTGATTTAGATAATTTTTATTTGTGCGGTCATGTTCGATCATGAATTTATTTAGCATAATCAAATTCACTAATCGCCCTGCAAAATGAAATAATGTTAAATAAATCAAAAAAATGACCATATCGAATGTAGTATTCATATTGATATATACATAGTTCATACAGACTTGTATTATCAATTGACTGAAACTAATCCAGCATTTCGGGGTTAATTTAAATAAATTCTGAAAGTTTTTATGAAAAGAACACTAATTAAATTTATGTGACACACCGACAACAATGCATTTTAATTTCGTGGTCAAATGCAGTATCGAGTGGACATAGGACCTGTGATCGTTATTGTTATTAGCATTTAGCACCCTTAAATATGTTTTACAGATAGATATGATTTGTAAATTTTATTTTTCTCAGGATATTGATTTTGTAGTACAGATCCTGTTTTGTCAAATTTTTATTAACATTATTGTAATTCAGATCATTAATTTGATGATTTGAAACGAATTAGTTTGTATTACGTTACTGTTGATTTCATTTATTGTTTTATCGTTTGAAATGTGGGAGAATATGTTTTGTAACGAAATTAGTTTACCGGTTCTTAAAAAATATCTTATTATTTATCAAACACAAGATATATAATAGTCCACTATAGCAATATAATAATACCTCTACAAATAGTAAGCTCTTATCAAAAGATTTAGATAAAGAAAATAATGCCTGCCTTTAGCAAGTTGCATAATTAATATTTCGAGATATATGCAGATAATAGATAGATAAAACAGATAGATGCACAGGGTTTTAAAATTGCAACCGATGTCAGAATCTGCTCATCATCACTTAAAACCCTTGTTAAATTTGTTAAATATGTATATTTAAAATACATTTAGATTTTAAATATGTGTTTAATCAAGTTTTTTTTTGGAAAGAAGAGAATTGTGATAATTCTAGAGTACTAGAGGTGAAACGGAAACGTAAAGTGGTAAGAGACTTGTCGAATCCACAAGAACATACATAAGTAATGAACATACATAAGTAAAGAATTATGTAGAAATATTTACAGTAAAAATACAAAAAAATCTAGGTTTAGATTATATTTTCGGTTATCAAAAGAATGCTTTCGCCAACTATTAGATAATCTTAATCCACGTATGAAAGTGATGAAACAATTTCCATCAATACCCAAGATTATAAAGCTGAGGTTTCTCTTCGTAAGTGGTTTTCAACGAGAAGCTGGCAATTATTTTAATATTGCGATGGCCCAGTCAATCCGCGCTGTTGTTACTAGAAATGATAACCCTAATTACAAGAAATGATAACTACATATACAGTGCTAGTAAAAGAAAATTGGGCAAACAAATTTATGGCAAATTGGAGTCTTTCTAGGCTAAAATTACAAAACTTTTGAAAGCAATTTGTTTATTGTTTCATTTTAAAGGGATGGACACTTTATTTCAAAAATAAAAAATCCAATTGCACAAAATTCCAAAATCACAAATAATGTAAAAAACTAAATTCCTTAGTACAAATCACCAAAAATAATAATTCCAATTTCAAAATTCCAAAAACTAAAATACAAAAATTTATTTAACCGAATGAAAAATTCCACAGTATATAAAATTCCATTTATTTTATTAAATTAATATTAATCGCAATATTTCGCAAAAAATCTAATTTAGATACATTTTGACGCCTTTTAATTAATTTTTTGACAATTTTATATTTTTTCAAGTTTAATTTATTTTGTCGAATGCGCTGCCCACTCCGAAGTCTGTCAATTTCGTTTTTCGACACTATCAACTCTTTCCTCAATTCATTTATAATGTTGTAGAGGCCGGATTTCTTTCTACCAACAATTAATTTCAGCCGTCGATGCCATGCTTCCGCTGAATTTTGTGTCCTAGGGAAATTTTCATTTGCCGCATCTGCTACAGACCAAAACTCGGGACTATACTGTGGCTTTTTCCCTACTTTATTGCTAGAAATATAAATTTTATTAAACCACTTTGCTATTTTTTTAGCGTCCGAGTCATCAAAATTATTATTAAGTTCTGAATAATAATCAGACACCTCTTCTGCAGGAACAAAGGCGAGACTCTTAATCATTCGGATTTGAAGGCAAAAGTTTTCTGAATTGCCATATTTGGCTGTCAGTTTCATTTTCTGTACTTGTCTCCAAATAATTTGTCCGAAATGGAACAGACAACCTCTAAAATCAGTCAATGGAAAAAAAACTTTTGCTGCCAGATAAATAGCTTTTTCAAAATCGGTGATGATTCTCTTTGGTTCAATAAAAATATTAAAATCACTAGCTATCTTATGTAATTCATAAAAAAACTCCGAGTAGCACTCTTTACTTTTTTTTGTCATTAAACAAAAAACCAATGGTACGATGTTTTCCTCAATCTTTCCATGGATGGTAAACAATTGTCTCATGAGAGACGGCACAACATAAAAAGTCCCGTCCATTAACCAACATGTAGCTTCTCCTAAATATTTGAGAGATGTTCTCGTACCGAGAATTATTATATGTTCTCCATTAAATTCTTTCTCTGAAAGAACAAATAGTTCTTCTTCCAGAAAGCGTAAATCTTGTGGTATGTTAATGTCCGAAATGGTAGTTGGTTCTCTAATCCCTGTCGATCTGATTCTAGTTATTTTAGCCTTCTGCGCCTGTTTACTAGGTAAATATACTCGGCTGCTCGGTTCACATTTTACAACAGAAATCCGAATTATTTGTGATGGTAGCAATGTCGTATTTTTAGCCATATTTTTTACGTTTTCATTGGCTAAATATATATTTCGTCTAAAACCCTGTGGATCATGCGAATGATCTGAAGGATTTACCACTATTTTATGAAGTAATTCACAGATTTTTGTTTGCACTTTACTTTTACAACAATATTTAATTCTGGTAGCGCACCTCCATTTAAATAGTCCCTCTTTCTGCGAATCAAGGTAATATTGATATCCATTTATAAATAGACTTTGCTTGCCTTTGTTCGTGGTTACTAAATTAATTTCCATATTATGAGTAATACACGTCAATAGTAAGATTTAATTATAAATAAATTATGTTGTATAATTTTTAAATACGTTCGGCTCCAAGTCAATACTAATTTAAATTTTGTAGATAATTAACTTTGATGCTAAAAACTGAAATACTGTTCTAAATAATAAATATAATAACATGTTTTTATTCAAAACATTTACCGCAATTGCAATTCTAAAGATAACGATTAATATGTACAAACTTCTTCTTTTAATGCAAACAATCATTAATGATTAAAACTGATTTTGTTTGAATATGAAACAGTTTATTGAAACTGTTTTACCAATTTAGGTAAGTAAAATAATTTCATTGATTTAAAACATTCATTCAATGAATATGCAATACGAACATAAATACAAAATTCCATTTTATGCCCATGGAAATATAAAAGGCGCGCGCCTTTTATATTTCCATGGGCATAAAATGGAATTTTGTATTTTGGAATTTTGTATAGGAATTTTGTTTTTTTGGAATTTTATGTTTGGAATTTATTTTTTTGGAATTTTGCTTTCTGGAATTTTGTTTTTTTGAATTTTAGTATTGGAATTTTCTTTTTGGAATTTTGATTTTGGACAGTCATACCCAACCCAAAAACGAAAAATAACCGGAAGGAAAATATACTTTTTCTTAAAATGCCCATTATGTCCGGAATAGTCCATAAAGAATAAACAATTGGTAAGTTTTGGAATTTATTCCAATATTTTGGAATTTCAAAAAATAACATTTTATATATGGTGTTTTGTTTTTCTGGAATTTTGTAATTTGGAATTTTTTTTATTTTCTAATTGGAATTTTGAACTAGTGGAATTTTTTTTTTGGAATTATGACACCATCCCTTATTAATATGTATAATGTACATAGATCGAAAATCATTTCTTAACCTAATGTTGGCTAAACTTAACGGTTGGCAATTTTCACATTGAATTCTAATGTAAACATTTGAAAACATTTGATATTTGGAAATAGTATGACTTTGGTAAGTTGGAGCGAGTGGTCGCGATTAATTACTTCTGTACCAAAAAGCGAAAATCGCTTAAGTCTGAATATTCAAATATTCACAATTTGAGTTTGTTGAATTTAGTAATTATTTTTTGAGAAAATAGGAACTTTAAATGAACTTTTGGTTACTTTATAAACATGATTTTAGAACAATCTAATTATGTATTTATCTAACAAAACCTAAAAAATAACTTTATTATATCCTTGAAAAACGCTTATAACTTAGGCAATTTTCGCTTTTCTTTGCCAGAAAGGAAATTCTAGCTTAAGTTATATAAGCGTTTCTTTCGAATTTTTCCAGCAAAATAATTAAAGCTTAAGAAGACACAAGTTAGTCTTTCAAAATTTAATTCATTCTCATTCATTCTCCTAAGATTTGTATTCACTTTTAATATAAAATTAATTAAAAAAACAATTATAATAAATTCATAAATTCACGTGTTAACATCTGAGGTTTTAACAATATTGATCCCACGCCGACAAATTTTTAATTCCATAAACGGTTCTTCTTCCTTCAAAGATGTTTTGTATTGAATTTTGCCAAATTTGTTTGTATACCACAACCATTTAACATCAATCCATTTAAATTTGCTCCCATCCAGATCATTTGCCCCCACATAAATTTTGTTTTCGTTGCCTTTTCATAATCAAGAAACATATTTTGTTCGATCTCAGTAACTTTAAATTGTTTTTTAAGCTGTTCGCACAAACTGACACCACTCACGTGGATGATGGATTTGAACACCAGTTTTTTTCTTTTTCCTCTCAATGATGGAGTGGTCCACGTCGCATTCAACATGTGCATGTCCGGGAAGCATAAATTTATGGCCAATTATTTTGATATTCTCAGCGGACTGCAAATAAATATTGAACATTTAAGCAACTAAATTATTTTTATTTTGGCCGCCGCAGCAATCACTATATAAGGCAACATGTTCAGTTGTAATCGGTTCTGCTAGAAGATGTTGAAGCAAACACGACGCTATCTTATTGCCACCACCAATCGTTCAAGCCACATATATAACAATATGGCTTATTGGACACACAATCGTGGACTGTAAGATTGTAAGTTCAAAGTTGTCGTTTATAAAACGAAATATTGGAACGTATTAACGGTGTCGGAAGACATTGTTGCAAATCAAAAGTATATATTTTGATTTTGGAGCACGACTTTGTGGCTTGAATGCTGCTTCATGATGTTACTCTTGTTGTTTCTTGATTTTCACTTTATCTTCCTCTGACTGCAATATGACTATTTGAATTTTGTAAGTGTGGCATTTGCTACAAGGGTCACTTTTTGGATTTTGAAAGCCAAACCCATTTCTAAAAGTATAATTAATGTATAAAGTGCTCAATAGATACATTAAACCTAAAAATAAGAAAAAAATAGTTACCTGTGCAAATTTTGGAATATTTAGTTATCGAAATAGAATTTTCATATTTCTTCGTGTACAACTGGTACATTTTACTTAATGTTAAATCACTCTGTAGATACTTTTTAGAAGTCTACTGAAGTGTGTAGTGGCTTTCGTAAGCCGGAAATTCATTAATGTGACTTTTAATTTCTTCTATTTTATCAATTGATAATTTATTTACAGGATTCCTGCCCCCACGTTGGTCTACAATTTTCTTTGTGTCAGACATTACAAATATTTTTTCTCGATGTTTTTTAAGAAACTTTCTGTTTCACCTAAAGTGAAACGGAAATATTTTTGACACCCCACGATGTTTTCACCTTCAATTTGTAAAGTGTCCTGTTTCGATGTGATTTTAAGTTTTTCTTTAAAAGTGTATGGCGTTTTTCTTTAACAGCCATTAAACCGGAAATAAATAATGCTTTAGAAGAGTATGATGAAAGACACCGTTATTGTTTAAATATAATTTTATGCTGTATGTATGTTATCTGACTGACAATTCATTCGACATTTTTCTAAGGGTTTGCACTTCTTTTCTTTAACTTTATATTTATTAAATTTTGTTCTAACAGTTTTTGTTAAGTTTTATCCATGTCTTTGGATATTTTCATTTGAAGATTCGGGTAAACTATATAGGTTTTCGTTAATAATATTTTCTTGAATAGTATTTAGCCATAGATTCTATGTCGAAAGAATCAATAAAGGAATCAGAATTTGCATTTTTTGGTATAAGGAAGTCTGGATCGTTGTCACTGTCGTCGAACGGTTCATCATCATCACTATGATTCAACCTATTGCACTTTGTCACTTCATTAATATTTACGTGCTGTTCCTTATTGTATTGTAAGCTTAACACCTGTTTAAATTCTTTGCTGGCCTCTTTGGACTCGTAAGCAACATTAAAAATTGAAGCCGTCTCTCTTTCAACAATTGTTTTAAACACTTTACCATCCTCATGAAGTACTCTTTTTCTTGTCCGTAATTTCGACAGCATATCTAAAATTTTAAAAAAATACAGTTTAATTCTATTTGTTAGACCACATATAGAAATTAAATATTTTACCTGGATCCTGTGATTTTGAGCAACCCGGTTTCTTATAAATAGGGGTTTCCCCGGATTATCTTGCGAGTTTTATCATTTTCATCGCTCGAAATGCCATTTTTCAAATCACATAAATTGGTTTCACAACAACAATTTTACAAAAAACACAATAATTCTCAATATAAAAAAGCACTTAACTAGAATTTTGGGTTTGATTAGCACTCGAAACAAACGCTTAAAATCACATAAAAAATTAAGAATACGCAATAACAGAAGTAAAAGAATCGCTTAAGTAAGTTAGTTAAACACAAAATGATAGTTTTTAATTTTTAAAATTGTAAAATTTAAATTTTTTAATCTTGTGTGTAATAATCAAAATTTGAATTGATTATTTGTTTTGCATATGAAATCATACTTGTAACGCACTAAATCGATTTCTTTAATATAAATAAATAAATAAACAAAAATGAAAGAATAGCTTATCTTATGTTAGGCGTTTACTCTTACTATGAGGGCAATTCGATAAAATCGCTTAAGTCTTCTTGGGCGATTCTCGCTTTTAAAAATCTAATTTAATACTTTAAAGCAGAGCTGTCCAACTGGCGGCCCGCGGGCCACATCCGGGCCGCGCCTTAATTTATTTTGGCCCATGCTTTTAAAACCACATTTCGTTAACATTAATAATAAAATATATTTCGTTTTATTTATAAATTTAGTAATGTAAATACATACATATTAGAAATTACATTTTACTGCAAAAATGTTTTAAATTAAAATACAGTATATTTATATGTAATAAAAACACAATTCTAAATAAGTAAAAATATAGTTTTTAATATTTTGAAAATAAAGCACATAAGGATAGAGTGCAATTGAAATGTGCAATTGATGTGGCTATTATAGATATGCAGATGTGCAATTGAAATGGCTCGATCATTCGGCGAAGAGTCGATTGCAAAGAAGTGCGAAAAGGTATCGCTTTCTCATCAAACTGTAAGACGGCTGGTCTTGGAAATTGGTAAACACGTTAGCGAACAATTGGGAGAGATAATTGAAAAGTACTGCGAGAGAGATAATTGAAAAGTGGAAATCGTGCACTTACCCATCGAAAATTTAAAATATTTTAAGAAGGACTAGATGCCCAATATGGGGATCTTGTGACTACACAGCAACGTTCGATGGTTCAGGTAAATGTTTAAATCGATTTTGGCAACGAAGAAAGGAAATTAATTTCTTCTTAACAGAACAAGGCGAATCAGATTTGTCCAGTGAACTCATTTCAATTCAATTTCTTATGTCGCTTGCATTTTTAACTGATATTACCCAATATTTAAATATTTTAAATAACTCTTTGCAAGGGAAAGATCAAAATATCAGCGATCTTTATAGTCACGTAACTGGATTTATAAACAAATTGTGTTTATTAAAATCTAATTTGGAAAACTATTTGATGAGATGAAAGTACTTAACGAAAACTTAAATTTCCAAAAGTTTGTTTGAATGTTAGATATCTTGATTGAAAATATTTCGAAACGAAATTGGACCAATTTATAATAATCCAGGAGATCCTGAATTACAAATTAAGTTGAGATTAATAACAATAATGTGTGGTGAAGCTATCAAGCTTATGAAAAAGTACCTTGCAGTACGATTATAAACCACCAATTATAGTTAGGAAATTATGATGAAACGAAGGCTAGCATACGAATAAATCCACAATATTTTCAAAAAGTGGAAATAATTCCGGAAAATGTTGATGTTTTTATTATATTGGCTGGGATGTGATAATAGCTAGAGTGTTTTTTCGAAAACAATGATATTGCCCAAAAGCACAGTCAAAAATATTACCCATAAATATTTAAAAATATTTCAAAGAATTATTGTGCAGAAGCCACCTCGCAGTAATAAATTTGCAACCAAAGCGCTCGTTTGGTGGTTTTTAATAAACTTGAGGGCAATCGACGCATGTCACGTCAAAATTCAATGCCCTCCCAATCAGAGAGACCATTATCTTAATAAACATGAATATTCGATATACCGTTTTTAAGTCAAGTTAAATGTTTTTTCAAAACAAGGTAACAAATGTCCTTTCACAGAGTATATGTTTTAGAGGTTAAATTTCAAGACTGATGCTTGATTTTGAAGAGGTTTTATAAAAGGCTCAGTAAAAAGTTATCAATACGATTGGCAGTATTTCAAACTGAACGGAATAATCTTCACTTGACAGTTTCCTTACCAATACAACTACAAAATATTAAATTTTTTGTTTTAAGAATTATGTACATATTTACATATGTAAGGGACTTTGAAGCTTTTTCTGATAGATGCGGCATATTACGATTGTCGATGATCATAATAAAATCGTAGATGGCCTCAAGTCTCTTATTTTGGCATGAAATTTGTCGAACTACTATCTGACGTTTTTAGAAATAGTGATGTGCCAATTGAGCCAAACACGCGTCAATTTGAATTTTGCAAATCAACATTTTATGACCTTGTACATACATTTTTCTTATAATTTTAATTTTATTTATTGTCTGAAGTATTAGTTTAACGAAATAAAATTAATTAAATTTCAACAAAGTGTAATTTGTTTTGTAAATTTGTTAATCTTATTTGAGCATTTGTTTTGAATTGTTAATTCCATTTGAATATTCGTTAGTTTAGTTTGGCAATAAGAATTTTAATATCATACATCGAACAGACATGATGAAAACTAGATGGCGGTAAATTTTTTTCAAATCATCGAAATCGGAGGTAAACCATATTTAGGTGATAAGTGCATGCTATGCGATGCATAACATCTGCTTAGCAGCGGGGATCCAAGAATACCTTTCCTTTTGTTTAAAGTTTCTTATTAGGTTATCTGTGCCACCTTCAAAATTGCTTAGATATCCATACATTTGGATAAGAAATCACTGCTCACACAGTGGATGCTATTCGATTAGACCAATTTTCGGGATAATAATCACTTCTCTGTCAATCATGTGTGTATGATTTCTATTATGCTTGTTTTTGAGGAAATCGCATAGCTAATCAAATAGCTTAATTCCTCGCCTTCAGTTCAAACCCCCGTTTGTGATTATTGAAATCGGCTTTAGAACAAATATTTACTTTATATTTTTTTATACATTTGTGTGGAATTTTCAAAAACAATGAAATTTGGTACAGTATTTCAATTAACCTAACACACTGTTAAAGTAACATTATATATTTTAGAAATGGGTAGGTTTTATTGAATAGCCCAACCCTAAACGAAAGTGATTTTCAGGGATTAAAATTAAGGAAAATAAATATTCCGTTAAAGAATTTCAAAGCGTCAAATGGTTCATTGCGATACTTTAGAAAGCGGCATAATACTCGTATTGTATGTAAAACGTGTTCCAGAGAGATTAATCAAGTTTCGGTTATCACTTGGAAAAAAAGTTAAAATATTTAACTGGATAATACGTTCAGGGCACTATTGTGAATTCTGACGAAACTATAGTATGCTGCCAAATAAAATTTTAAAGGCAAAAGGCATAGATAAGCAAAATCGCCACCCTGAAATTTTTCTGCCAAATGTTAAATTGGACGTACATTAGATAACTAAGTTATCCAAATATACCTACAGTCATCCTATTATATGAACGAGAAGACATCTCAACTAGCACAAACTGAAAATATTTGAGATGCCATTTTAAGCGAACTGTAGCGCCAGTTAAAGCCGAAACATTTATAAAATGCTGTAATTATTGCGGTTTCGATTTTGTTGCATGTTGTAAATTCCACCGATTGCTGACAAAAGTTACATCAAAAATATTTATGGTAGTGCAATTTGCGCGTCAACACATTTTGTGGAGGTTGATGACGATTTAGCAATAAATGTAAAAGTCATTTTGCGTCTATATATGGTAAAGCGAAGTAGAGTTACCAATTCACGTGCCGCCGAGTTTAAGCGATGTATTTGCTAGTTTAGCTATAATATCAAATGCATAATTGAATTAATTTTTTTAAAGTTCTAAATTTGTGAATGGGATGTGGATTTTACAAAGAAGAATAGGTTAGGTTAGGTTGAGTGGCTGCTACAGCACACTTAGACCGGCGACGGAACCAGTTTGAGCTACTTATGTAGCGTGATAAGTCTCGCACCTTACAGTTTTCGAGATCAGAGAGCCGCTCCATTAAGAATTTACCCAAATATTCATGTCTTTTGTGTGCCAAAGCCGGGTATGAGCATAGGAGGTAGACTACCGCCAGACTTGCCTTGCTACAGTCTTGAGTGTCTTGATGGGCCTTCCTAACTTTCCGGTAACAGTTGGTGAGTTGTACCATGCCTCGCTAGTTCGTCCGCCTTGCAGTTCCCTATGACGTCCGAGTGGCCGGGGACCCAGACTATCTGGATGTTGAAATGCTCAATGATAAAATTCTTAAGTTATGTTAAATCAGATTCTGAAAAGTAAAATTTTATTTCCTTACATATTCTAAATTTGTAAATTATAAACAATAGTTTTTCAATATTTATCAAATTTTATTAAACAACTATCAACTTAATAAAATTTTGAAATTTATTAAATCTGAAATTTAGTTTAATTTGTAGTTTTCAACTAGTTTAAAGCAGTGATTGGCCGCGATTTTAAATAATAAAAAAATAATTTTTGTTATTTGCGCGGATCGATTTAAATTTTAAATCTTTTCTTTGAATTTTTATTTTTTTGTTTGAAATTAGCGTTTAGCAAGTACTAGTTGGCGTCTTTAATAAGTTGATTGACAGCTTCACAAACTGTAAATGTTTGCACAGTTTTGGACGCAAAAAGATTCATTTCTATTGCATGCGAGAAGAATCAGAATTTTGAAAACCGCGTTATAATTTTATTTAACTTTCATTTGTGTATTTACCTTACGAAGGAATATGTTCTATAAGAAGCGACTCGAATAATAATTTATTAGTAAATATTACTATTCTATTCGTTATTTTCTATAGATTAAGTAATTTTAAATGTAAACATCACGACGACACCAATATTATTGTTTACGTCATTAAAATATTTCTAAACTTTATCTTAAGATAAAATTCGCATTTCCATACTCCACCAACCTACTAAAAAATATTATTGAAAGGATAAAGTTTATTTTTGTTTAATTTATTTTACGATTTTCCTATTATTCAATTTTCATACATAAGACGATTTCCCATATATTATTCCTGTTCATGGTAATTTTCATTTTGATGACTATGATGAAATTCAATTGTGATTGAATTGAAATTGAAATGAACATCAAAAATAAATAAAAATTTACGAAAAAATAGTTGACAATAAAATATGCTTGATTCTTATATAGGAAAACTCATTTTTTATCGTCTTGTATATAAGGATCATTACTTAAGGATATATAACCAGACAAAGGATTCCGGAATAACACTATATACACATATGTATATGGATGTATATTATATATCCGAAGATATATAGAGACACAGACACTAAAATCATTAAAAAATAAGGATATTTTTTGTGTGCTTTATGATCGGAAAAATAAATGTAAACAAGAAATCAAACCGAAAATATATCATCTTAAAGTGATTCCATCATACATACGTTTGTAACTTTAAAAACGAAATAAAAAAGGATTTGATGTGAATATATGAATGTATATAGAAAAGGACACACATGTGCAATTTTATTTGTATTTCGATTTTTTAGCTACATCATCAACAGACGTCAGGGGGTATTTAGTTATTTTTTTTTTTGAAACCACATTACACACATACACACATAAATGGCATAGTGTTTTGGGAGATGTTGCATATTGTGCATGAAACGAACAAAACCCAGATGAAAGTACAAAAAATTAATTGACGTTAATTTTTTTTTTTTTTTCGTTTATAAGTCGCGTGTCTGGTTTCTTATAATTTATCGTATGTGTATGTACTCGTATATAAGAGACTCTGCAGGGTAAATTTAATAATTTGTTTACAAATGTAACAAAACATGTATGGCGTGCCCCAAGCACTAAATTTATTATTAATAAAGAAATCTTTTGGACAAAAACCGGTCACCAGATTCTGTATATACTATTTTCCAATCGATATTTTATCTCTATATCTGTAAAAAGGATAATAAAAATATTTTTTTTTAAATATTTTGAACTCATGAAAGACCGATAACATCTCGAATTTCATTTTTTTGTTTTGTTGTTTGGTGACAAAAAAGAACTAAAATATCCTGGTCATGTCACACACGTGATAAGAACATAAATCCTTAAAAAAATATTTTTTTTTTTTGGGTTTATTTTAGTTTGGTTACTTTATTGGTTTATTGCTGATGGTTAGTTAGTTTGACATATTTTTTTATGGTTTTATGTTTTTTTTTGTAAGTCAGTGGATTTTAATGAGGGTCAAATTTTACGGATTAAAAAAAAATATTCGTCTAATTCAACAGTAAATCGAAATTAAAAATTAATTTGATTTTTTTTTATTCGAGATTTATAGGGAGGTGTTTACTAGATTCAATTGTTGCATTTGGATTTGAAATTTGATCTTCCTTTATTTTGATTAAGTGAATTTGATTTGGCGATGAGTAATACATAACTTTATAGGGTATTGCAACCGGGGGAAAATCGACTAAACGGTTATGACAATTTTTTAGTTAGACTCTGGGTTGCAATGGGGACAAAAGGCTAGCAGAAATATTTATTTTTTCAGTGAAATTCACTAGTTTCAGCTCGAGCTTACCTTATTCTAAATAACTTATTGGGGACTAAAATTTGTCGCTATTATTTCAGTTTGCAGAAGTAACATTAAAACTGGTTAATCCTATCAAATTTACAACGAATGCAAATTATAACAATCGTGTTAATGTTTCACAACGGGGACCACAAATGGTTAAAAGACATAAAAATGGAATTAAATTGTACCAATATATTCACGGATTTTGCACCCTTCACAACAAAGTGTTCGAACAACAAAAGAACAATCCTCTGATTACTCGTTTCCGCTATATGTATATTTGTTCTGCGTCCAGGTCGAATTTTGTGTAAAACTCGGTGTGTACACAACAATATACATATTTTAATAGAAATCGTAATAACAATAACAATAAAAATAAATTTATTTATTTAATCATTTTTCTTATATTTTTCCATTGCCACCCAACAAAAACAAAAATTTGTTAAAATCTATGTACTTACGCTATGGCACCAGGAAACGGGAAAACATAATTTCTTTGCGGGAATACAAAAAAATACGAAACTGAAATATATTTTTTTTTTCGTTTCTTATTGATGCGGGAGAATGTAAATTGGTCGTATATTGTAATATCTGTCACATTTTTTCGTTCGTTCTTTTCACCCAACAATCTGAGTCAAATTATGATTCGTATTTTTTTTTTGTTGCTTTTCTCAGTTTTATGACAAGAAGTGATTTTGATCTTTTCGAGAAAAATGGGGAAACAAAGTGTATACAGGGAAGAATATTTTAATCAAAAACGAACGAGAAGAATGTGTACTTTGATACGCTCTTAAAATTCTTTTAAGGATATAGAAAGTTTTAATTAGTTTCGTTTATTGATAGTAGATTGATAACAGTATATATACGAGTATATACGTACATATATACAGGATTCCCGAGCATTTTTAGTTAAAATGTTAATTATCGTAAATATTCCTTTTAACTTTGATTAAATCTAAATGGTGGTGTATTGGACAATGATGGATCGATTTAAATTGTTCTTACGTAACGTGAACAAAATTAAGATTTAATCACTGCGCAAAATACTGATTTTGTACAGACGATACCTCAAAAATAATTTAACAGTATTCGGTACTCATTAAAATTCCATGGGAAAATTTGAAAAAAAAAAACATCCCTTGTAATTTTGAAATACAAACCCTTTTTGTATATAGTTCATATACTTAATGTCAATTCTACTACATATATTGTTTGGCGTTTTTGATCGATTAGATGGAAATTTAAATCAAATCATCATCATCATAATCATGGGTAACATGCTTTTTCGGTGTTTTCGAACCTCTTCAATTTCGTTTATAGTTTACATTGTGTACCATTTTATTTATTTTAGTCAATAGAAATAAAAAATGTTTTATTTTATAATTTAATCAACAATTTTGCATTTAAATGAATGAAAAAAATTCATTTAATTTATTTCATTCTTCACGTTCTATAAGTGATCACAGCAACTTTGGTGGCAAAAAAGTATATCAATCAGCACCCCTAAAACTTTTGGGGATCGCAAGTTAAAACGTTTTATGTTGCTTTTACCTGCAAATCGTTTTCCTGTTAATGTTCTTATTTCTAAATTAATTTCAGTAGTGTTTACATTTTAGAACCAAATGTAAAATATTCAAGATTTAAAAAATCAGGGGCATAAACTACTGGTAAAAGCCAACTTGATAAGCTACTAACCGGTTGGTTGACCCCAGCTATCATACAATTATATTTTAATGAGAGGAAAGATATGCACCGTGAACAGCAAGGTAGGAAGCTTTTTCCCTCTAGTTTCTGCAAACAAATAACTTTCAATGTAACTGAGAATAATATTTATTTTAAAATTACTTGTAGTGCCGAAACTAAAAAATCAGTAGAATATGCTATTCGCCTACATTTAAATAATCAGGAACGATCGATTATAAAACAAACATGCGTGTGTTCAGTTGGTATCGGCATGTAACCATGTTAGCGCCACATTATGCCATTGAATGGGTTGAAGGGTGAAACGAAATTAAATAAAAGTTGCACAGATAGGCTGCAGACCGGCCTATAATTTAGAGAAACCAACGGTTGATTCAATGATAAGTTCAAAATATTTAACGAGTTAATTAATTTTACAACACCAGTATACTGCCGCAATGTGAAATTGCAACACGTATTTCATGATCACATTAATTGGCAAGATAATCTGCATATGATATTACCAGAAACGAACGGTAAATATCGAGAAAAGAGCGGTATATCAAGGAGTTTTCTGGAAAATATTGGGCTTGAAAAATAAATAAATTCAGATTATTTACTGATGAGGAGCACAATTTGATGCGGTCAATGGATCTAAGACTTTCATTATACAGGTAAAATGTACTTTTAGTTGCAAAAATGGATCTATAAACCTATAGTATGCGCAATCCTCTTCAGAGCTCTGATGATCTCGAAATTATACAGAGCTCGCATGATTCTTCTCTAAAATGTATGGAGCCATCTCTCGCACTCATCCGTCAGCGCCCAACTTTCGCATCCAAACATAACAACGGGCCTGTTCAACGCGTTGTAAAGTTTCAGCTTCACAGCACTTGATAGGTGTTTAGATTTTAGCAGTGGCCTTAGATTATAGAAAGTACGGCTGCCAGCTGGCAGCTGCACTTTAATATCCTCACCCACACTGTTATCGTGAGTGATAAAAGAGCCCAAATATTTTAACCTCCTCACCCCTTCAAACGTGTACTGGCCACTACTAAAATCTGGTGTGCCATTGTCTCTACAACCAGAGATCATGTTTTTCGTTTTTGACTCATTCATCTGTAATCCAACAGAAGCTGAAACCTCTACAAGTGGATCAAGTATTCCTTCACTCCGTTGCTATTCAGTCCAATCACGCATATGTCATCTGCATCTGCAAGCACCTGATTGGACTGGCGATATAAGATGTTACGCTGCGGTGTTTCAGTTTTAGGAAAGATGTACTCCAACATGAGATTAAATAGTATCGGGGACAGAGCACCTCCCTGCCGAACACCCGAGTTAACTACAAAATTTGTCGATGCCTGTTCTCAACTTTAACACAGCATTGAGACTGGTACACAATCGTACCATTTTTGTTGGCGTACCTAGATATTCCAGCGCAGACCACAAACTCTCTCGATTAATCGAGTCATAGGCCTGCCGGAAATCCAGGAGCACCTGATGTACGGAGATGGATGTCTCATAATATTTAATTAGAATCGTCCGCAGCGAAAAGACCTGATCAGTGATTGATCGATTCGGACGAAATCCTCTTTGATAGTCACCAACCAGGTCCTCAGCTAGAGCGGTGATTCGATCAAATATAATGTAGGATAGTAACTTATATGCTGTGCAAAGGAGAGCTATACCGCGATAATTCTCACATTTCAAGCGGTCTCCCTTGTGGGGCCTTATTTTTTTTAAATTTTTTTTATTTAAGTGGTTGCTTTTTGCAGACTTAGACCAGCTATCCTTTGTGAACCCACATTTTTTCACATGAGTTCTAAATTCCAACTGTGGTACTGTACATCAGTTAAATTAATCATCTCCCCGTAATCGGCATGATATGAAAAATCCCTAGTATAGTTCCTAATGAATCTCACATTAGACTCTGGATATTTCTTGTTTTCGTATTAAAATTTTCCATACTATTACGGAATGGGTTGATACTGACGGTTTTCAAGATAATATTAAAGTCTTAGTGAATGGTGTGATATAACGTTTAATAGTAGATAGATACTATCTTTGCTAAAACGAAATCAATATTTGAATTTATCAAACGATGGACCAGTGAATTCAAAGACAAATCTACATTAATGACGCTATACTTCGCCTATGTAAGATATCAAGTAGAGTACGCGGCAATTATCTGGAGTCTTTACTATTCTATCCATATCAGTAGAATTGAAAGCATTTAAAAAACTTCCTCTTGTTTACCAGAGAAAACTGACTAGAATTATAACTATGTACCTTACCTTATTATGAAAATGTAACACGCTTAGCCCCGCACAAGACAAGAAGAAGAAAAGTTCATAAAATCCACCTTACAAAATAGAAAGATTCTTTTGGACGATGCCCCTACAGGAAACGTTCTTCTTGGCCATATTGATTCACCGTTCATCACTGAAAACATCTCAATTCGTGATCCCGGTAGAAAGCTCCTTTTTCATCGATTTTTGAATCTTGAACACCATTCGACAAATTACGGTGGGAACAACCCTACTAATAGGTTGGCCAAATCATTTCACATTGCAAAACATCAATTTAACTATAGACAGCTTTAGTGACGTTTTTAATGGCAATTGTTCTATTATATATTTTAGGACAAAAATAATTATCAAGGTACTGAAGAAGACAAAAGTCGAAATCGATATAGCACAATTGCCATTAAAATTGTCACTATAAGGAATACATACTATAATTTAACTTTGAGTTTTATTTAAATAAGTTTCATTTAATCTACTACTCATTATTCTCGTTAATAGTTTTTTATTAAACAATGCCTTTATATAATTTCTTGGGCCTTGGATCAATTAGTTAAAAAAATTGTTAAAAATCAAAATATTGACATAAAACTCAAGCTCAGTAGATAACTGCGGCAGTCAGTCGAAAAAATAATCACAATTCACTTTCTACGAATCAAAGTACGCCATATTGACATAAGCTCCTCCTTCTTCATCACACTTTTCTTACTAAACTCCCGCACTCCCGCAGTTATGTACTGAGCTTCAAACTTATTCTTGTTTGTTCTCCTCAAAGTGAAAAAACAAATCGAAAAATTTGATTTTCCTGTCAACATTTAAATTTTTAATTATTTTAACCAATTGACTGACACACGGAAAAAAGTGATTTAAATTATTTTTTTTCACAGAAATAGTCTCTATCTAGTAGCAAAATTATGTTTGTTTAGATTTATTTGACAGAACATAGGAAAAATCAAAATTATCATTTTCGTGTTGGCAGCTCATGTTCGAAAAAGCTTATTTGTATTTAGGTTTAAAAAAAAACCATTAAAATCCCAACTAAATTCGCTGTTTTAACGTCGTTTAATAATACGAGTTTCGAAATTCAATTCCGAGAAAACTGTAACTACAACTAAAAGTTGTAGTTGCGGCTATCGATTAGGACCCTAATGTACTCAACAATCGATTTAACCTAATCATATCTAACTAACTTACATCAACAGAGATTACATTCATTTCAGTATAAGATTATACAGATAATTCGATTTTTTTTAAATAAGAAAGGGATGATAATGAATCCGTTATGTTTTCAAACTAATATATAATGTACAAAGATATTTTATTGAACATAATTATAACCCTTTTCTTTATATGATATGAAATATATTTTATGGCCATTCACAAGAGTATAACTGTACAACAAAAACATTACTGCTCAACTAACAAATTTAATTTCAGTATCCTCAATTAAATTTCTTATTTATGATTTCTGGTGTAGAAATTTGTATCCAAAATTTGTATTTTTTTTCTCTCTTCGAATGTCTTGTAACATAAAACATAAAAAATAATTACGCTTATAAATTTAAATAAATTTGAATGCGTCTACAAAGAAAAACTATTATATGTATGTATGTATGTAGAACATGAATCGTCTCTAATAGCTAATTTAAAACTATTTAAAATTATTATCCCAGTTAACCATATCTTCTCAATCCATTATACAAATACATAAATGTATGTATATATGTAGTTTGAAATTAAAACCGACCACCAGGATATTTATTTTCATGTTCCGCAACAATAACAACAACAAAAAACTATTTAAAGTAATTTTCAAATGACCCAAGGGTCATATTTATAAAAAATAAATACTTTTATACATATTTTAATAATAAATACTAAAACTATTATCATTATAATTTAACCCTAATGTGTTTTATCCGTTTTTTATCAACAGGTAAGGATACGATACGAACAGGAAGTATTATACACACTCTGCTTTTAATCAAATTGAAATAAATAATTCAAAGTCTATTTGGTTGGTTTTTTGTTCAGAATATTAATTGGAAATTTATTATCTTAAAATATGGTGAGTTGATAGAATTGTAAGTGAAAAAGATGTGAAAATGTCCCGAAGGGTTTATTATACAAAAAAAAGGATGAAGAAATTGTATTAAGATATAAAGTTTGTAATTTATTGTGGTTATAATAGCAAAACGGACATTTTTAGTAGTTCCGGTTGCACTTTATTAAAAACACGTTTATGGACGTAATGACGCGTGAGAAATTGATTGGCAATAATTGCGGATAATAAATGGGAAATTTAACCGTTGTGTTATTTCCGCGATTATGTTTTATTGAAACTGTTTGAATGATGAACAAAATTATACAGATGGTCCATGAAAAGTTTTTCTATACACCATCACAATTCACAAGAAGCAAAGACCAAATAATAATAAATTACAAGAAACCGTAAATTTAACGTATACAAGTGAATTGAAACGTGATGATTTTCGTAAAAGAAAAATTCTATCATCTCTATTTACATTTTAGACGAACGTGATTTTTTTAAATAATCTAGACAAAACCTTTCTATACGATACATATACGATAAATTAATGAACAACACATCCAGTACTAATACTACTTTGTACATTCAAAAGGTCATATTAATGAACCGCTTCCATCTCAAATCGTCTTATTCTATTGCGAATAAAATTCTTTTAAATCTCCTACTGTGTCTGTGTGTGTGTGTTTGTATATGTGTATACAATATATTGATCGGTTTGTGAAAGAGAAGTGATTTGAATTTGCTGCATAATTGAAATTCTCCACCTTAATCTTTTTCATGATTTTAAGTTTTTCTTTTTATTTTAAATGCATATTTTATGTTTTTAATCTGAGCTTTAAGTTGGTTTGATCTTTGCTGACATTAAACTTGAGAGATTTATTTATGTAAAATAAAAATATTACAAAGTAGGTTTTATATGTTAAAGCATGAACATGTTATTGTACTCGATTTATGTAAATGTTCATAATTTTCAAGCATAATATTATAAAAAATAGTTGTTCAATACTTTGTATTGGTGGTCGTCAAAGTGTTATGATTATGAATTGAAACACACTGAAGCGTATACATTATGTATTAATAAACGGTGCAGTTTTGTGGTGATAAGTAATTCCGCGGTGTAATAAAATTGCCTATATATAGTCGGTAAAACTCTTGTGTTAATAATTTAAACAAAATTAAGAAAATTTGTTTACAAATCATTAATTGTACGCAACCAAATAAAAAATGGTATATACAAAATTATCTTCTGACTGAAGAAACACAAAACGCGAGAGGCTTTTATTTTTGATGGAAGGTTCAACATATCAGTAACATAGTGACAATAAAATATTTTTTTATAGGTCGTTCCAAAAACAATTTTTTTTATTTCGTTTCGAACAAAAGCATCGTATTTCAACAAAAAGAATGAGAGGCCGAATGAGCCCTATAGGTTTGTCCAAAACTAAGTAATTGAGTAATATTTTAATACGAGTATGTAAATTTTAGAAGAGAGATCTATGTATTATAGGCTGCAAATAAATGTAGTACTACAGTTTATTTTGAAGAAGTCTGGAAGGTTAGTGATATACTGGAAGTGAATCAAATCTTTCGGGGACTATAACTATGAGTGTCCGCATATTTTAAGATTGGTCAATGAGACTCGCATTGCCATAAAAAAGGTGAAAAAGCAGATTGAACACTCGTATCTAAATCGGAAAGATTTTCACCCAATAAACACTTTCTTCAATAATTTCAATTTTTATATTGTTGGTTAGTATAATTGATTTTAAATGGAACTCATAACAATTGAAAATAATTTAATATTCTTATTTCAGCTCAACTCACGGTAATTAAATTTGGTGTTGCAGTTATTGCTTTGCATTTTTACAACTAAGGACGAGCTTTCTCACGAGCAGTGAGAAAGACTTGATTATTGGTGGTTAGGTAACGTATATTTTATTTTATTTCCATTATTACACTTCACTATAACCGACTCCACTGCAAAATTAGAAGAAATACATTTTTTTACAAATTTGGTTCTCTATCTGTTCTGGGTTCAATCCGTTTTATTTCCGTCCTTTCTTTACTCTGTTGTCAGCCAAATCGAGGACGCACGGTCACAGTTTCGAGAATTCGCAATTTCAGAAGAGATATACAGATGTGGTCATCATCATCCAGATTAAAATTTAGAATAAAAAATCCTGCCTTTCATCCTGCCCTTATTGGGATTCAAAGCCGGTACCTTCCAATCTTAACGTGATGGCTTTACCCACTGTGTGTTGCTCAGTAAAATTTGGTTTCAGTAAGTAAATAAATACATCATTAGCATTAATCGAATATACTGGTGATACTGGTCCTACCAACTCTCTTAAGTATCGAACAGTAAAAGGCGCTAACTGAAAATTTATTTTTAAATTATAGAAAAGTTCATGACGGTATCATAAACAAATTAAATTACTATCTTATCAACGGCAGCTGATGTTGAAGGCTGCGAGAAATGTGGTCTTGGTGGTGAATATGATCTTGGTGATGAATGTGATGAAAAAGGCTTTGGCAGTGAAGCCGCCTAAATTCAAAATGTATGTAAAGTTAGCTCATAATTTACAAAGCAATGTGTTTTTTCAAAACTGATATAAAAACTGTCAAAATGCAACAATACTCAATTACTGGGTTGGACTTAGCCTTCATTTACATGGTTGTTTTCTAGTATTGTAGAAACAGTCGAGTATTGGGGCAACAACAAAAAGTTAACTGATAGCTTTTCGGTTGGAGCATCCATATTTGTTGTGATGTCAAAGTGTCAAACTGTGTTTATGAAATATGTAGTGCGAAATTTGTATAACATACAATATAAATTATTAATTATAAAATTGTGTAAATTATTAATTATTAATGAACACCGCAATCAACAATGTCGCGATACAAAATTAATTTTAAAAATAATAAGAAAAAATCGTAAATCGTGTACCCACCCAATTTTATCGGAAGAAAAACGATATATGTATGGGGCCGAAGCATTATTAAATGATTTCGAGTCATTTTACAATTTTACTCGTATGTCTCCAAACAGTTTCGATAAACTGCTTCATTTAGTCGGTCCGCATATTACGAAGTAGCATAACATATAAGCATAAGGTATAACATATAATTATATGATCTTTTAAATGAAATAATAAAATTTGTTTTTATTTCTAGATATCTTGCTAAGCGAAGATATAGTCAAGCTTCTATCAGCTTCGCCTTTCGATTAGGTAAAGCAACAACATGTGTGGCAATACGAGACACATTAAACGCAATATGGCTCGTCTTAAAGGAGAAGACTTTACCAGCACCAACCAAAGCAACGTGGTTGGAATCAGCGGAAGGTTTTAATAAATGTTGGAACTTTCTTAACTGTGTTGAGGCCGTTGATGGGAAGCATATCCGAATTGTTGGAAGTATTACATACAACAATGAATAAATTTCAATAATGGTAATTAATTGTATATTTATAGGCCCCAACACATTCAGGATCAGAGTTTTTTAATTATAAAAACTTTTTCTCGACGATCCTAATGGCGGTATGCAACTATCGGTATCGATTCATAGCAAACGATGTACGGGCACAGGGGCGGCGAAGTACCGGTGGTATTTTTCAACATTCAGCAATTGGGCAACGGTTTTATAACTCTGCAATTAATTTGCCTGACCCCAAAGAAATAATTGACGAGGGGCCAGTTTTACCTTACTATTTGTTAGGCGATGAAGCGTTCGGTATGTTGATAATTTCACGATGTACTTTTAAGAAAAATTAATCATTTATTTAATATTTTTAGGACTAAAGACCTGGTTAATAACACCTTCCTCTGGCAAATCAAGTGGTAATTTGGAATATTCCAAATTGATATTCAATTACCGACAATCACGAGCAAGACGTGTGATTGAAAATTGTTTTGGCCTATTTGTCAGTAGATGGAGGGTGCTAAAGAACTCTCTGGCAGTAAGCACTGAAAACTCGGACAAAGTTGTCCTAGCAGTTTTTAGTCTACACAACTTTTGCCTGGCGGAGGAGGAAACAACAAAGGCATACCAGAGAAAATATTTAGTTTCGACATCAGTTGATCGGGAAAATTCAACTGGCGAGCTCATTCATGGAACTTGGCGAACGGAAATGGGAATCTTACCATTAATTTCAAGACAAGGTAAGACTGACTTTCGATTAAAATGTAATATTTTTTTCCTAAATGTAATTATCAGTCCTTTTACATGGTATATCATTTAATTTCTTATATTTCCAATCCAGGAGCATATAATTCAACTACTGCAGCGGTTGAAACTCGAAATATGTTAGCGGAATACTTCATGACGGATTGTTCAATCCCGTGGCAATGGTCGATGGTAGATTAAGCAGAGCTACATCATGGACTCTAATCGAGGACACACTGATTTTAAGTAAATTTTTTGATATTTTAATTTTCTCATGGTCAGGGTTTTCTACAGTTTTCCCTGACCATAATCCATTGACACGAAAGAAAGTATGGCAAGCCGCATATTTATTTATTAAAAATTATCAAACTAAAAACTTATACAAACTTCGATTGTCAATTGACTATAGGAATCTATGAGAGTAACCCAAAGTCAGCTGTATGTATATGCCGATAATGCAATAAACATTATAAATTGCTTTCTCGTTTTTTATTTTTACTTAATAAATGATCAGTCCAATGTGTTACTTTGTGGGATTTGGTGAAAATAATATATTTTTTAATAATAATATAATCGTTTGTTTTAATTTCTAATTTTTTTTTATGTACATAGTTGTTTAGCTCGGAAGCAGCCTCGTAAAAATCTTCGCCTTCCAAACCCCGCAAGAACCATGCTACTGTGTCCCCAACGCTCTGTGATCTGTCTTGGCTGTGCTATCCGACAGACTAGAAGTGGGTCTATTTGATAATGAAGGTCTACCAGATGTGGCAGGACCTGGTTTGTTTTTTTTTGAGGCGGTATGTATTTTAAAAGAATATAAGAAAAATTTGGTTTAACATATATAATACATTAACAATCAAGATTTACCTAAATTTGACGTCGATGGGTGATTGATATTCATTTCCGCACTTGCCTCGATGTTGCTGATTTGTCTGCAAATTTAGCATAAATTGAAAAATGTTTTTTTAAATTAATCGCAATTTAAAACCTTACGTTCTTTTAGCCATCCCCGTGTCTAACTGACGCAAGATCGATATGTGTTTCTATCATAGAACTTTTATACCGGGTAAATTGGTCCCTTCGATATCTAAACGCTTCTTTTAGAATAGTAATTGGGATATCGCCAAACTTTGGGGTTAGCTCTTCTGCTATTTCAGACCACATCTTGTTAATAGTGGCCGTACTTCGCTGAGTATTTGCACGGCCCGATTCAGTGTCGACTGCAATTTCCTGCTCAATTAAATCTAACTCGTCTTCAAAAGACTCGTTCAATAATTCAATCTCTGAATAATTGATAGAACACATATTTTGAATTGTTTTATTTTTAATATGCAACACTACACAATTGAAAAATATTTGTGAAAATGTTTGTATCGATAAGTTGTTTTTCGAAAACAACCAAAAAGATGTACGGGGGAATTATTTCTGTTGTTTTCGAGTATTGTTTTGCGTACACTATCAATGTACATATTCAAATTGGGTAATATATGGAAAAAACAACAACAAAATCTAAAACCGAAAAACAATACTCGAAAACAACGACGAAAACAACCGTGTAAATGAAGACTTATATACACTCCTATTCGCCAGCGTAGGGCCAAGTATTTTTTGATTTTTATTCCCGATTTTATTTCGAAATCCTATTTTATCTTCTCAATCTAGTTGCCTTTCATTTATAAAAAAGCGGGTAAAAATTATGTTTTGAAATCTGTTAGATCATAATTTAATTTTTTTATAACAAATGTTTTTTTAATAAATCATTAGCTTAAGGCCACTTGAAATAATCCGTTTAAATTTAAATATATTAATTAATTAATTTTTTTTTTAAATATGAGTTTAATATTTTTAAAATGATAATTATCAAAACTAAAATAAAAATGCCGATCAAAGGAAAACAACTAATGAATGAAAAACGTAGCAAAATTGAATAGTCTTCAAATGCTAACCACTTTATGCTAAAATTAAGGAACTTACTGACACTGGAGAATTTGGAAGGGTTAACAATGAAACTGCAGTTCAAAAATAGGAGTGTGCAAGCAGATATGTTGTGGTGCGGTGTTAAACTTAGTAGTAAACCTGAATTATCAATTAAAACACTTATGATTATTTTCCACTATTTCTGTACATCATTCTATTCAACAAGTACATAAATTTAAATTAAAATCATTAAAAACTATATTATTTTTCTTCCAAACATTTCAATGAATTTTGGTAATTAATTCTTCGATGAACGAATTACAAAACTGCTAAAACTTATATGATATACTATATCAGAATATGTCATAAGCACTACAAACCACTAACCACCACTATTATAAGTTGATAGAACAGCTATTTTAACTATGAATCATATGTATGCTAGGTGCTTCGGGCCCCTTTTGCTGTTGAATCTATTTTTCAAAATTCATTGCTAGAAAAAGAAGAAATCACAAATACAAAATAGTTTTCTATAAAATTAATGAGCTTTCTATGTTGAATAGCCATGAAGTCTTCAATGCTTGGCTGAGAAAGGAGACTAAGGCTGCGGAGCAATTCACGGGTAAAAGTCGTCTTTTCGGTAAATTTATTTACCCTATAAAAAAGTAGGGTAAAGCGAGTACACAAAAGTAAATATTTAAGGTTTAGGTTGTTCATCTTTTAATGATCTACGGATTGAGTAAGCTGAAAATAAACAAAATCACGTATTTCAATAAAATAAAAATACTAAAAATCGACTTTTGCCTTAGTAACTAATTTACCCGTGGATTGATCCGCAGCCTTAGAATAAGCTCAGGCCCCCTATTTCTGAATACGAATTCGTATAAAAAAAGTACGAATTCATACCATTGGTATTTTCGAATACGAATTCGCATAACTCTAATGCGAATTCGTATATTATATATTATTCGTATGATACGTTATGTAATTTCCCTTATTGCGCAATACGAATCAGAGCAGTTTTTGTTCGTTCATGAACGAATATGTGTTCGATGACAGTTTGGTAAGCGGGGGGCGGAACAACGCAATGTCATGTCGATTAAACGTGCGTTTTTGGTCTCCTACATTATAAATAAATTTTAAATGGTTTTGCGCGGAATTAATTAGTATTATTCGTGTTAATATTTAATTAGTGTTGTTCTTTCAGTTTGTTAAATTATTTAACAAATAAAGGTGTCAAATTAAAAACAAAATTGTGATTGATATTGCAAATAAGACGTCGAAGTTATCTAAAGTGTTGTACTTCATATTTGTCCATACATAATTAAAAAAAAAAAAAAATGAAAAAAAAAAAACACGAAAAAAACAGACAACTATACAGTGAATAATTTTTCCTGGACGATTAATGTATGGATGTGTATTGCATATATGACATCATTTGTAAATGAATATGATTTTGTGAAGTGGTGTTAAATTAGAAAAGGAATCTGGAAAATGTCTCAGATAAAACGTTAGTAACGTTTTTGGTGCCAAGATCGGATAATTCGGTAAGTTTTGTTAAATCGTCTGTTAAGTTAGGTTAGATATCGAAACAAAACATTCCCATTTATGGGTATACGGGAAAATGTTTTCCAATTGGAATTATTTTTAAATTAAATTAGATGTACAGTGAGAAGCCACAAATAGTATCAATTGATACGGATATCGGTATTCAGATGGTGCGTTAGGTGGAATGAATTAGTATAATTTTATACATTTTTATTTTATTTTATTTCTTATTAAGTAATCAATCAAATTTCATCGCCCTCGTTAGCACAGTAAGTAGCGTGCTTGATCTGTTATTCGAGGTCTCGCGTTCGATTCCCGGTGGTGACCAAAAATTACGGTTGGGTGTTTTTAATGTGTAAGTATATGTGTTTGTCCGGGTATTGCACCGTGGGGCCCGTTAGTGGCATTGAGTGTTGGAGTAATCCGCCCAATTTTATTAAAAAAAAAAAAAGTAATCAATAATGATATTTACTTTAGGTAATGATTTCTAATTGGAGTGCTATATTTTACGACTTTTAAAACATCTTATGTGTAACATCGTGTGTGTAACAGAAAAAAGTTAAAATTGTATTATTAATGAATGTATAAATATGAACAAATGTATGTATGTAGTATGTAATGTTCTTATTAAAATTCTTTTAATTTTATTTCATCTAGTAATACAGTTAAACTGTATTGCCGCATTTATATGGAGTTTTAATGAATTGGGTTTAAATTAATGAATTTCAGTTAAGCTTGCAAAATATAATAAATTGAAACTAATTTAAATTATTTTCAGAAGCATCTTAAAAGTCACATCCAGCAAACTAATAAATTTTATTGCAGAGAGCAGGTTTTATTTTAATAAATCATAAAAGTAAATTACAAACGTATTGCAAAATACATACATATAAAGAAGGATTTGAATTTTGCAAGGATAGAGGTGGAGTGAACGTGAACGAGTGCTAAACGCAAATGGCGGCATTGTATACACTAATTATTATTCATTACAGGTCTACCACAGATCAAATATGGAATTAATAATAATAAATTGAACTAAATTATAGGTTCTCTGCCACTTAAATTTTAATTAACTAATTATAGCTTTGAATTCAGAATATAGTAAATTGGAACTAATTTGCATTGATTTTCAGAAGTATCTCCTAATTTTGATACAGTAAACTAATAAATTTTATGATAGAGCTCAGTAAATTAATTAATTAACGGTTGGAATGCAGAATAAAATAAATTGTAACTAATTTGAGTTGAATTTTCCGGAGTATCTCATAAGTCTGATCCAGCAAACTAATAAATTTTATTTCAGAGCCCTGTGTTAAGTTATAAAAGTAGACTTGAACTGTATCGTCCTGTGTTACTAACTATTGGCTATACCAGGTGTCGTAACCGAGTCAATTTCGATCATACTAACTGAACCTATCCAAATCCTCTTTATGTTATGTGTAAACGGGTGATTGGTGAGGCCCGGCCATCTCCGGATGATGCTGCTTAATGCTTGGTCGAACATTCCAATCAAATCAAATAAAAAATGACAGTTTGGTTAACGACATCAAACATTGAACACGAAAACTCATGTAAGTAAAATATATTTCGTTTTTGTTTAAATATTTTAATTAAAGGAATATGTAATAAATTTATACATTTAAAGAAAATATTTATCAATGATAAATTGTCTAAATAAGTTTCGTTGATTTTTAATATAATTTAATAAAAACCCTCCCGAAATTTCTTTGAAATTCGTTTATATATTTAATGAATTCATGTTACTTTGTATTATAATGTAATGTATTTTAGGGCAAAAATAACAACAGCGAAGAAATACGAAATATTAACAACTTTCATGGAAGACCATCCTTGAAAGTATGAGTATGAGTTCCTCTTTAGCTAAAGGATATAATGCAACATGTGATGCACGAATTCCAGCGGACCCAGAACTCTTTAAAAAAGTGTTGTCCGATTTGAAATTTCACACTGTTAAAGGAACTGCTGGTACACAGGCACTTGGTGACAGCATCATGGATGTACCAAATTTAATAGAAAATGATAATAGCGATACAATAGAGAACAATGCAAACTTTGATTATTTGAACATCCCAGAGCCACTCACTCCCAGAGCGTTCATAGCAACCACTCACAGGACGCCTAGAGCAAGAAAATCCCGAGATAATCTAATAGAGAGCCAAATTAACATACAGCAGGAATTTCATAATAGTGTTACCAACCAATTAAAATGTATAACCAACACCGTGACTGACACTAGCAAATCGCTAAAGTTCGGTTAAAGAAAAAGTCTCTAGATTTAAAGAAACGAGAAATACAGCTGTAAGAAAGAGAATTGGCTTTGAAAAGAAAAGAAATTAAGCTGAGAGAAAGGGAAAGTTTGGATAGCCACAAACTAAAACTGTACGATCTGGAACTCAATCGGCAGAAAATAGAAATTGAGCAAACTAAATTAAAAATCTGATAACCAAAGTTATTTAAGACTAATAAAATGATAAACGTATCCAACCGTAATTTCAGATCTGCGATAATTAGATAATAACACACACACACACATATACATATATATATACTTAAATAAAAATTAAATAATTTTATTGTGATAATGAAGTCTGTTATATTATAGTGTACATAAATTTTAATATAGTAATAACTTAAAATTAAATGTAGTTTATATTAAAGTTTAGTAAATGAATAAATTTAAATAAAACTTATATTTTTGAATTCAAAATATTGTTCCTTATTCTCCTCGCTGTAGTATTCTCTGGTTCATGATTTGTATAGATCTTGAGATTCTTGAATTAGTTCTATTTCATTTTCTAAGTCAAATGGAACCTTATACTGAAGGCACATGTTATGAAGCGAGTAGCACACATTGATTATTTGTGACGCCTTTTTCAGAGTGTAATGTAGTTCGCGGGCACCCAGCAGACATCTAAACCGATAATTTAATAATCCGATACTTCGTTCAACAATGTTCCTGGTTTTAGAATGAAGGGTATTGAATGAAGCTTCCCTACTGCCTTCACCAGCCGCCCTAAATGGCGTTACTAGCCAAGGTTCTAACGGATACCCAGAGTCACCTAATAATAGTTATGTAAATATTATTATACATCTGTAAAATAGTTCTAACATAATTTTTTGTACGTACCAATTAGCCAATAATTGCAATTATCGTTGTCATACTGTTGTTGCAATTGCTGCTTAGGCTGCGTGCCATACTCACGGTAAATGACATTTTCGGTAAAAAATTTGGTAAATTGAAATACTGTACTAAAAAGTAGGGTAAATAGTACAAAAAAAAGGTAATTGATTGTTGTTGCTGTTTTTTTGAAGTGATTTCAAATGTTTATAACAGAAACAATATTTCTAAAAATTTAATTAATATAATAATATATACATACATATATATTAATATACTATTTCTTTTAATTAATATAATTAAATATTTTACGGTATAAGGAAAATGGAAAACACCAAAAAAAATTATTCGGAAAGATGTAAGGCTCGTGTTTTTCTGTGTAAATAAATATATACCAGATTAACTTTATTTTTATTTTAGGGACATTGGAGGAAGAACAGACACTCGTCAAAGCGAGAATAAAGCTGGATTCCGCATTCCAGTCCAAAAAGTGCAACCCTCGGGAGTGCTGGGAGTAAGTGCATCAGCGATTATTATAGGTTTATTATTTAGATTATTATTTACATACAAGTGTTTATTTTATTACAGAAAAGTTATCGGTGAGGCCAAATTGAATAAAAACAATAAAATTGTAACTCAGAAGTGGAAAAATATAAGGTACCTATATTTTGGTGTAATCTTTGGAAAAATCCATGATACCTATACATTGTTCTTTTTCAGAAACTAATACAACCACAGTCCGGAGTGTCTACGGAAGATGGGGCGTTACTTCCGACGCAATGGGAGCTCTTTGACGAGCTCCACGATTTTCTCAAAAATAAACATGGTCTTCATCCGACTTACATAATTGACAGTGTACCTACCTGCTCGTCGATTAGCAATCCCCCAATCGATGATCCAATAGAAATGGATTGTTCCGAATCGGATTGCGTCGAAGTGTTGCCTGAAAACCACAGATAAAACTCAAAAAAAGATTTGCTCGAAATGATGAAAACAACCACAGACGACGTTCGCAAAAGCGTTCGCAATATAGAAAAAAATTTAAAATTTGCGGCTGAGAATATGTTTCCAAATTCAGAATTACCGGAACTTGAGTGACTTGATGTGTGATAAATGAAATAACCGATGAAGTGTAATATATGAAGAAACCAATGAAATGTGATATATGAAGTAAATTGTGATAAATGATACACACGCTTTAGTTAATTTTTTTTATTTAAATAAAATGAAATATTTATTCTTATTTTGAACATTTTTTGTTGTTATTGTTAAATTCTCGAGCATAACTCATCCCGAAACTCCATTGCATCTCTATAATCCCTGGGACTGGTTTCATAATTATTTGTCGTGAGCATTGGCTCAAAATCATTGAAATCACCAGATGCTAAACAAATATTATGCATGACACAGCATGCGCACACCACCTGAACGCATCTTTTCACCTCCTTTTCACACATTAAAATTATTAATGTTAATTTCTTGTTATTAGTTTCTGCAGCATTTACGGCAATAGCTTGTTGTTGTTCCATCTTAAATTTTTACAATTCAAATTTTGACAACAATAAAAAAAAATATTATTTAACGTTTATTTTATCACCTATAAACCAGTGAATTTAACCCTTCAAACCTGTATATTTTTCCCGTAAAGCAAATTTTTACTAAAAAAATTACTTCAAATTTGGCACGATAAAAGAGGTAAATTTGTACTAAAATTACAATTTACCGAATTTTTTAAATTACAATTTACCGAATTTTTTGATTTACCTTGAGTATGGCACGCAGCCTAAGGCTAGTGCCCAAATTAATTAATCAAGCATCCCCGTACCTGGAATCGACTGCCATTATGCGCATTTTATGGTTACATGCCTAGTTAAATGAATATACATATTACGTTAATTTGATTGCAAATGTAGATTAAATAATGTGGATTTGTTACAACGGTATTAACGCTATGCTTTCCCTTCCGATTAAAATATAAATATTCAGCATTAATCGGGCGAAGAATGTTCACATGGGCCCGTCAATGCAACCTATTACGCCGGGGAAACTAGTTTTATTATAAAGATAATCTACTGCTAATCGTTTGTCCCCATCGGTTTGGCGGAATGATATCCATTTCGAGAAAACTGTTTCCTCCATTGCAGTAAAAACCTCAGTCATGATTGCCGGTATACGGTTGATTGGGACATACCAATTAGAAAATCTTACCCTACACTTACACAGCTCCCTTGAGCTGCTAATCTAAGCATGGCTGCTATTTTTATAATGTTGTGAATAGATGTTGATCTTGTTCGTTTCGGCAAAACATCATCCAATTCATCTACCAAATATTTTACTGCCGGTTTCGATAGTCTTAATAAACCCAAAAATCTGAAATTGTGTACATAATTAAAATGATTATTTATATCACCATGTAAAATAATAATTAACCAGTAATAATTTAGTTAACGAAACATTAAAGTGATTTAAATACATACATTGTGTCAGGAAGTTTGAAAATGTCCGACTTATCTCGAATTTGCCGGTATGTAATAGAAGTTGATGTATCATCTTCATCGCTAACACTAGATAAAAAACAGCTATCAAATCCATTTATTCTATCTTATATCTTGAATTAATTAAAAAAAATGTCCCTTTCTCTACACTGTAAAAATTAAAATTTGCAGTACGTTCGTATTCAGAAATACTAATTTATTTTCGGAACGGACTGAATTTTCCTATCGTATGCAGATTCGAATCGTATGCAGATTCGTATCGTATTCAGAAATAGGGTCCCAGAATAGAATGTTGGAGGCGTACTGCCACTTATACATTGCCTAGATTTGTACGTGTATTACGAAAAATTATCACAAATTATTGGCATTCTTTTTGTGCTATGTAACTACCAATTTCTTCTTTCAACATCTTTGTAACAGACCAATTTGAAACCTCTTTCCCAAGATTATGTTTATAGTAAAGATTGGGAAATTGTTAAGTAACTAAAGTGAAATAGACACACAGTTGTTTTGTGAGTTTTACGATTTGGGTTAAAATTAAATTATTAATATTAATAAAATATGTCTTCTGCAACTTTAACGTATATGTAAAGAGTAGATCGGGCTATCAACTCATGTTGAGCAACTACATTATTTACATATGTATGTACATACATATTTAAATTGGAAACAATTGGAATGCTGTGTGTTTTAATACAAGGGCCAATGGTTTAATCAAGAAAGTTACATTTATTTGAGTGGATGAAAATGTGATAAAAACACTAAAGCCATACGCCTCAAATTGTAATCAATTTTAATCTGATAACTAAATTACAGCTCAGAATTCTTATCAACAATATAACGAGCACAAAGAAATATACGCATATATGCAATAATTAAATTGGACGCATAATCGAATTTCGATATGATTCACTACAAAAAATCTATAATTTTTTTGGTCTGTTTACTATACTTAATCGAATCTAATTGTTTCATATTTCAAATATTTTTACATTCTTTTGTATCGTTACAGAGTGTTATTACATTACATCGATATATCAATATAACCATATATGTACAAATATGGGGGGTAGATATAAATTCGATATATTCAGCCCAGATATTTTCCAATTTTAAATACTGTAATTGTGAAAAGGTGATGATGACTAGACTATGCTATATGTACGTATATATAATATTAGGTTATTGGTGATGATGATGGTTTTAATTTAATTTTCGAAAAATTGTATTATTTCAAACATATATGTACTCGTATACATCATACAATACATACTCGTATATGTAGATATATAGAAGAAAGTTATGTAATTGAATTTGACCAAGTGATTGTTATTTTGTGTTTGAAAATGAAATTACATGCTATGGTATTCAGATTATATATTTACACACCCCTCTGTATAAACCAAATATAGAATGAGTGTGATGATGGTATAATAGTTTTGTTTTGTTTGTAATTGCTTTAGTCGTTTTGTACACACATACTCCATATAGTGCGTCATGCAGCTTTTAAACTAAGCTTAACCCACATTCCTCTAGGACGATAAAATTCGATTGCTTTATCAGGGAAGATAGTACTAAGCAAAAAATCAAATCCGCATATATAAAAATCATGTACGAGTATGCGATGTAATAAAAACAATTCTTTTATTCGAATTTAAGGTTTAACTCGCGTACTCGTATGTCGTTATACATAAAACTAAATTCATTGAAACGTAAAATCTCTAAAACTATTGACTTTCGTTCGTTTTACGATTACAGGAAACTATTTTTCCAGGATATCTTAAAATGCATGCATTCGAGAAGAAAAATAAAAACAACATAACGAAACCGATATACACAAAAATCATAAAATCTCATCCAAATATAAACTTTTTATTGTCTTGAAGTTGGGTTTTTCGGGTTATTGTTGTTACTGCTGCTGGTACTTTTTCTACTCATTTTAGGTTTCTTATACGAGAGTTTAATATGCTTTCGTCTATTGAAAAATAATGGCTAATTTAATTCATTGTTGGAAAAACTAAGCATTTTAATGTCAAATGAATTTTTTTTTTGTTATTTTGGAATATGAATACATAAGCATATGACACGTTAATCATGCCTCTTCTTAACTAAAAAGTTTATTAATCATGCTCCGTTCCACAAAATGTAAAAATTTTATAGCTGTAACTGTTCAGAAATTGCTTGTAGAGAAAAAATTGCAAAGTACTAAAAATCGGTATTGACAAATTGTATAAATGTGAGCCACTGTTAATAAATACAAAACGAATTCGCCGCTGTAAGTAGTCTTTGATAAAGAGAAATAATTGTCAAAACTAATAAAACCATAATAAAGATAAAAGCGATAATTTCTACAATCGTTTAAACAGTTGAAAATTATTTTTTAAATTATCGATCATTTCCTGTGTTTTGCCGGTAAATACGATATATAAATTATTAATAAAAATAAATAAATGTTAGTGATATTGTAAAATATTTTAAATTAATGCCCATACTTTTATTTGAAATATTTGGTTTTCTTATGTATGTACATATATAATTCTGGTATGCCTTTCTGGTAACCCACAGAAAACGGAGCTGGCCCACTTTACCAGGAAGCACAAACTTCCTCAGTGTGACCCGCCAACATTAAATGGTACTCGCTTGATCTTTATGGATAGAGCAAAATTCCTCGGACTGCTTTTGGACAGCAAGCTAAGCTGGAAACCAAGCATCGTAGAGAGAGTAAAGAAAGCTACTATAGCGCTCTACTCCTGCAAAACTGCCATTGGAAAGAGATGGAGTATGGAGCCCCATCCGTGAAGAATGGTAGCCAGCGTTAAAAATTATGGCCAACCGTAAACTATTGATGAAAGTCAAAAGAACGGCCTGCTTGTGTATAAGTGGGGCTCTCAGGAGCACACCTGCTCAAGCTCTGGAGATTCTCTATCATCTTACTCCCTTGGATAATGCGGCCGAGCAGCTTGCATCTTGCACAGCCATTCGGCTCAAATCCATATCTATGTAGACCTGTAACAATGCAGGGCACTCATCTATCAGGGGTATTCCGGAAGCTACCGACTACGCTATTCCTTTGCCATCTGTTGAGATGAAATTCCAAACTGAGTTTCCCACCAGAAAGGACTGGGTGAACGAAACGGTTATGGACAATGAGGCGCTAAGCTTCTTCACGGATGGCTCAAAAAGGGATAGAGGGGTTGGCTGCGGGATATTCTGTGAGGCACTAGCGGTTAACCTCTCTTTTCGTCTTCCCGACTTTTGCAGCGTTTTTCAAGCTGAACTGATCGCGATAATGGAAGTCATGGACTGGTTGAAGTGTAATGTAATATCTACGAGGGATATTCGCATTTTTACGGACAGCCTGGCTTCTATTAAAACGCTACAATCATACTCCCTAACGTCGAAGGTAGCCCAGAACTGTCTGGCATCTTTAAATGAGATGGCTGATCAGTTCAACATCCGCTTGACGTGGGTACCAGGTTATTTCAATATCGCAGGGAATGGTGAGTTGGCCTGCAAGGGTACAGCACGCCTAATAACCCAAAGCAGGCAGGATATAAAGATACCGCTTGCTTCATGTAAACTGCTGCTTCAGGAAGAAGCTATAAAAGAAACGAACATCAGATGGTCTAATGCCAGTTCGTGTGTAATAACCAGGCAGGTTTGGCCTGGATTCTACCGGTCCAGATCAGACCAACTGATATCGCTTCGACGGCACGATTTTGGTATGGTCGTGGGAGCTATAACGGGACATTGTCTCATTGGGATACATGCGAGCAGACTGGGTGTCCCAGCCCTCGATTTCTGCCGCAGCTGTGGTGATGAGGAGGAGGAGGAAAATGTGCTCCATCTGCTCTACACCTGTCCTAGTTTAGCGTACAGCAGAACAAAATTTATGGGAACTTCCCTTTTGAACGACCTCTCGGATCGTAGTACGATCGAGATCCGGGACTTTAAACGCTTTTTGGTAAGCTCAGGATGGTTTAGCGATTAAAGAGAAGGAAACTCGAATGTGGTACAGCTACGGACCATTTTTGTGTCGATCTTAGTCCTTTAGGACGGCCACCCTTACCTAACCTAACCTAACCTAACTTTTGTCTCGTAACTTCGTTATTTATCTTCTATGATGGGCTAATACACCTGGCACGTTTGAGACCTACGATTCACTTTTTTTATTAAATTTTGGCGTATTAACACGAATACATTTTCTCGTTTTTTTATAGATTTTCATTCATATATTTTTTCTACTTTAACCTCGCTCGTTCAATGCAAACTACAATAAATCCGTAGTTATATCTACTATTTGCATTCATACTATTATTATTGGGCCTTAGAACTTGTACGTTTTTATTGAAAAGCAATATGACGTACATATTATGCCAATACAATACGAATATATAGAAATCTTAAAGAAACAAATTTTAGTAAAACTCTCGGAAACTGCACATGATAACAGGTTTAATTCTGTATTGATGGCATCGCGAGTAGCATGTATCTGAAACAATGTTTTAAAAAACAACGCATGTGCTGAATAAAGATGCTGTTCATGGACTGAGTTATAAATCAAAAAATCTAAAGTATGTGAACAATACATATTTACCAACAGGGTAGCTGAAACATAAAATAATCGAACTAAACGTATGAAAAAAAAAGTATGAAATCTATTAATCTATTAGTGACAGCTAGTCTTAAAGGATAGGGCTCAGTGGTTCCCGCAATTCAAGTTCAGCCAAATTCATTCGGTATTAATTAGAAAATAATTTGGGATCCAAGTTGTAACTGAGTAAAAACGGAATTAAAAGCCCCTGTCAATTTTGACGCGTATATCATCTGTGAAACATCATTTAATAACAACATCCTAAGCACAGAATTTTTCACCGACGAGTACATTGTAAAGGGTGTTTTTTATAGAGTTACACAAGTTTAAATCATAATAAAACAAAGAAATATATTTTTAATATCAATGAATGTGGCCGTTATGGCTGGCGCGTACAAGGCGCAATCTGGAACACCAATTTAAGCAAACTTTTTCAAACTCTTCGAATGTTGATTGCCAGGTGTTCAATTGTCTCTGGTTTATCGACGTAGATAAGTGACTTTACATAACCCCAAAGAAAATAATCCAATGGGGTTAAATCACACGATCTTGGAGGCCAATAGATTCGACCATTGCGCGAAATTATTCTTTCATCAAAAGTTTCTTTGAGTACATAAATTGTAGCGCGCGCTGTGTGGCATGTGGCTCCGTCCTGTTGAAACCACATGTCAGCAAGAGTAATGCCAGCTAATCGAGGTATGAAAAAGTGACAGTAACATTCTGACCATCATCGTTTTTGATAACAAATGGAACAATGACTCCGCCAGCCCATAAAGCGCATCAAACAGTAGTTTTCTGTGGATGTAATGGTGTTTCGACAAAAAATTGTGGATTATCCTCACTACACATGCGACAATTTTGCTTATTTACGCTATTCAACCAAAAATGGGCTTCATCGGAGAACAAAATTTTGAATGGAAATTCATCATCAATATCAATTTGTGCTTCAGCCCATTCGCCGAATTGGCGGCGCATACGATGGCCGTATGGCTATAATTCCTGCACAAGTTGAATCTTGAAACCTTTTAAGCCAAGATCCTTTCGTAAAATCTTCTATAAAGTGGACGGACACAACCCCAGTTGCTGAGAACGGCGACGAATTGATTGATTTAGATTTTCTTCAATCCTTTCCTGTACAGCGGTACAGCTTCTTCAGTGCGCACAGTTCGGCGTCTCCCGGGACGCACATTATCATTAAGAGTAAACGTGGTCCGAAAACGATCTATTGTTCGAATTAGCCGCTCTGAAGGAAGATTATGTACGCCATAAAATGGACGAAGTGCACGATATAAACGAACAGAACCATTATTTTGATAAAAAATTCAACAATTTGCAAGCGTTGCTCTGATGTAAGTTCATAATGAAGATCCATAATGAAATGTCGAACTAAACTAAACAAAAAGCAACTATCAGCTGTTAAATGGGTTGTCAAATGAAAATTTTATTTAAGAGAATCTCTTAATTGGAATTCTGTTGGTAGTACGATTAATATTTCTCTTTAAAATACGCAAAACATTTTGAAAAATATTTGGACACCTGTCAAAGTTTCAATTTTATATTTTATCTGATACATAGATGTATGTATGTAAAAAGAACGGTGGTGTTTTCTAAAATACATTTTATTTGAAAATATATTCTGATAACTGGAGGCAGAGAGTCATCAATACCATTCATGTCCGAGCTTGAAGAAGACACGCTGAATTTATTTGGTATAACTGCGGTTCACAGAGATAATGCGATACCGGTTATTTGGTTTGAATGTCCGGACCATTGATACTAAATACACCAACTCAAAGACCGAAAATCAGAAAACGGCAATATACACTCCAGTACGTTTCTTGGCGCGTTTTGGTTAATTATGCTGTAAGGGTTGCTATGGAAAGTATATATTATTGTAACATAAACATATTTAATTTATAATTGTTTGGTCCCTGTCTTATGAAAGAAACAGTATTGTATGAGAGTTGTTAAAACCCTTCTGTTCATGACATATTTTTCACCGTTCCGTTCACGGAAAGGTCTGACTAGACCTTTATATGTTTTGAATGAAAATTTACCGAAAAGTTAATGAAATATTATTTTTTATATTTGTTAGTCATTTATTAATTTTTTTTTTCAAATACATTTTTTGTTTTTTTGTTGTTTAATTCTCACATTTTTGACATTAGAAATATTGTTTGCTGTGTTGTAGGCAGACCGGGTCGTCGCATAAGGCACACGCAAAGCACGTCTTTCGTTGCAACTTATCATTAATTCTTCAAATTTGGCATGATTTCTTCTGCGTTGATATTCCGTTAGTACTTGGCTCTGATACTCTTTTCTAAATAGGTTTTCCGAAAAAACATTCGATTCCTTTTTTGACGGAAAATTTCCCAATCACCCTCGGATTATTCATTCTTTCCTCTATTTGAGGGGTGACCAAATGCTTCACCAGAGAATGTAGAAACTGTCGACGTGCGTCAGTATTTTTGGTTTTTGTTTTGTCATTTACATTTTTGTAAATGATAAATGATGCTAACGCTGCTACATCTAAGATATTATAAAATAAAGCTAATGGCCATCGTTTCATTTGACGCTTGCAGCTATATTCTCCTAGCATTTGGTCCATTCTGTTAACCCCTCCTTTGTTCAAATTATAAAACATAATAGCTTGTGGTCTTCTAGCTATACCAACGACTTCATTATCGTAGTGAACCGATGAAAGTAAAAGAACGGCTTTATTTTTCTTCGGAACATATGATACTAAAGCAACGTTGCTCGTAAAACCAAAAACTGTTGAATGCACTGGACGGCTGCGGTCTGCTAACATCTCTTTTGGAATGTATTTTTTATTCTTCCGTAGAGTTCCAACAAAAGCCAATCCTGTCGATTGAAGTTTTTCAACGCCGTCTAGTGTAGTAAAAAAATTGTCAGCAACAATCGTCCGGCCACTGGAATTATATTTTTTGCTGAGTTCGAGGAGCACTCTTTCTCCTTGGTTGATTTCTCGCTGTTGTACCTGTTCTTTACCTGTGTATAAAATGCCTTTGCAAGGATAACCGCTACATGACTCACCATATTTTTATCCCGTATCTTGCTGGCTTGGACGGAATGTATTGGGTGAATTTAGTATTTCCTCTGTATGGGCAGAGCTGCTCATCAACAGTTATTGATTCCGCCGGTGTATATACTGATTCTAGATTATGGTTTAACATTACCCAGATGTCACATATGGCTTCTGGTTTGTCGATTTGTTGCCGCTCAACTCGGGTTCTTTGATCGTCAAATCTAATGTAACGACTTATAGAGTAAAATCGGTTGACTGACATAGTTGCTCTAAACACGGGATCATTGTTAGTTTTACACAACTCTCTTGTATGTTGCATGTTAGAATGATTTACACCGGCAGCTAGCAATATATCGAAATAAGCTAATATTTCTTGGTCGGTAACAGGAACTCATTCCGTTTTTTTTGGGTGCTATCCGGTGTTGTATCTTAATGTTTCACTTACAGCTTTCCTATTGGTTTGCCTTTTTATGATGTCAATCATCTGTTCCGTCATTATTGACTTGAAAATATCAATTGGATTTTGACTCATTCCCCGTTTAGCATATCCACCGGCTTCTCGAAAAATATTGTGAGCTCTGATACGCCCCGGTGGTGGTGGATCTTTTTTCCATTTTGTTCCATCACGAGCTAAAAAATGAACATCAGAGAGCAGTCTTTCTTGTTGTTGATGCGCGATTTCATTCTCTGCATGCAATGGATCCCAGATGTCATCATCGCCACTGTCTTCAATATCGCTCAAACCTCCTATTACCAATTCCGATGCATCGGAAACCTCATCTTCTGGAACAATGTCTTCTTCAAGTTCATCATCACTAAAATCCCCTCGGTCGCTTTCATCTTCATCAAATTCTTGAGCTATCCTAATTAGTTCTTGCTTTCGTTGTGCTTCTGACATACTAAGAAAAATTGGCTAGTATAAAACTTTGAAACATAAATTATTCTTACCGTCTCCATCTAAAGCATTTATTTCATCAGTCATTTCAAAATATATTTGTAAAAAATATAAAAATAACAATTTATAAAATAAATTTCTTTACTCAAAACACGTAGGATACAATTTGGTACTTCACCGAACATTACACAATTCATTCAAAAAACCACTTGCAATACTTTTTCAACTCAATAAATGAAATACAAAAACATAATACATCTACAAAATATAATAACATACTGTAGAATATGAAATAAAGTCATTTGTTTTTTCGATAAATTTAAAATTTGTATACTGGAAATGTTAAGGTCTAGGCAGACCTAATCGTGTACAAGGCGTGTTTAAATCGTTTATTGTATTTTTTACATTCATGAGAATACATTTTTTTTAAATTTGTGTTCCAAATCGTAGGAGAAGTGTTGACATTTCAGAAAGGAGTATGTGGTATTTATATAAAAAAAAACACTTTAAAATTCGAAAAGGTCTGGCTAGACCTTAAAATGAACAGAAGGGTTAAATTCTCTGATTTATCAAAAGGTAATTAGCAAACCTATTTGGCATATGTGAAAAACAGCATAGATCGCAATCAATAAAGGAGCCTATCAGTATCGCTGACACATACATAAAATAACCACGGACGCAGCTACAACAAAAAATAAGTCTTTAAACGGAAGAAAAGAAAGCTACATCTGAACAATGTTATTTGATCTTTATTCGCCAAAGTATCATTCCATACTAACTCAGGCTGAAGTGCCTCATAAGACGCGGTTTATAGAGCAGTTCATTTGATGTGTACTGCGGAGAACCGGGTCGAATGGCTTTCTCCGTGAAAATATTCCTTTCACTTGCGACGACTGCGAACATGTTAACTCACCGTTGCAATGCAGAATTTGGCAAATGTAGATATACGTACCTCAGCGGTCGTATTGTATTTATGATGCAGTCAATCCAGTACAATAACAACAACCAAAATATAAACGGATAAATAAAATATGTAATTAAAACCGGGAATATTGAATGCAATTCGGCGCGAAATTATCTGGTTGGTGAAAGGTGAACGGATATGGTACGATAATTTTGAATCGTTCGTGGTGGCGTGTTCACGAAAATGTACGATTGGATAAAGATTATTTGAGAAACAAAATAAATCTTTTTTTGGGAGTATGACAGACCGTATAGCTATTAAATTTTAGCTTTAGTTAATAATCATTAGTCTGTAATTTTTTAATTTATTTTTGGTCCGAAGTTATATTTAAAACTTTAATCGTATGACAAAAAATATAATAAAATAAAATAAAATAATAATAAAACAAAATTTAATTATATTATTGTATGTTTATGTTAAACTTTAAAAGTGTGGAAGCCAATTTTTTTTTTTGGTCCAACTGAATAAAAAAAAAAAAATTGGGATTTCCTTTTTTTTTTTGGAATAAGTGAGTTTGATTTGAGGTATAAAAAATTAGTGCGACATTATTTTTTTTGTACGGCGACTTACGAATGAAAGTGGTAACCAACACCGAAGACCAGCAGCCGTGGTAAATACCGTAAATTTCGTGGTTTGTGATTTTGACGCTTGGCATTGAATGCCAAGCAACAGATGCGTTCCATTAAATTTTACTATAAATTTATATATAAAACCCCAAAAAAAAAAAAACGTGGTACTGTGATTTTTTTTTGTTTCCACTTAATGTTAGCGCTGGTAAGGCCCATTCATCATACTACTTTTCATTGGGCATTGTGACCACTGAGTGAGGATGTTACGCTCATTCAAAATACTAGCAGCGTTTATTTCGGCATCATATACCTTATACCCGGTGAAAAATCATCAGCAGTTTTGCAGTACAACCGCCAACAAACAACGGAATCGCTAATTTTGTTTTGCTTGTATATAGCACATACCGTATTATTAGCTTATTATATTTATAGTTTATATATTTATTATTTAATTTATATATTTATTTTTGGTTTGCCACTATAGTCAATTTAGACTTTTGAATTTTGTAAAAATTAATTTATTGCGATCTTAACCAATTAAATTTAGTTTGCGATAGTAAAATTAGTGCCATATAATGTATTTTCTAGCTATATCTTTTGTTTCTCGTTTATCTGACTCTAACCTCGTGCTTTTAATGAACTAAGTAACCGTTCATCGGGATGATGAGCCTGGAGTATAGGCGGTAAATCAATGATTCGTTGCATGCTGTACCGCTCAGAAGCCCCTGTGAATATATTCTGTTAACGATCGCTGAAACTATGATCAAGCTATGGTTTACAGTAAATAATTAACTTACGGCTATTTTAATCACATTTTTTTTCAGTAGTTTCCGTTTTATATATTTGTTTCAGTTTGTCTCATTCATTCAAATTTGTTTCCGGCTTTTGCGCTGTTTGAGTCAAATGTTTGAATTCGCCAAATTTTCAACTTCAATTTCTATCCTCTTGTTATTGAGAAACGCCGCTGTTTCTGCTGTTGGCATTGATTTAAGAATGGATTTCTCAGTTCAAGTTTTTCTGTTATATGAACTGCTATTCGCAATGGTTTACTGCTGCGACGTTAACTGCTTCCGCTTTTAGTGTAGACTTCATTGATTGTTGGCTTCTACCAGCTGGAATATTTAATAATTAATTTCCCAATTTGGTTTGATGTTAGTTATTATATTTAGGTTGGCAATAACAGTATATAATAAGTTTTAGTTGATCCCAGATGAAACACCAAATCCATTTACTATTTTTTTGTTTATATTTCTTTCTGTTACGGTTATGCAACGAATCATCTGTACTATAACATCATTTAATTCCTGAAACTGCCGAAAACTGCACTTCGGGCTAATCATCCTAGCTCCTTGAAATATATCATTAATAAAATAATAAATAATACTAGCCAATTTAATAATAATTCAACTAGTTAATTATTAGTCATAACCATACCTATATTTCATATTATATTTTTTTTCTCTTCGAATATTAATTTTGTGTAGTATTTCGGTCTAATTATGTTTAAAATGGATGTTTCGGTGTTAGAAGCGGATGAATTTGAGGTTGAATGTCTGGTGCGAGGAATTCCTACCGATGACCCCGATGTTTTGAACATACTGAAAAATTCAGTCGAGAAGGTAGAAACCAAATCCAAGGTTTAGGTTACCCCTATAAAAATGCACTCAAAGACCATCAAGAATCCCGACACAGAAATTAATATCATCAGAAATTAAAAATTGCGGTATTCATTTTTTGTGTTTTATGATTGTGATATGTTGGTGATTTTAATCTATTTATTTATTTATTTCATATATTTTATTTTAATTTAAGGTAAAAATTTTAATTTATTTTATTATATCAAAAATAATTTAATTTTTTTAAAATTAACATTTGTACATTGATATTTTATTTTACAATTTTAGACCTATGAATATGCCACAAAAGGCGAAATATCAGGTTATTATAATAAACAAATGTGTTAAAAACTAATACGTTGTTTAAATTTAATTTAAAATTGGCTTGAACATTGACAATTAAATATGGTGACAATTAAATATCAAGCTATGCAAGCTATACAATTAAATATAACAAAACAGAAATTAATATCTGTTTAGCCAAATTAAAGGATTTCAAATACCAGATCACTCAGTTAGATCTACAAAGGGATGAAGAGGATCTAACAAAGTTGGTTTATTTAATTACATCGCGTTTATTGCATGTATCCCAGCGGTTGCATAGAGCCACCAGATCCCCTACATATGGAGATCGAGCCCTAAATCTCGAAATGTACAACAAATTATTAGACAGCCTAAAAATATATTCTAAAATAGTAAATTTCAAATTTTAATACTTAATATTTATATAAACCAACCCATTCTAGGAGTTCAAAATTGTATGTTTATGTTAATTCATTGCGGAATAATAAAAATTGAAAATATATGTTGGTATATAATTTTTTTAAATAAATTAATTTCATTCTTAATATCATGTATTATATAACAAACTACAGAATATGTATATAGAATTGAACATAATTTAATAACATTTCTGCGTCCATATTATATTGCCGTTTACTGAGTAAATTCATTCAAATTATTCTAATTCCGGTTTTACTTTAACTCCAGAATTACGAACTGTAAATACGAAAGGCAAATGTCATTACTGCTGTATAGTATATAGCTCTGGAGTTGAATCTGTTGATACGGAACCATTCGAACCGGGAAAAACTACAATGTATATAAACAAATTCGTTAGTAATGGAATTTAATAAAAAAAAAACTACTTCACTGTGTGAACTGATTAGTAAATTTCATATGTCATAAAAGACATAATCATATATGAAATCATGGATTTATAATATTTCTTATCATTAAGGTTGGCAATGATTAAGAGTATCATATTTTATAACTCAACCAACTTTATCACAACTTATTGTATAGCAATAAAAGTGATATAATGTTTTATTTAAAATGTACTTAATAGGAAATTCCGAAAACGTTTTAATTAATTGTTATTAATATTATCTATTACACTTCGTGTCGTTTGGATAAACTCAGTGATTTTTTAAAATTAAATATCTTTAAAAAGTGTTAGTAAAAAATATTAATTGTATAACAAAAACTAAATTGTTGACAATGGTTTGATAGTAGTTTTTGCAGTTATGCCCCAACATGATGGTCATTTGCCCGACATCATAAAATACTCAAATTTTTAGAAATTTTTAATAATTTTCGATACGGTCTAAATAGGCGAAATCATCATGTAACATTGGTGATGTTACATGCGAGGCTAAGAATGTACTGTCTATATGATAAATTGAATTTTCGTGGATATATTGTTATTTATGGCAGACACTTGGATGATGGGATCATAAATGCTAAATACGTAGTTATATTTTATTGAACTCTGGTCACTTGGACAAATATAGTTATTGATATAATTGGTTAGTTTTTATAAAATATGATAGATGGTGGTGACTAACGCACTTCTTCTTATATTCATTTTTTTTTTACGATTTAAAATACGATTTGCAATTATCGATCATTTGCTTTTTGTGCATCAAGTGAAAAATAATAAAAAAATAAAATAACAGTGCACCAGTAAACCGTGCAAGTGATAAACAAAATCTAAATTTATTAATACAGTAGCCATTATAGGCATATATAAATTTATAAAATAAATATACATATTGCATATCGTAAATTGATTGGGATATGTTATAGTTATTGTGTGGTTTCGGTTATTGATCGGTCGATTATATAAATCACATGCCGCAGTCTCTTATTATCTGTACATATTTGAAACATTTTCTTTCTTCGAGGCGTGTTTTCAATTGGCGCCGAAATAATGTTACCACCTAAATTGCAAGGTCATCTTAATCGGATCATAATAAGATAAGTTTTTTTTTGTTGTTTAATTATGTGGATAAACCACACATATTATTAATCTATCTATACACTATTTATATTTATATATTTATTATTTATTATTATACATATTATGTTAATACTTATGTTACATAAGTTTTAAGAAAAATATTATCAAATAATTTTACTGAAGGACTGCGGATTCAACAACAAAACTAAAACCGATTTATTGTTATCAATATAAACAATAAGTCTAGTTTATAATGTAAATATTTTAGTTTACAATTTATTTATTATATTTTTTTTTTTTGATCAAACTATATTTTAGTATATAAGGAATACGTTGTAAACTTCTTATGCCAATAATTATTTAATTCTATTTATTTGATGTATTTTATTTTGTCCGTCGATACTACCATTTTATTCTATTCATTAATTAATGCAGATTCTACATGGTTAGCCCGTCCGAGCATCACCATGTGTGAATAGTTTTATTTAGATAGAATGGGCTAACATATTACATTACAAAAATGGCTGTTACGTAGTCTTTCTGTTTAAATTATACTCTTATTTATTCATTAAATGTATTTAATTTATTACAATAATGTATCGTAATTCTTAATGTTTCAATTCTGTGATACGGTGTAAAACATCATCATTTTATCGTGTAAGTCCGCTCCCTGTTTATTCGAATTATTCAGCGTATAATAAAATTAATATGGGTATATATATAAAATGGCAGCACTTCAAGCTCTCTGTGATAAGTGCCAAGAACCCCACCCAACCGTCTTCACCTAGCTGGCAAATGTGCTGCAGGTACTAGTGTATAGGATCACGGAGAGATTCTGATAACAGAACGAAAATTCAATCAAACTATTATCGTTCCGTTACAATCATTTAAATTACCATAAAATTTACTTTGTATAAGTTTCACAAACATTGTATGTCAAGTCATATTTCATTTTAGAATATTGATAAGTACAGTTTTGTTCAAATTCTCATATTTCTAAATCGGAAATTATTTGGAATAGTCCAACGTTAAGAGCTTCCGAATTAACACAATAGTGTTAAACTGATACCGCAGTACAATGTTGCAGCCAATATAAATATAAAAGTGTATGGGTGATGACTGGTCTTCATATACTTCAAGTTTGCTTCGGTAATATTAATTGATTTATTCAAACTAATATAACTTAATGCATTTTGTATAACAACAATAAGTTCATTTAGTTTCCCTGTGTTAACTATAGATAAATCAAATATTAGTACATTTTCCTTGGTGCTGTCGAGGTGAGACCCCCAATTTAGCTGCGCATCCACTATCAAACCCAAGGATTTGGATTCGTTTAAAAATTCAAGCGTAAACCATTAGGATGAACATGAATTTTTATTGCAATGAAGTACATGATAAATTAGAGGATATGGAAATAAAGTAGTATTGAGCCGCCCAAAAAACATGGCCTTTAATTTATCACTTAAGCAAGTCCAATAAAACCATTTACTCAGCTTGTTTAAATCTGTTTCTATCATAGATGTTATACCGAACGCTCTTTCAATTCCACAAATGAAGCAACATATGTCCAATGAGATCAATTTCGAATATTGAATTAAAATAGACAAGGTGCAAAAGGCCCTAAACTGAGTCTTGGAGGACACCACAATTAACCTGACCAAGGCTACTTATAGTCTTATCTATTTTGACGACCTGACGATGGTCTCGGGTGTAGCTCATAAGCCAATCGAGAATTTTACCCCCGACACCAATATTATATACAGTTTCAGTATGGGTAATTCATGATTGACTATATCAAAATATTTAGAGATGTCAACAAATAAGGCTGCTGGTTTCCGCGAACTTTTAGTTGATGCGTATATCTGGCTTTGAAAATGTAAAAGAGCTTCTTTGGTGGATTGACCAGTAGTGAAATCAGATTGATTGTCGTGTAAAAAATTAATTTTGTCTAGGCAGACCAGTAATCGACGCTTTATTAGTTTCTCAAAAACTTTTTATATGGTACTTAAATGAAAAATCGGTTTAAAAATTGGAATTGCAACTGCTATTTTCAATATACTAGGCAAAATACCACTGCCTAAACTTAAGTTATATAAGAACATCGAAATATCCACCAAGACCCAGCGCAATTTTTAACGACAAAGTTATCACATCCATCATCGGCTGAACTATAATTTTTATGACCGCCAGGAATAAGTTCATTTGATTCAATACTATCCATATAAGCTGTACTAAATTTAAAAGTTAACTGTGTTAATATGTGGAGAAATATTTATAAAAAAATTATTAAATTCATCAGATATCGATTGAGGAGACGTGAGCATATTCTCAGTCTGAAATTTGTAAATTTGATTAAGGAGCTTATTATTCGAGGTTTATCTTAACACGTCATCCATATTTGTCTATGTAATCTTTAAATTATTATGTGATGAATCAAATTTCTCACCTTTACTTCTCTTGAAAGTTCATCTACATATTTTGCTAATCTTATATTTTATAAAGCCTTAGATTTTTTTAACATTTTTGTTAAGTTTTCGAATACGTCTAACAATGCAATGTGTACGAGTCCATCAAAATCGGAGATCTGGTCAGTTAATATTTTTTAGTTTAGTTTCTGCCTTATCGATAGTTTTTGTAGAAAAACATTTTAATGTTCTTCATAGCCTTTGGGTGGTACTCACAGGTTCATACAGATATATCATTTGGTTAGTTGTGACAAATTGTTAAACTGAGTTTGCAAATGACTCTGAAGATGATCACGTAGGTGATCGGAAACGTTTATTTTTAAATTAAATTATCCAAAAAATAAATATAATTGGATTTTGTTTTTTGTTAAAATTTGTTTTTGTGATTTCGAGTTTTGTGAACCCACAACTAACCAAATAATAAATGGAAACCACGGCGGCTCAGGAATATAATAATTTCATACAGATACCAAATAATTTATTGATATTCAGGAAAATAAAACATTAAATTATTTCATTAATTTCTAATTGAATCCTTATTATCGCTAACGGCGATCAACTTTAATTGTTCAGGCTTTTTTAATTTATTACGTTGAGGTTGAGATATATTCTACGAGTTTTTTAGATTTATCGAAACTCAGTCGACTGCATAATGTTAAATGTACGAATTTTCAATTTGAGAACGTATGTTCGACTTCTGCAGATGAGGCCGCGATCGAAATCAGTTTAAAAGCTAGTTCGGCAAGCGTCTTGTGCTTTGAGTGTATGGGTTTCCAGAACAATATCGAATTTGAGATGTTTTTCTGTTCCTTGGTCACGTTTTCCTTCGGATAGTTTTTATCCTTTGTATTTAGAAAATGAATCTAGAAAATTTCGTGTTGGCATAAATATTTAAAGCTATTATTTCTTTCAGATTTTTTTTCAATCGTTGGCCAAAAGGCTGCCAGACGTTACGTTTCGTTTTGGAAAGAATTGGGGTCCTATTCTTGAATACGAATTCGTATAAAAATTGTACAAATTCTAATAGTTCTAATACGAATTCGTGTCTACTTAATACGTTACGAAATTTACCTTATTCCTTTAATACGAATTCGAGCCAATTTTGTTCGATTATGAACGAATTTCTCTACTTTGATGACGACTCCAAATAAAAAACAATTATAAAAGTTTCTATTGTGTTTTTTAAAAATATTTTCATAATCTAATTAATTAAATTAAATTGAATTAAGGAATTAAATATATATTTTTTTTTATTATGTCTTACATATACCAGTATTCTAAAAAAATGTTTATGATATCATAAAATACTGCCATAAACATTTTGGAGAGTAACTTTTTTCTGAGCCTTTTGCAAAACTTCTTCAAAATCAAAAAACGACCATGAAATTTGATCTCAAATCGAGCTAGTTAAGAAGACATATGAAGGGAGTCTGATTAAAATCTTTTATTTTAAATTAAAATTACAGAAGCTCTTTTCAAAACTACTTATCTTAATTTTGAAGTTCTTGTATCGTAATATTCGATTCGATTGAATTCAGAAATAACAATCTATTTTTGTTTTGTATATCATTTTCGTATCGAACAACGATACATATCGTATTTAGGAATGGGGACTCTGTCCTACTTTGGAACAATTTGTTCTTCCCGTAAATAATGTTCTTTTCTGTTCTTTTTTAAATCATTTGAAAACTAAACTACTCTAAATAAAAAAAAACTACGTATTACTTTTGACAAATATGTCTCCAAAAACCATAAAAAAAAAAATTTCTACAACAAGCAACTCTGGAATGGGTTCTTCAGTTTACTAACTGAAAAATTGGATAAATATTAAAACCATTACATAAAACGAGTCGTAATATTTGGACATATAATCAAGGAGTACGCATCTCATGAGAACCATTATGGATTACTAAACCCTGAAGAAAGTATATACATACACAATAAATTGATTTTCTGAACCGAATAGGGGATTCGGTTCTGTAAGGCCCCGAACTCCAAAGAATTTTCACATTTCGGAGTGTTCATATTGAAGACCCAGATAATGGAAATTCTTTGGACTAAGTTGAATTTTATGCGCTTATTCGGGCAACTTAGAAATTCTGAAAAATTTTATTGTTTGAAACAATTTTGATTTCCTAGTCCTGAAATAAGTGTAGGCAACCCACGGCAACAAAAAAAAGAAAGTTATTGGTTACATTTGAACGTTTGATTAAATTTTTCGAGCAATTTTTCCTTATGCTGTGCGGAAAAGCATTGGCAATCCAGACAGGAATACGAGTTGAGAACCATAAAAATTGAAATTGTCTGGATTCAAAGTAACCCCGTCGCAATTTTGGGGGCTTCGAAATTTTATTTTTTTATAATAATATTATTAGGAATTTTAGTTTTTCTGGATTTCGTTAAAATTAAGTAATTTATTGGAACCTTCCAAAATCTTCAGTACCCAATCTAGGGCTCAACGGGAATCTGCAAAGTTCTCTATGTGTGTTAATGTTTAAATGTTTTTTAAATTTAGTTCGTATATAAACTGTTTTTGTCTGCATTTTTCCGGATAAAAAATTACCAAAAACTTCCTATTTTACGTGAATATTTGGCAGCCTTACCAAGATGCCAATATAAAGAGGGTCTGTTCATTGATTTAGTTTCAATTCAAACGAACGAAATAGGTTAAAAATACCTAGAGTGCGAGCCCATGGCATTACAATCACTTTTAAAACGGTGAGCATTCCAATCACTTTTAAAACGGTGATTGACCATTCAAAACTCCAATTTATCTGACATTTCGGAATTTTCTTATAAACCAAATTAATTAATTTTGTTTTGTTTTGTTTATTTACAAAAATAACCGCCTTTTCCATTTTCAAGAAAAAGTTTTCTTTTTCTCATTTACTATTACGGACACCCTATACACAGTGGTAAATCTGACCACTTACGTGAAAATCACTGATAAAATTTAACTGTTATTTACAATCAATTTAAATATTATGTAATTAATATTTATAAATAATCTCGTAATTGTATACACAAATAATACAATTTTGCTGCGTGCCTATTACAGTAGAAAACAATATTCTCAATTACCTCGCCTTTAAATTTGAATTGGACGATAAATACCGATATTTTGTTTTTTGTAAGAATGCCTCCTGATTGTCAGCGAATAAATAAAAATATTTAATTTATTATTATTTGAATTTTAATAATTATATTTTTCTTATCACAAATCTTATTTAACGTGCTAGTACCATAAAAATATTTATTCGGCAAATCTTTACTATATGTGATTTGTGGCTTTTAAATAAAATCGTGTTAATTCATTTGTCGCAGCACATATCCTTTAAATAGGAATTTTAATTCATGCTTCATTCTAGCCGTAATTAGGTTACTTTACCAATAGCAGCTAATAAATCTAGACTAATCTCAAAATACTGAGAAGCAAAAATAATTTACCTTATCGTTCAATATCAGTAAAAAATTTAAAATTCCATAAAATCTTATCATAAATCTTTCATTTTCATTTTTTTTATTTTTAAATCCATTGATACTAATAAAAATTTATAACTTTCGAAAACATTAAAGTAAAAAAAAGAAAAAATTCAATTAAATAAATTGAAATGATTCTCTGTCTCTCGACGAAAAACGTAAAACTAACAAACAAATAAAATAAAACTGTTGGTTTCTTATACATTTACGAAAAAACCGCAGACAAAACTACCATAATAATAATCTCAATCAAATTATTTTCGTTTTTGTGTTTACTTGTGTTTATATTATATTTACTTATTTATTTATATAACTTTAGTTAGAGTGAATACAGTATATGGGAGAAGACACGAATTAAGTATACTAAATCTTTAAAATTACTTAAAAATGGTTTTATTACTGTTTTCGACGAAGTTAAATTAATTGGATAAGCAATTAAAAATCTTTTATAGTAAATGTTTGTTGAATTGCAATTTGATCTGGTATCTGAAAAGTTTTATATATAAGAATGACACATTTTATTTGTATATTCAATTGACATAATAAATGTACATATGTACATACCTTGTGTGCACATGTATTCGCATGTTCGAATTAAAACAAAAAAACCTAATCTATCAACTAAATCACTTTTAACAAAACTAAAAACATTTCTTCAATTACGATAATTAATTAAATTGAAAATTTATAATTAAATAAAGTTTTCTTGAGACATTTTCCTTAAAAGTCTATTTAAATCTTCTGTTTTTTTGTCAATTCCTAATTTAACTTATGCATAACCCACATATATGGAACGAGTTGATTATAATTTCTATTATTTTACTTAAGATACATATTATACATACATAATACAAATCAATTAAAAATTGAAAATTTAATTGAAAATATTTTAGTTCCTATATGTACTCTAACATGTACGTATAACATTGTATTTCCTTAAGGAGGGTCGTCTATTGTTTTGCTCGTACACATATATTTTAAAAAGGATCATTTTAAAAACAAAAACAAATTAGAAAGTAAAAATTTAAGAAAAAAAACAAAAGAAAACTATAAATTATTTCGATAGTTTTTGTTTTGCTTTTATTTTTAGGAAAAATAGGTTTTCACTTAAACTCTTTATTATTATTGTTGTTTGGAAATTTCGAATATACATTTTCTTTAATTCTATTTATTTATTTATTTATTTTCTTATTCTCCCTCTTAAAGATTCTATCTAAATGAATTAGATTTTATTTAATTGAATTCGATTTAGATAGTTTCAAATGAGGCATTGTTCATGTTAACGCTATGAATGTGTGGGTATTTATTATTTTGATAAAGTGAAACAACACAGAAAACCGGATTAGGTTTCAGTATATCGACGGCCTGGTAAAGTGAATTTTTAGCGATTTCGCTATAGTGATCGTTTAATTCAAATTTGTGTACCTATTATTTATTTTATTTCGTTATAACTATAAAACTGATTGTGTCAGTTCTAGCTTTCAAAATGTATTCCACTAATTTAGATTCTGATGCTTGTGGTAATGATGTGTCCCTAAGAAATTCGAAAAAAACCTATCGGAAAATTTTTTAAACAATGAATGGTGGAAAACTGAGAAAGTTAGGTGCTGGTTAGATGAAATTGGGTAACGTATTCAAATGCAAATGTAACATCAGATCTGGAACAAAATAGTGAAACAAAACTACACAAACAGAATGTAAACTCAGTTAAAAGCACTATTCCCGTCACCAATCTTAAAACGTCAATATAAGTTCCTATTTAGACGTGTATGCACTACATCATGACATTACACACATTCGTGTTTAGACGTAAAATTTCAAACTGTTGACACCAATTGCGATTTATCTTTGGATGTGTAAAACTATTTTCATTTCAGTATGATGCTTTGAGAAGAAATCCGACCCAAACAAATTTTTTATTGCTTTTTCATTGTATTAGTGTGTAACAAATCGTGCCGCAATTATAATTTTTAAGGAAAAAGCGCAACACAAATATCACCACTCTAAAACTAGTTTATAGGCAAAGAGGTAAAAAAACGAAGAGTTGCAATTTAGATTGTCGACCAATTGCTTACTCTTTTAAAATGTCTTTTTTTTGAGAAATTGTTCCAGATTCTAAAATTATAAAACATACCAAGGTGGGAAGAAAACAGTGCAACAATATTATCAAACACTATTGAAAGTCTTAACAACAAAAAATTCTCAATTATAGTTAACGAAAGTACCGATATAGGAATAAACAAATGTATGTGTGTGTGTAAGTACGTTTCATAGAGGGAAACGCTAGAGCTGTTTTGAAATTGTTATATTAGCTTCCAATTGTACTGCTGCGGCATTATACAAAAGTTTTTTAGATTGGATATTTTATTTTGAAATATTATGGGCAATATTAGATTATACTCGTACAACTTTATTATGCCTCCGATTTATGTTCTTTTATTGTTTTTAAAGAATGTGTGGGAACACAAAATTCAGCTGCCAAAATTGTTAAATGTATTTTAAATTCGTCCGCCATAATTGAAGTAAATGGTTATATTACATACGGTTGTAGAAGAACTTCTTCGATAAATTTGCTATTTGTTTTTTCTCAAATCTACATGGGTTCACAGATAGTCAGAGCTCTGAAAGTGTGTTGAACAATCTTTTGTCTAATATAATTTTGGCTTTAAACGATAATAAGCATACGAGTGTCCATTTAATTAACTTTACTAAGGCTCATCTGCTATTACTCAAATTGAATTATACGCGAATCGGTGGTCAAATGCTTGGTTCAAGTTATCTTCGTCCTGTTCTCTTTTTAATAAACATTAATTTTAATGTACATTTTATTTTTGTTGTAGAATTGTAGATTGACGTATTTGAAGTTATTTTTTAATTATATTTTTGATGTTGTTTTTTATGTTGACTTTTGTTTATCATTCAGTAAAGAATGGGATACCTAATAAATAATTACTATAAGTTTTAACATATGAAGTATAATCAATCTGTAATTTAATTACAAATATGAAACATTATGGTGTACACTTTTTTTTCACGCTCACTGTTTAGCAAAGCTACTGAATATAATCAAAATTTATCGTAATTTAACTTTACTACACTTGATCACAAAATCAAAGCAGGATCCCAGTCTCTGTTGTTCGATCACAGTATTCTAGTACACATAACAAAGTTTAAAAAGACACCATTTAAATGCAACTCTCCAGATGGATACACGTATGAATTTAATTGTTTAACCTCACATTTGAATGCCTAAACCTTACCAAATTATCCTATGTTGGTAAACACAACGCCTATACCTAGGATTTATCTGGGATACACGCCAGGCTCCTCCCTATATTTTACCCTCCTATAGTATAACCTCGGCAATATTTTCATAATAGAATAAACAGTAATTTGTGAAGAACAATACATATACTTACATATACACAATTCTTTAATTTATCCATATTTTTCCCCACTATCAGATCAATAAAATAAAATTCATACTAAAAATACCACACAAATTTCACCCACAAATAAAACATAATACTAACTTACAAATATTTAATAAAAATTAAAGAAATTTAATTGATACACAGAAAAAAAACACAATACGTCTTTCTTCGTCGACTGTCCGTCATCTTCTCAGGAAAAAAGCAATTAATAAATATGTACTATAAATTTCGAGTGACCAAACGATATCGTATCTATCGAATCACCTTCTTTTTCTTCTTGGGTGAATCACCAAAACTACCTCATTGCTGGAGCACAACTTCTCATCTGGCTTTACAAGATCACCAATTCTTCGGATCCGGAGTCCGGGCAATACTATAAAAGCATAACATTAAAACAAATTATGACTTTTATTTATTATGAATGTTTTTATTCAGTTTTATTCTTATTTTTATATTTACAAAATATTTTTGTTGTTATTTATGTATGTAATATACTTATATAAATCCAGTTATATATGACATTATTAATCGAATTTTTGTCAAATATTCGAAACTGAACACCATAAAATGTATAGTCAAAAATACCAAACGCTTCAATTTATTTTTAATTTTTAATCTTTTAAAATTCAATTATTCAATTTGTGCGATTTAATTGCACACAAAAACAAGCAAAATAATCTACATTTAAAATATTTTCAATTTTACTCTATATCCAAGCCAACTTAAGCAATTTGTTCCCGAAATCTACAGAAACAAAAATTATCAGGAAACAATGAAACTAAAGGGAAACTAAGGCAATGTGATGTGATTGAAAAAAAAGAACTACATTGTATTAAATTTATATGAATTTGGATTTCGACTAAATTTTTACCATCAAACCATTTATTAATAAAATATACAATTTAATAATTAACTATTACAAAAGTAAGGATATGATGTTATGATTGGCTCTTTGATTACTGCAATTGTTTAAATAACCATATTTTAATTGTTGCTATCAACTATTTTGATTGTAGTGAATTCTTACGGTTATTATATCTACTTTGTTATTTTTTGTGTATTTTCTTGCATAATATGTAAGCAAATAGGTGCAACCAATACATATAACATGTCTATCTTCAACCTGAATATGAGGCTGCTGCAACTGTTACGGTAAATGGATTGAACTACCGAGCTATGATTAATGATTTTTTATAGCCGGAATTGCAAGATATTGATGTGGACGACGTTTATTTTCAGCAAGACGGCGCTACGTGCCACACAAGCAACGAAACGAATCGCAAAAGATTCCTGACCGTGTTATTTCTCGAAGAGGTGATCACAATTGGCCACCGAGATTTTGTGATTTAACGACTTATTTCTTTAGGGCCACGTGACAGATAAGGGGCTATAGCAATGCTCCACAATCGATTTAAAACCTTAAAGATGGAATTCGTGAAGTTATCGAGGACATACAGCCGCAAATGAGCGAATTGGTCATGGAAAATTTCAAGAAAAGGATATGGTGCTGCAAGCGTACCCGTGGCGGCCATTTGGTTGATATCGTTTTGAAATGTTAATGGCATGCCTTCCTCGCTTTACAATGAAATAAACATTCGTTGATTTCTCATAAAAAATACTCGTTTTTTTAAATATCAAAATGAAACCTCTTATTGGAAAACCCTTTACTTTACTTACTGCAAGATAAAAACAAATTTAATTTAAAATTTTGTGGCTCAGAAACATTTACATAAGTTGGGCTTGTAGATCTATTAATGCTTCGAATCCCCAAAACGAACCATTTTTTTTTTTTTTTTTTTTATGATCTCTACTTGTTCTGGCTCAATGGCGTAAGGCAAGAACGCTTACTTGCGTTCTTGCCTTACGCCATTTTGTCAGCCAAATCGAGGACGCACGGCCACAGGTCCGATTTGTTTTGACCATCTTGTGAATTGTTGAAAACAAACGGACTCTTAATGCTCCGATTTCTCAACATTCTTCTATCAATCACCATGGATACTCTGGTGTCTTAGTTAATGTCATTTTTTAGACATAAGATTTGTAGGACTCGAATTATTTCGAGACAAAAATTAATTTAAATTTCGTTGAACGGTACAATTAGTCATTTACATAAGTTGGGCTTGTGGACCCTTTAATTCCGATTTCTCAACATTCTCTTATTATGGATGCTCTGAAGATCGGTTTATATTAATTAAATGGTAGTACTCGACTTTTTTTAAAAATTAATACTTTATTCGATGAATGATAATAAATTTCAGTGAACACTGTTCTTAATGGTGCAGATATTATAATAATTTTGATTTTGGATATGTTTTCTTTAATATTAACAAGATTTTCTTAATTATGATTGAATGAACAAATTTATTGAACCAAATAAATGTTTTCATAGTTAGTTTCGCATGTAAATTCTGCGTTTTACTTACCAGCATACTTAGGAACCCAAAAAAAAAAAAAAATAGCATTTTATTCAAACAAATGAATGCTTTCAAATAAAACAATGCTTGCAGTTTTTTTGTAAAATCTAATAAAATTTCCTTGCGACCCAGCCGATGATAAGAGTATTTCATAGTTAAAATACAAGTAAATTATCCTACTTAAAATGATAATAAGACTAAGTAAAGGTGTGCTTCACTGTATATATTAAGCAATAATGTTAAACACGAAAGTTTAATTAAATTTTTCAAAACGGAAATGATTTCTGACAATAAATCTGTGGTATGTCACTACGACAGGCAAAACCCTAAACCCATACAAATATTTTCTTATCAGTGCTTATAGCTAAACAGTAATTGATTATAAATATTAATTAATTGACATTTTCATACAACAATATGAACATATTCGCTATGAGTAGAAATATTCATGGGAAGTAATGAAGATAAGCATTTGATAACCGATAAGATAACATAAATTTACTTATACATATATGGATCGTAGTTATATTTTAATATTTAATTTACGTTTTAGTTATTATTTGAAAGGCAACAACATTGTATTGTAGCCCCAAAAAATATTTTAGTTCGTGAACGTATTTAATTTGTCGTATTCAATTGTGAATATAAGTGAAGCTAGTGTTGTTTTCTTAATTATTTATATTATTATTTATTGTGAATGTTCACCATATCCAAAATATAAATGTACCGTAAAGGCGGCGGTTACTATGTGGAAACATCTTCGGATGATGAGCGTGATTTTCAGAAACAAACAAGATCAGCGTAAGTTTTCTCAACTATTTAAAGTTTGGAATATTTTGCCAGTTGGTAAGCTTATGAACTGGGTATGGTCTAGACGCTGTAGTTATAAATTATTTGATTAATTTTTGAATTTTCGATATCACTGGTAACCTAAATTCCATTGATATGAAAGTATTTATATATACCAATCGTATAGCGAAATGATGTCATAAATGCGCAATTAATTAGTTTTAACCGGCCAAGTAGTATAACGATTAAACTTAGGGCGCTTAGAGCGATTCGGCTTGTGGAATTAGAAACAGAGGCGAAGAAAATTTATATTATAATATTTGTAGGAAGAATACGATTGTCACTAAGAATAGGATAAATTATTTTGCACACGACGTAAATGCATAACAAATTATTAAACAAGCAATTTTGTATTAGATTTATAAAAAAAATCTCAATTTGTTATCAACTTATTGCTGCTATCAATTACCAATCAGTGTATATGAATATGATAACACTCAATTATTTTATTTTTGTGTGTCAAATTCAATTAAATGATTAAATATTATACACTAATACTGTGGCAACGCAATCAAATTTCAAAATATTAGTTTTTGTCATTGTACTTCTATAGAAAATCGGTAGCTTTCTAAAATTTCTTTGTTATCACTTATCACTATGAAACTACATAAGTACATTTTAATTAATTATTTTGACTGTGTGTTTAAATTTAGGAACTACATATTTGAATACATAGTCAGTATTATCAGCGATGAAAATAAGGAAGAAGCTAATTAATTTAAAAAAATTGTGTAGACTTCCTTTATTCTAACAATTTGATTAAAATCATTCCTAAATGATGTATGATTATTTTGACGACGATTGATTATCATTCTACGAATTTCGTAAAATAATAACACATTTTTTTAATTAGCTAATATGAAACTAGTGATAACACAATAAACATTTTGTTTATCAAAATATGCATAAATTCTATATTTCATGAACATTTTTGTAATTTAACATTGCAAGTTTATTTTTCATACTCAAAAAAATTGATTGTAGTAAATGAAGTATTGAATTAGTCGCAGTGACCTTGCAATTCGAAAAATTCCATTTTAACAAGTTGATTGGGTGGATCAAGATGCGTATTCAATTTTAAAATTGAAGTAAATATCGAAAATCGGGACTTGTTAGCCGACCATCACATACATTTAATTCATGGTATTCAAATTCAAGTAGATTTTAAAATATTATTATTAAACAGTTTTCAAAGGCCATTACTGGCCCCTCACTGAGTCAACAATTTGAGTCCAACGGTTTCGATCCTGAGCATGGTCTTCATACTGTCTAAGGCAATCTGAAGAGGCCCAGTCATTCTCTACATCGTGGAGCCATCGTCGCCTGCAACGACCTCTGCACCTAACATATGGTGGCTCTCCTTTCAGAGATCGCTGCACAATTCGTTCCGGATCAGCACGCAGAACGTAACCGAGCCAGCGTACTCGCTGAGATCTTACTTCATGTACAATATCGGTGATGTTCATCCGATCTTTGATTGTACACAGCTCGGTATGTACCATCTATTTCGCGTTTTGGGTCGTAAATCGCACGCATGACTCTTCTCTCAAATGTAAGGAGCCATCTCTCGTACTCCATGTGTCCATGTCTCTAAGATCATGAGCAATTGCAAAGTACATCATTCTCTCACCATTATCGGTCGCAGTTTCGTGTCTGGAGTACGGACCTATGTTTTCACACAAGTCGGTCTGATTTCTGCCAGCTCGAGCATTTTAAAAACTGGTTAAAATAATACGCTGCTGATTCACAAATAAATATAAATTTTATTGAATAAAATTAAACGAAGCTGTCACCCGGCTATGCATTATATTTCAAATCAATTTCAATAGCAAATTAATCATTTACAACTCGACGTACCGTTTTATCGGCAAAGCGCAAATTGATTTCATGATAAAGTGATAACTAAGTTCTCCAATTATAAAGCGTAATAAAAAATAAAATTTAACAACCCTAACCGAGTAATTACACAGACAGTAAAGATTAAGTTCGACTGATTTTTATGGCACTTAACCCTCCTGTTGAATATTTTTTGATAAACAATAAAATGATAACAAAAAACTTGAAATAGGAAGTGCGGCCACGAATTTTGCAAGTTTTATTACCTTAACAAAATTTATTTTTAAATGCAGAGTCAGCCGAGATGAAAAACTATGGGATTCATTTCAAGATCCACCGAGCGAAAAGAAAGCTGGCTCATCGGCCGAACAAACGGAACGCTTTGAATCATTTGTACAAATAGTGAAATTTATTGTTTGTTTTATCGTATTCATTTTGATTCTTGGCTCAAGCGTGGTATCAAAAATGTCGCTACTATTTATGACGTCCCACATTCAAGAAGGCCGAAAAATACCATTCTGCTATATGCAACGTAAGTATACGATTCGTAGATGCAATATATTTTAATATAAAAATGATACATATTTTTGATTGTATATAGTGCCAGAAAAATCATTTGAAGCTGTAATTCCTACAGAACAGCGAATAGCATGGATATGGGCTATAATTTTTGCGTTTGCCGTACCAGAACTGGGCACATTCTTGCGTTCGGCTCGTATGTGTTTCTTCAAGAGAATGGCACGCCCTAAAGTGATGGAATTTTTGATAGTATTTTTTGCTGAGACGCTTCATGTTATCGGTATGGCGGTTCTAATGATTATGGTGCTACCAAATTTAGATGTGATTCAAGGTGTTATGTTAACAAATTGTTTATGTTTTATACCCGCGGTGTTAAGTTTATTTTCGGATTGGCACGAAGATCATGGTGGTGTACAGAAACATCGTTTTATAACGAAACTTAAAATACCACTTAATGTACTAGCAATTTGCGCTCAAGTGACCGGATTTGTTGTATGGCCATTACTACACGAAGACACCGAGATGTGGGTAATCCCGGCCGCAATACTGTGCATATCGTTCCATTGGTGGGAGAATTTTGTATCGGAAAAAAGTCGATTCTCATTTATTGTGTACTTGAGTGACGTAAAAAAATCGCTTGCCCATACTAGATACCTAACATATATGTATATTTCAATGTGGAAAATGGTTGCGTTTTTAATGAGTGCAATTTTGTTATCGAAAATTGGTTTTAGCCAATTTTTTACCGAGTTTATCGACGGGTTTGGCAACCATACTATACCTGTGTCGGAAACCATTCCGATATTAACCGATTATGAACGATTCCCGGAATTGAAAAATATTACAGCCGATTTATTTGACTCGCCTCAATTTGCGACAACAGGGGCCATCTGGTGGACACTATTTATACAAGTGGCTACTTCATACGCATGCTATTTGTTTACCAAATTTGCTTGTAAAATTCAAATTCAATCATTCAGCTTTGGACTTCCAATCAACCTAACTGTCCCTGTATCAGTCTCAATTTTGTTAATTTTATGCGGTTTACGTGCAACAGATGCATGTGCATTTTACGATTTACTTCCCGATTATTTATTTTTTAATCCACCTCCAGTGCAAAATTTAGATGTGTATATTGTGGATGAATTTGCTTGGATTTCGATATTATGGATTTTATCCCAGACATGGATTACACGACATATTTGGACACCCAAATCGGATAAGAATGCATCGAGTGATAGTTTATTTATTACACCACTATACAATGGGTTACTAATTGATCAGTCATTGCCGTTAAATCGCAGGCGTGAAGATTTATCAGATGCTATACAAAAGAAAGATCTAAACCTAACGGAGACGGACTATAATGATTATTCAGATGGCGAAACGAAGGGACATTCCGGGTCACTAGTGCGCCCGGAAGATAAGATACCACAAATATTCATTTGCGCTACCATGTGGCACGAGAACAAAGAAGAAATGATGGAGTTTTTAAAATCGATTGTCCGTTTAGACGAGGATCAAAGTTCACGGCGTCTTGCACGAAATTACATTCAAACTGAAACAGATTATATTGATCCCGATTACTACGACCTGGAAACACATATTTTCTTTGACGATGCGTTCATAACCGATAAAAGTAAAAAGGAGGATGCTGAGGCCAATCCAATAAATGAATATGTTAAAATGTTGATTACTAGTATTTCGGATGCTGCGCGTGAGGTGCACAAAACTGAAATGAAAATACGTGATCCCCAGAAATTTGTTACACCATATGGGGGACGGCTAGTATGGACTCTACCCGGAAAAACAAAAATGATCGCTCATTTAAAACATACCGATAAAATCCGAAAGAAGAAACGTTGGTCTCAGGTAATGTACATGTATTATTTACTTGGGTATCGAATAATGCAGCTGGATATTCCGGATGAACGTAAGCTGGTCATTTCAAAAAACACTTTCCTATTGGCTCTTGATGGGGACATCGATTTCCAACCAAATGCAGTACACTTACTTATTAGTCGAATGAAAATAGATGAAAACTTGGGGGCTGCTTGCGGTCGTATTCATCCAATTGGTGGTGGTCCAATGGTTTGGTATCAGAAATTTGAATATGCGATAGGTCATTGGCTACAAAAAGCCACAGAACACGTTATAGGTTGCGTTCTTTGTTCACCTGGATGCTTTTCGTTGTTTAGAGGCCGTGCTTTAATGGAAAATAGTGTTATGAAAAAATACACCACAACTTCAGAGGATGCCCGTCATTTCGTTCAATACGATCAGGGAGAAGATCGTTGGCTTTGCACATTACTATTGAAACAACGGTTTCGTGTTGAATATTCAGCCGCATCAGACGCATACACTCATAGTCCTGAAGGTTTTAATGAATTTTATAATCAACGTCGTCGATGGGTTCCATCGACTATGGCTAATATTTTAGATTTGCTAATGGATGCCAAAGATATTGTAAAGACTAACGACAGCATTTCCATGCCGTATATTGTTTATCAGAGTATGTTAATGGTTGGCACTATCCTTGGACCAGGTACTATATTTTTAATGATGATTGGAGCTTTGGTAGCAGTATTTGCCATTGACATATGGACCGCATTTTTATGGAATTTTATACCATTACTCGTGTTTATGATCATTTGCTACCGCTTCAAACAAAAATACCAACTAGCAGCTGCATTTGGTATTACCGCGATATATACACTTGTAATGATGGCGGTGCTGATTGGTATTATTATACAGTTCATGGAGGATGGATTAGTTTCTCCAACATCAATGTTCTTTTTTGCTGTTGCCGGGCAAATTGTTATTGCTGGAATTTTACATCCACAAGAGATAGGATGCCTATTGCACGGTGTCATTTACTACATTACTATTCCATCTATGTATATGTTATTAGTTATTTATTCAATGTTCAATATGAATGATGTGTCCTGGGGCACGCGTGAAACACCAAAAGCTGCGGAACCGGCTAAAACAGAAAATAAGGGGCCTGATGGAAAGTATATTATGCAAGGGAAAAAGGAAGAAGATGGGTCTATTGATTTATCATTTTGTGGAATATTCCGATGTATGCTATGTACACATCCAAAACCATCAGAAGTTCAAGAACAACTGATTAAAGTTACCGAAAAGCTAAATGATATCACAAAACAAATACGAGATCTAGAAATGTAAGTATGCAACGTAAATCATTCTTATCAACCATTCATTTTTTAAAACTATTTATAGGAAAGCCTATACCACAAACAACCAATCAAGAAAATCTGAGATGGGACCACGACCTTCTGATTTCAGTCGTTTGGAAACTGAGTCGATAAACTCGTCACACACTATTTCCATTAATAACGACATAATAAACGAGGAAGAACCACCTGAAAAATCCGTTAACACTCTTCCCGATTGGTTATACGATCCAGATATTAGGAATGGTGAGGTGCGCACATTAGGTCAATCAGAACAAAAATTCTGGATCGAAATGATTGAGAAATATTTAAAACCCCTCGATTTGAGTCCAAAACAGTTGGCCGATAATAAGGAAAAATTAAAAGTGTTGCGTGATATGTCAGTTTTTGCTTTCGTAATGGTAAACGCTTTATTTGTACTCGTCGTATTTTTGCTGCAATTAAACAAAGAACAGTTACATTTAAAGTGGCCTTGGGGAGGGACAAACGAAATATTTTTTGATGATAGCACCAATGAAATATCAATAAAACACGAGTATTTAGAATTGGAACCTATTGGATTACTTTTTGTCCTGTTCTTCGGTGTAATATTGGCGGTTCAATTTATTGCCATGCTAATGCATCGATTTGGTACCGCGTCCCAAATATTAGCGGCAACTGAGTTAGATTGGTATTGTGGCAAGAAAGCTGAGGAAATGTCACCCGAAGCAGACATGCGGGGTAAAGCTGTAACGATCGCAAAAAAATTGCAAAAACCAAAAGCTCAATGGGATGATGAAGAACAGGATGATGAAGAAAGAAGTGCCGCTAGTCGTCGTGACACAATAAAAAAGATTATGATTCAAAAAATGAGGAAAAAACAGGATTACAGTGATTTGGAGCGTAATTTCAAAGAAGCCTTCCTTGGCGTTGGAGCACTCAGTTTGGGTAATTTGAAATTGAAACGTAAGACTACTGTGATGTTAGAGTCACGTCGATCAACGATAAAAGCACGTCAATCAATGTCACAACCTGCCGGTGCGGTATTCAATCCAGCCGGTATTCTGATGAATAATCCAAGGCCATCGCTTATCAATCAAGGAAACCAGTCGACCTATCCTCGTTCATACGATAACCGTTCATTTGAACCGGATTCATTTGATATAATGGAAATGGATGATATTTCGTTAAATAATCAATATGGAAATGGTGGTAATTCCGGACCAAGACATCGTCCGAGTCATCGCCTTAGTGTCGGCCCATCAGTTACATTTGCATAATATAAGTTTGATTTATTAATATATGTTTAGAATATAGTTTTTTATTTATATAGTTTATAATTTATACACTGCCCAATAAATGCGGCCTATTTAATAAAGATACATTTCATATAGGATTGAGTGTTTACATCATAATCTTGTATTGTTTAATTCACAACTCTTTGTTAGAGGGATTTCTCTTTGAATTCTATCCAATTAAAAGTATTTAGGTTATTATTGGTATACTATTGTTATTAATTAATATATACATAGTTCACTATTTGTTGTACATTTTATTATGATTGAGTTCATAACTCTATTTTGTGCAAGCAATGAAATGAGTTTGGTTTTGAAAAAATGTAAGAGGTTTTTATGCCTAATGGAAACTGTAAAGTAATTTTTGTTTTGTTTTGATATAATTTACAAGGCTTCCATATGTGCTTTTCCTCCTGGAGTTTAAACTAAGTTGTAAATGCTAAATAAATAAATTATTCAAATTAACAAAAAAGTTTCAGTTAAAGTTTATGCCATCAATAAATTCAATGAGAAACGCTTAGGTGAAACATTTTAATATTTAGTACTGGCGAGCCTAGATGTTAATTAACGCTAGATACTTAAGCACATTCTCATAAGATTTGCGGTTCCCCAAGTATTTTTGCTTTCAGTTTTTGCTCCAATTCCCAGAACTCAATCTAAACTTAGCTTGGAATAACTTCCACCTGAGTATAGTAGTATTATAAGAACGCCTAGTGAACTTTTCGTGAAGCTAATGGAGTAACTCAAAATAACCGAATAAGTACTCATGTTTTTGTTGGGCAAAACCAAATATCAAAATATTGTTCATGCCTGAAGTCAAAGTGTGTTCATAAACTGGACGTTGTAACAATATTGTTAACAATGTATTCAAAAACTGCGATTGTAACAACAGCCACGTGCTTTTTGTTGCTCATAAACCCTAACCAAGATTTCCCCTTATTGTTAGAAACGTAATTACCAACTCTGGAAGTAGAAAAATTGGCCTATATAACTTTTTATGATTAGATGGTTTGTTCGGCTTTGGTATCATAATTGTTTCGGCTACTTTCCATTGCAGATGTATATATTTCAGTCGAAATGAAGCGTGGATTATATGAAGGATTCGCACCCCTTTCTCAGGAAGTGCCATCACTATTTCACCTGTAATTAAATCATAGCCAGGAGATTTTTTCGTATTTATGTTATGGTTAATTTCATCTTTCAAGTCTCGTAGAGTTACAGGTGGTATTTCCCTACAATCCGCCTTGTGCACGGGTATTATATTTTCATCCGCTGATTGTCTAGCATATGGTTGGAACGTTTCTTCAAAATGAGATGCGAAAAGTGCTGCTTTCTATTTGGCACTTGTTACCCAATTTTCCTCATCATTTTTTATTGGCGGTATTTAATAATTTGGTGTTTTTAATGCTTATGTAGCTTTCCATAGAGAATACTCAGTTCCTTTATCGTCTGTAAGCCTACGAAAAAAACGGGTGACCGATTAATTTTTCAGTTTTCTAATCCTTTGCTTAAGCTTATTGCAGAGGTCATTAAAAATTATTTGGCTTTGTGGTGCTCGGTTTCTCTGCCATGTTTTCCTTGCTCTCCGCTTTTCACTAACTTACTCCCAGATCTCGATTGGATAAGTGAAATTATTACGTTCCTTGTTTTGGATTACAGGGGTGCTATCCCATGCTGCTTGTGTTATAATCGGTGTATTTTGTTGAGGTTGTTACAACAACAATTGCACTGATTAACTTCTGGCATGAGTTAAATAACTCTAAAATCTTTCTTGAGTTATTTAACTCTATTCCAATTTTAATTGTGATACCTGACACCAGATGTACATTTTTAATTTTTATCTTCAATTTTACTTTCGAAGGTTGACATTTTGATAATTAAATGACATTTCGTTGTATTTTCCATTATATTATGACAACCAATTTTTACAATTAACAGTCGCTAAATATTTATTTGAATTTGGTTTTAAAACTAATTTTCAAATCTACTACCAACTCATAAAAAAAAATTAGCTCAAAAAAAACTTATTTTGTTGAGAAAAATTAACTCCGAACGGATTAGAGTTAAATTGTTCTCAACAAAATACACTAATTATTGATTTATTTTTCTAATTCATTTTCTAATTGAACCGGATGCTGGATTGGTTCAAGAAGATTGATATTGTCTTCAACCAATTTCTTAAACATATACCAATTGGTTTTGTTATTTGTTAGTCTAGGTGGCTTTTTCTTCCTAACAATCGTGCAACTAACAGTCATAATGACGGGCGAGTGGTCCGCTGAGAAACTTTCACTATTTTCGAGAAAAACGTGGTAACAATACCAGAAATTTTCCACCCAAACATTTCTTAAAGCGTGACTCTACGAAACTTAAAATCGTTGCAACATTACGTAAACAATGATCCCAAATCGCAAAAAAAAACAAAATTATTTGCCCTATGGCCAACCAAAACCATTGTGACCAAGCGGACTAAATTTTGTTGGTCTAGAGTTTCAGAGATTTTGAATAATTTTTTATCCTATGCATCGGTAATAGTTCGAGTGGCCTCTCCAATATCCTATCTTCATGTTGATGTGAATTCTGATGGATTTGGCTATTTTAATAGCATTTAGAATTTCAGTGATTTCGAGTGACTTTTATTAATTTTCTCATTTGGATTTTTGTTAAATTTATTAAATTAACAATTTTGATTTCAAAAATTAAAAATATTTCGTATATAAAATGTAACCTGTATATTCCTACAAAACAAACAAACACAGCATTCGTAAAAGCAACATTTTAAAATCCTTTTTGTTTCGTTTATTTAACTCAACTAAGCAAATAACTTTCATAAAATAAATAAAAGTTTAACCAAAGGAATAAAATCAAACGTAATAAAATTACATTTACTTAAAATATAAAAAAAAAAATATTTCTGCAATCTCCTTCTACCAATTCAAATAAAAAAACCTCTTTCGTAAAAAAAAAAATATAGACGGATCCTTAAATAAACAATACATCAATTTTCCTTATTATTATTAGACGGATCTTTTTTACTTTCAATTTAAAATCCAAAATGATCAAACAGATTTTTTTTATTTTTGACCAAACATCCCTCCCAGTCTCTTTATACTTTTTCGTTCTGGCATTACATATTTGTTTGCTTTTTTTTATCGAAATTGATATCATAACCATGCAATTTCAAATTTCATTGCGTTGTGCCTCCTTTTTATCTTAAACCTACGTTTTATATTTTTAAGGATGTTCAAAAAAAATTAAATCACAAAAGGATAATAAAATTTTTTAACAAACCTGTCAATTTATTATTATTATTTTTTTGTTATTTCGAACTTGTCAAATCACGTATTGTTATTTTATTCGATTTTATCGTGCGGTGATGGTGAATGAAACCAAGGATACTCAAAGAAAAGTATAAAAAACAGAAAAATATTTATTTTATATTTTTATAATGAGATATCCTATAATCAGGATACAGAAATAAATTTCACCCCTTATCACAAAAAAAAAACAAAAAAAAAACGAAAGGATAAAATATTAACGATAACACAAAACCAGAGAAATATAAATAAAATTGGCGGTCAAAATTAGCTAAATCGTGTCATGATCACATGTGTGGAAAAATTCAATTTTTTATTATCCTTTCGTTTAATATCCTGGAAATAAAATAAGCGAGAATTTTCTTACGAAAACAACTTGCATTATGCATATATATTTATGTATATATACAAAAAAGGGTGACGATCGGGAGAAATCCTTTCGAATCGACTTTTATATTCCCACTTTACGTTTTATTTTATTTTGAAGAATATTGAAAATTAGGGAGATTTTACTCCAGAAGGATTATTATATACACACAAATATTCAAGGAACCAAAAAGGTAGATTATTGAATTTGTTTATTTATTTTTTGGTTTTTATGGTTTTCCATTACTTTATTATTAAATTTAACGGGTGACTGAACAGAAGAAAATTGAATTTCTAAAGCTAAGATGTTCACAGACTTTCGATATATGCAAACATCTTTAATTACGATAAGGGTTAAAAGTAACAAATAATTTCTAAACTTTTAGGTGTTATTATTTTTTTGTATCAACAAGAAGTGTTTCTTTGTGTGACCAAAAAGTAAATTAATTTTTTTTTTTTGTTATGTTTTACAATTTTACATTATAAAACATGTGAACCACAAACTATGTTATTTTAAGGATTTTAATAGTTTTTCTTAGAAGAAAGCTTAACTTAAAAAAATTTGTTTTGTATACATTGTACTTATAAGGGTTCCAAAAATGTACATATCCTCATCATCATATATAATTAAAATTACATACACATACACACACACACCATATATTTATTATAATTTAATTTTTGTGGCAAAAAATTTATCAAAAACTAACAACAATGTTTTTGCCTATAAAGTTGGTTTTTAATTTAAGTAAATGACTTTCAAGAAAATTACTTCTTTTGATCTACAATTTGGTTTTTTTAAATTCTATATGTAATGTGTTTTCAATTTATGCTAATGTGTTCCTTATGTGGTTGGAAATTAAGAAATTATTAATTGAAATTTTACTTTTTGATAATTAAAAAGTTGTACATATATGTATGTATGTATCTTTCGCCTGGAGTGATATTTTAAAGCGAAAATAAGAATTACAACATTCTTATGTAAATACCCTTTCTTCGAGTTTAAAATTCCATTATGTACTATTACTAATGACGATTTGGCAATACAGTTAGTGATTTTACATAATATGAGAATAAATTCAAGCAAGCTACAATCATTTTATAGTTTCGTGTTTTGAGCAGAAATAACATAATTGCTTGCTTAGCTTAAACGTTTTGGTTAAGTGTTAGAGTTATTGCAAATGAAAGTTTGAATGATGTTTTTTTGGATAATTCAGCAAAACTGTTCGTCTGTTCAAGATTTTGTCAGTATATAAGATTGCATAAAGGCACCATGGAAATTACCACAAATCAGAGATATTTTTTATTTTTTATTTTATTAAAACGGTTGGAACCTACTGAGGTTCCGCACTCAATGCCACAATGGGCCCACAGTGCAAACCAAGACGATCTATCCTAATTCGCAGGAATTCTGCAATCTTAGCAAACTGTAAAAGTTTGAACCAAGGAATGGATTCTAACTTATCTACGTTCAAAGATCCGGAAGAGAACACTTGGGATCTAGATTCGACAAAGGCGGGACAGCTGCAGAGGTAGTGTATGCAGTGGTCCACTTCCTCTAGGCAGTCGTCACAAAGAGCATCCTGTGCTAGTCCCATGCATTGGAGATGAACCTTGAAACGTCCATGGCTGGTGATAAGTGCGACCAAAATTCTAAGTTGGTTCTTTTTTAGGGATAATACATAATTAGTGAACCTCAGGTTGGGTTCAATGATGAAATGTTTCGCCTTTCGACAGCTAGGAGTAGAACGCCACTTCAGTCCCAGCTCAAGTAGAGCGAACTTCTTAATAGCGTCTTTACCACCGTTGAAGGATAGGGGAATTGCTGGTTCGGGCCAACAAAATTACTACGCGAACCAGCCTTCGGTAAAAAGTCAGCAACCTCATTTCCCTCAACGCCACAATGGGCAGGCACCCACATGATCCTTACTCTCGTGTTAGAGCAAAGGAGATTAATGTAGTGTTTGCAATCTTTGACTAGTTTGGATATAGTCAAAGGATTAATAAGGGTATTAGGCACGACTTTACTATCTGTGCAGATAATAATATCCCTTCCTAAAACGCTAAACTTCAACGCCTCAATCGCACAATGGGTAAGTGCAATTAATTCAGCTTGAAAAACCGTGCAGTGTTTGTCCAGACTACTTTTGGTGTTATAATATTATAACCAAGCTAGTTTGGCATATCAAAAATACTTTCAGAATTTCCAAAGAAATGTTCAATTCGATGTGTAAAGATATATGTATTTCCATTTCTGGATGAAGGATATAGATGCGCAAGAACAACACTTGAAATGTGCCTATTTTGTGTATTGAGATTATTGGCTAAAGGATCCTACCAAAGAGATGTCGGACAAGATTTTTCAATCGAACTATGTCAGAGTGCGGTTTCCAAAATCTTTATGCCAATAATTTCCATCATGGAGCAAGTACTATGTTCAAAATATATTAAATGGCCCTCCACAATAAAAAAATACAGACTATTAGAGAAGGCTTTTATAGGAAACATAGCTATCCTTCTGTGATGGGTGTAATTGACGGAACCCACGTATAATTTTCTGCATCAGAAAAAAATTAATTTGTATACGTACATCGCCGAGGAAAACATTCCTTAAACGTGATGATAATATGTGATCACAATTTAAAAATTATAAGCGTAGATGCAACCCATCTAGGGACATGATAGCACAATTTGGAATCAATCTAATGTTCTAATAAAAATGCAGAACATATACAGAGAGAAGAAATGCTGGTTGCTCAGAGATGCTGGATTTCCTTTGGAACCATGGCTGATACTCCGTTTTAAAAATACATCACCAAATTCCGTAGAAGCATCATAAAAGCCTGTCCATTTTTTTTGGTAATACGCATTTAACAGTTTACAGTGCTCCTATTTAATTTAGGCCTGTCTTTCGTTAATTTTTAAATTTCAAAATATTTTTTGTTTACTTCCAAGTTTTTTTCGGTTGATTCTGTATATATTGGTCATTGTTGAATTAAAATCTGGTCTGTTGGCTCTTTGAAGTGTTCTAGTTGATGGATGTGAATTTGTGTGGGGTTATTCAACGTACTTGGGGATTGCATTGATGCTGATGGTTCATGTGCATTAATGGATGGGTTATGTAAATTTTTATTTTTTCGAAGCGTACTGGTTGATGGAACTGAATTTGATCGAAGTCAATTTTATGCCGCTATTATGAATCTCACTTACGCGTCACTGAACGACGCGACGTCACCGTGTTTCAATTTTGGTATTATGATTCTCGCCGTGAGCGAGTCTAATGTCACATATCCTCACCTACAATTTGGTGGTGAGACTAAGCGAGAAAAGAATTTTTGACATTTTGACATTGACAAAAGCGCGTAAGTTTTTTTATTTTTTTATGTATTACAATAAATAATTATGTAATAAATAAGTGTTGCATTATAATCAATAATATTATTGTTGTATGTATTATACATTTTTTTATTTTTCTAGAAATAAACCGAAAATTACGAACGGCGAACAATTCGCAATACTCGTTGAAGAAATGGAAAAGAACCCGGATATTTCCCGTGGTTTTCCAGATGCCGACAAATCAAAAATGTCGATAAGCGAGTTTTGGAGAAACTTGCCGATGGTATTTAATAGCTTGGGGCCGCCAACTAGAAAAAGTCTAGAATGGAGAAAGGCTATACTCAATACTTATTTACATGTATACTCAATACTTATTCACATGTATCACAACTGTCACTAGGTAGTTAATTGTAATTTTGTGTACTTTTATAAATTATGTAGGTTTGGACCGATTACAAACGGAACATAAAGCATAAAATTGGCAGAAACTATACTGAGAATCGAGCAACCGGGGGCGGTCGATATTCTCAGTATAGTTTAAGTCCGTTGGAACAGCAGCTAGACGCTCTGATCAATTTGAGCAGATCGGGTGCTCCTAGTGGACCAGTATTTGGAGTTCAAATAACTGAAAATAGGCGAAATTTACCGCAACCAATCCAAATTGAGCTATAATTTAGAAAACAACAGCGACAATAATTCAACCAACCAATTTGGAAATTGCGTCGATGTGTCAATAGTGTACAGTACCAACATAGAGAATCAATGCCCAAATAACACCTCAAAAACAAATAGCCGAAGCATCCAACATTCCAAAGAAAACCAAGAAAAAAAAACGCCTTCAGGTGTTGGAAGTACTAACCAACAACCAAAACACAATAGTAGATATCCTTAAAAAAATAGAAAAGAAGACAAACAACATGCAATACTATAGTAAGAAGACTTTCGAATTAAAAGCAAAGAAATTAAAGCTTTTGGAAAAACATTTTGAAAAGCAGCAACAACAAGAACTCAACAAACAAAAATTACAATTAGAAAAATTAAAATTAAAAAAAGAAAAGTAAAAATCGAAGAGCGCAAATTAGGCATCCAAAATTATAGTGATTCCGAGAAGGAAGACTGAATTTTACAACCAATATGTGATATAACTACATAATAGTAAAACTATTGACTGAATTTTTATGTACATATATTTTAGTTTATTTTTTATATATTTCTTAATATTATTATATTATATAATAGAAACAATCTTGTGATAATGTCGTTAGAACATGAAAGAAATTGAATTACCTACTTATTAATAATGATTTACTTTATATGGATATTATTGTTTTTTATACAAATCTATTACACTATGAAATAAAATAAACGTTACAATGAATTAAGAATTTCATCTCGAACTCGTTTTCGTTCCTGTAACATAGCCACGTTTATTCCAGATGGTTCATCTTCAAAATCACTATCTCGAACATTTCATTTCAATATCCTCTGTATCCGCTTTATAAAATCTGAACATATTGTGTAATACACAACACGTATTAATTATTTGTCTTGCCTTATCAGGACTGTAATGCAACTCTCTTGCCGCCAACAAACAACGAAATCAAGTTTTAATACTCCAATGGTCCTTTCAACAATATATCGAGCAGAGGAGTGAACCTTGTTAAATCGAGCTTGTCGACTGTCTGCAGCTGCATGTTTAAATGGTGTTATGAGGTAAGGCAGCAATGGATACACTGAATTGCCTGTAAAATAATCATTTATGGATTATGCTTAAGAACGTATACTATGATCTCCATTTTGATAATTTTGAGCCATTGCATTACCAATCGCGCTGTTATTCCAAACGAATGAGTCGTGATCCGCTCCGGGATGCCTCGAATCTACGTATTTTATAAAAAGGTTATGATCACACACCTGAAAGGTATATCACGGTATAATTTAAAGGTGTATCAAAAATATGTTATGATAAGAAAATTATATAGACGTATATAATATAATATCTTCTCAGATACTCACAATCATTGTGTTAAGACTATAATAACCCTTTCTATTATAAAATAAATGACGCTCATCCTTTCTGGGCGCAATAATCTTTACATGGGTCCCATCATTGTATTTAGTAATAAAATGTACTTTACAATTCAGGTTTTATGCTTCTTTTGTGACATTATTGATTGCGTCATACCAATGTTAAAGTCGTCTCCAATATTTTGTTGGTAGATACGAGATACAAAAAGTCGTAATGCCGCGCATACTCTCAATATTGGAGGAATACTGGATGAATAATAAGATGGTTTGAATTTTCCTTCTAGTTGGTCTAATAGATATGAAAGTCCATCTTTATTTATATGAAAAATGCTTGTAAATCTAGAAATTTATAACACTCTGTTTTATAATATGTTAAAAAATAGATTTAAATATCAATTAATACGTACTTGTGATCAGAAAGGATCAGATTTATTTCTAATCGTTCTTCTGATTTGAGCAACGCTGGTGGTTTGCTCCTCCTCCAAGTCGTCTTCAAAAAACAAATCGACACTCGAAAACATGATCGATTTTATAAATCCACACAAAATATTTAGATTTTATTTATAAATACGAAAAACGGATTAATTATTAAAATAATTATTCAGAAAACACAAAAACACTGGTTTAAACACACAAAAAGTTTAACGCCAAATATACATATATGTAAGTAGGTCTATTATAGTTAGAGTGTAATTCGAATTATTCACGCCATGTTTTATCGATCGAGCCTAAATATGGCGTTTTTTCACTTCAAAACGAAATATGGACAAACTGTACAGTTTTAATAGATATCTTTAACAGAATAACATTGTTCGCGTAAATATGAAAACACGTAAAATATACAGCGTCTTTTATCTTTTATAATAGTCTGACCACATTCACATAATTATATTAACAAGGCTTTAGGTAAAATGTTATTTAAATCAATTTTTTTATCAAGAATAAACATTTTTATTACGTCACAAAATAAGCTATCATGTCGTTTAGACACGAAGATGAACATATACGAGTATATCTGAAACCAAAAATATAATTAAAATCAAAACCGTCATAAGATACAAGCCAAATTGAGTATATGCTACGCAGATACTAACTTAATTTGACCTCCTATTTCTTTTAGTGTTAGTACAAATTATGAAAAAAGAAGAGAATATATAATAGGAAAAAAAATAATAAAATATAATATATAATGTATTGTTTATTGGTAGTTTATTTTTATAAATACATATACATATAGATATTATAGAAACAAAGTAAATAATAAATATATTGCACGTCACGTCATACATTTTAAATCCCAACAACAAATTTTCAACCGTAGTCGTCGAATATTTTTGTCTACTTTTAGGTTTTAATGTTTGTAATGTTATTAACCCTTAAATGCATATCGTCCTTTATAAAGGACGACTAGTAAACAAATTTAAAAAGTCATATTGAAAGTAAAATTGTTATTTATAAGTGTATATATTTGTAAATGCATATTTGATTTATTGTTTTACACGTGATTAAAATTAATCATGTTACAAAATCAGAAGGAAATCCTGACATCTCCAAACAAATCATACCACGCGTGTCGTGACAAAAATAAAAGTGAATATTTATTCAGCAAAAAAATCTTAAATTTTAAATTTTAACAATAAATACAAAAAATATCAGGTAGGTAACACTAATATACCTAATCCGTATGAAACGGTTTTTGAATTTATTTTTGAAAAACAAATGTGTGTTTGATAACGACAAATGGCCGTCATTTTAAACGGACACTATGCACCCCTTTGAAAATGATACAATAATGCACGTTGATGAACATACTTTGATGATACAGAATCTAAAACCAACAACACAAATATATTATCTTCAGTACTTCCTCTTGTTGATCCATGAAATTGATTCAAATCGGGATATAGCTTTATTTTGGAAAACTATTGCGTTGATCTGCAAACTCCATGAGAAGAAATTGATGATGAAACTGGAAAGTGGAACTAGCCGAAAATTTAACGCTTCAATCCACGGTATGGACATTAGCACATTGTCATTGGAGGATTACCGGATGGTCAGTTTAATATTCACATCGGTGGGTATGACGCCTTTTACAAATCTAGAGGTGCGATATCAACCAATAACGGGGCAACGTTACGAAAAAAAAAATACTGGCAACATTACATTGTCTTCAAGTAATAAAAGAGTACAATGCCCATATGGGGGACTTGATCTAATGTAAGGAAAGGAAAACTACTAATTTGTGTACAAAATGCATTGTTAGCTTGTGTAGATTGTGCCTCACCGCCAAAAAAAAATATAATTTACACAACACATAAGAAATGATTTTGTTTACGAAAATTTAAGATGTCATGCATTTAAGGGTTAAATTAAATAAATTAAATCGTGAATGTTAGATTGTGTCTAATGTATTTTAAACAATATTTTGTCAAAACTTTTATGTAGTTCCAATTAAAAATATTGTCATTTCGGTTCTGATTGTAGTAAAAAATAATATATGTATAATTATAAAACAGCTTAAGAAACATTGATGATGGCCAACCCCAAGAGTAATTTTACTAAAATAGTTAGGATAATTTGATCCACCTGAAATAATATTTGGTTGGTGATTGGTGACTTCAATGCGAAAGTTGATAGAAAACGAAAGGGGGTCAAATTATGTACACGGCGCTGAAAATATAAATATCATTTTATTATTTTTAGCATAAATAAAATAATAATTCATTTGTTCTTTTAATTAATTTATTAAATATTAAAATTTGAAGGAAAAGCCATATGGAAGTCTTTATAAATTCAATTTGACTTCCATTAGGCATAAAAACCATTTCTAAAAATAATATAAAAAAATAACAATTCATTTAACAATTATTAACATTTCAAATAAATAAATTAAAGAATAAATAATAATACAATTCATTTTGTATACTAAAGCTTAAATTTAAGGTACAGGTACATCCTTGCTCACAGCCATCATTGCCAATGGTAGGAATACTCGTTTGGTGGTATACATAAAAAAATAAAAAAATTAATGGTTAGCAAATTCTTAAAGACTATAATAAAATAGTTATTTATTTATATATAAGGATTTTCCGATTTGTAATATCAGTTAATGCGTGGTTTTTATCATTAACCTTTCTTACAAAGTTGTTGAGCAAAATATTAGCAAAACATTTTGTTATTTTGAAGTAAGTGTCAAAACTATTCGATCCACATTCGCATTCGTAGTCTAAGTCAATTACTGTTGCATCCATCTTTTTTAGACTATCGAGTGTCAAATGCATCAAAATACCTTTTTGATTTTTTGTTTTTAAAAATTTTAATTTTAGCTCTGAGCTACGTAAAATCGCTTGAAATATGGAGGACATGTGGAAAAGAATGTAGTTCGTCTCATCAGATGCAACAGATAGTCCTCCACGTTGTAAGTAATTAAAATAAAGCGAATTACTCGTAATTCCCTTACCTTTCAAAAATAGCTTCTGACAAGACTCGCAATCAGTGGCTTTTGAGGCGCTATGAGCTGCGTAGCCGCTTACATAAAGTTTTGCGTCACTGTCAATTTCTACTTTTTGAAGGTAATCATTATCGTCTAAAATTACTTCAAATTCAGTTAAATCCATTTCTTCATATAATGAATTTTCGTTCGTTGGCTGTATCAATTTTTTAAAATCTATCTTATTATGTGCAAAAATATCATGAATTCTTATTTTCTTCTCACATTCTACGACTTCTGTATAATTTACTCTATAGCTGCAACCAGCCAACGAACGATATAGCCTGAATCTGCCTTCTAGGTCGTCCGTCTGTAATTTTCCTAATAAAATATAATCGACTTTAAAATGCAAAAAGGAAAATTTAATTAACTCTAGAAATGTTTGAGTAGTAACCTTCAGGGCATTTGAGGTACTGGTCGTTAATCTACCACTATTATTTAAACTGGAGCTCCAAACATCGAGCCAAATTAAAAATTTTTCTAAAAATAAATAACTGTCGTCTGCAATCGATTTAATTGGGATAGCTAGATCTGTTCTTTTAAATTTACCCTTTAACATTCGTTTAGTATTGACAATATTCCACCATTTTCTTATAATAAAACAGAAGTCGGCTGTTTCTTTCATTAAGTTTTTGATGAATTTAATAAATTAAGCCAATTATTTCTTACATTTTTAAAGAGATGAACAGTATCATATTGAATAAAAATAACTAAATCTGAGAAATCGGGATTAATAAAAGAATTACCGGATGGGCAAAACCTTGCAAACATATTTTGATTGATTTTATTGTTATCGGTTTTAATAACCAATACTTTAAAATCAAGGGATTGGACAAATTGGATCACGCGTTTTGTTAAGTCATATAAAATTTCTCCATTAGGACGAAACAATGGGAACATACGAACAATTTGCTTGAAATTTCCGAAAACCGACTTGATCATAAATGCCATTACCGTCCTAGCACATTCGTTTGGATCGTTACAAGCTTGCCCTACAATCTTGTTGCTTTTAAATTGTAAGCTTTTCTCGATATAAATTTCGTCGATCAATAAAGCGACGTATTTATCTTGGTCAGTAATGGATTTTGCTACGTGCGTTAAATAATTTTCATCATTGTGCAATGAGTTATGATCAGGTGTTATGTGAAACTGTGATGACATATGTTTCAAATAACTCGGATGTGGTAAAATCAGAAATTTCTTTAAAATATTGTATGTTGCTGCTGAATGAGCATGTATCAAGAAAGCAAATACAACGGTCTCAGAATCATAGCGTGGCTTTATTTTGTTTAAAAGCTCGACCTGGTTAATTATATTGTCTAATTTGCCAAAATGTAGGAAATCTTCATCGACATTCCTAACCTTTACTAAATAGTGCAAGGCACGATTTAGTAAATGCTCGCGATTTTCTATCATTTCATGGGTCTCTTCGCGGAACTTAGACATTAAATATGTAACTTGAGACCATTTAGATATTTTCATATTTATTGGCAACGTCTCTAAATTAGAGCTAAATATTTCAGTATTTTGAACAATAACCTTCACGTAAAGATTATTACTAATACATATCCGAGTGGAAATATTGCATCCCATATCGTCGGAATTTTCTAATTTATAAAACACCACCTTTTTGGTACTTTTATATATTAAATAATTCGAAATATCTAACCTTTCCTCGAATTCATTGAGAAATATTTCAAAATTACCAATATAATCTGGTGGTGTGACTTGTATTGTGCCAATTTGTTCGACTTGTTCAAATTGAGGAGCCATGGACGGAAAGTTAACAATTGATGGTACCGCATTTTTGTTTAACCTTAGCCGTTTAGGCGTGAAACTGTCATGATAAGTAAAATCTGTATCTGTAAAATGTTTAGCACAAACATGGGAATTTTTTGTTGGTTCCCAATTTTCTCTACGGATAGCATTCATCCATTTTAATTTTGTTTCCTCACACCTGGGAAAATTAAATATGGGGACATATGATGATTGTGACGTGTTGTTCGAGTTACAACCTTTTACAGAACAGTTACGAGGCATTTTTAATATATTGTATCTTAATTCTAGTTATATAATAAATAAATAGTATAGTTGTATAATAAATAAATAGAATAGTTGTATAATGTATAATAAATAAATAATATTTAAAAGGTACCAAGTCACCTAAGCCCACTTTAAAGGGAACGATGAAAGCTTATTCTATATCACAGATTCGATTAAAATTAATATTAAAAATATCACAATAATGAGCTCAGGTATAGACTGGAATTTTATCACAAATTTTATCACTTAAAAAAAAAATCAAATTGTTGACACCAAAAATGAATGTAATCGACGAAATAACACTTAAATTAATATTCAAGAATTGATACTACTAATCGAAAAATTCTACACTTTTTAAAGAAAATAAACTTTAGATAACTTACCCCCGTATTATAAATCCCGATTAAGCTTCAACTGTATGTACATACTACATACATAAGTAGTTTCCGCTAAAAATGTCGAAAATAATAATTTTTTTATTAATAATTGATAATCATCATTTATAAATATATTGATGAATTTTTCTAAATTACTTTAAAAATAATATAATCTTACCTTAATTATTTTTTCCGCAAGAAAATTTAATTTTTTCTCGTCCAAGATTCACCTGTACTCTTTGACATTAACACCCTACTGTGTAAAATAGAATGATCAACATGAAAAACCGCATTTTAATTTTATATTATTTCCTTTTTATTTCAATTCTCTAGATACAATATTTTGTTGTTGTGCAGCAGAAACAAAGTATATACCATGCCATGATACAAAAAATTTCAATAGATAAGGTCAAGTTTTTTGTTAATAATTACACAATTTCACCAAAATAATTATGGTAGCGACGGTAATTTTTCTATTGTGCATACCTATAAAGGGATTTTTGTACATGGTAGTATATAAAATATCAAAAATTTTAAATCCCAACAACAACTTTCAAGTTTATTTTTTTTCATTATTTGCTATTTATCTATTTATCTGTTGTTGTGCAGCAGATTTTTTGCCTTGGGTTTCTTCATTTTTTACTCAATATTACATATTTTATCCTATTCTGTTTTCTATTTACAAAATGAAATGACACAAATACATACAAAATAGTTTTTTAAATTTTTTTCGATTTTATTTTATATCGTGTATGTACTATATACACAGCTATAGGAGGGTAAACAAACCATATTAGTGTTAAATAAATTTGGCTTGTATCTTATGACGGTTTTGTTAAAATATATACTAAAACAATCATAATCTAATACGAACGTAGAACGATACCGTACTGAATTTAACAACATCGAAATTAAGAACTATTACTGCTGTAGCAGGATCAAATCCAACGCCCATTTTTCTCTGGCGAGTACACAAAATAGTAATCTTGCTACTTATTCTGTTCGCCGATCCATGATAACATGAATCTAAATCAGTCGAAGAAGTTGCAATATTTAAAGTGAACCCTAAACTGAGAAGCAGCTGATCTATTCAAGCAATTATATTGAAACTCTACAAAAACTTTGAGGCAGGTATGACTGAAAGTAACACACTAATTATACATTTGTCAAAAGTTTTGTCGAAATTCTCATTAAATACCGCAAATAATGCAAATATTAGGAAACTCCTCGATTCGTCTGATGAAATCCTACATGGGTTAAAGGCTCTATCTAGATGAAGAAGCGGAATCAAGAGATCATTGGTTAATTCACGTCATGATTACCGTATTAGATATCCAAACAAGCAGTTTATAAGTTCAGACTTCAGCCAGGTTATCCAGGTTTCGATCAGACAACGGATGTCCAGGACACAAATCTCGTTCTTCACGGGGAAATGTGCCCAAAGCCAAACTATGCCATAGATTACAGCAAATAAATTCCCGAGTTGGTGAAAAGTAACTGTACGTATTATTTAAGTCTGCTAGGTACATATGTAAATTTCAGACATCTAGTTTGGGCTCCAACATAGTACGATCAGAACTCACTTGTTTTTTGGAATAAGCTTTGAAATAAAAATATAAAACTTTAAGTATTGTAATTTTCTGACACTTCTCCGAATTTTACGATCCTGCTAAAACATCTTAACATATGTATGTGTACATTTTTAGAAACATTAGCTTAGGTCCAACTATTCATAAGTGGTGTCTCGAGTAGCTGTTAATTATCTAGATAACGTTGCAAATTATTGTCGACTAACCTATAATTTAATCAAATGTACAGGTTAAGTTAAAGCAAAAGTTAAGTTAAATCAAAATGATCGAGACATGATCGATGTGGAATTTTATAAACCAATTAAATTAATATTTATCCTACTAAAATAACTTCCAAATCGATATTTTCATTTGCTAATCAAGTTTTAATATCATATATGTACATATAATATATCATTTAAAATTGATGTGCCAGTATTTTATGCACCCACAAATAAAAACACACAATTTTATCTTAGACCAGATCGTTCCCATGAGATAAATTCTAAATATTATTCCACATTTTATTAATCCTATACACATGATATGTATTTCCAATATCCTATTTCACAAATTTTTATGGTCAATTTAAATATTCCTTATCAATATTTAATCATTACATGTCCATTTCAATTGATGTATTACTGTATACGGATTTGGATGTTATTTATTTGAAAATATATAATTGTGTAGTTTATTTATCATTTAGAGAGGTATTGTTTATACGTACATATATAAATATTTATAGAAAATTAGGATGTTGAAATTTATTAATCCTATACCTGTATTTGATGGCTACGCATATAGTAATACAGGTACAGGTACGTTAAAAATTATACCGAACAATTTTGTAGTTGGAACTATAAAATGTAATTTTTTGATTGCGACACGGAGATGCCAATCGTACGTGCGTGCCAGGATCTTCGAATTATACACTTTTATGACGCAACTATTCGGCGTATTTTTCAAACGTAAAAAAGCGATGTAAAATTCGTTCCACTTAATTTTGTAGGCTCCATTAGTATGATGTGTAATGACTATATTATAAAATATAATCCCCGCATAAACCAATACTATGCAATGTAGAACGCGATAAATTTTAAATGCAAATATAATTTGTATTTAGAAAAGTGTTGTAATTATATGTATTTAAATGATTCTGTTACGTTCAATATGGTCTCGAATTTTTGATTTTACATATGTACATATACTGTATACAATTGGTCGTGTAATAAATTATTATTATATTTTATCGAATTCAAGCAGAAACCTTTTTAAATAACATACAGATTATATTAATAAATTTATATGATGAGGATTAAGTTTTGGTTTTTGGTTTTGGTTTGTGTTAAAAATCATTTTGCCAATCGAACAAAAGTGACAAATTCCTCTTATGCGGAGTAGGTATAATCTGTTTATTTTTAGTTAAAGTAAAAATAAAATTGTTAAATCGTCAAATCGTTTGACCATATTCGTCAAATCGTTTGACCATATTCCAGAAATCCAAAAATAATTTGAAAATTCCATTTCTATCGAACAAATTGAATTTCAACATTAGCCGTGTTTCTTGACGTAAGTCATGTCCGCCACTAAAAATACCCGCTCCCGCACCACAGATCGCGGATACCGGCAATAGTTCATCACCATTCACATTGCTGACAGACATAACAACGCACAGCAACAAAACACCAATCGACAACATAAAACTTCCATCCGGTAAAATAAAATTCAATCCGATGTCATAAACCTAAAATATAAAATCAACATAAAATAAAATTTTAAAAATTAAGCATGATATCAATTTGATATCGTGCCACCTTTTAACTAAATAAATAATTCTATATATATTTTGTTGCAACGCCTTATGCGTTGGATTATTCATAAAACACTCGAAGAAGCACCAACGTGCAAATTGTAATTTGTGTTAAGTTACTTATATTATATATTGTATTATAACCATAAAATATTTAATAAAGAAAACTCATAGATTTTCTATGAATTTATAAAAAATTATATAATAAATAAATATATGATTATAACTCGTATGATCTGATCCGGGTCAGATCATGTCTGCTTCCCTTTCATTTATATAGCCGCGTTTCAAGAAATCAACACAAAAATTGTATTATTTTTTGTTTTTAGGTTATTATAATGATCCTAGTAGCATTTTGGTTCAAAATTTTGATACAAAAACAAAAAATACTACAATTTTTATGTTTATTTCATGAAACGCGGCTATACAAATGAAAGGAAAGCAGATATGATCCGATCCGGATCAGAACATACATCAAGAAACACGGCTATTATAGCATTTATTATTAGTTTAGTTTCTTTGCATTTGACCGTAATCCAGAACTGTACCAGAAAAAAATCATTTTAGAATCCCACTTCTATCAAACCAATTTACTTTCATCGCACTTCAACCTCACGGCAAGCCTAGGTTCATTCGGTCATATTTCGGAACATAAATAAATAATAAAATATTTAATTTTAGTATTCGATTTTTTGTATCAACACAATACACATTTATAAGAAACTGGTGCTAATGGATTTATGGTCCTTTAAAAGCTGACTGTAGCTCTTTGTATAAGGTTACAGGTCCGTCGTTATATTGACCATCTGCTGGGATTCGGACTGCCAATTTGACAAACTTAATTTGATTACTACAGTTTCACGGAGAATCTATGTTCCAGAAGCATACTAAAAAAGCATTTTAGAACCCCAATTCCACCAAATAAAGCAAATTAAATTATTATACCTTTACGGTAAGCCAACTGTGATACGATGAATTGTTTATATACAAAACAATACTTGTGGTTACGACCAAGTTAGCACAAGCATAGCATATTACTTGTTGTTAGATTGAGCTTTAAAATTAAATCCGTGATTGAACTCAATAATTCGAACTTTTAAAATTAAGTTACCGAATGCAGCCATAAAGATTTTTTTCGGTGCTAATTGCAAAGCTATTAAAATCAAACGAGTTTTTGAATTTAAACGCTTAAAAAAACCGAAGTATGTTGGAGCACTTTTCTTAGATCTACAGAAAGCTTTTGATAGTATTGATCATGAGTTGCTCCTTAGCAAATTATATTGTATACGTGGTGTTTCTTTTAATTTTATGGAAAGCTATTTATCAAATAGAAAACAGTATGTCATGGTTAGTTGTAAGTGAAACTTTGGATACTAAATGTGGTGTTCCACAGGGCATTGTTTTGGGGCCACTTTTATTTTTAATTATTTTAAATTGTATATCTCACTTACCATTACGGCTTTGTTTTATGAAACCGTAAATCCGGAGACCATATTGAACAATCTGGAATATGATCATGATATATTATTAGAGTATCTTAAATCTAATCTAATTTCTACTCTATATAAATCAATGGTTACGTTATCTCCGTTTAAAGTTAATAACATTAATATTGAAAGAGTTAATTCATTTAATTATTTAGGTGTAACTTTTGATGTTATTATGTTATGGCAGGATCATATAAAAATCATCTGTAATAAAGTTGCTCCGCATGTTGAGCTACTCAGGAAATTATCATTTCTTGTTCCTACTCGGGTTTTATTAATAATTTATTTTTTATTTACCCGTTCACGAGTCAGTTCTGGTCTCCAAAACAGCCACTGCAACTATGCTAAGAAAACTCCAAGTACATAATGCAAAATAAAAGTTTAAAAGCAGTATATAGATTTCGTATGTTATTTTCTACCTAAGAATTATATTGCAAAGATAATAATTTAGTATTACCAATTAACATATTACACAAATTTCAATTAACCAATTCTATATATGTATAAAAATGTTAAAAAATAATTGAAAGTCTAATATTGGAATTTATTTATAGTTTGAGACAACAATTGTATTTCTGTTATTATCATCATATCTGTTTATATGATCATAGCTATTTAAATATTTTTATTTTTTTATATTAACTATTATATATTCATATACATATTATATTATAAATTTTGTTGTTGTTGTGAAACACAGATTACCCTTCAAGAGACAATAGCAACGCTTAAGCTAAAACTAACGCGTAAATTAAAATTAATGTTTATTTATTTAATTTATTTATTTTATCACCACGAGCTTGAGGAATATCGCGTGGGTAAAACGTTACAGTTGCTTCATTCACGAACAATGGGAGCACCAAACTCTTCTTAATTTAAAGAAGTTTGGAATAACTATAAAAATTAAATTTTAAGTTTCATTTACTGGAATTTATAAATGTTAAAAAAAATTATAAAAATTGTCGATACCAAATTTTAGTCGAACTTACAAGCAGATAGTAAAACGCACGACAAACAGTCTGCATTAATGCTACACAATTTTTCTTATGTTTTGCTATGTGAGTGCTTGGTAGGTCTACTAAAATTTGGTTTTAGGAAATTTTAATTTTTTTTTTTATTATTTATAAATTATAGTTAATGTAACTTTATAAAAAATAAAATTCCTAATTTTATTTACTACATAAAAATAAAAATATGTTATAAATTTCTCGTTGCGAAATTTTTGTCACCTTGCCATAGCGCTCACATAGTAAAATGCACGAAAAATTATCTTGCATCAGTGCTGATTGTCAATTACATAGTTTTATTTATTCGTGAACAAAAATTTTAACAATCTATACTTTATACTTTCAATCTCACTAACGCCAGGTAACATAACTCCGTATTTAAGCAAGGGCCAAATAAAGTATAATGTAATATCTACGAGGGATATTCGCATTTTTACGGTCAGCCTGAATGCTATTAAAACGCTACAATCATACTCCTTGACGTCGAAGGTAGCCCAGAACTGTCTGACATCTTTAAATGAGATGGCTGATCAGTTCAACATCCGCTTGACGTGGGTGCCGGGCATTTCAATATCGCAGGGAATGTAATGGCAGATGAGTTGGCCCGCAAGGGTACAGCACGCCTAATAACCAAAGGCAGGCGGGATATAAAGATACCGCTTGCTTTATGTAAACTGCTGCTTCAGGAAGAAGCCACAAAAGAAACGAACAACAGATGGTCTAACGTCAGTTCGTGTGTAATAACCAGGCAGATCTGGCCTGGACTTGACCGGTCCAGATCAGGCCAACTGATATCGCTTCAACGAAACCATATTGGCATGGTCGTGGGAGCTATAACGGCACATTGTCTCATTGGGATACATGCGAGCAGACTGGGTGTCCCAGCCCACGATTTCCGCCGCAGCTGTGGTGATGAGGAGGAGGAGGAAAATGTGCTCCATCTGCTCTGCACCTGTCCTAGTCTAGCGTACAGCAGAACAAAATTTATGGGAACTTCTCCTTTGAACGACCTCACGGACCTTAGGAAGATCGGAATCCGGGACTTTAAACGCTTCTTGATAAGCTCAGGATGGTTTAGCGAGTGAAGAGGAAGAAATTTGAATGTGGTACAGCTATGGACCAATTTTGTGTCTATGCTAGTCCTTTAGGACAGCCACCCTTACCTAACCTAATCTAACCTAAGGCCCAGTCTTTCGTAAAATGCAACAAAAATATCTGTAAAACATAATAACATAAAACTTACATATATTGTCCATGCTTAAATTAAATCATTTCATAAAAATCGAAAATTAATTGATAATTGATATTAAAACCATTACCTTGTTGTACTAACCATGGTTCGATATTGACCAAATTATCATAAACATTGTCATTGGCACTTAAAAAACATATTTCACATGCCTCATTACTGTAAATAGCTCAGTACAAATTGTAGATTTGTCTCACTGTTTTAGTGAGTCTAAATATTTTTGCCTTGAATAGATGTTTTTGAGGTTTCAATATTTAATATTTACTACTTATACATTAAATATGAAGAATAGCTCGAAGAGAATGTGACTATCCAAGAGGAAGACATCTCATGTATTTGGATATTTTAAACCACTCCTAGGCCATAAGATAGCTCAAATTCGTTCAAATAGACAAATGTGCAATGTTAATACTTTTAGTTTCTGAGTATTCCATTCGAAAAAATGATTTCCATAAACCCCAAAAAATTCATTACAATTATGGAAAAAATTCAGTGAGTTTTCAATTTGAGACATCTTCTCTAATCTGGTGAATGGAATAAAAAATTCGCTAAACTTAAAACCGATTTTTATAAATCAAAAGTAATTGTAAAAAAAACGGGATGAGGAGCATCGCTTTGGGAATTTTATGAAATATTTGATATTTAAAAATAAAAAGAACTAAAATAATTGTAACGCTTTAAATTACAGAACGAACTGCAGTTAAACTTAAACAAGTATCATAAATAGTTTATTACTTAGTAAAGTGACCGTTATTTTTATATGGCGTAAAGATATAATTAGATGACACGTATGTTGAATTTCCTAGCAGACGAAATGTTGGTTGTGGTGTGTGCTTTCAAATATTGTTCGCTAAATTTAAACACTTTAGCATCATGCACCCTACAAGCATTTCTACAAATATGTCAATAAATTTCAGCTCATGGTCATAAACATCTACAAAACATTGAAATTTGAATAAAATTTCATATTAGATTTGTTAAATATACTTACTTTGCAAACTTATTGAATGAAACCCCTTTCTATTACAAAAATATATTGGGAATTACTGAGAGACTCCTGTTTGCTTAACAGTTAATAATAGTTTTTCTCGACAATAAAATGGATAGTAGGCTGTATTTTTCATGGCTGAAGGAGAAGAAATTTTTTTTAATTTTTAAGAAAATCTAATAATATTATGGCTAGGTCTAATTTATCTAAAATGTTATCCTTAATAAAGAAGCTTCTAAATTTAATTGAGCAGCATATGCCCCCTGTCCAAAAAGCGTATGGTTTAAATGTCTAGACAAAATTAAGTAAGTTTCATTTTGTAGCAGGTCATAGTAAAGTATGGGTTTGATACGTATGGTATGGTATGTGGTCTCCGATTAAAGGTACCAGTTACCTGAAACCTTCTGGATACTCTTTAGACTGCAGATTGGCTCATGTTTGGCGACTTCTCGTTGATTGCACCCTTCTTGCAATAAAGCCAAGATTTTGTACGGCTTTTTCTGATGTAGTATCCATGATATTATCAACGTCTGATAAATATCTGATGGCAAATATCGGTCAACGTGGCATTCGCCAATTGTTTTCACCGAAACATCGCATTTTGCTACGATTGCTTTAATTTGAAAAATACTGTATAGATTTTAATGAGAAAGGTAACGTCCTTGTAACTATAAAATACTAAGCTGTCAAAAAAAGATGTTTTACGAAAATCGGTTAAGGTTGTTTAAAAAATACGCATCTTTGTACTTGCAGAAGTTTAACTAGATTTAGTTGGTCGGGAGCATATCTTTAAAGTCATCAGTGAGAATACAATAAATATCCGAATAAAGTAAATCAGGACTACCGTCGTTGAGCTTGCTAAATTTAATTATATTTTCTGCTTCTCTAATATTGGTTGTTTTCAAATTAAATCAACGCACAAATTTTACTACATACAAACATATTTTAAAGCAACATGATCTGTTGTGTCAATATAAACTAGGAAACACCAAAAACAAAAAATTGAAATACTCATAAAAAAAGATAACATATTTTAATTTAATTATAATTACTATTATTTTAAAAATGTTAAAATCAATTTATTAAAATAACATAAATCCATTTATTTAATATTATTACTACATTTAATTTTTTATTTTTTATTAAAATCAGATTATGTTAATGTAATATAAATTTTTATTTGGTGTCATCATCATTATACACAAACCACTATATAATGGTAAAATATTTTATTTCGGATAAATTAGGGACGAGATGAACGAAATAAAAATAATATTTTTACAAATTATGATTAAATCGAATTCAAATAATTAGTTTATATTTTGGTATATACGCTATAAATATTGCATATACGGAAACTGTCAAAAATTAAACAAAGCGACCCACAAAATGTGTACATACGTATATATAAAATAGATAGACAATTGTTTATGTAAATTTTGTGTATTATATTATTATATGAGTAAATAAATATAAGGGAAGATTATGGTGGTGAAAATTTATGCTTTTTTTCTCGTCTATTATATAGTGAAAACCATAAATATCTGGTCAATTTTTTTTTATCGTGATAGCAGGTGTTTGATATTCAATGAAGTGGATTTTTAATGTGATTTTTAATATCGAAATATGATTAAGTGGGAATTGTTTAACTTTATGGGCAACAAAATTAATGGAGTAGATGTAACCGCCATAAAAGTAACTTTTTTTGGGAAATAACAATTGGTTAAAGATCAAAATTAGAGATTGCATTCCGATTAATCGGTTAATCGATAGGCGATAGTTTTCCAATATTTACTTAATCTCGATTAATCGTACAAATTTTCCCGATTATCTGTTTACCGAGATTTGCAGAATGTTTTAAAAAAATTAAAAATCTATATGTATTTTAATAAATACTAAATATATGCTGTTTGTATTTTTGCCATGTACATGTATAAGTATCCAAAGTACTCGATATTCTAAAAGATAGAACGACTGAACGAAAAAACAACAAACGAGATTTTGTTTTATCTGCTTTTGTTTTTATGAGTAGAAGATCTAATTTTATTTGTGATATAACAAAAATATTAAGTATCGTATGACGTATCGTCGATTACGTTTACGTATCGTATACCGATTTGTAGGATTTGCTTTTTTTGTTTAGAGGGTTACGTTTTTACTTTATATTTAATTCGGGGAATCCCGAAAAAACTTACTGAGTTGCGAAAAATATAATGCGAAGTTTAAATTGCAGTATAATTTGTGACGACTGACGAGTGAGAATAAAAAAATAATAGAACATCCAAAAAATCTTGATAAAATAAAATAATTCGTTTGTGTAAAGAGTAAAAAAAAATTCTTTTTAAGGAAGAAAAACAGAAAAAATACTTTTTACTTATTCTGTTTTTCGAAACATGTTTGGTAAAATTTTGTATCACAAACACAAAATCATTTTAAATTAATTCAATATATTCCTTTCACACATCAAACTAAGATCAGAATGACACGTAAAATATCTATAGTATGGAAATATTTCATACTTGTGTCCAAAACAGAAGCTAATTGTTTAGTAAACAGTTGTGGGAATATAATCCAATCAAGTGGCGGGACAATTCAAATTAATATTCAAAAAAGAAAATGTGGTGAATCTTTCATTGCCCAGGATCAAGCAGGCCCATCTCAATTATCTTTACAGAAAAAGAATGACGGAATATTAAATTTTATTCAAAGAGAAGTTTTAAATGAATTAATTGCAGAATGTGCTGCAAAAGACGGTTTATCTTTCTTGTTCATTTTAAAATCTGATGCGATCAAAAGTTTTGTAAAAAGTCGAAATTTCAATTTTCCTAAAAGTATGGCAACGTTGAAAAAATGTGTAATAGGTTTCTATGAAGCAAAAAACTGGAAATGAAGAAAGAACTTCAAATTTTGAAAAATAATGCTCAACAATTTAGCATCACCGGTGATGGATGGAGTGACAATCGGATGCGAAGATACATGAATGTTACACTTCATTCCACAAAAAAAAAATATGTTCTTTGATTGGTTCCAATAGAGGGCTCTTGCGATTCAGAGAAATCTGTATAATTGGTAAGAAATATTCTGCAGCAGTTTGATATTGATTTGAATACGGATATTGTTGCTTCAACACATGATGGTGCTGCGGTTATGGTCAAGTACAGAAGGCTAATTGGAGCGATCAGTCAACTGTGGTATAATCACGCAATTCATTTGGCAGTTATAGAATTGGTTTAAAAAAAAACAAAATAATGAGATGACAGATTATTCGGATGAAGAGATATATGAACCAGAAAATTAAATGAAAATAATTTTTATACTGATGGAAATTTAAATGTTGAACAAGACAGTGACATTCTAGTGACTCCTCGTGAAGATTTGGGAAACATTTTATGAGAAACGAGAAAAACAAAAAAGTTATTAAAAATTCGTCCGTTAGAAATTGTATTCTTCAAAAGCATATTAAGGCTCTAGAAGGAAATTCTTTAAGCTTACTATTAGACTGTAGAACTAGATGAAATTCTCAAGTTGCAATGATCAAGCGCTTTCTAAGAGTAAAAGATTGCATTAATAAAGCATTAGATGAAATTGGTACAAAAATCAATGATGAAAACATTGGTGTTTTCCCATGGAACTTGGTGTAAATGAATCGGGAAAAAATAATACGATTTTGTTAAAGGCAGAAGCAATTCTAATGTACATTTTACAAAAGCTAAAGGATATAAATACGGAAATGTCACTTACTTTATTTGAAATATTAAAAAGACGTATCGATGTATTTTTTGAAAAATTTTACTTATCCCAAAACGAATCAATTTTTGTCGTATACATCGAAAGCTGATATAAGTTTATTGCCCAGTGAAATATACAAAAGATTATTTACATTTGGAGCAAAGAAGTATTAAATATTGAAGAAGAATCTGGTCCTGAATCTGAAACTGAATTTACAAAAATGCAAAAAACCATTGATTCCAGTTAATTTTTAATTGGGAGGAGGGGCAGCGGGTGTATTGACTACTTGGTTGATTGGTATATTTATTAACGAAATGGCTTGAGCCGCATTCTGCTTATTCGACACTCATATGTTATAGTACCGTAATCTGTACCAATTCCATTAAAGTAATTATTAATAGTCCTGCATAATTGGAATTATGCCGTTGGTTAAAGTTGTTGCTTTGATCAAATTAAATAAACATTTATTTTATTTAATTAACTAGAAAAATTTAATAATTTATGTCATTTATGGTATAAATGTTTAAAAATAAAATAAAAAAGTACAACAAAAAATGTTGTAAACAAATAACTTAACCCTTTTACGATTTCGTTTCTTCCGCAGGGGTAATTTTTGTGCGAATAATATATTTGACCATTAAAAACATGATATTTTTTATTCATATATTTTGGTTATAAACGAAATGTAAATAATTCTCTATATACGAAGTAATAAATAAATTAAATTAATATGTAATATAGAAAAATTATACGTATCACATACAACCAAAAAAAAAAATAAATGAAAGGGATATGCTGGATTTGTCCTGAGTAAATATTTTTGTTGTTATTTATAGTCTACGTATCCACGTCATTTAATCTAACTGATTAAATATAATTTAACCATGAATGATGCTCTATAAATGAGTACATAGTAAGCCATTCTGTTATACCTTAACACAAATAAATCTTAAGATTATAAAAATTTCATCATGTTGTTTAAGTCACATCAAATTATATCCTCCAGTCTAGTCTAATCTAAAAACGTATAGCCTATTCATCTGTACATATGTATATATGTATGTATGTACATAATAATATATACAATTTATAAACAGGCAAGTAATATAAAGAAAATCCAATAAATTTTCCAGCCAACAACAGTAAAATTGAATTAACAAGGGATATATATATTTTATTTTCCGATACACAACAACAACACAAATTCAATTGAATTGTAAATAGAATTAAATCATTTCTGTTTAGAGAGTGTTTTTTTTTTCTGACCGTATCCGTAGTGCAGCATCTTTTGTTGAATTGTTGTTGCTGTAATTTAACCTGAATAATAGTGCTCTAAGAAAATATGTGTATTATAAATAAATAAAAAAAAACAACTACTATTATTTTATATGTTACCCTGAAATAAATCAACTTAAATATAATGACAAGAAAATTTAATAAATAATACATTAAAAATGTGTTATTGAGTCTCTCTTCGATGTTCTGGTATTGTTTCGCCCGAATATGATGTGAGGATGATAATGCCAGGGGGATTTTATTCATGTACGTACATATATATATATATATATATACGTATACATTGATTATGGCGATTTTCTGTTGTTTATGTGAAATAGATTTCTTTTGTAGTGAGTTTATATATTTAAGGTGGACTGGATATGAATTTCTCTTTCAAACTTAACCGATACATGTGTCATGAATATGGAATTAATTTTGGGAGTATTTTATTATACACCAATATTAATAGAATATGAATAATTTATATAAATAAAATGCTCAAAGAATAGTACTTGTATTCACTCTACCACGTGCTAATTCTATCTCGCCATGTTGGTTTGGTCTCGCTATTTGGTCTCGCCATTTCGATCTTCGATCACCGACACCTCTGTTGAAATCAAGCGTGTTCTCTAAATATAAAGTATATGGTCAAAAGACCTACATATATATACCTATATGTTGTTACGTTCCAATGAAGATGCATAGTTGAAATTCCTTCACTTTAAAAATGGGCATGTTAGAAGCTCGAGCCAATAAATACAAATGATAACTACGTTCAACGTGGGTATGTGCCATATGTTGAGTCGAAATTTATGTATTATAAGCATATTTAGACTAATAATAAGACTATAATAAGACTATAACCTTCAAAAGAGACTCCTTGGGCGCTCTGGCAAAATCTGGAGGCTTAATCAGCTATGGATTTGGTGCGATTATGCTCAAGGTTTATAAGCGCGATGAGGCCGACAGACCTGGGGCATCTGCGGCCGGTGGGAAACCACTTGTGGAGTTTCGCCTGCTGGGTGACCCAGAAATCTGGAGCATCCCGGAAGACGCTCAGGAGACACTTCGTGGTGGAGGTAAGCACTTCAGATCAACCTCCATCACTGTAAAGCCGCCTCGACGGCCCTTCTGCTCAAAATGTAATCTGATTCCATTAAATTGGTTCTGGTCCAGGAACCTTACAAAATATTACAGGTGACAAATGAAGGTAAGATCCGTTCCTGCATTCTCGCTAGAAATAATTTGAATATTTTTATACTACTAAATTACAGCAACGCTGATGCAGTGGTGGCTAGCATCGAGATGGCTGAGGAAAGTCTCTGGCTTATATTGGCCTACCTACCATACGAGGAGGAAAGTATACCACCAAGTAAGTTGGGCAGTGCTATAATCGAGGTACAAAGACGAAAAGTAGGAGTCATCATGGGCAGTGATGCTAATGGCCATTTCAATTTGGCGAAGGACAAATATCAACAGGCCAGATGAGTTACTTCTTGATTTTATTTTATGTACTAACCTAAATATATGTAATATCGGGCATACGCCAACCTTTATTACTAAAAATAGACAAAAAGTGCTAGACATCAAACTTGTCTGAAATTTTATTAAGGAGAGGTTATTGACTGGAAAGTGTCCGAAGACCATTCCTTCTCTGACCATCGTTATCTCCAGTATGAAGTGGATACAAAATCCACTAGCAAACCATCCTTCAGAAATAGGAAGAATACTGATTGGGATTGCTTTTGGTAATTCATTACCGGTATCAGTTCTAAACCCACATGTTCTAGTATAGCTTAATTTCTGTTGCTTTTAACAAAGCCATGTAAGGTGCATGTCCTATCAGCAGGCCTATGTTTTGGGTGTCCTCAGAGGCGCCCAGGCTACGCAAAGTAATATGTTCTAGTCCTTCCATCCCGAGCTATCTAATACGACCAGATGGTTCATGGACTATGTGTAGTGAGGAATCCCTGAAGCTACTACTAGAAACTCATTTCTCGGAGTGTTCCTCGATAAATAGGGGTGTAGATCCCGTAAATCAAATAGTAAATAGGTGGAATAGCCTATGAGCAATAAACAGTTTTAAGCCATACCCTGGCTGGAAGTTATCTTCAAAGGCAGCTTAGAACTCCGTCACATTCCTAGGAAATGGACTGATGTAAAAGTAATATTTATACCTAAGGCGGAAAAAAGCTCACACTGCTATCCCAAAGACTATAGGCCTATAAGCTTATCCTCTCTTCTGTTAAAATCACTGGAAAGACCGATAGAGGCTTACATTAGAGGCTCCATCAAGCCGGGCGAGCTTTCGGGATCTCAACACGCATACTGTAAGGGATGATCGGTGGAAACGGCTCACCACTCCTTTATTAGCCACTAATTCCACTCGTATTTTCTGTAAAATCACGAATCGAAATCGTATAGAACGAACATTAAAAATATTTATAAATACAGAATGGTGTCGATTATACAGCTCGCCGGATTAACTGCGGAGAGAGTTTTATTCGGATTTGACATTTGACGTATTATTGAATACGTCGAATCCGCACGTGAATCACACCATACAAAAATGTTATTCCAAATTTGCATCAAATTTACTGCGGATGTAAGACGTATTAGTGTATATTTTTACAATGGGGACGAATAAAATGTAAGTTTAATTACTTTTGATTTATTTTACCAATATTTAGTTAATTATACACAAAATAAAATTAAAATTAAAAATTATAATTGAAATTTAATGACATAAATTTGTTTACAGGAAACTTACAACAAACCGGGTTCAATTTAAACAAATGGTCCGAATGATGAAGGAGCATCCCGACATTGCAGAAAACCTAACGAAAGGAACTGTAGAGGCCGTTCAAATATGATTGCAAACAATTCGCTGGGACCACCGATCAAACAAATTGTTGAATGAAAAAAGGTTAGAAGATTTGCATTAGTCAAAAAGATGTTTTAATTTTTAATTTCAGGTTTGGAATGATTTTAAATCTTCCTTAAGGGAAAATTTATCTCAGAGTAGACGCGATCATTCAACAATAACGTTCAGTTCTTTGGACGAAGAGGTGATTCAACTCTTATGCCTTCGGGATTGTGTCGAAGGGGTCGCTAATAAATGCTAATAAATTCGGGGTTCCTCGGAAGCGGACTTGTAATCCTGACGACGCCAGTAAAAATCCTACACAAGAAAATATACAAACACCGAAATTCAAGATTCACCATTACGTGAAGAAAAGGCCGATACAGAAGCAGAATCAAATCAAATAAGGGGCCCCAAACAATTGAGGCTTTGAGAAGAGCAAGTTAATATCCAGGAACAATTATACAACAACATTAAAGAATTTACTAAAAATCAAAATGAAAGGTCTGGGGATGGAAATTTAAACCAAAATATGTATAGGGCACTTGATAACATAAATGATCGTCAAAAACTACTAAAAGAAATTATCGAAGCTTTATAAGAAGAAAATAAGAGGCATCATTTAAAAATGGAGCAGCTATTAGAAAAAAATAAATTAAAACCACAAATTTTAGAAATAGAGTTGAAAAAACCGAATTAGTTAGGTATAAGTATTTTAAACATTATATTGTGATAATAGCCATGAAGGCTGACCAATTTTGTTATTTATAAAAGTCATGAAGGCTCAACTAACTATGTCATTTACAATAAGTCATGAAGGCGAATATTTTTTGTGGTTTAATCCAACCATGGAGGTTGACTAATCTTGAATTTTTATAATGAATAAACCATCAGCCTAAAAGTTCAACAAAATTTGGTTTCGAAATTCATTCGTCTCTGTAGCATACCTTCGGTCTTCTTGGGATTGGATTTCATCTTCGGGTTCGGTTGTTTCATCGCCGTCTTCAAATGGTTCTCCAGTTGGCTCATCATAATTTGGGACATTAAAATGAATTCTCCTTACATTTGAGAGAAGAATGGATCCTTACATTTGAGAGAAGAATCATGCGTGTGATTTACGGCCCAAAACACGGAAAAGATGGTGCATACCGAGCCCTTTGCAATATCGAAATCAGAGATCTGATGAAGATCTCCGATATTGTACATGAAATAAGATCGCAGCAAGTACGCTGACTTGGTGACGTTCTACGTGCTGATCCGGAACGAATTGTCCAGCGATCTCTGAAAGGAGAGCCACCATATGGTAGGCGCAGAGGTCGTTGCAGGCGAAGATGGTTCCACGATGTAGAGAACGAGTTAGCTTCTTCAGATTGTCTTAGACAGTATGAAGACCATGCTCAGGATCGAAACCGTTGGAGCCAAATAGTTGACTCATTAAGGGGCCAGCAATGGCCTTTAAAAAACTGATTATTATTATTATTAATAAAATGAATTCTAATGATATGCAGAGCAGCTGCTACATTAATAATTTTAACAGCTTTATCAGGTGAGTAGTGTAAATGTCTGGCTACTCCGAGGAGCCATCTACACCAATTTTTCCAATGCCAGCACTGTGGCATTTGTTAAAGCGGCTTTTGGAAGTATTCCTCGGGATTTTTGAACGGATTAATAACCCAAGGTAAGAGGGGCTAACCAGCGTCAGCTTTTAAAAACAAATATAACGATTAACACGATGAACAATTTTTAAGGTGAAAATGCATCCTTACCGAGTAATTTCTGGTTTCTATCCCGATTATTATAAATCTTTTTAAAGTATTCGGAAGCATTGCTGTTCCGCCAAATAAAAGAATCGAGGTTACCTCCAGGAAGTTCTTACAATCATGGTATTCAAACTAAAAAATCCCTTGCGTTTGTAAAAAGGTCAGTTTTGTCACCTGCTGGCGTAGCAATTTTAATGTGCGTGCCATCAACACACATAACAACCCCAGAAATTCTGCATTTTGTGAAAAAGTATAACCTTGCTTCGGTTTTTTCTTTTTCACTCATTTTTAATAATATCCGTTTTCCACATAATGTTTGTTCCAAAATATCAAACACTTCCGACAGCACAACCGAAACTGTTTTTGGCACATTGTGCCATGCCAACAAAGTAATCCTGACCGACACCGTTCTGGTATCCGCCTTCCGCCAAAAATCGTAGACACGCTGCCAATTTAAATTCTGGCGATAGTGAGGACGATTTAACCACAGGTGATAATTTAGATTTCAAATCTGAAGTTTTTTATGAATCTGAAAAAGAATGAACATTAGCTTCAACATAAAAAAAAACATATTTCCGAAAATGTTTACTGATTGGACATCTGACAACTGGAAAATGTCTTGACACATATTTCGCAGCTCCTTCCTGTTACTCGTTCCTTCGTCTAAATTTAAATACAATCCAATCGTATCCATGAGTACGTATCAAAACCACTATATTTTTGCTCTTAAACAATTATATTTTCTTAAATTGCCTAAAATACTTTATAAATGAATATGTAACCTAAATTCAATAAAAATTTGACAACTGGTGAAATTGCAGTTTCATTGCTGGTCGATAACGCAGATTTCAGGCGGATTCAATAATACAAATAATTTAAAATGCGGATTGAAGGAACTCCCTCCGCAGTCAATCCAGCGAGTTGTATAATCGACACCAATAGTTTATAATTATTACTTTCACGAATGCTATCAAAATGTTGTATATTAGCCAGGAACAAAATAATTCACACACCAATATTTAGTTTATTTTTATGCAAAATTATTTTCCTCTGTGAATCAGCAATGACTTTCTGCTATACGAAATGAATCCAATTAAAATTTGAAAAAACAAATTAAAAACTAAAACTGCCACTTATGCAATCAAACCAAATAAATATTTACTGTTCTTATGTATGGGAAAATAAAACATGACCGAAAACATATTTCATCTACATCGTCGTCATCATGTCCTCTCATACTGAGCTGCCACATGCCACTTCAGTTAATTTTTCATCTTAAGTAGTCGCGTGTTTATTGATTCCTAATTTTATTTTCATATTTCTAATTTCCAATCCCAAAAATACTATTGTGTATACTCACCATATAGTAGTTGATTGAGGGGGTGAAAAATATTTATGGCAAACAAGAAAAAATAATTTCTCACCCCATATACCCATAAAACAATAAAACTTTACCATTTTAAAGTTTTTTTTTTGTTAAAATTTTTTTAAACAAAACTTACTGTTTTATAACATTGTAGGTGGTCTTTGATTTTAAGCATATTTTTACTATTTTGTAACAAATTAATATCCTTTTTATTATTACATAAGGATCATACATTGTAATATTATAATTTTAATAATAGTTTATATTTTCTGTTTCCTAAAATATTTAACGAACTAGGAAGAATGTACATATTTAATATACTTATATGTTAGAAAGTTAAATATTACAACACCTTTGGGAGTATAGATGTTGGAAAATTTTATTTTTTTCGATTTTTCCATTTATGTATACGATGAAAATTAAGATAAAAGTTAAAAATTATATAGTTTGGTCAAAAAAGTATACAAACGAAATATTTTTTTTATTATTTTTCTTAATTAATTTTTATGATTGAGTTTTTGTTTTTATAATTTTTGCTGTTGGTTCTTAAAATGTGTTAAAAAGTAATAAAAGTTTTTCCGGAAACACAAAAAAAAAAGTATTTTGGGAAAAACAATAAGACATAAGCTTTTGTTGTGCAATCCAAAAATTGAATCAAATCGGAAGATAATAGAAAATACTAGAATACAATGAAACTGTATTTTGGCGCCACAATTCTTATTGCTTTTCTGAGACAAATAAGTTTGATTTAAGAAGAAAATTGTATTAATTAGGTGATGAGTAATTAAATTTTTTTTGTTGTGCGTTTTTGAAGTGGAATCATGTTAAAATATAACAAGACTTGGTGTCTGAAATAATATTTTTTTTCTCCGATCGTAGGAAAAAATATATCTTTCCGTTGTTTTTTCGACACGAAAAGCTCATGATTTCAGTATGTTGTATTTGTTGCTAAGCAACAAGTAATAATAGCACGATAATATTTTTTCTGGCCTAGGCCGGCAATATATTCCCGTATGGATTTTTAATTGTTTAGAAAAAGTAAAAGTACACTTATAAGGTCAAACGAATAATCAATTTTTATTTGATAAATCTATGCGAAACTAATTATGTGTTAGGTATACGAGTTTAATTTTACTTATTTGTAATATTAACGGTTATCGTATATTGTTGATATATTGCTATTAAAATCATTAACATTATTTGCATCGACTGTTTCATTATCCGTTGTATCGAAAATCTTATGAGCAACTTCAACGTTATTGATAATGGATTCATCGATATACCCTTCAGCAACAGTCGATCACTTCCATCCTCTAAATCTTTTTAAGCATGTTAAATCTGCGCCATTATCAACTAAAATTGTCGCAGATGAACGGCGGAAACAGTGCCCTGTGTATTGTTTTGCGTCTAGCAGTTTTAAAAAAGTAGCAACAATTTGTGGCAGTTTACCAAACTGATGTATGCCAACTGCTTGTTTGAAACCTTTAACCATTTGTGTATTTAAAAAAAAATGCAAAGAATTTAAATCTTTTGGACGCGAAGCTATATATTTTCTGTAATATTCTAAATAAGTTTCGTTTACGATAAATGATCGTGGTTTATTTGTCTTGTTATTTGGGATTTTAACTAAAAGTTTAGATCCCAAATCAGTAATGTCAGTAATTTCGATGCGGGCTAGTTCATCCCGTCGACAAGCACCAGCGATTCCAAAAATTAACGCAACCTACAAAAAACTATCATAATATTACATACAAAAAATATTGCAGTGTGAATTGTATTTTATCCGAAAACATATTTCAATTTAATGTGTAAATACAAATATTAATCGTTTTAAATACCTACATGCTTACTTTAGTATTAGGAACGAATCATCTGAAGCTTCCAAAAACAATTGTTGAACATATTCCATAGTTAAAATTTTAGATTTCTTCGCTTTATATCCGTCGGATTTGCGTTTCAAGAAGATACGTAATTTTTGGTATTTTGCAATATCCACATTATTTTTAACCACTACCATCGACCTGATCATTGAGTAGTTTGACCATAATGTGGTTGATTTCAATTTTGTAGATAAATCAGCGAAATACGCCAGAATGACGTTTTCCGAAATTGATTTGATTTGTTTAGATTGACGATAATCGATAAAGCGATTTCCTTCGATTTTTGCGGGAGTAAATCACATGTAGCTGAATTAGCTGCTTCCACTATATCCGACGGGGTACAAGATAAGGATAATTCGCTTTCACTGTCAATATCCTTCAAATTTCGTTCACACGTTTTTTATAATTCAAATAGGTACACAAACTTGACAACGTTTGAAAAAAAAAAACAAAATGTATTTATGTCTTATGATGTCGTGGCTAACTAAGCAATAATTTTATGTTATTTTCGATTTTTTACTTTGTTTTGATTTCTTAATATGATAATTAATGAATAATACTAAAAATTATTTTGGGTTTATATTCGTTTTAAAGTCCGAACGGAGAAAAAATCGTATGTACGATTCGGAGGAAAAGTGCATTCCTGGACTCCCGTGGTTACCAATTTCCACTATCGTCCGGGAATGCAGAACTTTTCCTCCTAACTATACAATATACAATTTTTTTTAAATATTTTCAGCTGGAATTTCAGTTAAAAAAATTAATTATGAGTAAGTTAAAATAGTCTTACTGTAAAGTATGAAATGTTTCGATACTTATATAAGATTGCGACACGCGATGGACGATCAGGGATGGGCGTTTAAGCGTAATCTATCATTTTCTACATTGACGTGTCGACAACCTGTAGATAACGTCGATAATGTAGACAATTCCTAGAGTGGTTTTGTCAATCAGTTCTAATCTAAAGCGTGAACAAATTTCTTGAGGAACAATGCGTTATTGGTGATAGTTCGTTTTATAGAATGTCCGTCAATGCATTAAAATCTCTTTTCAAAAAGAACGGAATTTAAAACTAATCGTGCTCAAATATCATGAATCTACTTCAGCGTTATGCTTTTCCATTACAAAATTGTTAAATGACTAGTTCAAGCCTCAATATATATTTCTAATTTAATTGCAAATTGGTCATTTTTAAATCAAAAAGGTTTTTTTTTAATTTAATGAGAAATATGTGAATGCCGCTAAAACATTTTTAACCTTAATCGAGGTTCGAACACTGCACAATAACATCCACGATTCCAATTCTTATGACACCGCTTACTTTAGCACCTCACCATTTCCATATATAGATTTGCTGCTATACTCATCCCTTATATTTGCCAGCTGAAGGGAGAAATTAAATAAATTAAATTAAAAATTATTTAATGCCTAAACGAGGGTTGAACTCTAGTTCATAATTCCAAATGCAACGACTCTACTTACTGGGCCACCGGCATATATAAATATGTTACTATACAAATCTTTTATGTTTGCCAATTCAATAGAGAAAATTGGAAAAAGTTTAGCAACAGGAATGGGACAATTCATTACGGTCATACTCTTATAATTGCCGAAGAAATTAAATTAAGAAAATATTGACGACGCTGACGAAAATTGAACTCGAGTCCACGAATGCAAAACCAATGACTCTGTCAACTGCACCACCGCCGAATATACATAATGTTATAGAAATCTTTCATATTTGCCAATTCAATAGAGAAAATTGAATATTTTAGCAACTGGAATGGACTATGCTTATTTGACCATCACCGTATATTTTCAAAAAATGTATGATTTGGCCAGCAATTTGGAGTTGTGGAGCCAGGTTTTTGTCACATTTTTCATAACGACGTATTTTGCTACTAATTCTTCAACTCGATTCAGCAGTAAAGTTTTGGCCATATAGCTCGTTCATACAACTCTAATTCCAAGAGAAGCAATAAATTTGCACGAGATTAATCAAATCAATGTTATCTCAAAGAGTATTTCGATGTATCGAACATTTTTGGTGTATAGTGGAAAGAGTGCTGAAGTGCAAAAGTCACACCGGCAGTTATGCCAGAAATTTTAACCGTAATAACGAAATCTATAGAGGTGGTTTGTGCAAAAATTATAAAAACTTGAAAAATTCAATTTAATCGTATGAAAACTTTATCGTCATTCGAAAGAACATTTCTTGCCATTTATTTTTTAAAGATTACTTCTTTCAAATGATGGCCGCAACAGCGATGGTCCTTTCTCAAAGTCCAATTTTTGGTGACGCGTTCGAGAATATCGAATGGTATTTGGCGAATGACACGAGTAATGTTGGCTTCCAATGCCTCAAATCTAGCTGGTTTATTCACATTGACTTTGGACTTTGCGTATAGTCCGAAAGAAAAGAGTCTAGATAAATAGCGCCGATTTCTTGGAGCAAAATGCCGTCGAGGTCGGGCTTCAATTTCAGGCAGCAAATATTCCGTTATCATGGCGCAATAACGAGTAATATTCACCCGGTAGTCTTCTTTTTTGAAGAAATATGGACGAATGATTTCACGGGCGTATAAACCACACCAAACCGTCTATATAGTAGCGTATGATCCAATACTGTAAACTGGGGTTCAAACTTTTTGATGGTATTTATATGCAACTGTAAAAACAATTGTAATGATTATCGATGATTATGACTTTCTGGTTTTCCCGTTTTATCTCACTCCACCTTTAAGCCGCTCTCCAATATAATTTTTGCGGACTTATATTTTATTATTAAGAGCAGCATTCTGTTTTTGGACGTGATCATAAAATTATTAAAATATTAAAATTATTGTGTAATCATTTTTTGTGTTTCGCATTATAATTGCTGAATAAAAACAAATTATTCACAACATATACATAATTAAAAAGGAAATTTCATCCCGAAATAAATTTAAGTCGCGGATTAGGTAAATAAATTTCTGTTTTATTTCTATTTGTTTTTTTATTCATAATCTCGATCATATTTTAAGCCACATTTCTTTCTGTGAATAGTGCCAACATACTTACGATAGAGCAACCGTACCGGCCAAAAAGTGGAGATCACCACTGGACTATTCCGCGCTTATAAAATTTTTGGAGTATATATTTATATCTTTATATACATATACATATACTCGTATATATATACCATACGATATTCACAGCCTGAACTATTGGCCTAAATAAGTTGGATTCAAGGACACTGTACGTCCGTTACCAGCCTGGAAAAATCGGATACGCGAATTTACAAGGGCATAACTGAATGCTAGCGGTAGTATAATCGAGCATGTGTCGATAATCATCGATAATCAAGATAAGTGGAATTCCTAAGTTTTATTATATTACCTAAATTGATAGTTATATAAATATATATCTAATAGTCGCTAGTAATAAGACAAAGTCTCCATTAAAGTTTAATTATTAAGTGCTATTGTACTTAAATAATAAAAAAATAAGAATGAAAATTAATTAATATAAATATATATATTAGAAGCGGTCTAAGTACCACTACCTTAATATTAAGATTATAGAAAAGAGCCGGTTCAGTTACTTATTATCTAGATATAGTTAGTAATTAAGTGTTAAATAGATATTAAAATAAATATTTGCAAAGCTACCTAATATTGTGCAATAATAATTTTGGTTCGTTAATTTAAATGTTTCAGTTTTTTTAATAATGCGGTCATGTGAAGTTTTCGTATATATGATTTTCCTTTCTTTTTGATTTATTTTATGCTAAATCTAAATTTTCGTTTGTTATAATGTGCGATACAGTGTTTGAGTGAATATAAGTGAGTGTGTAGTGACATAATTCCACGTGGGCGGGAAGCGTCAGTAACAAAAAATGAGTGCTTCATTGGGTGGTGTATGACGTCAGCGATCAAATCATCGAAGATCGTCCATTATTAAAATAATCGAGGTAAGTTAAATCCGCCATTTGTGCTATCCAACTTCAATTTTTGTTAGTTCTCAACGATGATCATGGAGAATCGTTTATGTAAGTTATCCCTTCTTGCAGCACTACAGGCTCCTTGGAATTAGTGGCAAAACCCTCCCCCACCGCTGTAACCTAGCAGGCAAATGTGCTGCAGCCACTAATAACATCATTACATATTTCAAGGAGATTTCTGATTACGCCTGTCCTATAAGTTTTTATATTTTTTTGTTGCCATTTTTTATATCTGGCAGGAATGATGAGCATTGCTATAGGCCAGACGCGTAACAACAAAAAACACTGCCAAGTAATCTACGTTATATTTTAGGTGACGTCAACCGCGTAGATTTCATGGCGTAATCTACCTCGCCCATCCCTGTAGACGATGTAGACTGAAACCACTCAGTTTGACAATATTATTTACTGTTAAGTGTAACAATCCAGGGATTTTTAATTCAACAAGATAATTAAATATTTTGTATTGAAAATCGTGATTTGATATGATTTATTTATATACTTGACGGTTTAGTACGTGCTTTAATAACACTTAATTGTTGTGATATTAAAACTTGTTACAAACAAGATACTCTATATTTTTGGCCATAATGTGTTCATTAGTGACCAAGAATATAGAAGCCAGATTGACTGGGCAAGGTCAATTTATCAAAGTTTTCAATAATAATGTGTACTGTTTTCTTTAGGTTTTCAAATTAAACTAAAAATATACAATTCGTTCATACCATTTGCATAAGGAAGTATAACATAGACCCTATCGACCATGTGGCTTAATGGAAAATGTTAGCATTGTAGAGAAAATAGAGATATAGTGGGAAATGTTGGAGAAACTCAGTCGACTTCCAATGAAAATAATAGGTTGTGACCCACAGCGACGTGGACTTGGTTTACAAGTGATACATTTTACCAAACGGATATAAATATAGCTAACTCCGTATGCATCAAATATGAGAGGATTTCCGAACCTAGTTTAAAATATTGGACTGCATTCCCATTTCTACAGTTTGATTGCATTTTGAATCATTATCAGGAGGAAGAAATGTCAAAGTTTCCTAACAGCAGGTTTCTCAACATTAGTTTTGAACTAACTTGATAGGACATAGTAGTAGTACTAATTTTCTACTTCTCAAATAGTGTCACAACTTTTATCAAAATTAATTGTTTTATTTATCACACGTAGTTCACAGTTCTTCCTCATCCCTACTGTACGCGATGACCAATGTGCCAACTTTCTTAAAAATAAAATATACCAAAAAAAAAAAAATTAAATATATCCAAAACGAAACTAATGGTGAAAATAGCATTTAATGTTTCGATTTACATGTGATATTGGGTTTTGATTTCGACCAAGTTCATTTGACTTCATATCACCGTTCGAACAATTTTATTGCAACTTGTGTTATATTCCCAAATGGATTTTGTCCAGGTATATCTATTTCTAACCACAAACCTACGGTTGTTATTGACTGACACTTAATAGTGTTTGGGTTTTGGTATTAAAACTCTATTTTAGTTCAGCCATTCCGTGCGAAATATTTTGAAATTCGGTGAGATGGATGGTCTCGAAAAAAAAAATATAATTTAAGTAAAAACTCGGTGGGGTTATAACTTTATAATTGCCAGGTCAGCCTCGAAACATCTCAAAATTAATAATTAATTAACATCTTAAAATCGACTCTTAATCGATAAATACCGTTTTTAATAATTTTTCAATGGAAAGCCAACGTGTATCAGAAATTCTAAGGATGTTTATTGGATCCAAATTGTCGTTAATTATTTTATATTATTCTTTATATTTATATACATCTTGATTTATACTTTAGGCTTGAATGAACAAACCAAACACCTATGGGTTTCCCTCAATAAAAATGTCTAGCTCTGTCGGTAGAAATGGTACCGCCAAAATGATCGAATGACATGCACATCTAATTAACATGAGATTTAAATAAAAATTTTCTAAAACTTCCCGTATATCACGGGTTTTCCAATAAGAGGTTTCATTTTGATATTACAAAAAAACGAGTATTTTTTAAGGGAAATCAATGACTGTTTATTTCATTGTAAAGAGGAAGGTATGCCATTAACATTTGAAAGCGATATCAGCCACGGCTACGCTTGCAGCGCTATATCCTTTTCATGAAATTTTCCATGACCAATTCACACATTTGCGGCTTTATGTCCGCGATATGTATGTCCTCGTTTGTGGAATGAGAATTCCAAAGATCGACGAGGAATTGACAAACCTGGGTTTTCTTCAACACTATATGGGCTAAAGCAGCAATATTCTCAGTTGTTCTTGAGCGACGCACATGGTTTCAATGCTTTAGTTTTGCGAACTGTGACTGCAAAATTTTCACCATTTTTGTACTGAGCTTTCACAATTTCAATGCGTTGTTGAAGCGTGTATCGTATCATTTTTACTTGTGAAATGTCAAAAAATGACAGATGCCCAAATAGCAGGCTATTCAAAATGAAACTTCTTATTGGAAAACCCTATACAATACAATTGATTGTGCATCGCATGATGACAGATCGGATAATTCCAAATATGTTGAAATTAATTTGCCGTGATGTTTAGAAACATATATAATGGCCATCCTCAAATATTTGGTAACGCACATATCGTACTAAACGTGGAATCACCAACATCAATTTGTAAGTCCGTACAAAAATCATCACTGGCATCAATTGCCACTTAAAATTAATTATATCGCACAAATGTCCCGTAGGCAAAATTTATTGATGGCAGGCAACATAAAAGTGCTTCCAAATCATTAATTGATTGGTTTTGTTTTGGATAACTAATAGTGCGTTGACGACGATCACTGATTGGTTTTCTTGCCGAAATATGGGCATACTACTCGCATGTCTACCTAATATAATTTTTTTTTGTAAAGAAAGTATTTTTTCACTACTTGCATGATAGTTTATGTTTGTGGTTCTCCATACGTACAATCCAAATCCTATATTTCTTATTTTTTCATATGACGTATGATTAATAATAAAATAGATTGTTATTGCATAACAGATCCACGTCTTAAAACGCCTTAAGTTTGAAGTTGTTTCTTCGAGTAACCTACTGTGATGGCAATGGTGGAAATGAGTTAAAATAATTCATCTGGTAATCAAATCAAACATAAATCAACTGTAGGGCGGTTTGAAGCCGGAAGTAAAAATTAATTCGAATATATCGGAAATGATTATCAGCTAATAACATGGAAGGGCATAAACAACTTTAAACTAATCAAACTACTCGATATTATAGAAAAATACTGTACTAAATTTTACTGATCCCGATATTTCGCGCTTGACCAACCCAGAATTATTTGATTAACTTTCATAAAACTAATTTTGATAGATATCGTGAAATGCATAGATGCTCTAAATAAAAAACTTGATGAGCAGGCTGAGACCAATAAACTCATATTTGAACAGTTGAGAAACTTGTCATCATCGTTACCCAACACGACTAGAAAATAAAAATAAAAATGGAAAAAAATTTAAATGTGACTTTCAATATGGTGGCTCACCAACATACTGGCCAACAGATTTAAACAAAACACCGGATCTTATAAACTTTTATGTGAAAAAAGGTATATCAGATAACTATATTCGATGGTAAAATAATGAAGAGCTTATATCGGACCACTCCTCTTGATATTATGACGGTCAGTGAAACAATAATTGAAAAAGAAATCACAGCGAGACTGTCCCATAAGAATACTAATTGGAAAAAATTTCGAGAATTATTAGAACATCAAGATTATACAGACGTTCCAAAACAAAGCACTCCGGAATATTGTAAATGCTCCATGGTACATTAGAAATGAAGACCTCCACCGAGATTTAAAGATGGAATACATCGATGAAGTTATTACGTATCATCAGTGTTGCCATATCATTTTAACCGGAAACCTGTTGATTTCGCAAAAAAATGTAAATGTTTTTGAGTAAAACAAATGTCGATATGGGATTTAAAAAAAAACTGACAAAGTTTCAAAATGTGTAAGAAAACCACTCTTGTAGAAACGTATTCTCTACATATGGTTGAAAATTTGGTATATAGTTGAAAATTTGAGAAATTGAAGTGGTTTGTTTTCTAATTAAATTGGCCGGAGCTATAGTTCAACTGATTTTGGAAACTCATTATTAAAGTCACATTTATTTAGAAATGTTCAACATAAATCGCTATTAAAATGTAACCAACATCTTCAAGTGAAGCCGAAATTTTCGCTCCTAAATAAATATTATTTAAATTTTTAATAAATTGATTGGTTTTTGAGATAGGTGACACAATTTTTTTTTCAATTTTTCAATTGAAACAAATTCATGTTCAATAAAACAGTTGAAAATTGTTAAATACATCGAGATGTTCCTCTTTGCATAATATGGACTTGTGGTTCCTGGCTTTGAAATATTTTTAATCGATTTAATTTATAAATCAGGCCTAAAATATGTTTTAAAAATTATAACAAAAGTTCAAATTGGGGATTATTTAAAGTGTTGATAATTTTTTTGCGAAAAATGCTGCTTCTGGATATCTTCGTCTATAAAGAATAATTTAAGAACATCCAATTGACTAAATATAGTTGGTTAACTGTTACTTTTTAATGGAAACCACCGGGATTGGGACGGAGGCATTTTACGAGTTTAAAATAGCTTAAGACTGTGCAAATAAATCAATTCTTCTTGGACTATTTTGAATAACTGAATAATACACAAAAAAATTTCACGGACTATACATAGGGATAACAAAATGAACTTTTGATTATCATTACATTTCATTTCTATACAAAATTTCATTCTATAATTCCGAAAATGGTTTAAAATAACCCAAAATAACTTAAATGAAACATATATTTAAAAACTGATTCATTTTGTGATGAAAAAACTGGAATTTTATCAAAATAACTGGAAAACTGATCATCATCACAAAAAACTGTGATTTACATGAAAAACTGTCGATATGGCAACACTGCGTATCATGCTCTGAAGCATTATTTACGGCTCCGACAGCACGAAAACATTGTGATATGCAATATGCGGACCAAACCAATTGATCTAGTGAATTATGTTCCATTCATTTAATCATTCAAATTACTATTATAGGAAATATTTATATAAATAAATATTTTTAATTTCTGGGACTAGCCGTTGGGCTATATCCAAACAACTGTTAGAATATAGTCAGGTGTAATATTATATAAATATTTAAAAAAAACAAAACAAAAAAATAAGAAACTTTCAAAAACTAAAATGAACCCTCAATTTCAACTTATTGAACTTCATTTTAAAAGCATCCCCATCACCATACGATTTTTCGAAGTATTGGATTGCACTGAAATTCAAATACATAAATGTTGAATTGTAAATATTATCTTATTCGCAATATAAAAGTAAACACACTGCTAACTACTTAATTTCAGGATTAACCTAGCCGGCCTTCATAATCTATAACAACAAAACCTATGGTGGCAGATCACTTGACTTGTGGTGAATAACCAAAAGGTTTTGGGTTTGTTTGAAACGGTCGCTGTAATAATTGAAATCTGAAATTTTTTAAATTACATTTTTTAATGAAAAACTAGAATTTCAGTGATAATTATATAAATCGTTAATTAAGATTCTACATACTTAAATCTAAATTCTTACAATAGTAAGTTATTTTTGTCACAAATGTACGGTAAACATTGACGTAATGTTCAAAATAGGTAACAATTTATCTAAAAGCTCAGAATTTTAAATTATGTTTGTCACAATTATTTCGTCAATCACAGCATGGAAAATAACTAAGTAGATGATATGAACAAACATAAACTTAGTTAAATCTGCACGTAATAGGTTTGGTTTTAAACTAAAATGCCGATTCTCTTCATTTAACAATTTACAATTTTTTAACACAACTCGCATTAGGAGATTCGGTTTAACTCCTATGAGCATTTTATTTCGTTTTTGAATTTGCAATAAACCATCAGGAGAGAAGCCAAGCTAAACTACCGCTCGATGAACTATAACTCTATGGAGGTATTTTGTACATCATACGTTTACATAAAATTTTTGTCAAATGTTTAGGTATTGCCGAAAAAAATAATTTTGAAAAAGAATACAATTTTTCCGTGTTCAATTGTATTACATATGTATACTCCCACTTATCCCTTTCTTCTTTCCACAAATCCCAATTAGTTTGAGTCATCGTGCTCTTATCCAAAATGCTCCTCTTTTGATACGAGTAAAATTGGTACTACTGTATGGGTGTGAAACCTGGAAGCACACACCGAAGATATCAAGAAAATTACAGAAGTAGGTATTTGTGAACAAATACTTAAAAGGAAATCTAAAATCCTTCTGCCACACCCAATATTAACGAAACCCTTTCACAGACGAACATAATAAATAGTCATCGAAACTGAAATAAGAAAGCGAAAGGTTGGTTGCTCACGAATGTCGTAGGACCCGAAATGGGAAAGTAGAAAGACATCGAACTACAAAAAACTAAAAATGGTTAAATGCATTTTATTATTAATTTAAAAGGTTTCGCGATACTTCACAGATAATTAATCAGACACAATTTTGCACATCTATTGATAAATTGACTTTTCATTTAACCCTTTTTTTTGGTTTGTTATAAATTTGATTTAATTAAAAAATATCTACTCACTATACACAATAATTGGAAAAATGCATTTCTAGTGTGTCCAGGCAGTTGTCCAAAGCAACCAAAACATGTCTATATATGGATGTACATAATTTAATCAAAAACTGTATGTGCATATGTAATAAACATTTTTTTGTTGTTGGTATAATGCATCCGAGAAATGCATTTTATTTACTATTGTTGTTGTAAAATGCAAATTATATGCAATCAAGCAAACAGATGGATTTCGATTTAAATTAATTAAAAAACAAAAATTCGACACCTATCATTCAACCGAATGTATGTACGTATGTATGTACGGACACAGGAATATGTGAAGAGTATTTATATTTGTTGTTAAGTAAAATTTATGGTAAAATATAGTAAAATCAACCCTATTTGGCGATACATACTCGTACATATATCTATGTATAATATATAAAATTGCAATTTATAGAGATGCATTTGATGCATTTAAAACAATACTCAAACTCTGTTCAAACAAACATACATATAACCGAACACCCAAAACCGAATATTAAGGGGTTAGTTATTTTGGTTTGGTGTTGGACCCAAACTAAAAAATTTATCAGATTTTATTCATTAATTCAACGAGCACGTGTTGACTGTATATAGAAAAATGTACAAAAAAAAACATATCCCTAGCATATTTCTCGGCTGTCGCACCAAATGCAATTATCATAAAAGTATTTTGTTGCAGGTTTTTTTTTTGCGATACGTATTAAATTCTAAACGATTTAAAATTTTATCGAAATTCTTTAAATTTAATTGGAATGTCATTCGCTCGTCAATTTCTAATCCAAATAATCGGTATAATAATTTCCAATCGATTTGACTGACCATAAATAAATAACAAAAATATCGCAGTACTTTGGTTTTGTTGCGTGACACGCGACTCGTATCAAAACTTTTAAGCAAATCTTGGCTTTTCAATTTTTAAATACAATACCGTATTGTCTTACTGGTGTCTGCTATAGTTTATATAGACCAACAAAAAAAAACGAACTAAACTAATAGTTCTGTTATCATTCAGTTCGATTTTTCATTTAGAAAAATCATTCAATTTATCTCCATTCATGTATACATGGATATGCACATACTCGTATGTTCCAGTTTTTTGCTTCAACTATACCTGATTTCAAAAGGAAATACAACAAAAAAAAATCTTTCAACAGACCACAATATAATAAATTATACATTCCGTTCAATGACATGAAATTACATAATACATAGAACCAAACAATAAAACTGCAAACGAGAACATCTTTCTCCTTATTTTTCGAATTGAAATCATTAAATCACCATCATCGTGATGCATCTTTTCTACATATGAGGATGGTTATGGAATATAAGGACAAACGGAAATTTTTTCTTTGTTCACCAAAATCTTTATTGTCGATTTTTTTTTCTTCTGTTAGATTTACATTTATTGTCGCCGTCTTGAAGTGAAATGACCTCGAAGGAAATTAATATTTCTACTGTGACAAATATAAAAAAAAAAATATGAAAAGGTGATATAAAAGGGTTGAAACCCTTCTTATTTAAATATCGGTTTAAAGATTAAGGGATGTCCGTTAAGATTATTTTTTTGTTAACAGAAATTTATTTTTAATGAGCAGTGTAGATTCAACAGATAACTCTATTAATTCGTAATCACTATCAAATAAAATCGTGTGCGAGATATTTAACAATTTAAAATATTCTAGATGATTCCACAGTGAAATCTTCTAGATTATTTTTAATTTGGGTTTTGGTTTTCTAAAATAACCAAACCACACAATTCTTAGTGTGGTTTGGTATTTTGTACAATAGATTTGTACCACACATTCGCATACCTCATAGTGCCACAATTCTTAAACTATTTTTTATTGGGACCCAATTTTGTTAGAGAAAATTTTTTGGAACCCAAACCTAACTCTAACAGTGCAATTTTGACGTTAAGGTTTTTATTGATATTCTGATGGTAGTGGTCTTTAAATTATATCATGCAAACTCTCCAAAGACTGTGGAAGCTTTCAAATTGTCTGTTTTGACACTAGTTGAATAATTTATTTCAAAAATTTCAAACTTTAATTCTTAAACACCATCAAATTTGTCGGTCTACCTAAGACAATTTTTTAAGACTAGTTTTTAATCAGTGACTGTGCGTCAGAAGTGGGGTGCTAAACTTAAATATTCTTTTAAATTTTGACATACTGGCAAATTTGATTATAGATCCTTACCAAAGCTTCAGAATTTCTCAAGTCACCGAAAATCAAAATTTGAAAATAAACTCCAAACTACGATAAGTATCACAAGTTATAAAATTCGTTAAACCATAACGATTTTTGACATTTCAAAAGAAGAAAAATGGAAAAAAATTCCAATTTTTGAATTTTAAATTTCACATTTTGTGAAATTCGGGATTCTAAAGTATTCAAATTATAAACTATGTACTCGTATGTATGTTTATTGAAATTCAAATTTTCCAAATGTATATGTTTATATCTGTATTTGCAGTTTGAAGTTTTAAACTTAGAATTGTAGAATTAATTACCATGAAATTTGAATTTTAAAAACCTCTATAACCCTTCAAAATAACAAATTTTTTAAAATGTACTAACTTATATGTCGATTAATTCAGGTTAGAAATCATCAAATTACGTCGACATTTAATATTTGATAAAATCAAAAATTGTACATTAGTTAAAATTAAAAGTACCGAGCTAAATAACACAGTGGTTAAAGCTTTGAAGTTTGGATCGGGAGGCACCGGGTTCGATTCCCAATAAATACAGGGTGTTATTCTTCATCCTTGATTTCGATCAGGATGATGATGAACACATCCTTGACCCTCTGTTGCAGTACAGCAGTCAGTACATGGAATTGAGCTTTGCAATGTGTAGATGGAGAATTAAAACTCATACCTGTAGCCGTTATAAAGATGTGGTATCATAACGAACCGTCAGCGGGTGCTGAAGCAGCCACTCTAAACTAACTAACTAACTAAAATTAAAATTTAAAATTCAAAATTATAAAATTCTCTTAAGAAAATAATTCGATTTGTTCAGAAAAATAAATACAATTTAAATCCTAAATTTCTGTTGAATTCCACTTTAATTATGATTTATTATTTTATACTTCCAAAATTCGGTTCACAAATCAATAATTCAATTTGATATTTAGAACTCAGAAATGGAAAATTTAGATTTAACAGAATTTCCCACAATATGTGTTCAAAATTAAAAATATATTTCTACATTACATCGAAATTGAAAGAAAAACTATTTTTAAATTTCCAATTCTTAATTTTAAACGTAACGTGTAAAAAATAAAAATCAACAGCAAAATTGTGGGTTTAGAAAATTTGAATATAATTCATATTTAAAATTTGTAATGCTCATAAACCAGGACTGCCTTCGAGACTACATTATCGGAAATCTTGGAGGATAAAACTTCCCGACTCCGTTCAAGAACAGTGGAACATCATCAAAACGGCGGTAACCGACACCTCAACGTCCACTATAGGCCGAACTCTGAGAATGGCATGAACAACAAGCGCTCAACATCCAAAATTCTAGCCTGAGAGGTAGATGTCGCTGCATAAGAGAACTAGCTACCGACTTTCATCCGCATAGCAGCGCTATTCGAAATGAATCCAGTGAATTATTGATGGACACTAAAACCATCCTCGAATTGTGGCGGAGACATATTTCCTCACTTCCGTTCAACAACCTCTCTTACTTCAACTATCGATATTAGTGTGGAACGTGGTATCGCTGATGAAAAATTACAAGAGGTCTGGTGAGGATGGTATCTGCAACGAAATTCTCAAATATGGAGGCTAATCAATATTTGGTTTACAGAAGACATCCCGGAAGAGTGGAAGACAGCTCTTATCTGTTCGCTTCCTAAAATGGGAGACCGGTTAAACTGCAACAACTACCGCGGTATAGCTTTGCTGAATACAGACTTCAAGGTTTTGACCAAAGTAGTCGCGGCAAAGTTATCAACATACACCGAGAGGATCTTGGATGATTATCAATGTATCATTAGAATATGACATTCGTCAGCTTCCCAGTTATTAGCGTACGCTGATAACATTTATTTGCATTCTGGGTCGCAATATATCATCTCCATCAAAGAAGTTCTCCTTCCATTGGAAATGACAGCCCAACAAATTGGCTTCCAGATCAATGAAGCGAAGACCAAATATGTGGTGATTGCCAGAAGGCAGCCAGGCTACAGAACATTTTACGCCAACATTAAGGTCTTCAAGTCTCCCCACATATCGCGCAAAGTGAAACTGGTCAACTATAAAGCGCTGACCTCGCGATGGACCACCTATCCAGTGGATGGACGACGTCGAGGGGGGCCTGATAGCACTCGGTCTTCGTGCCAGGCGTTCTCTTGCAATGGATCGATCTATTTGGAGGAGCATCGTTGAGGCGGCCAAATCCCTCCATGGGATGTAGCGCCAGTGAAGTAGAAGAAAAATGCTCATAAACATAAAAGTATTCTTTTTCTTAATTTCTGGAACTATTTAAATTTTACATGGCGAATAAACAACGAATATGAAACAGTTATTTCTGGTGGTTTGTCAGATGTTTTCTTGGTTTTAAAAAATCTTTATTTCACAAATCTTTAAGAAATTTGGTTGTTTCGTAAAATTACTTGTAGTAAAATTATATTCCTGTCTACAATAAGTAAACCTCGTATCAGTCAATTTCAAATACTTCACCATGTTACGAAAAAAATTTTCGCCAGGTTAGAATTTTGGAACGCATATATTAAAAATTGGAAGATTTTACGCGCCTCAAATTCCAATCATAGGCGACCATTTTTAAGGTTGCGACTCATACTTTGAAAATGCTGCTTTCATGAATCGGTGAATAATCACGAACATGGTATCAACTAATTTTGAAAACTTGGTTTTTATATTTTCGAGAAATCTGTTTTTCGGTCTCTTTGACGATTACCGATGTCACGTACATGATCACTAACGTCAATTACATATACGAGTACAACACTTTTATAATCTGGATATATTGACCGTATACCGAAATATTCAATATGTACCACAAATGTCTACCAAAAAAATTATTAAAAATCGGGTTAAGACCAGGCGAATGTGGCGGTTAATCAATTAAATTTAGCTTTAAGTGGTAAGGTTAATTGATGAGTGTTTTGAATCATTATCGAACTGATAAATAAAACTTCGACTTATCAATCTTAGCCCAGATGGCACAGTATCCTTTTCTAGTTAAAGAAAGACAGTCGAAGCGATTCATTCGTTCCGTCATTGCTACCAAGTCTCCTACCATGTTGTCACCAAAGTAACCTCATATTATGAAGTCAGGTTCCAGAAACGGAACAAAACATTTCTTTTTGACCCTAAAATTTGGAATTTTGATTCGTCGGACTAATGGAAATTTATTGAGACATTTCTGGCGGTTAGACTTTCGAAAACAATGGTATCTTCACAGCACTTCTGCCATTTAGTCCATGAACTTTGAAGCACTTTTTCACCGAAATCAATTACAATTTATTTTTCACTCACCGACAATTTCTGAGGTGCCGTCAACTCTGTGGTGAGCTTATATAAGATTCTATTGTTATCATCTCTTTCTGGTGGTAATTTGAGATCGCCCACGTCCAAGTTTGGTTGTGTTCTGCTCAGTTTGGATAATTCGCTGCAGTGTGTATTGCACGGTAAACTTAGAAATTTTGAGTTTCTTAGCAATTTAAGCACAGAATTCGATCGCCAGTTACCAGTTTTTGTCGATTTTTTTATACATCTAAAAAATTTTTTCATAAAAATTTAACTTAATTTTTATATGAAGATTTAACATCAGAAACCATTTCAAAATTCTTTTAAATCCACACAATTTAAGATATTTAAACAGAACAAACTTTATTTACACAAAACAAAAATTTAGCTTTTCAGTATTATGGTGATTTCCCGAATACTAACACATTGAAATAAATGACAATATCCACGTATCCAATATAACTAGAAATATTAGCATTTAAAAAATATTCATTAAAAAAACAATTGCGTTACCTTAATTTTAATTGAGAAAAACTTCGGCCAAAAACTTTTGGTACGTAGTGTAAATAAAGACAAAGTAGAACCTTATTTAAATAAATTATCTTCGTGCGACTATTTATTTTTTGAAACATCACATGGCTTGGAACTTCAAGCAGCATGTTATCGACATTGAGCCTCCATTTACATGAAAATATCCACCACAAAGGATTACCGAAAAATTTCAACATCTATAACATTCCTGAGTTATAGTCTTGCACGACATCTATCACAGTCACAACACACCTCACGTTATTAGAAGTGTTTTGGGTGCAGATCGACCTCAATGTTAAAATCGGTACGAATCGAAAGGTATGCACATCGCGATCATGTTGAAAACTTTAGATCAAACGAAAGCCACAACAAGGGCATCCGGTTTGAGGTTGTATTTAGTGAGCACTTTTCTGCTCGGAAGATAATCTATAGAGCCACATAAAGATCACGGCCAGACCCTCCTCGAACATTTCTGTTGTTAAAACAAGAAAGATGCTGACAGACACAGCGATAGTTTTTAATTAATCAACAAGAAACCGTCATTCATCTAGGAGCAATCGCAAATGAAATTGTTAAACATGGCGAGTGTAGCGTGGTGTGAATAATCGAAAGGAAACCGCACTTACGCACTACACAAAGAATGACTCGCCCATTGTCGATAAAGCGTTGAAAATAAACAAAAGCTGTGTAAAAGAATTACATAAAGTACACAACAGACCAAATAGGGGCTGTCATCAGAAAGCAGCAGAATAAGATTCTACCCTATTCGGCTTGCAGGCATAATTAAAAACAAAGGAGGAACTGTTGTATCTGACCTATACGATCTCACCATTACGATCTGAAATAGAGAGCAGCTATCCGAAAATTGTAAGACTTATCCCAATGATAAACTCTATGCCATCAGTGCTATCGTTAGTATGATGTTTAGAGTTGCAGCTTTATAGAAAGGAACAGGAGACAAAACTATTATAATGGACGCCACGTGCGTCAGCATCACAAATCGTAAACATGAACAAAATAAAAATTAGGATGTGCCGAACTATTTAAAGATTATTGATTTTAAATTTTATTTTAATGTCGAGTCAAATAAAAAGTGAGTATGTCAAAAAAAAGAATCAAAATGTAATTTTGTTCTGCTAAAATTGCCCACTTTTTTTACGAGACAATTTGAGCTACGCTGGTTTTTTGACATATAACGATTTTTTACGTACTATGTCGTATTCACTCACACATGTGTACATTTTCTATACATGTTTTTTTCTCGCTCAGTTTGTTTTTTCTAGCCGCTAGAAAAGTCGGATCAAAAGTCAGTGTCATAATACCATTATGAGAATAAAAGAGAATGCAATTAATTTGCAAATTGGAATCATTACGTCACGCTAAAAGTGTTGTAATTTATTCTCGAATAAATTGTGCAGTGTTAATAAATAATTCAAGTGTTTTATTGCAAAATTCCTTACGTATCCTTAGAAGAGCCCGAAATTCGAAACAGTATACAGAATTATCTGAAATTTAAAATTTCACGTCATAACTAGAACCTATCAGTCTTCCATAACATTAAAAATTTTAATTAATTGTTCAAGAATTGCGTGGATTGTCAATTTTTAGTTACAGAATACAGCACATGGAGAATGTTTAAATTTAAAATTATTGTTCATACCCAAAGATGAAGAGTATAAGATAACATTTGGCATGAGCTTATCTCACCAACATTTTTTTTTAAACAGTTTTAAAGGCCATTACTGGCCCCTTACTGAATCAACAATTTGGATCCATCGGTTTCGATCCCGAGCATGGTCTTCATACTGTCTAGGACAATCTGAAGAGGCCAAGTCGTTCTCTACACCGTGGAGCCATCGTCGCCTGCAACAACCTCTGCGCCTACCATATGGTGGCTCTTCTTTCAGAGATCGCTGCAAAATTCGTTCCGGATCAGCACTTTGAACGTGCCCGAGCGTGCGTACTCGCTGAGATCTTACTTCATGTACAATATCGGAGATCTTCATCAGATCTCTGATCTCGATATTGTACAGAGCTCGATAGGTACCATCTATTTCGCGTTTTGGGCCGTAAATCACACGCATGACTCTTCTCTCAAATGTAAGGAGCCATCTCTCGTACTCATCAGTCAGCGCCCAACTTTCACATCCAAACATAACAACGGGCCAGATCAACGCTTTGTAAAGCTTCAGCTTCACGGCACATGATAAGTGTTTAGATTTTAGCAGTGGCTTTAGAGGATACAAAGAACGACTGCCAGCTGCCAGCCGCACTTTAATATCCTCACCCACACTGTTATCGTGAGTGATAAGAGAACCCAAATATATGAACCTCCTCACTCCCTCAAACGTGTGGTGGCCACTACTAAAATCTGCATTGTCCCTGTAACCAGAGCTCAGGTATTTCGTTTTGGACTCATTAATCTGAAGTCCAACTGAAGCTGAAAACTCTACAAGCGGATCAAGTATCAAGTTCTTTCACTCCGTTGTTATTCAGTCCGCATATGTCATCTGCATATGCAAGCACTTGATTGGACAGGTGATATAAGATGTTACGCTGCGGTGTTTCAGTTTAACGAAAGATGTACTCCAACATGAGATTAAAGAGTATCGGGGACAGGGCATCACCCTGCCGAACACCCGAGTTAACTACAAAATTTTTCGATAGCCTGTTCTCAACATTAACACAGCATTGAGACTGCGTCATGGTCATCCTATATAGTCGTACCAGTTTTGTTGGCCTTCCTAGGTATTCCAGGGCAGACCACAAACTCTCTCAATTGATCGAGTCATAGGCCTGCCGGAAATCCAGAAACACCTGATGTACGGAGATGGATATCTCATAATATTTAGATAGAATCATCCGCAGCGAAAAGACCTGATCAGTGACTGATCGATTCGGACGAAATCCTCCTTGACAGTCACCAACATAGCCCTCCGCTAGAGGTGTGATTCTATCCAATACAATGTATGACAGTAACTGGTATGCTATTCAAAGGAGAGCTATACCGCGATAATTCTCACATTTCAAGCGGTCTCCCTTCTTGAAGATGGGGCATATCGCGGCCAATTTCCATTCGTCAGGCATAACTTCGATTCGCCATACTAATCGAATAAGGTCGAAAAGACAGTTCCACAAAGTATCCCCTCCGAATATCAAGAGCTCCGAATAGTGAATTCCTCATGGGATGGCTCCTCAGTGCAAATCTCCACAGTCTGTATTAGAGGTAGCTCTACAACAGTCTGTGACGCATGATGGACATCAAGCAGGTCAGTAAAGTGTCCACATGCGTCAAGTACTGCGTTGATGTTGACACAGAGGTTTCCATCTCGGTCCCGAATGGCGGTTGACGTAGGCTTGAAAGTATCGTGCAATCCAGTAATTCCTTTAAAGAAATTACGCGAACTGCGCTCATGGCTGAATTGTTGTACTTTCAGAACCTCGGCCTTCCACCATTCTCCCTTCTTCCGTCTACAAATCCACTTAGCTGCCCTTCTCGCAAGAGCAGCCTTGTTTTTCCTCGCGATTGTGAGACGTTGTTGCACTTCATTATGGGCTATATTTTGTTGCTCAACTGCAAGACGACACTCGTCATCAAACCAATCATTCTTGGGTCTGACTTTCACTATACCTAAAGTCTGTTGAGCAGCACTAACAACCGAAGTTTTCAATACCTCCCAGACAGAGTTCACGCAGTCAGACTGGTAATTTGCTTCATCAATGTTGTCGCTGACAAGATCCTGATATCGTTTCTCTTGATCTTCATTTATCAAACCTTCACAGTCGAAACGTACCATGCGTTTCGCTGTGTTCCCAGACTTGTACGGAAACTTCCATCGTAGCTTTGCAGCGACCAAATGATGATCGCTGCCTACGTATTTGGTTGCTGACCGATAAGTTCTCACATCCTGCACAACCTGAGCCCGTTCTGTAGAAACTAACACATTTTCAAATTGGTTGTCCATGTCTCTAGATGTATGTGTTTGTGAAGGAAGAATGTGCTTGCTACTCTTAGATCATGAGCAATTGCAAAGTACATCATTCTCTCACCATTATCGGTCGCAGTTTCGTGTCGGGAGTACGGACCGATGTTTTCACACGAGTCGGTCTGATTTATGCCAGCTCTAGCATTAAAGACCCCATTACCATTCTAACATCGTGTTCTGGTATAGATCCCATCAGATCGTCCAAGTCATTGTAAAATGAGTCTTTATCTTGGGGCTGGCTGACTTCTGTGGGCGCATGTACACAAATTATCGACAGGTTGGCTAACTATATGCGCAAGTGAAGCTTACACAATCGGTTAATGACTGCTTGGAAATCCAAAACAGCGTTCTTTACCTGCGGCCCAATCCTTTTTTAGGCTAGCGAGTTTCTTGAAGAGCAACGAGTTCCAGCCGATACTCACGTGATTGCACGTGATTAGGCCCTCTAACGCTCCTGGTTTTCTAAGTGATTGCACGTTCTACGTGCCGATCCTAAATTTCGTATTTGTTTTGACGTTATCCATTTTTCTTTTTGTTGACTTAAACAAAAATAAACACTTTATTTTTTTACGGATGCGGGTCGTCACCCTAGCGATCCAACCGTTTAGTTGCCTCCTACGACAAGCAAAGGATATTGTGGTGGTATTCTTGGAAAACATGTTCGTGCAATTTAGATTTACGAGACATGTGAGTGCCTCCCGACCACAGGGGCCAATTTCATTACAAAAATGTTTAATCCTCGAATTCAGAGAGCTTCTGTTTTTAGAATCATGAATGAATGGGACTAGCACGATAGTGAATACTATGAAATAAGCTGCTCAGCTATTTGTAAATATTTAATCATGTACGTATGCCAACAACAAAAATATTTTTGTGATTAATCCCATAATTTAGCGATACGTTATGCTATGTAATAATTCCTTAAGGCAATTTAAAAATATGTATTTTTAAATATAAATAACATAATACGTCTTGTACAAAAAAAAAACATAAAAATTCTACTTAACTACGGCTACGATACAATATAATAGTAATGTTGATATAATTCAACATTTTGCTACTCTTATTTCGCAATTGTGAAATCAATTTTCGTTCACCACAATCGCTCATCCTTTCACCGGAATGTGATTTTTTTTTTCGACGAAGTTTTATCCGTAAACACAAATGTTTTGTTATCAATTTGAACAAAAATATTAAAAATTTGAATGTTATTTATTTTGAGTTGTATATTATGTTATACAAAGTACACAATATGATACTCATCCTGAATCCTGTGTTGTGTTTTTTTATTCACCAACGAAATTTTTTGTATATTCTCAGCATTTTCGCCAACCATGCCCTTGTTTCCCAACATTGTGAGGGGGTGGGGTTCGCGATTTGTACAAACGCAATGTTTCGTGTCATCCTCCTAGCCATACCTATACTGGCAAATTGTATTATATATTTGACTTTTCCATCACACAAGGATATTCAAAAAAGGGTGAATAATTTCAATGTACAATCTGTTGTTATACGCGTATAATTTCGTGATATTTAAAAAAAAAATTCTTCGTCAGAATTATAATTTTAAAATGATCCAAACATATACAATTCAATAACCGACAGATACCATAAGCATAACAAGATATTAAATTTCATTCTCTCGTACATTTATATCAATTAAATTAACTTTAAAAATAAAAAATCTATATATTCGAAATAAAATAAATAAATATTTGTTATTAAATTCATTGTTTTTTTTTTGTTCGTAATAATTGAAAAAATAAAAAATGTTATATTTGGGATTTCAATGTTAAATAGCCTCAAGAGGATCAATGTGGATTCAGTATCAATTTTCCAATTTACTATTTTTTGCCATGTTGTTCGCTAATGGATGCGAAGTGGATTTGTTTATGTTTGCAACATAAAAATATATAAAAATTATTCGTTCATGTTTATTTTTTAAACTAAAATTTAGGTAAGTACATATGAAACTGGAAAAAATCTATTTTGTTGTTAATAATTTATTAAATAAATTTTAATATTTTTACGCTATTTCAAACCTAACTAAGTTATCGTAAATCCCTAACCCAACCTAACCTAGAATTCCCGCAGATAAAATAATAAACAATCAAAATTATTATTTCAAAAATTTAATCGATTTAATTTGTTGTTAATTTGTGCCTTGAAGTGCTGTTTCTTAATATTGTTTTAAGTGAAAACACTTCATTTTAATTTTTAAACTTTATATTTAAATATTAATGTAAATTTTGTATTTGTATTATATTTTTTTATTACATGTAGTATGTTAGAAATTGAGATGATTTTATGAATAACAATATCATATGACTGATTAAAAAATTAAAATATAATTTAGGATTTTTATTATTGAATTTTTGTTTTTTGTTGATATGTTAAATTAACATTTGTCCATTTCGCATAATACGATTTTCGTTATATAAAGACGGATTCTGCATTTATTCAGCGTCGCTACAGTACTGCCCTTGCAGTAAGATTCCCACGCGTTCATTTATTTTGTTGGAATATCAAATGTGACATATTTTACAGGATTATTCGTCGACCAAATATACCATATGCTGGTTTGAGGCGATCAATTGAGATGGATTGCTGTGTCACGTTAACGTCAACTATGAAAGTGTTCGTAAGGAGAAGTTAGGATTGTTTGAGTTCTGTCGACACGAACAAAAACAAACTCACAATTATCTAAGTTTTTGGGAATAAAAATGTTGGACTGAGTCGATTTACCAGTATCGGCCGGGATTAAATGTTGCATCTTTGTACGAAGCTGGGCCTGAACATATTTCGCCAGGTAGTTTGAGGCTCTAGCCGTACACTAGGTCCGCTGGGCTGCATTTAAGGTCCTCTTTGACACATGCTCTTATGTCCAGTAAAATTATGGGTAACTCGGAGCTCCAATACTTGGTATTACCTCGAGCTCTAAGCGTAGTTTTTAATGATTTGTGAAAGCGCTCTACCATTCCATTTGCTTGAGGACGGTAGGTGGTGGTGCGAAATCTATGTGAATCTAGAGTTTTTGTTAACTCGGAGAAAAGTTTTGACTCAAATTGGTTGCCTTGATCTGTCGTAATTTCAAGGGGAACGAAAAACCTTGATACATACTTGATAGCGGTAATATCTGGAATGGGATATGCCTCAGGCAAACGAGTACTATCAACGATAGTGAATATATAATGATTTCCATGAAGATGGTGGTAGCGGACCAACTAAATCCATGTGGATGTGTTGAAACCGAGTTTCCGGGATTTTAAATTTGCCATGTTGTGATTTTGTGTGTTGAATGATTTTTGATTTTTGGCATGACAAACTGTTTGTTACCCAATTTTTAACGTCTAGATTCAATTTTGGCCAAAGTAACGAGTGGAGAGAAGTTTCCGCGAAGCGCGAATTCCCGGATGCGAAAGACCATCAGTGAATGGAAAACTACACATCGTATTGGTTGAGGAAGGTATACGCGATGGTTGCCAGAAGAAATTTCGCAGTATAAATCGTAGCCAACGAATTGAACAAGTTCAAGTTTATACTGTACGGAATACATGTAGTATTTTAGAAATTGAGATGATTAACAATAACAATAGCTTATGACTGATTAAAAAATTAAAAGTAAAATTAAATTTAGGATTTTTATGATCCAATCTAGTACTGAATTTTCGTTTTTGTTCCATTGGTCCATTTCGCATGGTACGATTTTCGTTATATAGACATTCTGCGGATTCTGCATTTATTCCGAAGTTAACTCACAACTCATCTCTGGAAAATTATAAAATTGATTCTTGCAACTCACCCGTCCTGATAAAATATGTACTTGATTTTTCCAAAGAAGATTATTAACGTTATGCAACAAATCAACCCTGTTACAATTCTTCTCTTAAACAAACGTTTTTTGTTTTCAATAAATTCACTTTTCCAATATAATTCAAACTAAATAGTATAGTATACAAAACTCTTACCATCGTCAACGATAACATTGCTAGTTTGTGATGACTTTAGCTTTTGATTGCTAAATGTTATTTCCTGTTGCTCCATCATATTCTTGATAACTTTCTCATATGATTTTTAATAAAATCATCGAGAATTGTTGAAAATCATGGCCAAAAAAAAAAATCAGTGCAAATTTATATCTCACTTTTGCAACACCAAGTTATTCTACACAAACACAAAAATGTTCATCTGGTTATCGAAGTTAAGTTAGTTCAATCTAAAATATCCATTTCGATAAAATGAGTGTGTACACATTTTTTTTCTGCTGCTTCACATAAAATTTGCATTTTAATGTTCAATTTGCTATATTGCATGTACATAGAATTTTCAATTCTATTTTTTTGTGTATAGGTACTATAGACATGTTATATTATTATCGGTTATCAGTTTAAATAAACAAAGTTTTTTTTTTTTTTTGCTTCTGTGTATCAAAAAAAGTGCAAATCGATGTTATTTTTATTTAATTTAATTTATTTTAAACGATTATTTATTTATTCAGTTTTTTTATTTTAAATTAAATTGAATTGAATTAAAACGATTTAATTTGTATATTATGCTAAACAAACACGGAACTAAGGTGTTTATAGACTATGTATAAAATGTGTCCATTAAACATAATTGATTTAATTTACTAAATGTGATATGGATGGATATATTGAGATTTCTTTAGAATATCAACAAACTATCGACATAATTTGAAAGTTTCTCAAATATTTAAACGCGGATGTAATGAATATCGGTCTACCTCTAATTGATAACCTCTCAATTTCTTAAACAATAAAATTTTTCAGTTGATTTAAGGCGCTTTTATGGATGTGTTCATTTGTTTGTTCTGTTTTTTTAAATCAATAGATTCCGCAAAAGTGACGTTTTTTTCTTCTGCAATTTTTTCATCAAAGTTGGCTCAACGTAGAGAAAACGAAACAGTATGAGATGAATTAAAGAGACAATTGTCATTCGAATACGATTGAAATTTGTTTTATTTTATGAAAAATATCATCAAATTCAGGCAAGTGAAATAGTTTTGTTATAACTTATTATATTGTTTATTAAATAATATTGTTGTTATTTGTAAAATTCTTGTTAGAAAGCCAGCTCATTGAGTATATTAAACAGGGGGTGATTTTATAATTTTAATTATTAATTTTAATTTATGATTTAAATCATAAATTAATTAAAAATAATGCGGCATGGTATGGTTATACAATTTTGTGAAGACCACACATTAATATTTTTAATATATGCAAAAATTCAATGTAAATGACATTCCAGGATGTCACATTTCATCATGAGAACGTGAAGTAGACCATTACCACAAACGTAATATATCCAGACGAATTATTGGGAAAGAAAGTTTGGTTGAATACCGTGGCTCCATTTTTCATATTACTTTATTTTTTTAATCTGGAACTGTAATTTTTGGAACTGTCTTTTCGACCTTATTCGATTAGTATGGCGAACCGAAGTTATGCCTGATGAATGGAAAGTGGCCGCGATATGCCCCATCTTCAAGAAGGGAGACCGCTTGAAGTGTGAGAATTATCGCGGTATAGCTCTCCTTTGCACAGCATACAAGTTACTGTCATACATTTTATTGGATAGAATCACTCCTCTGGCGGAGGGCTTGGTTGGTGACTATCAGGGAGGATTTCGTCCGAATCGATCAGTCACTGATCAGGTCTTTTCGCTGCGGATGATTCCATCTAAATATTATGAAACATCCATTCCCGTACATCAGGTGTTCCTGGATTTCCGGCAGGCCTTTGACTCGATCAATCGAGAGAGTTTGTGGTCTGCCCTGGAATACCTAGGAATGCCAACAAAATTGGTACGACTGTGTAGGATGACAGTGACGCAGTCTCAATGCTGTGTTAAAGTTGAGAACAGGCTATCGACAATTTTTGCAGTTAACTCGGGTGTTCGGCAGGGAGATGCTCTGTCCCCGATACTCTTTAATCTCATGTTGGAGTACATCTTTCGTAAAACTGAAACACCTCAGCGCAACATCTTATATCGCCAGTCCAATCAAGTGCTTGCATATGCAGATGACATATGCGTGATTGGACTGAATAGCAACGGAGTGAAAGAAATACTTGATCCGCTTGTAGAGTTTTCAGCTTCTGTTGGACTCCAGATCAATGAGTCCAAAACGAAATACCTGATCTCTGGTTTTAGAGACAATGGCACACCAGATTTTAGTAGTGGCCACCACACGTTTGAGGGAGTGAGGAGGTTCAAATATTTGGGCTCTCTTATCACTCACGATAACAGTGTGGGTGAGGATATTAAAGTGCGGCTGGCAGCTGGCAGTCGTTCTTTGTATCCTCTAAGGCCACTGCTAAAATCTAAACACTTATCAAGTGCCGTGAAGCTGAAGCTTTACAAAGCGTTGATCAGGCCCGTTGTTATGTTTGGATGTGAAAGTTGGGCGCTGACGGATGAGGACGAGAGATGGCTCCTTACATTTGAGAGAAGAATCATGCGTGTGATTTACGGCCCTAAACGCGAAATAGATGGTACATACCGAGCTCTGTACAATTTCGAGATCAGAGATCTGATGAAGATCCCCGATATTGTACATGAAGTTAGATCTCAGCGAGTACGCTGGCTCGGTCACGTTCTGCGTGCTGATCCAGAACGAATTGTGCAGCGATCTCTGAAAGGAGAGCCACCATATGGTAGGCGCAGAGGTCGTTGCAGGCGACGATGGCTCCACGATGTAGAGAACGACTTGGCCTCTTCAGATTGTCTAAGACAGTATGAAGACCAAGCTCAGGATCGAAACCGTTGGAGCCAGATTGTTGATTCAGTAAGGGGCCAGTAATGGCCTTTAACACTGTTATTATTATTATTATTTTTTTAATCTAATCGAGGAACCCAATAGATTTTATAAACATTTTCATTACTGCCATCTATTTATACAAAGCAGAAACATCATCAAAAACTTGCGTAAACTAACTGAAATTAAATACATTCCTATTGACGATTGTAAAAGTAGACTAAGCTCCTCTCGCGGAAAAAATGATTATTAAAAAATACGATCCATTTGAAGTTTGTGTTGTCGTTTTTGTATTCGAAATTAGGTGGCTGTGTGTTTTCAAACGGCAATGGATAGATAGTTTTATTTTAGAAAAATTCCGCTACGTGGAATCGTCAATACATAACCAAATTACAAAAATTAAACAAATTGAAATATTGGTTTGTATGTAATAGCAATGCCTATATATGTATTTATATAGGTAGATTATATAATACAATTATAGGACTTGGAAATACCACAGAAATACAGTCTAAGATGTATATTCTTTTCATATTTCAATAATCGCTTCATATTTCAGTACAGGAAATGCATTAGTAGCGAATGGTTTTGAAATTTGTTGTGTATTCTTCTATCTTTCCAATTACATATGTATTCCAATTACATATGTATATTCAATTTTATTGATTTTCTGTTAAAATATTCGTTCCACAATGACTCGCATTATCTGCGGTTTATCTAGACGGCAAAATGTTCGTTTGTTCAAATTACTGGCCCATCACAAGAAATGTAATGATTATATAGGTTAAAAGATTCCACAATTAAAAATATTGTGATTTGTGAAAAACATTTCGAAAAAAAGTATTTCACTAAAAACGGTTTATCAAACTATGCTGTTCCTACACTAAATTTATTTGAAAATATAAAAAATAATTCCGATAGTGATATTTTATCAATGGAAGATTTGTCGGAAATTGAAGACAATTTAATTACAACTGATGTTATACACAATTATGTTACGGACAACTTCCGTGAGTTCCTCAGACCTCACAAATATGAGTCAAACTTCATTGGTATAATCGCAAAATAATATTTGTAGTAGAGATGATGACATGACTTTAGAGGATATAATGTGTCTACCAGAACCGGCGATGCATATAAAAAGCTACATTGAACCGCCACCATGTAAAACGTGTTTACGGAATATTCAAAACGAGCACTGGAAAGAAAATGTAATAATTATTCAAGAAAATTAAAATAACCACTGTTTCCATTCAAAAATCCAAACCAAACATTAATGAGGATATAAATAAATTACCAATTGACGAAAACGATTGCACAAAACATGCAAAAAACAAGCAAAAAATGATTGCAAAAACATATTTTACCGATCGTCAAGCTCTTACAAATACTTAAGAGAGAGTTTAAATTTTAATTTGCCAACTAAATCATCTTTAACAAGATGGCAACCTATTAAATATTTGAGTCCCGGCTTCAACAACAATTATATTAGAGGTTTATATTATTAGAGGTTTATCAGCGAATTGGAAATTTGTGTTAAGTTACTTTGTATCTCAAAATAGTATTTCAGCTGATTAATTATTATTTATTGATTATTTCTACTTATTCAAGAAAATTTGAGCAAATGTTTTGAATTGGGAGGGCTAAAACAGAAAGTGTTTGAATATAATTGGTATAACATTTGAACTATGTACCTCATTTTTTGTATAATGATGCTGAAATAGCATGTATATATGATGTAAATCTGAAAACTTAAATGTTGCCCTAAAATCACAGGTAAACACATTTACCCAAACAATTTTGAAAAAATGCGAGTGAAACTAGCAATACAAATTTTTAGTAGAAGTACTGTGGCGGCTATTAAAACAGCGATCCAATTGAATAAAATATCATCTCGTAATAAAGAAAATTGACAAACTCTTCGATTGCCTCAACTCCAAAACAAAATATGAGAAAAATCCATTTAGATGTGCCTTTATTACGAATAATGAGGTTGATAAAATTTTGGAATTCATGGCAAATTATATTTCAAATATTGCGTTGGTAAACAAAACAACAGTTTATTGTTTTAAAGTTTTAATTCAGAGCATACGAGCCATTCAAATAGTTTCTAAAAAAATATTGTCGGAAAATATTGGAATTGAGTGCGAAATTGTATTTGCTCAAATCAGAGCCGCTAACAGAAATAATCGCAACCCGTCCGTCCGTACATGAATTTAATCATCGAATCAATTTAATCATGAATATTGCAAAAATTACAACGGTTAAAATTTTATCACCATTTTCAAATATATCAAACTGTGAGAATGACACGAAGTGCTTGAAGCGATTAGAAATCTACGAGATGAATCAAATGATGAAGTCAATACAAATTCCATTGAAATTGACAATGTTGATATCTGATATTAGATATATCCGAAAACTTTTTTAATCTGGATTTACTTTACAAGAAGTTTCAATGCGGTATTTTATGGGCTACGTAGCATGCAAAATTTTGAGAAAAACTAAATATTCCCGCTGCGAAAACATCTTTATTAGAACTGATGAAATTTTGGAAGCTCCATCGGAATAGTTGATCAGTAATAAAAATTATGGTGCTGAAAATAACGTCTGCAAACTAAGGCGCCGACTGATTATTATTTCAATATTTCCAAACAACAAATTTATTTAATTTACAGGATGTTTTCAGATCGCGCAGAAAAGAAAGATTTGAAGAAGAATATTGTTCAAATTTGTATTACTAATACCAGCATTACATGCAAAGATTTTAGTATTAATCAGGAAACATTGTACATGGCTAGCTGAAAAACACACTCACAAAAATGATAAAATCGTGCGAAATCCGAATTGGCGAAGACTGTTACAAGGAAAATACGTGTAATACAACTATTTTTCGTATTTTAGTTTCTTTGAATATATCATGTTAAGTTTTTAAAATTTATTGAATTTGAATTTTATCTTTTATCAATTAATATGTTTTGAACAAACTTTATAATTATATAAGTTGGAAAGGTAATTGTACGGAACATCAAAATTACACAACTATAAATACATACGAGTATATCAATGATATGTTGAATTTGATTTTAATAAAAATTTCATCTAAAACAACATAGTCCCCGATATCAGTGCAATTCTGTTTGAGTATGTGTCGATATTATTTTTTTAGTTGACTTCATTATCTGATATTATACGAGTACGTATATAATATTATACATACTTTGATAAAAAAATGTGATGTTTCCGATAACACTGATGACAGTGCCATCTACTAGTAAGTAGATGTCAAATATATTTCTAAATAGTTAATTGAATTCCTCGATTGCAGTATAAAATGAAAAAATAACTGAACCCTACATACCGACTATAGTACAATAATATACATATTCAATTCGAGTCGTATAAACACATACAGAAGCTACTGCGGAATTAAGATAAATTTGACTCAACTTTTTCAGTACCGCATGGTACAAATACAAATTCAACTTCTAAGTACAGTTCAATTATCACCCAAATTATAATCAAACTAAAATATTATTCCAATACATGTGTGAGTTTAATTTTGAATACATTTTCAAAAAAGTTTATAACGAATTTTAACCAATTTAATCATGTAGAGTGGACCATACTGAAATTTTAACGTTTTGGTGAATTTGCTAATACATCGGTCAGTTAATTATACAGTGGATGACCATCGAAACCATCCTACAGTCGATGACCATCGGTCATTTGATTGAAATTTCGTAATATTTCATGTAGATTATGAAACGATTATTTTCTAGGCCTGATTGATTCTTGTAAAGCTTTGTTCTAGAAAATTCGAATATATGAAATTTAAAGAATTAAAAAAATATCTCAATATAAATTCGAGGTAGTTCATCCCCTATTTAAGTTTAATTTTTGCATTATTGGCTTCGATTTTGTTTCTGGTATCTGAATCTTCTGCCATATCAATCAAAACCAAGTTTTCCTTTCTAAAGCATTCATTAATGTCCTTTTTTTGTTCTCTATTTTTACAACAAGCTCAAAAAATAATTTTGAATCAAATCTTTCGATTTTAAGTGTATTTCTTTCCAGCTTTCGCTATTGCTTTCTCAAGAGATCATAATTTTGATGGGCTTTAAGCTTGTTTACTTTTAAAATATCGGATGACGAGTATGCTAGCTAGAAATCCTCAATGTACAGAATTTATGAAAAACACCGTACCGAATGATAATTTTTTAAATAACTGCAGACTTCGTAAAGTGAAATTTATTCATGCTATTAATAGTTCCACCTCATTTATGCCACAAATACAATCGTCGTATATGACTAAGAAATAGAAAATACAAATCTAAATCAAATTAAATAATATTTTCAAAAACAAGAAAAAGGAAACATTTTCATTTCAATTTTCTTTCTGCATTAACTCAAATCGACAAAAAATTATTCCAAGATTAAAATCTCAAATCATCTGCATACTTTATTGTTATTGTTATTATACTAGTAGTTAGTTTTCAGTGCGGTTAGAAGAAAAATGTTAAACAAGTCTCTCGTTTTCCCTTTATTATCATATTTTAGCATTGTGTCTCCCGAATGCTGATAAAAATCCTTAAAGAAAATTATTAAATTAAAATAATAAATTGTTTTCTGTTTTGTGTTTTTTTCTTAATTTGATTTTCTTAATTTTGGATACCCAAATTGTTCCGAGTACTATCTAGGATAATTTATTTTAGAAAAATAAATGATGATGATCGCCACCCTATATACAAAAAATTTAATAGAAGTATATAAGCTAAATGGTAATTTTGTGTTATAGAAAATGTTTTGCATTTAAAAAATTGATAAGGACGGTTAATAAAAATATCAAATCAAGTGAAATTGAATGGAATGGAATATATACACGTTATGAATTTGATTTTGATTTGATTTCAGAACGCTGCGTAATATTTACATATCTACATACATATACAAGGGGTGGAATATCTATTCTAATTATATCTTGAAATGTCATAATTTTTACTGGAATAATAATTGCAACGCCACCATATATACGTACATGACTGTGGGCAATTTTAAAACAAAAGTCTTTAAATGTAGTATATGCAAAAAATATATTTCCACTTAACCTATTTCTGAACCCTTATTTAGCAATCATAATACATTACAAACCATAATACATATATAAATTCTTCATATTTATAATTCATTATGTAATCGTATACACAATATGTAGACAATATTTTCTTCCCTAATAAATTATATTCTATGTACATATACAATATATAATTCTATATAATTAAAACAATATATAATTATCCTTAAAAGCACCCTGAAGCAATGAATTGAATACATATTAAGTTGATCTTTAGACTCATCATTCTCTTCTCTATATTTGTATGTATCATTTCCATCATCATCAAATATAACAAAAAAATATTGTCATTTTTTTCTAATAAATTAAATACATAATAATAAATTTAATCAAATATTGATCCTTTTTTTTTATACCATATTATATATTCCTATAATTGCGCTTATCAACAAAGTAGTTTTTATTTTAGTTCCAATTCAAAAAACACCCTCAAGATATTTAATACATCTTCTCGTTTTAAATTTTTACGTATACTCGCTACACACACACAGGATACAAATAAATTTAAATAAATTATATATCCTTTTTTTTTATTTAAAATATATTATTTGTATTCTTATAATTTTTAGCTATTTATTTTATGAATTTAAATAAGGCAAACAACAACAACAAAAAAGTTTTATTTAACGAAATAGTTTTGATGATGATGAAAAGTTAATTTAAAAACTAAATAAAATAAGATAGAAATTAAGATAATGTGTTTTACTTTTTGGTTATATGAATGTGTGTGTGTGTGTTATTTGAATAAGAAAAAGTTTTCAAATTTTAAATTATTTTCATACACAGTTATGGAATGGAAATGAGGATTACTGTTGAGAAATCTAATATATTCTCCAATTGTGTAAGTTATATGTAGTTCCAGTATACTCGTAGATGTGTAAGTTTTATCCACTGAGTAGATCAAAAAGAAAATTTGAATTAAAAAATAAGTAGAGAATAAGGTAAAGGACCCATTTATGGATAGCTATTTTCAAGTTAAGCATTTGATGGCTTTTATAAAACTTATAACAATAGGAAATATACAAATATTTCGATTTTTAAATAAATTTATACATTTTTTCAAAATAAAAGCCTTCAAAACCTACATTTTGCAATAGTACATGCGGCTAAAACGGATCGTTTCATGTTTTTAATGTAGATCTCAGCGTAGATTAGCTGTGTAAATTAAGTCAATAATTTTAGTTATTATTTTCATAAGAAACAGTTCTTTATTTCATACAAATTGTATGTAAATAAAAATTATGAGTATACATATAGTAACTATATAGTAACTTGCTATACCGACATTCATCATCTTTCCGGCCATTTCCAATGATTCCCGCACATACACATCACCCTCACATAATATTCGTCATTTTTTCATTCTGTATTATTCCTGGAAACAACTCGCCTTCATATTTTACTATAACATGTTGTTGAACTTTAACTTCAAGATCAACATCAGTAGTAGCTGATATTACAGTTTGTTTTTTTTCTTTTTTTCCCGAATTCGTACAATGATTGCGTTTTTTTTTCAATTTTTTCCTGCCTTTGTCGCTTCCGTTCTTCTTTTTCGGTGTTTTCCTTTATTTCTATTCTATTTTTCGAATATAAAATTCATTGTTGGGATGAAATCACTGCTGGCAACTTTTCTCGTCTACATGACATTGATTCCAGCTTCGGTGTTGGCCGAAATTAGGTTTTGCTTGAACGGTGTTGGTAAATCGGTATTTAATCTTTGGTCTAACTTTTTGGGAGTCAGTTCATTTTCGACTGTTACCGACCCATCGAATTCTACATTTAGAGTTAGAGCAGAGTTCTCTCCTAAAATACCATCTAGATCAACGTCCATATCGTCGATGCCTAATAAACTGTTGTCTAACGTTTCTCCAATATTATGGTGGGAAGGCTCGTCGTCACAGTCTCGCTTTCGTGTAGAATTATTAATTGAAGCAATTTTATTTTTTAGATTTTTCCAATATTCGTATAAACTTGTATGCTCCTTCGATCCAATACAGGAATTGCATAGAAGAGCAAACGAACACTACCCTTAATGGAAACAATTGCAGAACAAATTGTGGAGTTATTTCCATCTGAAATTAAGGTAAAATTCTTTTAGTGTTATTTATATGCAATTTTTGTAATATTTGTAATATTTTTTCTTATATAGGAGGTATATTACAACAAAACCAATAATAAAGTTGGTGGTGTTCCACAATTTTTACAATTTTAAAACACATATAATTCTTCCAGCAGCTAACCGAACCAAAAATGATGTTACGTTAAACAATATAGAAGAACCGCAAGATCCATGTATGTATCATACATCATATGCACGTATTAATATTTAATGAAATTGGATCTAATATGATGAACATATTTGTTATTATTTAAATTTAGTAATTATCGACGCTGAAACTGAAGACCACATAAATGCACTAAATGAATCAACATAATGCAAGTGGACCGAGATTGAACATCCCTGAAGCAAAGTGTGCAATGCGGACAAAACAATTTAAGGAAGCATCCACAGAAAACGCTCTCGTTAAATGGCCACTGCCACAATATAAGGAAATATTGGGATTCAAATTGGTAAATACATGTATTTTAATTATTTGCTGTTATAAAGGGATATTACATTCATTTAAATTGTTTCAGATTGATATAGATTATTATATACATACCTAAATGCAACACCCTTGGCTGAAGTATACCCAAATGCAACACCCTTGACTGAAGTATTCATCAGCCTACAAACGAATATGATGGACCAAGAAAATTTATAAAAAGCTGAACGAAAATTGGGACAAACTAAATAATGAAGTAAGTATACTATGTTTTTGAATTTAATTTTTCTCACAATTTTCTAAGTTTTCCTTCTTGATTAGGTAATATTATTTGACTTTTAACATTAATTTTTAATTATTGCTTAATATTATTTTAATTACAGACTGCAAAGCATGTATAATATTTTATCTGTTGCCAAGTATAATATTACCAACATCAAGAATAATTTTGAACGAGATATCCGGTGAACATTCAGTTAGAAAATTTTCCATTAAGGACTCACAGCAATGCTAAATAACCATATAGCTGAAAGCACAACTGGAATTGAGTCCTACATACAATTAAAGAATGATATCAAGAAATCTATTCAAACTTTAATCAAGGATGATTTGTTTATTCTAAATGGTATAATAACATTTATAGATAATGTAAAATTTAACCATGATAGTTTTTAGATGCCATAGGCATTAGTTTCAAAATATTCCAAATATTCAATATAAAATATTCCGATGAAACGGAAGTTCTATGGAAATTGTCCATTCAAAGTATCTTTAATAATGTTAAAAACAAATATGATATTAAATCATCTAGCTGTAATGCAATTAATTGCTGATTTAAAAAATAAATCTTAAAATTTAGTAAATTGTTTTAAAAGAATTTTTAAACGAATAGCTATTATTTTTATAAACATTATATACTTAATATAGGGAATACTCGTTGGACATATATATGTATTGAAATTTTTATATATTGATTTACAACATAATTTAAATCATCTCTTTGTTCAACAACTTATTGTTATTTAAAATGTAGAGAAATTTTATAAATAGATGAATTTTATAATATTAATAAAAAATAAAAAAATTAAAAACCTAAATATATATCGTTTTTGCTATATCGTCACAAATATATATGTATATATATATATATATATATATATATATATATATATATATATATATATATATATATATATACATATATATATAACCATAAGTGTGTTATGAAATTGATAACTATGTTTTTCTTAAATTCAATTTTGGTATCAAATTCAAAACTAATTTGTTAAGATCGTTTAACTTGCTGTGTCGTATTGATAAGCTTATTATATTCTTATTAACATTTGTTACACCAGGAAAACTAATTTATCTAATTCTTACAAAATGGGTTTTATTAGTATAAACAACGTAACCCGCATATAAAAATTGTTATCAAATTCACAAAATAATGATACTTCGATGTACAAATTTGTGATTGATTTGATAAATTTTGTATCAATGGTTCACGTTGTTTATACTTTATATTTAAAAAATGCATTTCCCCTCCAATTGATAATATTTGTTATCAATTATGTTAATTTTAGTTATGGGATGAGTTTTTTATCAATTTTAGTAGTATTTTATCAATCTGACTAAGTTTTTTTTTTCTGTGCAGCCGTAATGCCTCGAAGCGAATTTGGAGATTTTTGTCGTTGACGGACGTGATTTTGAATTCCGTTTATTTCACCCAATACGGCCTCTATCACACACATGGCTCTTACGGATTTTACTGCCCAGACTATGCGGTCCGTAGGACCTAACTCGACCTGATGGTTCAATCACCCACAAGCGCGGTATAAGTTGGCATTTCGCCCGGCTAAATTAATTTCATTTATATGTTTGTAAGTTTTACATGAAAACATCCACTATTTATACTATTAATTACTTATATTCTGTGAGCCTAGTTGAATCAAGTTTGAGGGTGAATGACTAATTAGGTCTTCCAATCCCTTAAACAATTTTAATTAAAAAAAAATGCACTTGATTATTTCACCAAGATTGATTATTTCACCAGTCGTTACCAAAATCCTTATTCAATAGTTTCTCTACATCTTCCAGTTTATTTTTATTTAGTTGTACGTCACTCTCTCTAGCCGGACAGCAAGGAGCAAATTGCGCAAATCTTATTTAGTAAAAGCCAACTATACGGAACATTCGATTTATACGGAATTTTTCCTTTTATATATATGTGTATATTGTTCCGTTGTGCTCCTTGCTCATTATAAAAAGTTTACACTTATTGAAGTGTATGTGTAAACCTGATGGTGGCTTTAGCAGTGTTTTTGTTTCTGTTTTCAAAATTTTGACTGGAAAGCTGGTGTGGTCGGGTTCACGATGGTTTCTTATATAATATCCTTATAGTATTTGGGGTGTTTGTGGCGTTCGTCCGCTTTTCTATTTTCGCAAATACACGATCTGGTGGAATATATAAATGAATGGGCAGTTACTGCAAAACACAGTTTATACTCTCTTCCATTCACGAGGGCGATCGATTGGCGAACCGACTCATATTTTGGTCGTCAAACTATCTGCAACCAAGCGAATGTGGTTTGTATTGGATGCATCACCAATACATAGTCGATGGAAAATAATCGACGCGGTTTCGTTTACTCGTTTTGGTCTTAGGTTTTAGGTCTAATTATACCAATATACATTATGATGAGCTAGGCTGTCGTGAGAGGAACCAATCACAATACCAAAATTATAAACTATCGATTTGATCGATTACCATAAGTAGCACCATGTTTTGTTTGCACTTACCTCATGCAGTAAATCAAAAAACGTTTAGGCTCGAGGACACGTTGAACTGGCATCGTTCTTTGGAGTTTTGAATCCATTGTTAAATAGGGTTCCAAAAATAATTTGGCATGTAAAATTGTGGTTGTACGAGTATGTATACAAAAAATACGATTCATTTTATTTACCGACGACTCATTTGGTACTCATAATGATTTTTTGAAACAAACTTTCGCATGAACAAAAGTAATCTTTGAATTTTAAACTCCAATAGTTTAGTGTTAGAGTGACTTTTAAAGTTACATTTGTGGCAAAAAATGATTCTGATAAAGGTTTACCATAATCAATCAATATTTTTTTTTTTTTTGAGAAGACCATGTTTTGATCCTAATAGAGTCATATGACGTATTTAAAAATTCCTCTTCGCTGGACGAGAGAGTTCGATGATAAAAATAGAAAATCGACTTCCTCTGTATCCTCGTTATCCCTCGTAAAATGATCAATACAGCATTGAAACACTGTTGAACGATGTAAACAAAAGTAGCCTGTGAACTTTGGTAGAATTTTGCTTATAAAGAAACAAAGATAAATTTTAATTATTCTTGCCAATGTTTATCGCTGCTGCGGACAATGGAATAGGTAACTTTTTATAAAGCCTAACCATTTAATTAAAACACATTTGAGAAATAATATTCGTATAGAAGACGAAGTATGAAGTAAATTATGTGTAAAGTCGAACTGCGAGAAATTGATCTAATTCAATTTAATTAATTTAATTTTGTTTTTGTGGTCACAGGGAAGCGGTTGAAATTTTCCCCTCGCTATCAAAACAAATAAGCTGCGCATAATTTCCTACGTTTAAAAAAGAGGCGAAAATATTGCAGTAACGAAACGCAGTAACAAAACAATGCTGGGATGTTCTACCATCACTTCGATTCGCTTCGATAGACATTTGTGTCTCTTTTTTTACGAACAAAATTGTATTTTATTTCGCAATTTATATTGTGATCATAGCCTACTCGATTCTATTTCTATAAATTCATTCGATAAACTATCACCAAAATTTTAATTTTCGATGGCAAGTGAAAAGAGGAAAAAGAGATAGTTTGCAAATTTATTCTAAAAGGTTGATATCACAATAGACAAAACGTAATTCAAAAAATGCAATGGAGCACAATTTTGTTCGTAAAAAAAGAGACACAAATGTCTATCGAAGCGAAGCTATGAAATTTGAAAAAAGTGGCAACCAAAACATATTCGGTAGCCCTATTTCTGAAGCAAATATTATTAAAACGATATCAGTGCTCTAGAGGCTTATATCAATTATGAAAATGTGGTAAATGGCAATCTGTACTATATCACACAAATAAAGTACAGTATTAGAGTCGGGAAAAGACGTAACTGGAGTTAGAATTAACAGTTCCATCCAAAGGAAGTCATGGTATATATAAATAAAAATTGTTTGACATTTAAAAATGTTCAGCCAATTTGAAATAAAAATAACTACAACTAGATAATAAAACAACTAACAACTAGATTTTCTCCAAACCTTGAAGTTTGATGAAATACTAACTATTGCTTATATCAAGAATAATATAGAATTCTTAAGATCAATCAAATTCTGAAATACAAGTTTTTTAAGAATTACTAATATTTTAATTTTTATTATTATATGTAATGTTTAACTCACAATCTGATTTGTAGTTTTAATTCTGAAGTTTTAGCAAGTGTGGATTTACTAAATTTAAATACTTTTTTATTTTAAATTAAATAACTAAGTTTTGAAATTTATTATTTAATTGCGTACATAATTTGTTAAAAACTATGGAATTCCTATTCATTCGAACCATTTTATGTAAACTAAATTCTTGTATACCCGTGAATTAATATTTGTTCCATTAAAACGAATTACACCTTAAACAATAAACCGTCACCCTTTATGTATAGGCACGTATAGCAGACAAGAAAATCTTTTTAATTATCTCCAAGTTTTTTTTTACTGTAGATACATTTTGACTAATTCTTAGGTCATCAAATTTTATAATAATGTCATCACAAGGCACCTGTGACTACACAACTGTAGTATATGTACCAATTTATTCCTTAATTTAAATAGAATTAAAATAAAGAACAAGAAAACATCTTTTTTAAGTTCGTGCCAGCGATGATATACAAAACAATAGAATTTTATGTTAGGTGGGTATGAGAGTGTGCGGGATAATTTTAACTTTCGAGTAAAATTTCGCGGTTTTTTATTACAGTTATGGTATATATTTATAATAAAGGGTTAAATTTAAATTGAATTAAATAAAATTTTATGATTATTTTGTTGTTGCTATCTAACAGGGACAGTTGTTATTTTTTATTACTTTGCAATAATTTTGATGGGTTTATGCTGATGATATTGTTTTTATTTTGTTTTTGGGGAATAGAATATACAATACGATGACTTTCCAAAACTCAGGGAGTAAAATGCCAGAAAGGATTAAAATTTTATCTATGTATGTATACGAAATGAAATTTGTAATTTTAATTAATCAGATCATATTGCCACATACAGACAAGAAAATATTGAAATTTTATTTTATACTTTGCATATTGGAATATTTTAAAAATTTTCAAGTCTTTTAAAGTACGGGCGTCAAGTTAAAGTTGAAAGTAATTAAATTGGTGTAGATAGAATATGACCATCTGTTTAACATTTTTATACCGTGTAATACTATTATATAAATTGGATGTGTCTACTATCATAGTACAAAATCTGAACATCAAAATATTACATATAGAGGGTGTACCACCGAACAAGGATAATATTTATGATTGAATGATTTAAATTTTGCCAGCGACAACAACACCAAAAATTGATTACTAATTGTTGATGAACAAATTCTATTCATTTCGATGATGCCAACAAAATGTAATTTATCAATGCCAAAGCTCCTTGCTCTTTATAATCGTTATAAATAAATTAGTTTTTCATTTTTTAAGGAAAATCTAAAAACATTTTCATTCACCAGAGGTAAATTCAAGTTATGATAATTAAAGATATATACACAAAATGTATATGTATATAGTTAAATGATAAATTGCTTATTGTCATGATTCTCTGTTCGGATTAATTTATTTTCATTTGTTCGCGAACAGGAAGCTAAAAAGTTGTCTCTTTTTTTATCAAAAAATTAAATATTGGAATATTATTGATTCACGAATCCCCCAAAATTATTATTTTTTGAATATTATTTTCAACATAAATTTAACTTAGTTAATTGTGAAAATTGAAATTTTTTAATTAGAATTTTTTGGTTTTGTTTTCAGGTCTGACAACACGATGTATGAAGATTATTTATGTTTGTTTTTTTTGAGCGATTTAAACACTTGCGAGATGGTGAAATTTGAATATTAATTTATTTTATAATGAAAATTTAAAATTTGATTAGACTGAAAATTTTGTTTTCAAACCACTAACTAATGCACGAGTATGTACATATTGCGATATTCACGACCAAACATAATAAAAAAATATTAAACTTGTTAATCCATAACATAATTCTCAAGATCAATGTTAATGCAAAACACAAATAAAAAAAACTAATTAAAATATAATTTTATTTTCTTAACCTTCAATTTAAAGAATTCATTTATTGTAATATTGTTTGAAGCGCGAATACAAAAAAAAAAAAAAAATTAATGAAACGTGATCGATTATACACCACAAGTCTATGTAATAATAAAACAAATTAAAATAAATAAATTAAATTATTTTATTATTTATTTATTTTTGTTTTTCTTTATTTTTATTATTTAATTTCCTGCATAAATATAATTTTATGTATACGGGGAAAACTATTGAACTTGTGTAAGTTGTGTAACGCGCAACATATTCGCTTTGTGTTGTTTAAGTTAATTCGTTGCATTTAAAATTAAGATTAAAACAAAATGAAATTATTAAAAGAAAAATGCATAAAATAAAATTAGTTATTTGTTATGTTTAACTTCAATTCAATTATAAGAAATAAGTTAATTAAAAAAAATTAAATGTAACTACTGTTTTAAATTATTTTTACGATTCTCTAGTGGAAAATTGCTTGGGGTTTAATTAAAAACTATTACATTTCTCGCAATTGAGTTCTACAATGAGAAAACATTTCAGTACATTGGACGCATTAAACAAAAACAACACGCATCAAAAATATACAATCCTTTGGAAGTACATGAATCCGACTGAAATAGTCCACTAATCAGCAGTTTGCTCACTTACAGCAATTTCCAAAAAATCATGTTGATATTGACAACTATGGCAATAGACGTGTGTTTATGTTACATGTAGTTTCTGCCAAGTGTGAATTCACTGTAAACACTAGTAATTAAAGCAACCGATTGTGAAAGCATATAAGATAATGTTTAGTGGAGTTCCACATTCATAATAAGTATTTTATTTTTTTACTTGCACTTTTAGACCCACAGCCAGATCAGTGGGTTTTTAAGAAACTAGTTAACTGCAAATAACATTTTGTCGCATGGGAAAAAAATTACTGTAAGTCAAATAATTTAGGAATATTTATTTTAGTTTTATTATCAAACATTTTGATAATTTTTAAGTAAAGCTAACTAGTTGTAGCAAAAAGACAATTTTTGTTACAACTTTTGCGGCGAAGTGGAAGACATCCTGGAACTATCAAAATTGTTATATCAAAAAAAATAATAATAATTAATATATTAATTAAAATAAAACAACTTCGCCAAGTTTAAAATTTTCGCTCGTAATACAAAAATGGAATATTTCCATTCATTATTAATTTTTCAATATGTATTTATATTACATCTTAAAATTTAGGGCAGATCTTTGCAGAAATGGCTAATCAAACCCCATAGTTTGACAAGTTGAAACTTCTTGAAACCACTACAGAATTTGGCAAACTAGATAAAAAAAAAATAAAGCGCTTGCACACTAATTTAGTTGATAGTTACTTAAATTTGAAAATCTATTGGGACTCTATTTTCATAGGGATTCTCCTTCCACTTCAAATTTCGAAATTTCTGCCGTAATTTTAATCATATGAAGATTTTTCCAAATAAGTTGGTTTATTTTGAGAGATAAGACTTATAAGAGAGCTAACATCTAAGCTGTTCTAAATGGTGTTGACGAATTTAGAATAGAAAACAAAATTTTTTTAATAAGCATGTAGAAATAAAAAACAAAAGTTGTGTGAAAGCATTCTAGATGAGAAAAAAATATTTAATTTAAAAACAGTCGGCGTCTTTGATTGATAGTAGACCAATTGTTTATTTGTATGACTAAATAGCTAGTTATATAGACGAAAACGAAACAGACTGAACGAAACGAACGAATTGAATACAAGAAAACCAACTAGTTATTGTGAAACTGCTCTCGTGCAAACGAGTCTAAGATTTATTTGAGCTGAACTCAAAACGAAGTCATCATGACGGAGTTAAATTTTTTCCATCTTATTATAAACATTTCACAGTCGTACCAATTTCCTTATTTTTTTTGCTCTATTTTTTATTCTTGTAGCTCATTTATAGGTTTGACATCTCAAATATTATGACATTCTCGTGCATCGTTCTCGTGTTTTGTATATTTTCCCATTTTGTGAATTAATTCAATATTTTGTTCTTAATTTCTACGATTGTTTAATAAAGTTTTTGTCGGTTAGTAATTCTTTAATATAATTTTGTATTTTTCCGTAATTTCAAATAATTTGGTTGTAATAATTTTTTTTTGTAGGTTAAATTTTTATTTAAGTGTTCTCTATAATTTTTCTGATAATTTTTTAATAAATTACGTAAATTTCTCGGTTTTTGTCGGCGACACAACTGTCTTTTTCAAGACAACAACAACTGTCTTTATCAGGACAACAACAACAAACGTCATCATCTTTTGAATAGCTGCTCATGATTGTTGGTCCATTTATACAGCCCACGCCTGTAACAGAGACCACAATATCGGCTAATGAAAGGCTCTCATTAACTGTTAGGTAAGTGATGAACTTCAAATTTATCTTAAACAAGAATTATTGTATAATATGTGTTTTTATTTTTAGATATCTGGCTAGTGGAAATAGCATGATGTCCATTGGCCGATTTGGATATCGGATTGGGTTATCCACCACATCCAATATTATAAGGGAAACATGCGCAATCTTATAAGACAAGTTAAAATTGGTTAACCTAATTTTTTAATAAATTGAATTTCCCAAACTGCCTAGGAGCAATGGATGGGAAACACGTAGTCATCCAGGTAAAATTAGGGTTTTTTAAATTTTACTTTTCTTAATTTTAATTACATATATTCTCTTTTTTGGCATTTGGGAATGCTGGTTCGTTATACCGAAACTACAAGCATAGCCACAGCGTGGTTTTATTTGCGGTATGTGACGCAAACTATAAATTTACCATGGTAAAAATCAGTGCAAGTGAGAATAATGGTGGTAGCACCATATTTCGAAGAGGTGATTTTAGGATAAATGGTGCTGCTGAATTGTGTTTACCGTACCTCCAGGATGCTTGCCGGCAGATGAAGTTCCACACGTATTTGTGGGAGATGAAGCGTTTCCACTATTGCCGAATTTGAAGCGTTCATACCCCGGTCGCAACAGCCGAGTTTTGCCATCAGCGCAAAATATATTTAATTACCGCCTGTCTCGAGCAAGACGTGTAATAGAAAATGCCTGTGGTATTTTGGCCGCCAAATGTCGTATATATCGGCCGCCAATTCTGGCAAGCAAGCCAACTGTGCTTAGTATAATTAAAGCCACATTAGTGCTTCACAACTGGCTCAAAGACAATAAGGATCCAAACTACATACCCATTGATTTGGTGGATAATGATGTAAGTGGTATTTTGCGATCTAGAATGTGGCGGGATCAAGGTGATGCACTCGGGATGAATAGCACTGGACGAGTGAAATTTAAATATTTATTTAGTGTTGTAGTACATCTTTCGTAAAACTGAAACACCTCAGTGCAACATCTTATATCGCCAGTCCAATCAAGTTCTTGCATATGCAGATGACATATGCGTGATTGGACTGAATAGCAACGGAGTGAAAGAAATACTTGATCCGCTTGTAGAGTTTTCAGCTTCAGTTGGACTCCAGATCAATGAGTCCAAAACGAAATACCTGATCTCTGGTTTTAGAGACAATGGCACTCCAGATTTTAGTAGTGGCCACCACACGTTTGAGGGAGTGAGGAGGTTCAAATATTTGGGCTCTCTTATCACTCACGATAACAGTGTGGGTGAGGATATTAAAATGCGGCTGGCAGCTGGCAGTCGTTCTTTGTATCCTCTAAGGCCACTGCTAAAATCTAAACACTTATCAAGTGCCGGAAAGCTGAAGCTTTACAAAGCGTTGATCAGGCCCGTTGTTATGTTTGGATGTGAAAGTTGGGCGCTGACGGATGAGTACGAGAGATGGCTCCTTACATTTGAGAGAAGAATCATGCGTGTGATTTACGGCCCAAAACGCGAAATAGATGGTACATACCGAGCTCTGTACAATTTCGAGATCAGAGATCTGATGAAGATCCCCGATATTGTACATGAAGTTAGATCCCAGCGAGTGCGCTGGCTCGGCCACGTTCTGCGTGCTGATCCGGAACGAATTGTGCAGCGATCTCTGAAAGGAGAGCCACCATATGGTAGGCGCAGAGGTCGTTGCAGGCGACGATGGCTCCACGATGTAGAGAACGACTTGGCCTCTTCTGATTGTCTTAGACAGTATGAAGACCAAGCTCAGGATCGAAACCGTTGGAGCCAAATTGTTGATTCAGTAAGGGGCCAGTAATGGCCTTTAACACTGTTAATTATTATTATTATTTAGTGTTGTAGATATACCATGGCAAAAATCAACAATGCACTAACCTTATGGTAATTTGAATTTATTTAAATAACTATTTTTAAACAGAAGCTTATTTTGATTATGTTTTTGTATAGGAACAAATAAGGAAGAACTTAGCAACAATAAACGTGCCGTACAAATAAGGAAGAACTTAGCAACAATACAATGGGGGACAATATAATAACCATATATCGGTTGTATTTTTAAAAATCTTGTCTGTAATTCATTTTAATTCATAAATAAACTTTGAAATATAATAATAAATTACAAAAAATAAATAATTAAAACTATTTTCATTTAGAAAAAGATTTGTTTTTGTGTCTAGTCCTCCATTGCTTGTTGCCAGACTGTTATAAGTTGGAGTTGTTAAGGGCTTATTTATATGGGTTATTCATAGCTTGAGTTGACTGGGCTACTGATTGGAATGTCATCTTCCGATAACTCGGCAACCGTATCATCATATAATTTATTGTTGTATCGGATTGATCAACGCTCCTAATGTCACTGTTGAAGGAACGGGTTGTGATGGTATTGTTAATTTCGATGAATAGAGCTGTGATGCTGATGTTGAAGGGCCGGGTTGCGATGTTGCTCTAATGGTAGAAGAGTCCAGCTCTGATGCCGCTGTGAAGCTACTTTCGGTTGTTCTATAAATATTACATCAATTTTTAACATTTTTGATACTAAACATATTTGAATTGTAATTGAAAACTAACTACGTAAAATATTTATTGAGTGTCCCAAGATCCACGGGCAACTTAAAATAAAAATAATATCATATAAATTGGACAAATAAAAATTTATTACACATTTAATATCTACAACATAAAATAAAACATAAGTATATTTACTCTTCATCGCCACCGGGTTAAAAAATTGCATTTCTTTTAAAAATTTCTGCATGCGATCAATAATTGGACAACAACCACTTTTTGGAGCCAAATTCGCTTTTATTCTGGCATAATTTGCTTTGAGCCGCTTCCATAATACCATGCACTCTTCGGCAGTAATGCCCATAATTTCGCCGACTTCCGTCTATTTTACCCTGCAAAGCATATTGTGACGGTACTATGGATTTTTATGCTGCCACAACAGTTCCCGTCCTTCCTTTTGTAATTCACTAACGAGTTGGTGTTCTGCCTCTATTCATCTACATATAATTTATTTAAATAAATAATATTAATAAAATATGTATAAATTAATTATATTGTTATGTATAATTTATGTATACTTTATGTATACTTATCTTACCAGCATTTGTTTCAAAATTATAGTTATTGTACAACTTCCACACCAGCAAAAGCGGCTCCTGCATTGTTGGATTATCCCAGTTTCAATGATATTATCGAACTTGATTATGGCGACGACGAGGAACAGTCAACAAGTCTTACAAATGATTCTGAAATCTCAGAGAGATTAGAAATTATTTTTCAAAAAAATGTGACAATGAATCAATTCCTCAACTATCAGAAAATCAATTACCATTTCTCCAAAAACCTTAAAATCGTATTTGAAGGAAATGCCAAAATCGGACCAAGATGAGGCTATTGGTTTCAAAACTAATTATTTAGTTACTAAAAATTACAAATAAATAAATAAAGCTTGAATTATATGTAGTTCTTGTTTTATACAGTAAATTAGAGACTGTTCGGCTAGTGGATTTATTGTCCTTTGAAAGCTGAACAGTGGCCCTATTTAGAAAATCTGAAAAAGTGGGAAAACAGCGAGTATAATGGCCAAACATTTCAATTATTTGTGCCAATTTAACGAAATTAAAATTCGTTGTTTGAGACGTAACGATGAATCATGATTGCGGACGTGTTATACGTGTTTAGACGTTAATAAAAAGTCAATGCTTAAACGAATTTTAATTAAATTCCAAACTCTATTTTAAACGAGGACGGTATGAAGACCAAGCGAAATCGCTGGACCCACATTGTTCTGCCAGTAATGGCATTTAACAACCATTCATTATTATTATTTGATAGGAAATTAAAGTTAAATTAAATTGTTGAAAATTGGTATTTGGAGATTTAAAGTTCTGTTCGAAATTTAAAAAACAATTAATTATTTATAATCAATAAATTTTGAAAAAATAATATAGGGACCTTTAAATTAAACAAATTTTAATGATTTTAGATATTAGAATTAAATTAAGAAATGTAGAGATTGACGACTTGAATTTGAAATGGGAAAGTTATAGTTTTCTGGATAATGAAATTAGTTTAAAATTTGTGGTCAGAAATGATTACAGTTTGAAAATACAAGAGTTTGGAGTTCAGAAAATTGTTTTGATTCTGTAAATCAATTTAAAATATATAGTTTAGAATTTGAAATCTGAAGACTAGAAATAGGAGTCAAATTTAAGATACAACTATTTTAATATGCTGTTTAGTGATAAAAAGTCGAAGACTATAGATCAGAATTTGAAATATTTTGTAATTTGATAAAACATTGTTTATAGTTTAAATTTTTGAGTGTGATGCTAATATTTTAAAATAAATTTAAAATTAAAATGCCATTTTTAATCAACATATGCAACAACTTCTAGAAACAATTTGATTATAAATATTATTCATATTTAGTAACAATTACGATATCGACTGCTAAGTGTGTAACGTTCGTTATTTTTACTCTGAACGCGTGAACGCAATTTCGTTGATGAATAGCCATGCTCTTCCACTTTTTACGCCTAGTTCATTGACCGCCGAATAGATCAATTACCCCTTTCTATCCGGTTTACAAAAAAAAAAAAATTAATAAATAAATATACGGTTATTGAAGTTATTCGATACCATCGATGTTATAAAATCGATCATTACATTTTTGGCAAGCGCGCAGCTACACTTAACTTATAAAACAAAAATATAAAACAATAATAATAATAAATTTAAAAAAATTAATAAATAATTAAAAGTAAGAACAAAATAAAAATTTATTTTTTTAACTCTGTGCGTGAATCGCACTTCGTTACCAAAAGCACGCGAGCGCTTAAATTTTCTATTTGGCACAAGTTAATATAAAACGCATATCGATTGTACCACAAATAAAGGTAACCATGTTTCTTCTTTTAATTAATTTTCTCGTCTCATGAAAACATATTTTAATTTTTTTTGTTTTATTTTATCCGCTAGTTAATGCTGGGCCTGGTATAGCAAACTAAATTTACCGCGTGCACCTGAGTCCAGCTTAATTTTTTTTTGTGCTAGAAAAAAATAATTATTGCCATATGTAAGGAAAATATTACCTGTTTTTTTATTTTATACGAAATAATAAAAAGAACTGTGGTCGGAAGCTGTGCTACACACGGGAATTGTAAAGGAGGAATATTGGAAAATTATATAAGCGGTATTCCATCCAGTTTTTTTGCCTTATCGGATTTATTATTATTCAATATCATTCTTAGTGTAATTATTATTATTAATTTTAATTTTAATTTGGAACTATCGCATTTATTAAAAATTTGATCGTAAACACAATTTATCGCCAAATTTAATTTTTAAATTATAAAAAAAAATTAAAAGATATTTTATTATTAATCTTTCCTTTAATTAAATTATATTATTTATTACGTTAATTTATGAAATTATAATTAATAATTTATAATGTAGTTGCTATATATTTATTCATTTTGAGATTAAAATTTATTATATTCAACAATATAATTATTTCATCTAAAATATGTTTTCATTGAATTGCTAAAGTTTTTGTTCAATTGCGGAGGGAACTACAGTGTCAGTGAACATGATGGTGACGTCATAATATGATAGTCGGTGTTTGATGAATATGTTTTGTTTTACTTGCACATGAATTTATTTTGATTTTTGTAATTGCGGTAATTGGTTGCACCTTTGACTCCCCAAGAGCTCAGTCTACTCGAAAAAAAAAAATAAAACAAGCATGTGCATCCGCAACCGAAGGCTGTTACAAGTGCTTAGTAAGTTTTAAAACATTTTACATCTGTGTAAATTTTTTTTATAATTAAAACCTTTATATTTTATGGGAATGTTCAGCGCGATAATTTATTGTTTATTGTTACCACGAAATGAACCAATTGGGACGTAGCTTAATTTTTTAATATATGGGGTCACCAATCTATGATTTGAATTTCATATGAAACAACAAAAAAAAACCAATTACGATGTCCAACCCTGACAAATAACCGACACATTAGGTCACTTGCATCATTTATAATTATGACAACAACCGTATATCTAATATGTATATGCATCACATAATTTTTATCCCGAGGACATGCATTATTTTAACTTAATTGTAGCTCCAATTAAATTATCAAAGCGACGTTATAAAATTCTAAATATTTGTCGACTTCATTTGTGCACAAGGTACAAACATATAAAATAATAGCATTAAAAAACCCATTACACAAGGATTATATATGGAATGGAATAGATACTGTAAAATTTTAACAAACAAACACAAACAAGACAGCTCGATTCTAATTCCAAATTTTATGATTATTTTATTTGCACTTTTTATTTAAAATTTCTACCCTTTATACATATACATTTAACCAGCCGAAATGTGAGTTTCTAATTCTTAAATATTTAGATTCTAATCAAAAGATAATACAATTATATAAAGATTGACCACAAGTTCAGCAAAAATCACCATATTCTAAATGTCCTTAATATTCCAAATAAAATAACCACGTGTCACTTTTATATCTTTTTTTTTTTTGTTTGGGATACTCTTGATCATAATTTAATTATTTAATCTTAATAAATAAAATATGAAATGTATGCTGTGTTGTTCAATGGACCCTTCATTTCGATGTTTTCTGTGTTTAATCCATCAGTCACCAAAAATACGAAATAAAATATTTGCGTTTGTTTTTGGGGAATGTGTAACCCAACAAAAACACTTTGCAAATACATACGAGTACATACATGAAAGCTATGTAAATTCAATTTTGACGAAATATTAAAACAGGCAAAATCTCTCACTAATCCATCTCGTTATTTACAATAATCGGTTTTTATTACAAAATTGTTGCCGTATTTACAAATAAAATCATAAAATATGACGTCGTTTAGTATACATATTCGGGATAACAAGTGAAAAACGAGAGTTCACATGTGCATGTTCATTAGAGAATATGACTCGGCGTAACAGTGTGACTGTAATAATCATAAAAATTTATTGTTTAAAACACAAAATACACATATTATATTAAATGAGGTTTTGTTTTCATTAGAAATATTTTTTTGATTATAAAAATTGATGGTTGATGATGGTGGAATATAAGCCAGGATGAAATGTATGCATACACAATTATAGGTTGTATCTAACAAAGAAAAGGGGTGAAATTGATTATATCTATAATGCCAACGCGTATATGTACAAGTGAAAATGAAATAATCATGGATTTTCATTTGTAATATTTTAGATATTTTATTAGCTTGATCAGGTGGCTGATTTCAGTCAATACGACAATAAATTATTCAATTTAATGAATTTGTACAGAGATATTCAATTATGTTTGTGTAGGGGTAAACAATGCTACACGATTCTCCAATTTATGATGAGTACAATTTTCCCACCCGCATTACCATGAAAACTGTAAAAATCATTTTGATATCTAGAACAAATTTCGAAACATTCAATCATAGTACATAATAAAAAATATCACCATAAAATTGTATAACATTTTGAATAATGAATCCTTACAAAATAAAAAACTTAAAAGAAATCAGATAATGAAAGGGTTATTTTATACCGTATTTTATTATTCGGCCAAATAACACGAATACATTTTTATGTATGTGATTGATTAGAAAATTAATTTTATGACAACCGCGAAAATTATAGAGTTTTGTGAGAAAATTAAAAAAAATAAAACTCGAAACCATGATATTATTACATGTTGCATACAAGGTTTCTTATATTTAACCCTTTCAAAAACACAAATACATATACATACTTACTTAAAAATATAAAATACAAAATTTAAAAGTATATTTATTAATCCCACCCTTTTCTTGTATGAAATAATCTTCCAATTAGTAAGTATCACCAACAGATTTTTTTTTTTTAAATTTTGTAACAATCGGTTACAATACCCAAAAAAATAAAATCGAAAAGGTTTCTGTTTTCATATTTTAACAAGAAGTGGCTGTTTGTTCTACATGTACTAATGCGAGTATACACCGAAGAAACAGGGAGATTAAGTTATTATTTACACTTTTATCTGAAGATATATCTTTTGATCTTTTTTGTTTTGTTGATAACGCGAAAATCTTTTGTTTGCTTTTATTAATTAAAATTTAATTTGAATTTCGCAGCATTACTAAAGTAACGGAAAAATATGTTTTGTTCTTTAATGTATATGTACATAATATATCCTTAAGGAATTTTTAATGCATTTTTTTTGTAGTTATTGGAGTGAAATATATTAGGAAACCATCTGTGAAATTTTTCTAAAGTAAGATTATCTTTGAATCTGTGCAATTGAAAGAATTATTTATATTATCTGATCATTACCATCTCAGCCTGGCTGCTTTCTGTCACTAGAAAGGTATATCAATTTTTCTTGTCAAACCTAACTTTCTTTATATATTGGTCACCCTCCTCGAAACATATATTATTTAACTGTTTAACCTCGTCCTAGCTAGGAATGAAGGCATAATGAAGACAACGAGAAGGTAATGATGGAGTAAGTAATGTTATCTATCTTATATCGGTCAAATCTTATAAAAAATTATTGAGCACTTTCAGATACAATTTCAAAAATTGTATAGACTTTGCGAAATTCCTCAACATTTGGTTAACAAAACATATAAAATTACAAAATGATACATTTGTTCGAAACAATCATGAATTAGTGGATAAAATCAGATCAGTGAACATTCCATCCGGCGCAAAATTTGCGTCATTTGATGTATCAGTACCATAACACAGCAAAACTATTTCCAACATGAAAACAAATATTATATACAAAAAGATGGATTACCAATGGGTAGCCGGCTGTCAGGCACGTTATCAATTCCAAATATATATCTAAACCATTTTGAAAATACATATATACATTCGAATAACAACAAATTTAAAAACAACAAATTTAAGAACAACATCATATATTGGCATCGGTATGTAGATGACATTTTGATTCTCTTCAAAGGAACTGAAAGGCAACTTGGAAATTGACATAAATATATCAACAGCATACATACGAGTATTAACATTAAATTTACACTGGAAATGGAAAAGGGGAAATTCATCAATTTCTCGATTAGACCATTAAAAACTTAAATCAAACACACAATTTTAAAATATACCGAAAACCCACACAAACGGATCATACTATTCACCACTCCTCCAATTATTCTCCACAACATAAATTTGTTGAATATAACCACATGCTAAATAGACTCAACACCATTCCGATAGACAATATTGAGTACACGAATCAACTCCATCTAATCACATTTATAGCAAAAATGAATGGATTCAGTAAAAACACGATTGATAAACTCAACAATAAAATCATAAATAAAATCAGATTAAAACATTTAACCACCATGTTCAACACTGTAGACGACGTCACAAAACTCATAACACTTGAATACAACAGGAACACAAGCAACATAATAGAGATTTTAAAAAAATACAATTACACAGATGCACACAAAACCAGTAATAGAATATAAGTATATCATAAACTAAGACCAAAACTTGATAATAAGGTTGACAGTAGTGTCTACAAATTAACATGCAATAATTGCCCTAAATTTTATATAGGGCAAACTGGAAGAACATTCGACACAAGATTTAAAGAACACACCACCTACACATTGAAAATCATTCATTCATTCACGGATGTAAAAACCAATTTATAAATAGGTAAAAGTGACATGTTGGGCATGCTCCAAGAACTCAAAATATACAAACAGAGGAGGAACAACACTTTATTATTGAACGAAAAAATTTCAACGAAAGCACCTAAGATATATGACTCGATATTATACAGTAGGTAAAAAACCTGTATGGCGATAACGAAGGTATATATAATGCGTAAATAATCATAATCAACATAAGTCAATAGTCAATTAGGAACCGAAGAAGGATAAACTATCCGAAACCTGGAAGACCGGTTTAGTTTATTGTAATAAAAAAAATTTATTAAATTATCACAAAGAATGAAAGATTGATTTATTCTTATATATAAGTGATAAAAGCCACAGAATACATGTTCAAGATGGAGATACACCATTTGTTCAGCAATGAACAAAAACGTTTTTGGAATATTTTTGGTTTTTACATAAAATATTAATAATTTTAAAAATATCCGGGCTCTACTTATCATTTTACTATAATTTTAATTCCAATTAAACCACTATATCTGCATTAGTTTCACTGGATGAATGCAGTTTACAGATATGCATGTATGACTTATCCTGTGCTTTCTCATTTAAATTGACTAAATACCAGAGCCCTGCACGGGCTTTAAAATGTATACCCGATCCGGCCCGGCCAGAAACTGAAATGGCCCGACCCGAACCCGACTCTTCATAATATTTTATAGTTCAAGCCCGACCCGACCCGAAAAAAAGAAATTCAAGCTAAAATATTTTAAATATCCAATAGGTTACAACAACAATTATTTCTGTCAAAAACTGAGAGTAATGGCGTTTAGTAAAATAATATATGTAGCTCAATCACAAAGACCGTATTAGAGGAAATTACATTTATTGGTATCGAAATGCCCTCATTTTAGCTAATTAAAATTAAATTTACGTAAGCAAGTAAATTTACTCACGTAAATTTAGTTTAATTCATTCATCAAAGTCGCAAATAAAATTATTTTAAAAATTCATAATGAAAAGCTTTTGATTAATTTTTAAAATTAAACCCGAGCCCGACCCGAACCCGAATAAAATAACAAAACATCGGCCCAACCGGCCCTCGGGTCGGGCCGGGTCTAGCTGGAGCCCGTGCAGGTCTCTGCTAAATACAGATTATTTCCCTGGTTCCTTGAACTTGTTTGATTTTGATTTCAGTTTATATTTTAAAAGTGTCAAACATATTTTGTTTATAGATTTTAAAAATTGTTAGTGTTAAACTCTTAGTGTTAAATATTAAAGTGTTAATTTTATATATAATGCCAAACAGTTTAAAGATACCTTCCTTATTAGATCATCTAAGCAAAAGAGGAATCAAAACTATAATAATTGGTTTATCTTACGGGTTTGCCTTAATTTTAAAGAGAAACTACATAAACCAATTGAAGAACAAACATTTCCTAATGATCAAAGGGAAACAAGAAAAAAGTACATTGGAACAATTGAATAAGAGAAACAAGTACAAAACAGAAAAGAAAGAAAGGGAAAGGAAGTAATGTCTCGGCTTCCGGGTATAAAGTTTCCAACAATCTGGGCTGATGCTTCCACATCACTAAACGACCTGGAAATTAACACATATGATAGTTTAGAATCAACATCGGAAGCAAACCGATTTGTTAACGTTAAATCGACTTGATCCTAAAACTTCTACTTCAAATAAGTTTGTCTCTTCCTACTGCAGGTGCGTATCCAGACGCAGTTCTAGAAGAAGAACGACTTCAATATTTTTAAAATTGCCAATTATTTAAATAATTTCTTAAAAATCTAAGTAGGCTTCTTCGAATTCCGGAATGTTCTACCATCACATTTTCGAAAATCGATTGAAGTTTGTTTGATTTCGTTTTTTCACGAAAAAAATTATACTCTATTTCCATTGTGATCATAGCCTACTCGATTCTATTTGCATAAATTCATTCGATAAAATATCACCAATATTTTTATTTTTGATGATAAGCGAATGAGGAAAATGAGATACTGCGCAAATTTATTATAACAGGCTGAGAACACAGTAGAAAAACCGTAAATGAAAAAACAAAACACAAACGTCTATCGCAAATGTGATGGTAGAACATCTCAGTACTGTAATTTCATTTATTGTTCCTTCAATATGATTTATCTTAACAGTGAAAATCATCATGTGTTTTTGATATTTGTTGAAAGTAACCACGATTTGAGCGACCTTGAGCGGTGGTTGTTAACCGTGCGAAGACGGGTTGGTTATTTATCGATTGCTTTGTCTGACAACTACTAGCACAATTATATTACGAGAAATTGACTTTTAAAACAAAATGTTGCTGCCCATTAAACGGTGTGGATTAACTTTGATTTGTAAGACATTAGCGATGCCTTCCGATGCCGGTAATTTTACAGTTATTTTCTCTGTCCAATCTTAATCAATAATACTGCACAAAACCAAATTATTAACAACGTTTGACGGTTATTTGTAAGCAGTGCTGCCAGATTGTGAGATTTATCATTTTTGAAAAATTTGTACTTTTTTTTAGAGGCAAATTTTTTTTTCTAAAGATAAAAGAATTTTACTTACGAAAGAATTCATGAGCAAAAATGCCAAAGATTGCACCAATAAAAATATCCTAAAAGAAATATGCACCAGTATTTCAAAAAAAAATTTCTTGAGTCCAAAAAATTATTTATTTTCCAAATTGGCAGGAAACAGTTTCATCAGACAGTTTCGTCTAATAGAATTTTACCTGTCGTGGAACGTCAGTTCCCTCAGGCTAGCTTCACGAAATTATTCTGCAGTACTTATAGTGCTATTTCATAAGATAAAGAGAAAACAAAAATTAATTTTCGTTTGTTATCGTACATCATTTATTTTATTGTACTGCAGTGTAACGATTTCACTAAATTTGTTTATTTGTTTATTTTTTTTTTCTACTGACCTTGAATTGAAAATGACAAATTTATTTTAAATAAAATAAATTCAAGCTCATCTCTATACGTACCTATACACGTATAGGTAAGTAAAATACCCCGTCCGCAATTGATCAGCTGTTGGATGACTGGTATAGCTAATTAGACGGTATTGGTGGTGATATAGATGTTGTCGTTTGAGGAGGAAGCGTTGAAAAGAAAATTACCGGAGAGATTGGAACCTGAACGCGGTAACGAAAAAGGCGCGAATAAAATGAAGTCATACGAGGCAAGAAGAAAATTGAAAAGAAAAAAGATAGTCAGTCGGGATCAAGGCATAAGACTAAAAGCTTGAAAAAAAAAAAATAAAGATAATAATTTAAAATAAAACAATAAAATAAATTGTTAAAAAAATTGTGAACAATTTTTATAAAATAGAAATGAATTTTATTCTTTGTGTAAATATCAAAATTGTGAAAAATTGTTAGAAATAGTTTTTTTTTTTTGAACGAAACACTGTTTATTTAAATAAGGTGTAATATATTGTTAAATAAATAAAACACAAATAAAAATTAATGAAAAAAAACAAGAACTCAAGAAAATTATAATAAAATTAATAAAAAAGATACTAATAAGAAAAAAAAAAACAAATAGAAACCATCATGTTTTGCTTTTTTCTGTTTGTGTGAAGAATTTTTTTTGTTGTTGTGATAAACCCATTACTCTGACCTCCAAGAATTGTGTGATTGCGCGGCGGGTAGAAAAAGAAAAGAACGGGGGAGTTCTACAGTGCCAAGCGTATATAAATACAAATGCAGGCACATTTGATACTTCGCTAACTGAAGGAGAATTAGCGGTGAACGGGACATCGATAAATGGTACATCCTACATGTTTAGTAAAATTCTTCCATTTCGACTTCATCTCGGTACAAGCGGCGAATGCAGGTGGATGGCGGTAAATGAGGCAGACATAGCGGTTGGTCGAGTTACACCGGTGACTTTATGCATTTAAGTATTGTGCATGAATCATTTTTTTTATATTAACTTTCTAGGTTAAATTTAAGTATTTAGTTCTTAATTTAAATTACTTATTTCACTTTTTTGGTTATCTTTGTTGAGTTTTTCGTTTTATGTTTTAAAATTTTTTTTTTGAAATAATAATCGCAAGGTAATTGATCTTTCCTATGTTCATGTCTTGCGTATGACGAACATAGAGCTTTTTCGTATTAGGGTAAATAGTTTATGATCATGGATTAATTAATTTTTTTTGTGGGGTTATGGTGCATAAGTGATGAAGTGTGAATCATGCTTTTCATAATCTTTTCCTTATTGATTCAGTTTAGCTTTTACATATATATTTAGTTTAACATTTGAGCACACTAACTGGTTTTTGTAAGATGTGGCTGCCGGTGCATGTGGATATAACGGGACCCCCCAGTCGGCTAGAGCTATCCATATTATATAGTGTGCGACCACATGTATACGGGCATGACCCAAGCACATCGGTTACAAATGGCGCCGAAACAGGGACCTGAGGGTCTTATTACATTTTTTTTGGGTTTAATTTAAAATGTAAAAGTTAAATAATTAGTTTTACGAAAGCAGGTTGCCCTAATAAGGTATCCAGGTGGCTTCACTACTTAACGGAACAGATAGATTATTATTACCGCTTAATTAGCTTGCGGTTGATCTATCTTTTTGTCATTATGCCCTTCAGGTTTTTAGCAAGCACATTTTCGTGACTTGTCCGCCATCTTTTTATAATTTTCCTCTATTCTTGAATTTAAATAACGGAAACAAAAAAAAAATTAAACAGCTAACTAATCTATTCTTTTATTTGTGATTGATGGTTTTTATACGTGCTGCACAATCGATTTTCCATGATTTGGATTCCTTGTGACGCAGTATGAAAATTCCTCGTGGATATCAGTAATAGAAACTTTATTTTACTATTTTATATTCTTCAATAATTAAAAAAAAAAAAAAAAATAAAATAATAATAATTTTTATACCAAACTGCAATAAATAATTAATGATTGATAAAGAGTTTAATGCTGAGTCGATTGATGGTTCGGTGAAACCGAATTCCTCGTCCAACTTTTATTTCTTTCCTCATAAATAATTTATTTTACAAAATACATAGCCCTATTCCGATCATTCAACAAGTTCCCGTATTTATCAAAATAGTTTTATTAGCAACAATATCAGTCATTTTATTATTATTTTTTTATATGGAAGAGCATGATTTATCAGCAAGTTGATGTCTACTATATACAGTATACATACTTTGAAAACGCGTATAGCACCAACTTATGCTACAGAAACACGTCATACTGTGATCATATACCCCACTATTTATGAATTGATCTGAGATATATTTATTATAGAATTAAACAAATATTATTTAAAATTTAATCAATAATATTTTTTTTTATTTAATATAATTATTTATCATATATTTATTTATTTATATATATATATATATATATATATATTTATTTTTATTTACAATTAATTATTTACAATTATTAATAGGTAATTTTTTTTTTTCGTTGTCTACTCTTAAGACAAACTCAAAATAGTAACAATATCATCACCAATTACATCTTTTTCACACTGATCGATTGCGGATCATATATTTTTTTTTTCTCTTGTCAAATCGGTTGTATATTTCGCTTGATTCAACTCAAAATCAAATCATTCGAATAAATTTATTATTAATTTATTACAACGAATAAACCAATATTTCAATTTCTTAACTTAAAGATAGTCCCACCAATTATTTTTTTTTTGGTTTGTTATCTGGCATTAGCATATCCTGCCTTAATTTGAGTATTTATCTGGTCAAAATGGATTATCTAAACTTAATCCTAAAGAGCTTAAGTCCAGAAGAACTTAATATCGAATTTTTAATTCGGGGAATGACGGCATCACAAGTGGGGATTGAAAAATCATTTATGGAGACACTCCAAAAAGAAACTGACAACCCTAGTCTAAAACCAAAATATACACATGCAACTGAAACACCAGACAAGGAATTAAACGCAATACACTTAAAATCTCTCGAAATGGACGAATTATTAGATCGCATTGAAGATGGATCATCATTAAATGAAAGACATATGTTGCTCATTAAAGTGGTACATTGGAGAGACCGAGCACAACGTCTGGATACTTCCTTCAAAAACCTTAGCGGAATCAACATATTAGCTGGATCTCTTGATCGAATGGCACGATCAATAAAAAGAGATGTTAAGCGGATTGAAACTGCAAATGAATCGGCAAAGCAGACTGTTTCTCAACCGTCTACTTCGGCGGCAGCGGGTAATGTACGACTCAGAAAATCGGACCTGGAAAATAAATACGATTCGGGAAGAAATCACAACTCGGAAACTGATTTCGAAACCACACTCGAGCAAAGATTTTCTAAAAGACTCGACGAAATATCTAACGAATTTAAACAAAAATTATCAACTTCGCTGAAGCAACGTATTTCGACTCGCCAGCCACCATCGAGACCTTTCAATGTTATCCCAAGAAGATTCGAAGAATCGGAATCACAAAGCAGTTCAGAAGAATCAGAACCGTATGTCCCCAGGCACGCATCTAAACAAGCTAATCGCCAGTATTATAAACGGCGCATTGATCCTTCCAGGTGGAAAGTTTCATTTACTGGACGGGAAAGTAAACGCAGCGACGAAAATGTACAGGATTTTATCATGAAGTTAGAGGAACATGCATATCAGGATGGAATAGCTAAACAGGAGCTGGTAACATTGATGCGTAACTTCGTATCAGATAAGGCTGACAAATGGTATTACACCTTTATCCGAAAAAATAAAGATGCAACGTGGAAGCAATTAAAAGAATCATTACTAGAACGATTCAGTAGCGTGGAGGGAGACAGAGAAGTGCGTAGATACATGCGTGGTAGAATGCAGTATCCGAAAGAAAATTTCAATTATTTTTTAACGGAAATAGAGAGTACTAATTACCGTCTAAAAAGACCATTACCTATAGATGAAATTCTTGAAATTCTTTTGGATAACATGAATCCCGCTCTGAAAAATGCGACTAGTAACATGGCCATCACTTCGATAGAAAAATTAAGAAGAATTTGTGATAATTTCGAAAAAATATGGAATACTTCGGGATTCGACCCTCGTCGTCTCATTGAGTCACGCCCAAGACGATCTCAAGCAGTTGCCCAACTATCAGAGCACGATCAACCGTCAACCAGCACTCATTTAGATATGATAAGGAACAAAAGCGAAACTGACGATGAATCGTACTCTAATGCAGCATCCTCAAATAGCATTAATGCAATCAACCGACAGTCATATGTCGTTTGCTGGAATTGCAAGGACCTTGGTCACAAATTTGTAGCTTGCCGAATGGATAAAACCCATAATTTTTGTGAAGGTTGTGGCTTAGCTGGAATGAACATGGCAGATTGTTTGAGGTGCCAAAAGAAACGTTTTCAGGGAAATGTAGTACCGAACGCGACACAAGCTGGGGAACCACGTTCGGGAAAACTATTCAACCCCAGATCCCCAATGAATGCAAAACAATCGAATTACAAGCAACAATAACCACATCGACTTTATCTGTTGATCTCAATAATCCTGTAAATAACAACTCTCAAAATAGCCAGCTTAAACGAATAAGAACATATTGGCAGAATCAAAAATCGTATAATCATCTATGTGCTATATCCACGATCACGGAATTTTTAGACAACGATCCTCGTCCTTACGCAAAAATTTCAATTCTTGGACAAATAAAATTTGGATTGCTGGACAGCGGTGCAAGTGTCAGTATATTAGGGAAAAACAGCGAAGAATTAATTACATCGCATGGGATACCACTGAAAAAATTAAACACGTTTATCCAAACAGCTGATGGATCCGCGAATACCGTAATTGGGCACGTATACTTACCAGTCACTTACATGAAAAAAACAGAAATTTTAAAATTTTGTGTGGTTCCCTCACTTAAAGCAGAAATCTATCTAGGGGTAAACTTCTGGAGCCAATTTAATATCGCCCCAGATATTATAAGTGAAGTGTCAGAAGCAACCAATGGAATCGAATATAAAGTTAACGATCGACACCAGTTAAGTATCGAACATAGTAAGCAACTGGAGAGAATTATCAAGAGCTTCCCATCGTTCGAAACAAAAGGTCTAGGAAGAACAAATCTAGTAGAGCATAGTATAGAAGTTGGTAATTGTACACCTATAAAACAAAGGCACTATCCAGTGTCTCCAGCAATACAAAATCAAATCTTTGAGGAACTGGACCGCATGATTTCTCTAGGTGTAATAGAGGAGAGTTCGAGCCCATGGAGTTCTCCAGTAGTTCTGGTGCGCAGAGCCAATGGAAAAGCACGCCTGTGTTTGGATTCCCGCAAGATCAACTCAGTGACCAAAAAGGACGCATATCCGCTTCCGATCATCGATGGATTACTGGGTCGACTACAGGAAACTAAATACATAACGAGCCTAGATTTAAAAGATGCATTTTGGCAGATACCTCTTTCTGAGAGCACGAAGGAAATAACAGCGTTTACAGTTCCAGGCCGTCCTCTCTATCAGTTCTGCGTCATGCCGTTTGGGTTGTGTAATGCACCCCAAACCATGTGCAGACTGATGGATCGAGTGATACCACACCAGCTTCGAGACCGTGTTTTTGTCTATTTGGACGATTTGTTAATCATCTCAGCTGATATTGACGAACACTTAGAAATCCTAAAAACCGTAGCCGATTTATTGTCCAAGGCAGGGTTGACAATAAACATCGAGAAAAGCCGTTTCGTGCTCAAGGAAACGAGGTATCTAGGGTTTCTGATCGGAGAGCGTGGATTAAGAACAGATCCTGCGAAGGTTGAATCGATCACTAGCTTTCCTGCTCCTACTTCGGTAAAACAAACACGTCGCCTTTTAGGGATGGCCGGCTGGTACCGTAGGTTTATATGCAATTATGCTGAGGTGACAGCACCAATCACCAATCTACTAAAAAAGGGAGTAAAATTTAAATGGACCGAGGAAGCAGAAGTAGCTTTTACAAAGTTGAAATGGTTACTGTCAAATGCACCAGTACTACACAATCCCGATTTTACTCGACAGTTTTATATTCGTTGTGATGCCAGCACACAAGGCATTGGAAGTGTACTTTTCCAGAAAGATAGTGAAGAAAATGAAAAACCGATCGCTTTCATGTCACAGAAATTAAATGCTGCCCAGCGTAACTACACAGTAACTGAGCTAGAGTGTCTGGCAGCTATAGTGAGTGTTAAGAAGTTTCGACCCTACATCGAAGGCTATAGGTTTACATTAATTACAGACCACGCCAGCCTGCAATGGTTAATGACGCAAAAGGAATTATGTGGACGTTTAGCGCGATGGAGTTTGAAATTGCAGGGCTTCGACTTCAATATAGTACATCAAAAAGGCAAAGATAATATCGTTCCAGATGCATTATCTCGAATATACTGCGATACAGCCGTGGAGGTCGAACAGGATGTAAAATTACACGACAGCACGATTTTCGATAGTAGTAACGTACAAGACCCATATTATAATGAGCTGCGGTCAAAAATAAAAGAAAATGCGCAAATGTACCCTAATTTACGCTTGCTAAACGAGAAGATTTTTGTTAGAGTTGAACCTAAATCGTCCGTTCAAATTACAGATATTCCATGTTGGAAAATGTGGATACCAATTGAAATACGTGAAAATCTCATTATCAACGCACATGATGTACCAAATGGAGCACACGGAGGAATAAGAAAAACGTTAGATCGCTTGAGACGCTTATATTATTGGCCTAAAATGGCTATCCAAATACACACATATGTGACTAATTGTGACATATGTAAACAAACCAAGTCTACTAACCAGAATTTACGCCCTCCTTTAGGTAAGCACGTTTTATCGGAGAGACCGTGGCAAAAACTGTACGTGGATTTGTTGGGGCCATACCCAAGAACGTCAAATGGTAAAACAGTGATATTAATTGTCTTGGATAATTTAACAAAATTTGTTTATTTAAAGCCATTAGCTAAAGGCACAGCGACTAAAATCGTAGAAGTCCTACGAGATGAATTATTTCCACTATTCAGTGTACCAGAAATCATACACAGTGACAATGGTGTCCAGTTTGTGGGAAAAGAGTTTAAGGCATTAATAGAAGATTTGGGGATTCATCATATCAAAACCGCATATTACTCCCCTCAAAGTAACGCTTCAGAACGGGTAACCCGATCGATTGTGGCTGCGCTACGAGCATATGTCAAAGATAAACATTCAAGCTGGGATAAATTCTTGCCAGAAGTAGGAAGCGCCCTTAGAAATGCAGTCCATCAAACAACCCACTATTCGCCACACTTTCTATTATTTGGCTACCACAAAATATTGCATGCTGATGAATACAAACTGCTTCGAGATGCTGATATAATAATAACAGTGTTAAAGGCCATTACTGGCCCCTTACTGAATCAACAATCTGGCTCCAACGGTTTCGATCCTGAGCTTGGTCTTCATACTGTCTTAGACAATCTGAAGAGGCCAAGTCGTTCTCTACATCGTGGAGCCATCGTCGCCTGCAACGACCTCTGCGCCTACCATATGGTGGCTCTCCTTTCAGAGATCGCTGCACAATTCGTTCCGGATCAGCACGCAGAACGTGACCGAGCCAGCGTACTCGCTGAGATCTAACTTCATGTACAATATCGGGGATCTTCATCAGATCTCTGATCTCGAAATTGTACAAAGCTCGGTATATACCATCTATTTCGCGTTTAGGGCCGTAAATCACACGCATGATTCTTCTCTCAAATGTAAGGAGCCATCTCTCGTACTCATCCGTCAGCGCCCAACTTTCACATCCAAACATAACAACGGGCCTGATCAACGCTTTGTAAAGCTTCAGCTTCACGGCCCTTGATAAGTGTTTAGATTTTAGCAGTGGCCTTAGAGGATATAAAGAACGACCGCCAGCTGCCAGCCGCACTTTAATATCCTCACCCACACTGTTATCGTGAGTGATAAGAGAGCCCAAATATTTGAACCTCCTCACTCCCTCAAACGTGTGGTGGCCACTACTAAAATCTGGTGTGCCATTGTCTCTAAAACCAGAGATCAGGTATTTCGTTTTGGACTCATTGATCTGGAGTCCAACAGAAGCTGAAAACTCTACAAGCGGATCAAGTATTTCTTTCACTCCGTTGCTATTCAGTCCAATCACGCATATGTCATCTGCATATGCAAGCACTTGATTGGACTGGCGATATAAGATGTTGCGCTGAGGTGTTTCAGTTTTACGAAAGATGTACTCCAACATGAGATTAAAGAGTATCGGGGACAGAGCATCTCCCTGCCGAACACCCGAGTTAACTGCAAAAATTGTCGATAGCCTGTTCTCAACTTTAACACAGCATTGAGACTGCGTCACTGTCATCCTACACAGTCGTACCAATTTTGTTGGCATTCCTAGGTATTCCAGGGCAGACCACAAACTCTCTCGATTGATCGAGTCGTAGGCCTGCCGGAAATCCAGGAAAACCTGATGTACGGAGATGGATGTCTCATAATATTTAGATAGAATCATCCGCAGCGAAAAGACCTGATTAGTGACTGATCGATTCGGACGAAATCCTCCCTGATAGTCACCAACCAAGGCCTCCGCCAGAGGAGTGATTCCATCCAATAAAATGTATGACAGTAACTTGTATGCTGTGCAAAGGAGAGCTATACCGCGATAATTCTCACACTTCAAGCGGTCTCCCTTCTTGAAGATGGGGCATATCGCGGCCACTTTCCATTCATCAGGCATAACTTCGGTTCGCCATACTAATCGAATAAGGTCGAAAAGACAGTTCCACAAAGTATCCCCTCCGAATATCAAGAGCTCCGAATTAATGCAGTCCACTCCAGGTGAGCGGTTTCGTTTCATTCTCTGCATGGCCTTAGTGAATTCCTCATGGGATGGCTCCTCAGTGCAAATCTCCGCAGACTGTTTTAGAGGTGGCTCAACAACAGTCTGTGACGCATGATGAACATCAAGCAGCTCAGTAAAGTGTCCACTCCATGCGTCAAGTACTGCGTCGATGTTGACACAGAGGTTTCCATCCCGGTCCCGAATGGCGGTTGACGAAGGCCTGAAAGTATGGTGCAATCCAGTAATTCCTTTAAAAAAATTACGTGAACTACGCTCATTGCTGAGTTGTTGTACTTTCAGAACCTCGGCCTTCCACCATTCTCGCTTCTTCCGTCTACAAATCCGCTTAGCTGCCCTTCTTGCAAGAGCTGCCTTGTTTTTCCTTGCGATTGTGAGACGTTGTTGCACTTCATTATGGGCTATATTTTGTTGCTCAACTGCAAGACGACACTCGTCATCAAACCAATCATTCTTGGGTCTGACTTTCACTATACCTAAAGTCTGTTGAGCAGCACTGACAACCGAAGTTTTCAGTACCTCCCAGACAGAGTTCACGCAGTCAGACTGGTAATTAGCTCCCTCAATGTTGTCGCTGACAAGATCCTGATATCGTTAGATGCTGATATACTAAATGAAAACTACTTGGATTGGTTGGAGACTCCAGATAGATTAGCAATCGTACATGAAGAGGTCAAAAATAATATAGTAAAAGCGTATAACAAATATGCGAGTCACTATAATCTACGCACAAGACATAGAGCTATAGACATAGGCCAAAGGGTTTATATTAAACAACATCCCATGAGTGATGCCGCAAACAAATTTACTGCGAAATTTGCATTTCCTTATTTAAAAGATTTCGTGAAAGAGAAACGAGGAGAACTTTATTATATCCTCGTCGATGACAATAATAAAAATTTAGGCACATTCCACTTGATGGACATAAAAACTTAAAACGTTAACTGTACAAATTACCTAAAATTTAGTTTGATTAAATGAGGCAGACATAGCGGTTGGTCGAGTTACACCGGTGACTTTATGCATTTAAGTATTGTGCATGAATCATTTTTTTTATATTAACTTTCTAGGTTAAATTTAAGTATTTAGTTCTTAATTTAAATTACTTATTTCACTTTTTTGGTTATCTTTGTTGAGTTTTTCGTTTTATGTTTTAACATTTTTTTTTTGAAATAATAATCGCAAGGTAATTGATCTTTCCTAAGTTCATGTCTTGCGTATGACGAACATAGAGCTTTTTCGTATTAGGGTAAATAGTTTATGATCATGGATTAATTAATTTTTTTTGTGGGGTTATGGTGCATAAGTGATGAAGTGTGAATCATGCTTTTCATAATCTTTTCCTTATTGATTCAGTTTAGCTTTTACATATATATTTAGTTTAACATTTGAGCACACTAACTGGTTTTTGTAAGATGTGGCTGCCGGTGCACGTGGATATAACGGGACCCCCCAGTCGGCTAGAGCTATCCATATTATATAGTGTGCGACCACATGTATACGGACATGACCCAAGCACATCGGTTACAGCAGTCAGTGTTGCCATTATCAAGATACGAAAAAACTGAGTTCTCTCCGAAATAAAACTGGATTTGAAAAAAAAACTTACCCAACATTTTTTTTCATATATATGTACATACATACGTACATAGGTATATATGTACATACTCCAAGCTGAGTTTATGTAGAATTTTTGTTATCAGCAGAAAAATAGTACTAGCAACCAAGGCCATTTCAAGAGAGAAAATTTGTTTATGAAATTTAAATTTTGTTGTTGTTGTGGATTTTCTTCAGGCCAGCTTTAAATTACGTATTATTCGAATATAATTATAAAAATAAAACATACATCTTACATTTAGAAAAAAGTTACCAAAGTCATCACATAATATGGTTGTTTCAATTGAAGTTAACAGCAATTCAAAACCTAAAAGAAAAATATTCTTTACAAAAGTGTACCAAACCACCCTAAAAGCATTTTAATGAATGTAATAGGAAATTTGTAATATGAATTTAAAACATTATATAATTTTTTACAGAAAAACTAGTGTTTTTCTAAAAAACCGGAACTTTTTAGATAAAACTGGAAAACGGAGTATTAAAAAAACTGGGAAACTCAGTTAAAACTGGGAATATGGCAACACTGACACTACAATTTTTAAAGATGAAAAAAATTTAGCTTTGTTATTTTGACCCGTCTCGTGAAGCAAATTTCACAATTGCAAACAATTAATAATTTTTGGTTTGTTAAGTTGGTTTTCGGAAAGCAGGCTTCAAGGCAGTGACTAATGAATATCTTGCACAAGACCTGAATACTGATTTTGCCCAATTTAGTTTGTCTACTTAAATGATAAATGATCAGTTGACAGTTACTCTTAGTGAATAAACCGTTCAGGCAATCTAAATGCGACGGTTAAATGAAATTTCTTTTTAGCAGTTTTATTTAGTTTAAAAGCCCATCTAGTTAAAAGTCGGTTAATTATCAATAGTAAATTTTGTCATCACGATAAAATGGTTTATTTTTTGAAAAATAACTTTCATTTCCAAGACAAATAAACCGTAAGAAGCCGCATATTAAGAAAGACCGCCCGAGGTGTTCTATAATCCGCAGTTGTACTTGACGAAATCAAAGTTTATTAAAAAACCAATCGGTCTCTCTTAGTATCATTATTTTTATGAACTGTCTTATTACTCCAAACATGTGTATGAGGAAATCTAAACCAATGAAAAGTATCTGAGCTTTCTAAACAACTTGTTGGATATGTGAAATGTAGTACATTTTAATAATTTAAATAGAATCTGATTTCACCAGAATAAACCTTCTCTCATGATGGATTGATTTCTTTTTATTGGCGCCTGTCCTGCTGTGGAAGGATATGTGATTAATTTGTTCTTTCAGATCGTCCTTCTGGAGCGATTACATCAACTGAAGTCCAAGAGGTGAGTCTGATCACTAACGACAGCAGCCAATTGCTGCTTGTTAACACAAGCAAAGTGCCATTGCTCGACAAAAAATGTATGTATTAAAAAATATAATTGTAAAGATTCTATATTGGATGTAAATGGATTGTTCTTTGAGAGTCGAAAATAGACTCGGTTTCAAAAAAAAAAAATGAAGAACACATCATGGTTTCAGGAACCTGGCTACCAATATTTAGGACACACACCAACATCTGGTCCTGAAAAATTATTTTGTTCATTTCATATACACCTTTTTTAATGAAACAAACAATCTAATACATAGTCTTATAGCAATAAGTTAACATGTCAAAATGGTGATATGAGTTTTAGAACTTCAATGGTTAATAGTTCAATTACATATGATATGAATGAACTTATCCGTCATTTATTTGAACACATTCATGGAAATACCGCTGGCCCAAGAAAATACTCCGAAAAAATTGAATTCTAGTGAACAATTACCTGCTGTCAGGTAGTTCACTTAAAGGAAATTTATGTGAAAAGATCGCGGAAACCAACATTCGAAGCATTGATCAAAAGTATTTATACGTAATTTTTAACGCAATTATTTCTCGAAGCTCTTCATTCGGTATGGACATCACGGTATTCAGGAAAAATGTGACATGCCCATTTACTAATAACCACCAATCGTACATTACAACTGTACACTGGGAATAAGAATCTAGCTCGTATCGATTGTTGCGCATGTTGTATGGTGTGGAAATTTATGGCACTTTTAAAAATAATAAACAGTTTCACATTGAGTTCAACAACATATTTTATTATTAATTTAATTTAGTTTTATTTTTATTTATTAAATTTCACATTTTTAATTTTAGGTTTATAATTTTAGGATTTAAATTATATGCACTCCAAAAACTTACTGACTCAATTTTACAATTGTACCAATTTTATAGAGTACAATACATATGCAAAACATTATGTGCTATTAATATATATATAGTTACAATTACAAACAAATTTAAAGTATATAATATATAAACAAATTTAAAGTATTTAATATATATAATGTACATAGTACATAGTAATTAAAATAGGTTAAAGCTATAGTATAGCTTCAATAGTTCATAACACGCAATTCAAAATTGGATTGAACCGTATGGTTCAGTATTAGATGAAACCCATGTTGTATTGGTATTAGAATGACGGATTGATATCCATAATAGATTATTAAAAGGGATGCCTAATGGAGATTTAATAACAGTTTTTTTATTCATATAGGAGACAATATTTCCGCACAAATTCTAAATAAAAAATAATAAGAACTTTTCACCTTAAATGTTCTGCTCCCCAAAAATTGCAGGATGAAAGAGCAAAAGTGAATCAAATAAACGATTTTATTGAGTAAATTTATTATGATACCGTTATTTTTATCATATTATCAGAATCAAATATAAAATATGATTATAAGACCTCACTAATAATAAAATATCCTTTTGAAGTTTATACATCTCTGATAGTCTTAATATGATGTACATATCTTTTATTATTATCTAAATATTTATTATGTTTACTTTGTGATATTATTATTTCATGTTACATAATATATAGATAACATCCCCAACATAATAATAATCCTTCAAACCAGTGATGATCATAATTGAACCTTTAAAACATATATATATTCTGTTTATTTTGTCGTCAGAATATTGCTACTCTTTGCTATTAAATTTTCCATCCCTTTAAATACTCAAGAGCGCAAGTAAAATGGTTTGATTTTTTACGTATGTAGAAATATTTATATAAACTTGTATTTATTTTATATAGATAAGATTTTCATGTGATGTTGATAACAAAGTATAAATACATGATAATGTAACCTTACCATATATTATATCTCTTTGTATATCCTTAGCTTATATGTATATGAATGTGTATCATAAAAATGTTGTTATCATTTATTTGTATGTTTACGTGAAATATCTTCTTTTGTTGTAATACATATGTGACATTTGGAATGATGTGGAATCCGTTTAGTAAAATGAATTTATCGCAATATTGATTTTAAATTTAGTATTTGTTCACAATCCTGTACCAACTACTACAACACAATCGAGATAATAACTTAATTTTCTTAACGAGATAGTCTAAATAAGAGAATACGTAACAAATCACACACAACTTGTACAAATATTTATTTTAAATTCTACAAAAAATGTCGAGATAACGATCCAATTCTGTAGTCTAAAGTAGCATTATTGATTTTATTTAGCTAACTATGCAAAATTTTTAGAATTTTGAAATATTCGATTAAAGCACAGTTAAAGAAAAGAAGGAATTTTTATTAAGACTTAAGCGCTTTTCGTCCCCGGTCCAAATGAGCACTTTTTAGAAACACTCGAAAAAATTCGGACCCTTCGATATATATGGATGTATTTAAGTTTTGTGAATTAAAAATATTCAATCGAAGTACCTTGAAGCCTATATTTCGGAAAATCTGTATGGTTTTCCGTTTGACTAGCCCCATACCTACTCGAACATTTAACGGCTATGATGGCCCCTTATTAGAAACACACTGAAAAATACTAACCAGTAAATAGCTAGACCAGTTAACTTGCGAAAAGCCAAATTGGAAAAATTATTACTACCAGATGAAGTAAAAGGGTGTTAATTAATGAATCAAGTTTATCGTGTTGACACGCAATTAGCAGATTAATACATTTATTCGGTAAGAAATCATTTAGCGACTACTGTAATCAGAGTATCAGCGCTAAAACTATTATCTTAAAACTGTACCATACTACAAGCCGATGCAACAGGAAGATTAGTGCGCCAGCCAAAATGTTGTAAAACTCACCTATTTTTTTAACTCCTTACTTGTTTAAGTTTCGATGAATGCTGCTTATTATGTTTAGACATTAGTAGCAGATCTATAATTAACATTAAAATTAAATTAATTGTGAAACCGTACAGATATTAAAAAATAATTTCGCTTCCATTATTCTCGAACATCATTTTTAATTTTTTAGGAGAAACGGGTGGAAATATTGTTTATATAGCTGCCACAGGTGAACCAGTGCCCAACCCAAATTGATTTCAATAATATATTTCAAGATATTTTAAAAACCCTGAAATATCAGAAAACTCTGATAATTATCAGCTAAATAATTTTTATTATAAAGATATTTGCACGATATTTTGTCAATATTATGATGAAATTTCAATATAGAAAATTGCTTCAACTTCATTAAAGTATTAAAAATAACTGAATTAAAAAGAAAAATGGGAAGTTTTATCGACGCTCTGAAGGAAAAAGCTGAGCTTATTTACAATGTAATACATAAAATTGGCCCTTATTTAATTTCAAGGCATACGTTTCACTAAACTAGCGGTTAGCCGCATTGGTACAGTAAGTGGCTTTATTAATCGAGGGTTCCGGGTTCGTCTCCAGGTGGTGGCTGACAAATCACGGGGATGTTTCTAATGCGTAAGTATGTGTTTTTCCTTTTATTGCATCATGGGCCCGAGTGCTGGATTTATCCGTCCAATATTAATTTGATATTTGTTAAATTTGCGGGTTCATTTAGAGTGGTAGCTATCCACCATCTTCTAATTTTAACTTTTTTTAAATAGGCCAGATAATGGAATTTACTGAACATAAATTAGCCAAAACAAGACGATACATCTTTTAGTTACCCATTTGCAGGAATCAATTAAGTAATTAAAAATAAGTATCGTTATTAAAAGGAACATTTGATATAATTGAAAATGTATCTTTATTCTTTGGATTTTTAGTTAGAAACACAACTAAGTTTAATTTAAACAAATTATTTGGAGAACTCATTAAAAAAAGTATAAAAATGATCTACACCTTGATGCTTTCAATTATTTGTAGGATATCTCTTACTTTGATAACCCTCGCACAACGTCTCGGAAGACTGGTAACTAACTTCTGACAATGCGATGTAGGGATATATTCCAGATATGTTCAATATTTATGAATTGCCTATCTGAATTATGGTAAGTTTTTGATTTTAATCCCCTCTTAACAGAGGCCTGGACTTTACGGCGGCCAATCTAAAACTCTAATTTTGTAATCCCTAAACCAACACTAGACTAATCGAGAAGTGCAAATTTGTTTTAATAGGCTGAGAAAACAATAAAAACACCGTAATTGATTAAACGATTTGTGTACAATTTTTCAAACGATAAAGTGTAATTTTGTTCTTGAAAAGTGGGGCACAAATGTCTATTAAATATCGAAAATAGTGATGTTAAAACATCCCATTCCCGAGCTTCAATTTTGTTTCTGAAACATTTGTGTTTTGCGTGCAATACATCCACAAAACCTCGATTCACGGAGACGCCGTCTAATGTTCTATCTGACACTTTTTTTCAATTTGAGACGATACGGTTTATTTATTTCCCTGACGGTTAGAAAAGGATCGCCCTTACTTTAAAAGCATGTGATCCTATTTTCCTTTGCTGTTGCTTTTGAGGTCGTGCACGTCTGGGTTTGTTTTTACAATTGTCAGTATTGTTGTAGGATTTAAGATAAAAAAAAACGTCATAAAATTAGGTATCTTGGTAGGTAGCACTTTAAACTATGTAAATATATATAAACAAGTCAGAAAATTAATTAATTTAATTAAATAAGTTTCGTAAACGATTTAAAAGAGGTTTGGAATGAAGAAAACTGTTAAACGCTTTCACACAGAACCATCATACTATTTTCCTAATCCAAGGGAGGATTATAGCATACGATATTACTCTATATTTATTCATTTACAAATTGATAACGAGTAGAGGTCGTATAATCGGGTTCCGAATGCTTTCCAATTTTTTGAATCGGGTTTTTAAATTATTCACCGACAGTTACCATGAAAAAACTTTTAATCAGTTTATATCCGAGTGATCTGATGAGTTGATTGAATAAAAACCATTTACGATGAACTACGGTAGTTTCTGACGTCATATGCCACCATTGAAACTTCGAATAAGTGTGTGTGCCAAACGAAGTAAAAAACGCATAAAAAGTTAAAAAAAACAAAATTTTTGATTTGGTTACATCCACGCCTCCTTGTAAATTTTTTTTAACGCGATAAAATGCTTGTTTTTTTTTGGTGCTTTGACAGAACCTCAATTAAATTTTTGTATAATTTGCACCAATTAGGCAAATATTTTATAAAACCGTTGCTCATTTTAATGTTTATAAGATTTCAACTTTATTTTAATTCAAAAATCTTATATTAAAATGAAATTATAAATTCACGACATTGCGACGACACCAAAAAATGTTAAACCTCACCTCATAAATTTTAACTGGTTCCAATTGGCACAGCAAACCAGTTAAAAAGTGAGGAAAATTTTTTTATTTTCACCAGTTAAAAAATTTAACTTTTTAACTTCGATTGGAACACACACTAAAATAGACAATTTAAATGTTGAGAAAACATTTAAACTTATGGAAAAACAATAATGGTCTTAAACGAAATCAAATTTTGGACAATTTATAGGGACTCTTCTAAAAAAAACCTACATCAACGGATATTTTCAGTGCCAGATATTTACAACAATTAATAATGCTTAACCGTTCGCTCTTCCTTACTCCCGCTTAAATCGATGCGGGCAGTTTCCTAATTGTTCGTTATTTATTTCAGATTGCTTTGATCGAATTTTCCGATTTATAAAAATAGTCCGATTTATCAGATTGTTTTGTGATATAACCACAGAGAATTACATAAGAGTAGTAACTTTCATACATTAAAATGGTATATGAATGGAAAAGTCACTCACTATATAATAATTGTGTGGCTATTTTAACGAAAAGAGACCATAACAATTGTATAACTATCCTTATTTATAAAAAAATCATTATAAACTGAAAAATAATATCCTAGTAGGCCTACTTTTTATGTATTTTACATAGCAAAATCATAATAATGAAATTATGAATGAATCAAGCAATTCAATATTTTTAACGCAATAAAGTGCAGGTTTTTCCTTAATTCTAAATTAGTTTATTTAGACTAGACTATTATGGTGGTATTACAAACCGGGTTTGATAATTTTATTGTTTTGATTTTGTTATGTATAAATACATACAAAGTAGGCCTAGTGGGATTTGATTTTTCGGTTTATATATAATTTTTTATAAATAAGGACATTTATACAATTGTTATGGTCTCTTTTTGTTAAAATAGCCACACAATTATTTTACAGTGAGCTGTTTATAAAGTTGATTGCCATTTTAGTATATGAAAGTTACTACTCTTATGTAATACTCTATGATACAACCGCAAACGCTAAGCTATGTTGTTCTCGTGCGTGACGATGGCGAAATGTAATAAATATATTCAATATGTTTTGATCCGACAAATCTGAAACCCGTTCCATAGGTTAGAATCGAATAGACTTTAGATATCCAAACTATAATTTTATAAAAATTATGTTTATACTTAAACAAATTGTAAATATTTGCTATGAAACAAATGAAATATTTAAAAAACGTTTTTGGTTGTCAATACAAAATATTTTATCGGGTAACTCGGATACCCAGGTATTTGAACTAGTAACTACTCAATACCCGGGTTCTAATTATTTCGGGTATTTACGAACCCTAAATTAAAAATTAATTAATTTTGAGATAGTTAAAACTTTTACAATTTTTAAATTAACTTTTATTTGAATAATTGTATGAATCATGAAATATTACACAATTAAACCTAGGATAACTACGTAAGGTTCGAAAGCCGTAAATATTTTTAACCTAAGAAGAACACTAAAATTGAAGCTTAGTGTCTGTGTCAATCGGTTAAAAAGTAGTTAAAAATTAAAATTTTGATAGCAAAAATATAATTTTTTTTTATTCACCACAAAAAATTAAAATTTAAGTAATTGTTGGACCGCATGCAATTTTTGGACAACTAAAATTGAAATAAAACATAACCCAAAAACGTTTCAAGTGAATAGAGATATCTTTATCAAATACATCATAATTTTTCAAAAATATATTTATATACATGTGCAAAATTGTGGCCAAACTTGTTCTTTGAAGACCAAGCTCCTGAGCACGGTGTCGAATTGAGGTTGATGGATTGTTTTGAACACTTTCTTGAGCAGCAATAATGTTTTCAGCCGATCTTGCAGTACGTTGTGGCCCATGCTTGGGCCTATCACCTACAGACCCTCTTTCTTCGAAATCATTCACTACACGATAAATAGTGCGTTTTGTTGGCACGTTGTTTCTCCCAAAAATTTCACGAAACTTTCTCATCGTCACAGTAATCGATGACTGATTTTGATAAAATGTTTTAACGATTAAAACACGTTGGTTTATCGAATATTTTTCCATAATAAATTTGCCACGTGTCTACTTCACGACTGCCAAATATGAACTGTCAAGACTAACGTTTACCAAAATGGCGGGAAAATAAAGTAGTATACCTTCCCGGCGGAGACCCTGTACATATATCAAACATATCATAATTTAAAATGAAAAAGAGAATTGTTGATAAGCCATACGCCACTTGTAGGTATAAAATAAAATATAAATTCATATATAATAAGAATTGTAATAAAAGAAATTTTATTTATTTTTAGGGACATACGACGAACGTATGATATGTATTAATAAATAATAGAATAAAGCACAATAATTTATTTACGTCCAAAAATGCCAATATGAGCACTGGATGGCGGTAATATATAATTTTTTATTTTGTGGAATAAAATGTTTTAACACAATTGATTTTTCAGAAAAGTTGTTGATGAGTGTGGTGCAAAATTGGGGCCGAATAAAACTTACATTAATTGTAAACAGCAGTGGTTGATTTTGATGCGCCAATATAAGGTCTGTATCGATCAAATTGGATAACATATTGTATATTATTTTAAATTACATTTTTAATCATGCCATAAAAAAGATAATTATCATCCGCCTTATCGTTGTCTAGTAGTTCGGGAGTAATTTCCAACAGAGATGAAAGTGAAATAGAAAATCCAGCTTCCTCGAGTTCCAATACACATCAATCATTTACATCGAGCAACGAAAGCCCGGTATCGAATTGGCGCATTAAAAAAGTGATAATTACTTAAAAGCCCGGGAGAAAAGGGATCAACGGATAGAAAAAAAAATAAATGGGCTGTTTGGCGTGTTTGGCCAAATGGTCAAAACAGATTATCCAAATATCAACTTGGATAGTTTACTAATTTCATCAGGATCTGATGACTCGGATTAATTTATTATATATGTACCTAGTAAAAAATACGTGAAATCGCAAAGTTTTGGAAGTCATGTTTTAATTTTGTGATTTTTATGTCTTGAATTTGTAGTACTAGGTAAAAAAATTTTTTTGTAGAACTGCATTTTGTTGTTGTTGTTGCTTAAGATATAAAGGGTAAAATATTTGTTAATTTGTTGTAAATGGTGATGCATTTATGAATATATAAAAAAAAGTATTTATCAGAAAAATACGACATATGGCTCGTTTTAAAGATAAAGAAATAAGGAATAAGAAGTTATTACAAAAATAGGACCGTCTGTAAGTTTCTCACTTTCAAAATGGCCGCCAAAATAGTTTTTCTCACTTTTCCGGAAAACTAATTTTTTTTTTATCTTTTAATTTTTTTTTTTTATGCGCCATTCAATTCTATAAAACATATCAAAAAACAAAATAGCGATTATTTTTCATTTTCTTGCAAAACACGTTTTAATACCACGGCCTACTCCATTTCTGCATATAAAAATCAAATTTTTAAACTTTATTTAATTTTCAATTTTGTTTTTATCAAAACAAATTTATTCTTGGTGTTTGTAAATTTTATTTTCACTCCAAAATACCATTATCTTGCAAAATACGACTAAATAAGTCCATCCTCTGTTTATATTTAGGCAAAATTAAATTTAAAACAAAAATTATTGGTAAAAAATATTTTATTAAAAATTAAATTACTAATTTCAATAATTACATTAAGCTGGGAAACGAATCAGCGATGAACTAAAACAATCAGTGATAAATTATTATAACAATGATGAAGTCAGTAGGATAATGTCTGGAAATAACGATTGCGTAACTATTGAAAAACTTAAAGTTCTGAAACGTCTAATGATGAGTACATTAGAGGAATCCTACGAGGGTTACAAGAATCTCTATTAGGACGACGAGTAGAAAAAAATCGGATTTTCCAAATTTTGCTTGATTTGTCCTAAAAATTGTGTGCAACCAGGAAGCAGTGGAACGCATGCTGCGTGTGTTTGTACAATACATCAAAATGTGAAATTAATCATTTATGGAACCAAAGTAGAATCTGTTACAAGTGGAGAGATATCGAAATACCAAGATTGTATTTCATCTACATACATTAGATTCTGTCCAAAGCGTAAGCCGACATGTTATCTTCTAAAATGCAAGAATTGTCCAGGATTAAATTTATTTCGAGAATATTTGAGAAACACGTTTCTGGAAAAAGACTACGAGGATGCTAATTTATCATTCAGTCAATGGATTTCAACTGACAGATTCAATTTGTATTTGTAGATGATATTTACAAACGCAAAAGTATTTAAAACCGTCAGAAGAATTTTTGGATTACTTCATATAGAAGCTGAAAAATCTGATTCCTCATTACTACATTTCACTTCAACAAAATAGCCATACGTAAAAAATATTCTGAAGCCTACAGCAGCACTTGCGCGTATCATGTGACTCTGCAGAAAATTATTCGTTTGTAAGGCAAAACGCAGCACAGAGTTTTCATTGGAATAATAACCAAGCAACTGTTCATCCATTTGTAATTTACAGAAATGTGAAATTGGAATGTGAATTGCAGCACTACAGCTTCATTCTTATATCGGATTGTCTTAGTCATGTCACAGTGGTAGTTCATCTATTCATCGAGAAAATGATTTAGTTCTTAAAAACTAAAATGCCAAGTATCACCAAAATTTATTATATAACTGATGGTGCTGTAACACATTATAAAAATAAAAATTTTATGAATATATGTAATTAAACACAAAGAAGATTTCGGAGTCGAATGTGAATGGCATTTTCATGCCACTCATGGAAAGGAAAGGAAGTACGATCAAGAGAATGGCGTCCACAATCTCACTGATGAATATATGATGGTGCCTTCACCATAATAAATGCAGCAGAATTATTTAAACGGGCTAAAACTTTAAAATCATCAGGATTTTGGAGTTTTGTTCTGACATTGAATTTAACACCAGAAAAACCCGACTTGCCAGTAGATAAAGTAGATTCTTAGCAGTTATTCCTTCAAGAGAAGGCTACTTAAATTTTAAGAAATATTTTAATAGTAACGACTATGTTAGATTTATAATGTAATTACATATTTAAATTAGTAATTTAATTTTTAATAAAATATTTTACACCAATAATTTTTGTTTTAAATTTAATTTTGCCTAAATATAAACAGTGGATGGACTTATTTAGTCGTATTTTGCAAGATAATGGTATTTTGGAGTGAAAATAAAATTTAGAAAGAGCAAGAAAAAATTTGTTTCGATAAAAACAAAATTGAAAATTAAATAAAGTTTAAAATTTGATTTTTATATGCAGAAATGGGGTAGGCCGTGGTATTAAAACGTGTTTTGCAAGAAAATGAAAAATAATCGCTATTTTGTTTTTTGATATGTTTTATAGAATTGAACGGCGCATAAAATAATAGAAAAAAAAGGAAATAAAAAATTAGTTTCCCGGAAAAGTGAGAAAAACTATTTTGGCGGCCATTTTAAAAGTGAGAAACTTAAAGACGGTACTATTTTTGTAATAATTTCTTAATCCTTATTTCTTTATCTTTAAAACGAGCCATGTTTCGTATTTTTCGACAAATTTTTCAACAAATTAACAAATATTTCACCCTGTATCTTAAGCAACAACAAAAAATCCAGTACTATTAAAAAAAATTTTTAACCTAGTACTACACAATCAAGACATAAAAATCACAAAATTAAAACATGACTTCCTGTTCCATATGTTGAATTTGCGATTTCACGTATTTTCAACTAATATATACCAGTCTGTAATTCATTCTATGTATATACATATATGCATCCATACCTGTATGAATATACATATATAGAATGAATTATAGATATATGTATATATATTAGGTGCGTACATGGGTATACAATGTAATAAAATATGTAATAAAAATGTAATTATGTATGTTAATGCTATAAGTTTAATTTTTAATTTTTTGTTTTAAAATACGTATGTGATTAATTTTGAATGAATTATAATTTTTTTTTTTTAACATAAAATACAAACTGTTTTACAATTGCCCTGTAAGCATATTTCTAAAAAGGACTGCTTCCAAAGAATCCGTTTCTTCCGCACTGTTTGAATCATCTACAGCAATATTAATATTTTGATTCACTGCATTAATATCATTTATATCCCCAAAACCCCCACCAGACACACAAATATTGTGGAGCACGTACGCTGCAAAATTGGTTTTAATGCTATTTTCGATTTTTAACTTCAAGATGCCAAATGCGCACTCTACAATATTTCGGGCTCGGCTGTGTACCATATTAAACCTTCCCTGCTGCTCGTTAGCATTTTTATATGGCGTTATTACGGCTACCGGTCTTAATTGACAAGGGTATACACTATCACCCAATAAATAATAATTATCAGACGTATAAGTGCCGTTTTGATAGAGAGGACTATTTTTAAAAACACGGGAGTCATGTACTAACCTTGGGAATCCCACGAAGAAATCATTAAATAAATGATTACTGTCTCCAACAGCCTGACATTGAATTGAATAAAATGTTTTGTAATTAATGTATACTCATTGTGTTTTTTTATGGGCATTTTATCCGTACATGACACCCATCAATAGCACTCAAGGCTTTTGGAAAAATTCCTGTTTTTGCTCTACTGCAGAATTTAAGAGCTATCTCCTCACGGTTCTCTTCTCTTGGTGGTTTGATCAAATGCCGCATGTGTACGGTGAAATATTACCACAACTTATGGACAATTCTTTTAACTGTCTTTTAATTCTTTTAACTTTCATCCGTGGTGTTTATCTGGCATTAGTTGTATTATTTTCTTGAAGCTGTAGGGGTTCAGACGAATGGTGATGCTCCCGCGTTTTTATGCTATCACCATTTAAAATGAATTGGACCTCCTCTAATATCTCAACCTGCAATATTCTAAAGGCTTTAACGAAAAAATAATATTATATACCTACATGGTATGTACTTCTCTTATTTTTCTCCTGTATTTTCGAAGCATAGCATTATTCGACATATTATACTTTTTGTATAATAATAAAATCAATAATATAATTGGAAAATATTTTTTCCCGATACGATTCATTGTTAATTGATTTTTTACAGCTGTCAAAATTTTAATCGATTGACACATACACTTAGATTTAAAAAATACTCATGTCACGCTAGAAATTCGACTGATGTTTAATTTTCTTACTGTTCCGACCGTGGAAAATGTTGATTTTTGAGCATTGAATTATTAGGAGGCATTCTTATTGCTAAATTTTCTGTAATAAACTCTGAACTGATTTCCGCATTTACATTTAAATGGCACAATAAAAAACCAAACCTTTAAAACACAGTAACAAACTCAAGGGATGAAAATGGTATATCAGATAAGATTGGATAAGATTAAATTATCATCAAGACAAAACACGATTCACAACTACTAGAAAAGTGATTTTGAGTACAGGAAGTTTATCAATTTGTTTGGAACAATCAACCGGAAGGGCCGATTTTCAATTTTATCAAAAACAAGATTCTAATGATTCATATTCCCATAGTGAACTAAAAATACGATAAGAAATACCCCATATTGTTTACACAATACTTTCACCATTATTACATCTCAATTACAAATTAATACACAACATACCTACAAACATATGTAATACGATATTTTATTGTTGGACATAAATTTCTTCAATTATTATAGAGATTTTTTTTTTTTGGTAAGAGGGAATGATCATTTCATATCAAATGTCCATAATACACTTTACTAAACAAAAACCATATAAATGTGGCCAAAAAGTAAATCAAAATTAAAAAACCAAAAGTAAAAAATAAAATTGTCAATTAGTTGATGAGAAATTTGAGATTCTTTATAATATTTACCTCGTTTTTTTAAATTTTCATCCCTTTTCTTATTTTATAAAAAAAATTATATCCCTTTTATTTTTATTTTACAGTAATAAATTTTAAAATAACAATTTTAAGTGTTTTTAGAACCCAAATTTATATTAAAAATAAGCACATTTTTGATTTTTCAACACCACTTAAAACCGTATTTATGTTTATTCAATTGTGAACTGATACAATTTTCATGGAAAATCTGTCATCATTTTTCCGATTCGTATTTTTTTGTTTAATAAAATTATTTAAATGATAAAAAATCAAAATAATTTAGTTTTGATTGATTTTAATTTTAATAATTTATTTATTTTTTGTCTGTTGAATGATTTGTGTATTGTGTATTTTGTTACAATTGGATATGGCAGGTTTTTTGTCCGCTTATGTAATTTCAGACAAGTGAGAAAATATATTTGGTATTCGATTTAAATAGTTTCGGTGGGTAATGAATTTGAATAAACACGAGGGATGAAACAAGTGTTTTCATAAAAAATATATTGTTTAAATTGGACATAATTGTATTATATTTGATTTAAAATATTTTAAACAGGAGTTACTAAACTAAATGCGATATATGTAGGTTTGACAGATTAAACTTCTCATAACGACAATAAATTACAGTGAGTGATCAAAATTTTATTTTTTATTTGAATTACAAATGTTTCCAACCAAGTAAATATAAATCAAATTATCTCCTTTAATTCTCTGTACATTTTATGATCACATGGATATTATATACAGTTTGACTCATCTACGCACTATATCCATATGAACTGACGGACATCGAACTCCAATTATATATTTGTATAAGGGGTGCCATTAAAAATTCCATTTGTGTTGTCATAAAATTTGGACACATTAAAAATACAAATAGACGCACAAATCAAATTATATACATGTATAGTATTTGTTCTAAAAATTGCTATTAACGTTTTTATTTTTTATTAAAAAGTAAATGGATATTTTAGTGGGTCACGTGACTGTTATTATAATTTTAGTATCTGTGTATACGCTTTGTGTCATATAATTTTGTTCTATGTATATTAACTAATTTGGTAATAAAATTATTACAATTATGTATTATTAAATATTAGATTTGAATTGTGAAAATCAACAAAAGTAGAACAAGCTAAGTTTATAGCATTTTTATTATTTTTTTGTTATATAGTTATTAATGAAACGTTAATTAACCACCATTGTATAGTTAGTTAATGCTGGGAAATTTTTTTATTTTCAACATCATTTGATGAACAATTTTTAAACATTTTTTTAGACATACAATTTTAATTCAATAATTTGTATTTCACTCCGACGGCTTGAAGCGATTTGTTTAGTTTAATCATAACTAAAAATACAGGACTTTTGTAAATAAAATTCTCAGTAGTTCGCTAATATAATTGGCCACAATTATTAAATTTAATAAAATTGGTCACAGAATTTTATTTTCGATATTAAATTAAACTCATGAACTTGTTTCGAATAAATTCAGGAGATTTATTCAATTTTAATTTAACAATTTGGGCTATTTGTCATTTAAAACACTAGGCTTTATGTAAATAAAATTGACAGTACTTTGTAAATAGAATTAAACTCAACTATTAAATAAAATTAGGCAATTTTGATTTTAAATTCAAAAATTTAGGTTTTTCGTACGCAACTCTGGATGTTCCATATGAACGACATAAATGAAACCTGTGATGTATATTATCGCAATTTAAATCTATTAAGTTTTCTTGTTTTAAATCAGTAAGACTGTTTTACTGTTGATCTATGAACGGATTTAAAATCCACATATTTCCCCTCCGTATATCTTCTTCTATTGGGTAATATCAATAATTATGTGATGTAGTCTTTGAATGGCTAATATTTTTATTCGTTTCATTAATGTATTCTGAGAATGAATGAAACATATTGAAGTTTTGCATACACGTTTGCACTGTGTTCAGAAGTGCTGATAGTAAAAAGCTACATGCACTTTTCGTGTGAAAGTTTATCATTAAATTGGTTTTCTTTTGTAGCGGCTTTTAAAATTCTTTTGAATAAATTTCAATGACATTCTTTTTTAAAGCCGAACATTCATTGACTAAATCATCATTTTTTCGTAAAACGTTTAAAGTTAATATGGACTGCTTCCAAAACACTCATTATTTCAATCAACGAACTATGCTCGTTTTGCATTTTGTTTATGTTTATAAAATTTCAGTTCTTGTTCGATAGCAGGAAACAGTGACAACCACCAGTCATGAACGAACTAAGAATAGTTTGATAATCCATTTCGAGAAACTCGCGAAACTCCTGAAGCTTTTCGACACGAACTGTGAAATCTGAAAAATGGTCATACATACAGCTCAACATCGACTGACCATAAATCCGTACCATCTTTAATATAATTGTTGAAAATATGTGCTGGGCAACCAATACCAACTATATCGGTAAACTTTACGTCGTCTTGTAATAAATTAAATAAATTATTTCCGCCTGCACGAATAATTCCACCAACATTTATGTTGCAGTTGTCACCGTCAAAAGCAATACACTTTGTCTGTAGATTAAACTAAGTTAATGAACCCACTACTAGGTTTTTAATTGTTTCAACCTTTCCATTTTTTACGTGAGTGAAGTTTAATGAGCTTGAAGGTCAACCCAGATGTACTACTAAAATATTGGAGCAACCCAGGGAATATTTTTATCGATCCGTGATTGCTAGACTCCTACGTTTTTGATATAACCGTTTTCAATTTCGGTTTTAATATTTTTTATTGCCCATGGAAATGCAGTGTACACGATTTTTTGTCCTGGCACTAAAATGTTTCAACGCTCCAAATCTAGTTTGCCATTATTGACAATTGATATATTCGTAGTGCAAAGTATTTCATTTGGTGACCTTTTATAAATTGGCATTTTCTTCTTTGGCTACGGTTTGCACTGGCCATATCGAATTTACGAGTATATTCACAATTAAACATAAATAAACTAAAATATTTAAATTAAAATTGGGCGGAATTTACTCCAGCACTCACTGCCCACGGTGCAATACCCACATTCACACTAACATTCATTCAACCCATTCACACAAGTACAGTATACCACCTGCGCATTGCATAGCTCCATGTCACCATGTACAGTGACATGGAAGACCGAGCAAATAGCGCATTGGTTAAAGCCGAGACGTTTGGATCGGGAGGTACCGGGTTCGAGTCCCAACAGAGGCGGGATTCAAAAGGGATTTTTCATCTCCCGATTACGATCGGTGATTAAATTGGAAATATCTATGGCCGCAGTGATGGTACACGTAGGGAATATTCCCTACATGTAGGGAAAATGTCTTTAAAATTTTGTACGTAGGGAAAAAAGACAGATTTTTAATAATTCTGTAAACTTAGAATGTAAGATTTTTTTAAAATGTAGAGATTTTTTTTAAAACTACCATCTCTTTTTTTTTTTAAACTCTCCACTAGATAAGTGTTTTTAGTTTTTGGTCTCCACTAAAAATTGCTTAAAGGTCCATTTAATCTATCTAAAAATACGTCATTTGCTCTTTTCTCGTTCACTTTCATTTTTTTTTTACAATAAAATTTCTACATAAGTACATAAAACATAACCAAGAAACTGTCAACGATTTTATTTGTGTGAAACAGTGAAGGTGAACTCACAAATTTAAGATAATAAATTGCAGTTGGAGTTGCAGACTGCAGTGTTATCAATCTACTAAGTATGTATAAAAAAGTTAAATTAATTTAAATAATTTAATTTTATTTTTCAATACAATTGCAGAATGAATTCTACTAATTTAGATTCTGAATCTGATTCTGATGGTAAAGATGTTTCACCAAAAAATTCTAAAAAAATTTATCGGAAACAAAAATTTAATAACGAATGGTTAAAAAATAACAAGTTTAAGGGTTGGTTGGAAAAAATTGAAGACAACGTTTTCAAATGCAAATGTTTGGCATGTAATAAAATTTTGAAATGTGGAAAGTCCGATCTGGAGAAACATAGTGAAACAAAATTACACAAACAGAACGTTAAGTCAGTGAAAATCAGTATTCCCGTTACCAATTTCTTTGCCAACAAACAAAAACGTCAAGATGAAGAACGAGAAGTTGTGAATTTTGAATTAAAACTGAGCCTGTTTTTCGCGGAACACAATGTTGCCCTTCAGATTGTCGATCATCTGCTTCCACTTTTAAAAGACATTGTCCCTGATTCTAAAATTATAAAAGGTGCCAAGCTAGGAAGAAAGAAATGCACTAGTGTGATTAAAAATGTGTTAGCTAAGCAGGAAAGGGATAAGCTTGTGGAAACTCTTAAAACAACGAAATTTTCAATTATGGTCGACGAAAGTACCGATATTGGAATAAACAAATGTATGTGCGTTTTAGTGCGTTTTTTAGATGGAAATGGTAAAGCTGTAGTAAAATTGTTAGATTTGCTTCCGATTGGTTCTCATTGTACTTCTGCGGCATTATACAAGAGTTTTCGAGATTTAATTTTAAATTTGGAAATTCCGTTTACAAATATTATAGGTAAGAATATCATTGTTTAATTTTGTTGTTCCTCAAATTTATTTATATTTATTGTTTTTAAGGAATGTGTAGTGATGGTGCCAGCGTGATGGTGGGATCCAGAAATTCATTTGCTTCTAGATTGAAAGAAGAGAATTCGGTTGTTATAATCGTCAAATGCATTTGTCATTCTTCCGCCATAATAGCAAGCAAAGCATGTTTATCATTACCTAGGGCTCCAGAAGAGCTTCTTCGGCAAATTAGTAATTACGTATCGGGAAGTTCCAAGAGATGCAGTCAGTTGACAGAATTTCAGATAAATATGCAGCAAGAAAAAAAGAAGATACTTCGGACGTCAGGAACTAGGTGGCTGTCACATCAAAAATGCATTGAAAGAATTTTGGATAATTGGCTAGTACTTCTAAGCTATTTTAAAGAAGCTACGTTAGTGGATAAATTGAAATCATCTGAGGTTATATTGAAAGAGCTTTCCAACGAATGCAACAAAGCATACTTATATTTTTTAAAGTATGTACTAAATTATTTTAATAGTTTAAATGCCCTTTTCCAATCCAAAAAACCGTTAATACATCTGTTACAGTCCGAATCAATCAAAATTTTTTTAAAAATTGGTCAAAATTTTATCAAAAAGCAAGATTTAAAAGTAAATTGCAATGTTAGATCACCACATATTTTTTTACCGACTGACCAAATTTTTCTAGGCCCTGATTGTAATGAGCTTCTTCTTACAATTCCTGAGGCAGAATCACATAGGATCAAATTAGATTGTTTAGAGTTTTACATAGTTGCTTTAGAAGAAATTCAGAATCGGTTACCAATATTACCTGATTCGATTTTTGGCGAGATAGCCTTCTTAAATCCTGAAGCTGTTTTGGGAATTAATGATTCAATACGCTCACAAATAAAATTTAAAAATATTTGTCTAAAATTTAAAATTAATGAAATTGCTTTGTCGCAAGAATGGCGGTCAATCCAATATCATTTTTCTGATGCCGAAAAAGAAAATTTGAAAATTTTAAATGTCGAAGATTTTTGGTATAAACTGGACAATTTAAAAAATTTTAACGATCAAATTGAATTTCCAATTTTGTGTAAACTTGCAAAATTTGCGTTAGCATTACCACATGCGAACGCTGATGCCGAGCGAATTTTCTCTATAGTTACGGACGTCCGAACTAAAAAACGAAATAAATTGAGCCATGAGAATTTAAATGCTATTTGTATTGTACGATCATCGTTACAAAATTCTGATACAAATTGTGTGAATTTCAAAATTACCGAAAATCATTTCAAACTAATGAGATCTGATGATTTATATGATCATCATCATAAAGAAATTATCTGATAATTTTTATTTACTTTTTTCTATAAATATGTCATCAATTATCATAATAAGAATTTAATGTACATATATTTTTTTATATAAAACAAAAACTTTTGGAGTTGAAATTTTATATTTGTACTTTTTTATTAATTTTAAATTATATGGCCATTATTTGGATTATATTTGTGACTGTTCCTATGAATTTAAAAAAATGAAACGAATTGTGATTTTATTATTTATTATATAAAATAAATTAATCTTTATTTACAAAAATTATTATACGTTTTCTTTGTTATTCACCCTAATAAATTAAATTAGAAATGTTCATCGCTTTTGAACGTTCTGTTAAATTATTTTTAAATACAAGTTACATATATCTAAATAACATTTGCCATTTAAACTGTTTCCATTTTCAATGAAAATTTCAGTAGAACAAGATTACAACACTAAATCATTATCATAATAAAAAATAAACCATTTATGTTCTAGATTTTAGTAATTCAGCCTTTGAAGTAAAAAGTGAATTGTGCCTTGTGAAGTGACAGGTGAATGTGGCCAATGAATGCCACCTTGTGCTAAGGTGAATTTCAACTGGTTCAAACCTTGTGTATATTTCCATTCCCATAACGTATTTTAGTTTATTGATGGTAAAGAAACGTGATTTCAACCAGTTGACATCTACATCGTATAGACAGGCTGACTCAGTAGGATTTTTCATGCAGTGATTTTTATTCAGTTTTACATTTTTTTGATTAGTGGGTTCATTTGTACATAGGGAAAACCGTAGGGAATATTTGAGTGGGACGTAGGGAAAAGTAGGGAAATTTTTCTTCGTCTGTAGGGATTACAACTTTTTAGGTGTACCATCACTGTGGCCGACTCTCTGTTGGAATGTAGTACTATTGGCATGGGCCGATCCATCTTCCATGTCTTCCATTAAGCAATATAACTATTAATTACAATATAAAATATACTTTGGATCGTAAAACCAAAACTAATCTTATTTTCTAAAAAATTTATGAATGCTGTGGCGGCATTGAAAATTAACGTTCAGTCGATGACACAAAAAAATGTCAAATTTTACTCTGTATACCATAGGTCCATACCGGTTTCAGTATTTGCCGGTATAAAAGCAATTTATTGTGTCTAGATAGTTCAGAATGTCTACCTAAGAGCCAATACATCTTCCTATACTTCATGTTCAGCTCTTCCTTTTTGACATGTTCTTTCCACCTCGACTTGGCATCCAGCGTCATACCTAAATACTTCGCCGTATCTGCATAGGCAACTTGTTTAGAGTTGATTATGATTGGGATTCTATAACAAATATTTTTATTAGTAAAGTTCACATGCACAGATTTAGTTTTGTTCAGTTTTATCCTCCATTTTTTATATGTTGCATGTGTTGCTATAGTTGCTTCTTCCATTGGTGGATTATCCCGAGTATACAGGAGGTACAAGACAGGGCCCAAAACAGGGAGTATGGATATCAGTCTGAAGGACTTTTTATCGTTACATTCTTTGTTACGTTTTAAAATCATGATTCCCTCTTCCACCTTCCATTGCCTTGGAACGTATCTTAGTCTAAGCCCAGCGTTGATTATATGGAGAAATTTACGTATCGCTTTATTTGGTAATTCTTTAATGATTTGGCCGATTATGAGGTCGTACCCAGGAGATTTTTTCATGTTTAAATTTTGAATTTCCTCTTTTAGCTCCTCTACAGGAACATTTTGTATTTCAAGCTCATCAGATCGTTTCAGTTAACATTTTCATTCGCGGTTTGCCTCTGTAATGGTTGAAACGTTTCTTCAAGGTGTCTCGCAAACAAGTCAGGTTTTTATTTAGCGCTTTGAACCCAGCTTCCATCCTCACGTCTAATTGGTGCCGTCGAATTTGTTTGTCTCTTAAGTACTTTCGCTGCTTTCCTTGGTGCTTGAAGATTGATGTTTTATTCTAATAATTCTCGAAAATGTTTCCAATTGGTATTCTTTTCTTTTTCAATTATTGTTTCACTGACCGTCATAATAACAAGAGAATGGTCCAATGTAAGCTCTTCATATTTTCCAAACGAATATAGTTATCTGATATACCTTTTGTCACTTAAAAGTAAATAAGATCCGGTGTTTTGTTTTAATCTGTTGGCCAGTAAGTTGGTGAGCCACCAAATTGAAAGTCACATTTTATTTTTTTCCTGCTTCAAACAACTCTCTCCCTTTTGGGGTAGTAACTCTGGAGCCCAGTATGGGTTTTACGCATTGAAGTCGCCACCAATGATAAAACAACCTCCTATGGTGTTAAAAAGTTCTTCATAATCGTCTCTTTTCAAATTATGTCGTGGTGGACAGAATATTTCTGATATATTTAATTCTTTGTACTTTGTGCGATCGTTGTAACTTGCATAGATTCACTTTCAATTTTTAATTCTTCATTGTGTATAAAACACAATGTGTTCTCTTTAATAAGAATGGCAGATCCGCCTCTTGCTCTCTCTGATGGATGGATAGCATGGTAAAATTTGTACCCACGTATTCTGGCATATGAGGAGTTAGTAAAATGGGTTTCAGAGATTAGACATACATCAATTTTTTGTTTAAATAGAAATATTTCCAGCTCGGGGATGTGTTGGATCCGCCCATTCGCATTCCAAATTACTATTCTGAGCGTTTGTAAATTAATTTTTATTTTCTAGTCGTGTTGGATGATGACAAGTTTCTCAACTGTTCAAATATGAGTTTATTGGTCGCAGCCTGATCATCAAGTTTTTTATTTAGATCATCTATGCATTTCACGACATCTATCAAAATTTGGCCGTCGTTGTTATCCTTCGCCTTTGCCTGTTTACCTTGGGTCACCTGTGCATGTCATTCTTTTCCTCGTAATTTATATAATTCCCGATTTGTCTGTTGATTGGTCGGGGCTTCACTAGCAGGGTTTCTACGGTTTAGATCAGACTTTCTAGCGCGATTTCTTATATTTTGTAATTCTTTAGCTACCTCACAGCCACGGTAATTAGCTGAATGTTGACCTTTGCAATTAATGCATTTGGGAGCTGAGTTCCTATCTAATGTACTCGTGCTCGTAAGGCGGTTACCAGCACATTTAACGCATCCTGCCATACAAAAGCTAAATAAAAAAAAAGAAAAATATTAAAGTTGGGCGGATTACTCCAGTACTTAATGCCACAAATGGGCTCACCATGATATACCCGGACAAACACAAATACTTTTACACATTAAAAACACCAAACCATCATTTTTTGTCACCATCGAGAATCGAACCAGAGACCCTCGAATACCACAGCAAGCACGCTACCAACTGCCAACGAGGGCGGCAAAAAGCGAAAGCTAACTAGATAAATATATTCAGCAACCAATTTTTTTTTTCGTTTTAATCGATCATAGTTCCAAGTAAAGTGCGGTGAGTCACATTACAGTCCCCCAAAAAAATGTATTGCACAATCTCTTATCGATTAAAATTACAATTTTCGTCCATCAAAGTGATCAATAAAAAAATAATTGCAGTTTTATCTTGATAGCCTATCGGCTATCATTGTGCGTCGTATTTTGTATTATTCTTTTAACTATTAAATCATCTTAATTTCCAACGTAATAAAAACACTGTAATAATATGGTTATATCAACAACAACAGAAAAATGAAGAAAATTAAAGTAGAAAATAACCGTAAATTATTTATCTCTATTATTTTAATTTTCCTGCAGTGCACAAAAAAAAATTAATAGTAGAGGTAGTAGTAGTATTACATTTTTTTTATTTTATCGAATTAAATTTGATTGAAATAAAAAAGGAAATTAAAAGAAATAAAATAATGTTATTACCGTAATGGGAGTAGTTACTCTTTATTTATATATACGTATATATTTATAGGTATAGTGCGGTAGATAAGTGTTTGGTGTAATAATGTATTAAATTCTTATATACGATAAAAGAAACAATGAGTCACAATTTATTTTTTACTCGTACTGGGTGACAACGATTATCCAGACAATACAATATATTAGAAATATCTTTATAATAATATAATTGGGATCTCAATAAAATATGAAAAATTTCATTTTCGGTACACATACATATGTATGTACACATATCATATTACGATGATGAACCATGAAATAAGGAGGCAAAAAGGTTACATGGTAATGGTTCTATTGTTAAATTTTTGTATTCACAAAAAATTTAAATTAATCATTAAAATATTTTGGATACGATCATAATAATAATATTCATGACGATGTTTTATTAATCATGGTGTTATGATTACTTATTATGCTATATATATTCAAAATAATATGCGGGTTGTATGTATTATGTACATTAAAAAGGATCTTTATAATAATATGTTAACAAGAATTTTATTACATAACTTATTTTTGTTTTGTGTGTATACGTCGTTTTGACAATGCGTGTGTTCAATCATAAATTGTTAATTTAACAAAAAAAAAAAAAAAAAATTAGTTTGGATTTATTACGATGATCCACAATTGGGATATTTTTTCAACGTATCGAGTTTCTATATAGTTGTAAGCCTTATATATTTTCGTATATACATATACATATAACTATTGAATCAAAGCTGTAAATTACATATTATGATCCTCATTCCACAAATTCAAGTCTATAAATTCGCTTGGATGCCCTTTTAGCAAGAGCAGCCTTGTTTTTCCTCGCGATTGTAAAATGTTTTTGCACTTTACTAGGTTTTATATTTTGTTGCTCAACTGCAAACAACACTCGTCATCAAACTAATCATTTTTGGGTCAGACTTTCACTATACCTAAAGTCTGTTGAGCAGCACTGACAACCTAAGTTGCCAGTACCTCCCAGACAAAGTTGACATAGTCAGATTGGTAATTAGCTTCATCAATGTTGTGGATGACATCCTGATATCGTTTCATTTGATCTTCATTTATCAGACCTTCACAGTTCATAGCCGAAACGTTCCATGTGCTTCGGCGTGTTCACGGACCTGTACTAAAACTTCCATCTTAGCTTTGCAGCGACCAAATAATGATCGCTGCCTAATTTGGTTGCTGACCGATAAGTTCTGACATCCTGCCCAACTCGAGCTCACCCTTTTGAAATTAACACGTGGTCAATTTGGCTGCGGGAAGTTTTGCAAGGATGTGTCCATGTTTCGAAATGTACCTCTGTACAACGTACAACTCTGGGACACACGGTATCCACTTTTAGGCTAGCGAGTTTCTTGAAGAGCCACAAATTCCAACCGATTCTCCTACATGCATGTGATTAGGCCCTCGAACGCCCCTGGTTTCCTAAGTGACTACACGTTCCACGTGCCGATCCTAAATCTCATGTTCGGGTACTTGAACGGGGGTTCGGTGTTGTTTTAGCGGTATCCATTTTTCACCATCAAACACCCATTAACGAATTTTTCCAATAACATAAAATTCAGGATTCCTGTCCAGAATTTAATTGTTCGTCAGAATCTAATTGGAATGGTAAATTATTTAATTTCGCAAAATCTTAGTTAACTTGCACATCATTTTCAAGTATGTAGATCGAATAGTAGGTTGAATAAGACAAATTGGGTCCCGCGCTGGTTCATCGCATTTCTGATTTTGAAAACTACAAATACTAGGATAGAAAATTACACGAATATATAGGATGTTTGGAATAATTTGAGCAGATATTCGAATTTTTGTTGGGTAATTTTGTCAAATTTTTGGTCGGGAATGCATTACTGCTTAATCTAATTCTGCATTGCACTTTTTCTCGAGTAGCTGAAACTATTTTTAAACAGAAAACTGACTTTTTTTTAAATTTTTTCCCCATTTTCAATTAGTTTTATTTAGTCAATTTTCAGTTACATATATAAACATGAATAAAAATTATATAATATATTATGTAAACTAATATAATTGTTAATTTATAGGGATTTTTCAAATTAAATACAGGGGCAGGAACAGTTGATGAAGCCCCAGTAGAGAAAGAGTTTAAGGAGGACTTACTGTATATTGTATAATTCATAAATATGCGAGCCAAAAAGATAATTTTCATCCTCCTTATTTGATTATCAACAGTAATGGAGAATATATGGATTCAACTAGGGCATACTTAAACAACGGAACCACAGTTGACGATTTATTTCCTGACAGTGTATTGACACCACCATTCGCCGGCCCACGGCCTTCGACGTCTAAATATAACCCAATGGCGGCTATCTCAGGTTATTCTTCAACGCTATCTACGTCTAGGTCGAGCTCTGCTGTAGATAATGAGATCAGAATGAGTCCACATTACAAATGTATGGAAAAACGCGAGACAAGACAACCGATTTAAAAAGTGGTTTGCTCATATCGTCGGGTTCAGACGATTAAGCGTTGCACGAATAATTAAATAGATCAGATAGTAATAGGATTAACATAATTTTATTTATTGAATTTATTTTAAATATTTTAGTTATAAAAGTGAAATATGTGTTTAAGCGAAATATGTGTTTAAAATTTAAAAATAAATAAAAAAATTAAAATTAAAATATGAATTTAAAATTTTTGTTGTTCTTTCATTTTGCTAATTGTTCCTAAAGGTTATTTAGAAAATTCAGAGCTTCTGTGGAGTCTGTAACATCTGCGTTGGTGCTTTCGTCGATCATAATATCATCCTGTTAATATATTTTATATTAACAGGATGATATTATAATCCAGATACACATATTTTATGTAAAATACAAGCAACAAAAACGGTTTTGATACTATTTTGGATCCTAAGCTCTAACAATCTAGTGAAATTCTTACACGGTGTTACGACTGTTACTGGGTTTAGGGTGCAAGGGTACCCACTGTCATCTAGTAAATATCTGTTGTTGTAGCTATATGTTCCATTTTTGAATAGCGGACTATTTTTAAATACCCTTGTGTCGTGAACAGAACCTGGAAAACCTACGGACACATATCATTAAATAAGTCGGTACTATCCACGATTGCTTGGTCTGGATTGAATAAAAACCCTTATATGTAGTTGATGTATTCATCGTTTGTTCACAGGACATTTTTCTGTATGTGACGTCCATCTATAGCTCCGATTGCATTGGCAAAAATATCGGTTTTAAATCGGCTACAAAAATTCACATTAACATCCCAATTTGCATCTGGTCTCCATCTGCTGGTGGTTTTATGATGTGTGGCATGTGTGCCGTGAAATGGTCTTACATCGATTTGTGGATAATCGGTTTAACAGTAAATCTATAAATTACATCTTTTTATGGTATTTCTAAACTATTATCATTTATACCTGTGTACTTACCGCCTGATGCCCGCTAGTTAGACGATAACTACAACCGGCTGCCATCCAGTATGAAACGATTACCTAGGTACATCGTTCCAAGGTTTAATACCCCTGATTTTTTTTGATTTTTATATGCAAATGTGTATGTGCAAATGCAAAAGCGCGGGAAATGATTCACAAAATATGATTAGGAGAAATGACACTTGTTTGTCCGGTTATCAATTCAGGAGTGGGAAAAACCCCTGTAAATGACGAGTATAAAAAGACAATATTTTTGGATGCTCGAGACTAGTAAAAAAAAAAGTTAATAGTCAGTTGTCAGTATACATTTTTTCTGATTGAGTGATACGATAACGATTTGTTGTTGGCGGAATAAATTTAATGTTATTCCGTGATAAAATATTTAGTTTCTTATGCTGAAAAATAGCAAATTACATATTTTTTTTATTTTTGAATTTTTGTTAAAAAATATTGCGATTGTAAATATTGTGTATAGTGTCGCAAATTAATTTACAAAACATTATTAGTAAACGTATTGAAACTAAAAGTTTTTGTGAAAAATCAAATCAAAATATGATTTTGTGATTAAAATAACTGTTTATTAATTTTAAGAAAATTACCTTAAATTAAGTATAAACAATTAATTTTTATAGTATATCCTAACTTATACTACAAATTAAATAAATAACAAAAAAAAAATTGAAATAATAATAGTGATAAAAACTATCCATAGAATAAATAAATTAATTATATATAAAAAAAATGGTGACCATGTGAATAAACTAAAATGGACAAAAATTGTGCACCGTATTGTTTATTGTGTAAATAAAAGTTATATATAAAAAAAATAATAATTAAATAAAATTATAATAATATTTTAATAATAAATATAATGATCTTGTTATCAATTACTCGTATATAATTAAATAATTAATTAATAATATTGTATAAAAAAAAACAAATTTTCTACAACAAAATGGATTATCTTAAATTATGCATCATCCTCACATCGGCCATAGTATAATTAAGTACAAATTTTATTTGCTATTTTTATATAAATTTAATTTTTTTTAAATAACTTTCAAATTTATTTTTGAATTAAATTATACATAGACTTAAATATTTATTTCACATACTTAGTTAGTTCCTAAAAATATAGTTAAGTTTAGTTAGTTAGTTTTTTTTTTGGGATAAAATAATGAAATAAATTAATTAAGGTTACATTTTATTATATAAAGTAAAAGAATTATAATTATATTATATCTAGAATTGAATTTTCGCATTTCTTTTTAATTTCATTTTTTTTTATATATCGGCTTTATTTCTGCTCCGCTATTGTGTTATTTTTCAGAATGAGAGGCTAAGTGTCGTATATAGGGTAAGTTGTTAATTGATCACATTTGGGTTAGCACAGTAGGTTGATTCCTGTCCCTCTTCTTATCCTAGTCCATATTATCCTTGATCCTCCTTTATTTCCTTTCCTGCGGTCTATCAAGACTCACTTATGTTTCGGGAAACCCCACGCCCATCCCCTGAGTTCTAGCTGGCCTCTGATGACCGCCCCGAAACCTCTGAGTGGGTAAAATTCTGCTAACGGGCCAAAACTTTTGTTGATCCCGTTACAAGTATAAAAGTATTTCAATTCATATTCGTTAGCCCACCCGTGATGTTTATTCGGCATTAATTGTACTATTTTGTAAGTCTATACAAATTAATTCGAAGGTGTTCTTGAGATTTTATCTCTCTTCCATTTAAAACTCGTTAACATCGTTCGAAATCACCCTTAATTTACAGTATTCGATGGGCTGAAAAAAAAATTCTAAAGGATTAAAAAAATATCCATTGTAAATTGCATACTTTTCTAAGTTTCCTTCGTTATTTCCGTATCATAGCTTCATTTATTAAATGAAGTTATGATACGGTCTTTTATAATAACGTATTTTAAATTTATAAAAAAACAGCAAAATAATTTTTTAAGACGCGATTCATTAAAATTTTTGACTGTCTAAATTTTAACTGATTCACACAGCAAAATTGATCACCACGTTAAAAATATTTCACCATAAAAATGTTTGATTTCACCAAAGTTATAACTAATTTTTTTTAACATATTGTAACGTGTGTGTGCCAAACTAAATAAAAAGCGCATAAAAAGTTAAAAAATTAAAATAAACAAAATTTATTCACCACAAAAATTTTTTGTTTACTATTTTTTCATCATTTTAAAAACATTAACATAACAGCCTTGCTTTTCGATACAGAAAACAGTTGTTTATTTTGACATAAAAATTCAAATTTTTATTTCACACCGAACGAATAAAATTAAAAAAAATTCAAATGGAAAATCGTAATAAAAGGAAACGGCAAGTTACATCTTCATACAAGAAATGTAAGTAAAAATTTATTAAATTCAGTTGATTATATTTATAAATCCTTTTATAATTATGTATATTGTAGGGAGTCACGAAGAAAAACCCAAATTAATTGAAATACGAATAAAATGTGATTCGATGTTTACGGGAAAAAACACCAACCAACGAGATGGATGGAAGTATTGAAATTAATTGTACCGTCAACTGTGGCAGGCGCTAATTAGAAAATACAAGGTAACGCAAATTACTGTAAACAATTTTTACTTTGTTTGAACATATTATATATGTATATATGCATTTGACAACTATGTACTAAAAAAATATAAACATTTTACAGTCGCTAACTCAAAAGTCATCTGGCAGTGGAATGTGAGATGAAGCACCTGAAGGCGAAATTGGCGTGCCAAATAGTTGGCCCTATTTCGATGCAATTCATCAATATGCATCAATAAAAGATAATTTTCATCCACCGCATCTTTCTTGTAGCATAGATGGCCACTATTCGGTCAATTTGGATGAAGGTTCGGATGATTCGATTGCAGTTCCGGAATGTGAAACTCCTGGGCCTTCTGGTGATAATTCACGGTCGACTCCTCTTTCATCGAGTAGTAGTTGCCAGCGAAACAACACTTCTACTACACAATTTAAAAATGTGCTACTACAGAAAAGCCAGAAAATTGATAGGAAAATTAGCGCAGCGCTTACCATATTTGGCCAGATGGTACAACAAGAAGTTCCGCATATTGACACCAGTGCTTTGCTGATTTCGGAATCTGACGAGTCATCATAAAGATGAGCCGTTAAGTAAATAACAAATTATTTTAGTTTATTTAGTTAATTTATTATTATTAGTATATTATGTATTTATGTTGTAGATAAAAGTGAATTTGACTAATAAAAAATTAATTTTTAAAGTTAAACCTATTTGCTTTTCATATTATTGATGTTCTAAAATCAAATTTTGTAACAGTGTATCTGGAAAAATTATGCCTTCGTTTGTATCGGAACTAATATCAAATCGAATAGTTCTATCAAAATTACCATTAGATTCGTCATTGAATTCCAACATGCCAATATTAAAATCGTTTTTCATGACGCATATGTTATGCAAGATACATGCTACCGTTACAATTTTAACGCAATTTTCTATTTTTTGTACTAGCGCTTTAAAAAAAATATTCCTCCAACGACTTTTCATAATTCCAAATGAGCATTCGACCACATTTCGAGCTTTACTGTGAACATTGTTAATAAAATAAATAATAAAATAATTTCTAAACAACCCTCTGCTATCAACGACTGCCTGAAGAACGATTGAATAGAACCCTTTATAGTTAATGTATTCATCGTGCTTTGAAACAGGACATTTTATGCGTATGTGGCAACCATCTATATCTTCAACCGCGTTCCGAAATATTTGAAATTTTGCTTGAGTGTAAAATTTATCTCCTATCGTTTCCAATTCCCCCTCACTTGGAAACTGGACAACATGCCCGCATGTTTAATACAAAAAAATCCAACATTTTATAAATAATGTTACGGATGGTGTACCGGCTTAGCCCAGCAAAATTTGCTGCAACTCTGTAGCTACAGCCTGAAGCCATCCGTACAAAAATACGATCAACTCATATTCTACTGACCAACCATGATGCTTGGTTGACCTGAGCTGCAAACTCATTTTGAAGGTGCCCTGCATAATTCTTAATGATTTTTAGGTTTCAATTTCGTTTCCATTTAGAATTGACTCTATTGTTGCAGAAACCACCCCAACTTGTAAATATTTTGTACGCTATAATGCAAGTTAAATTTAATTTTTTTTATGCGTTGGTACATTGATAGAAGTTCAATTAAATTTTTGTATAATTGGCACAAATGAAAAAGTATAGGCAAATATTTTATAAAACCTTTGCTCATTTTATTGTTTATTAGATTCCACTTTATTTTGACTCAAGAATCTTAAATTAAAGTAAATTTTTATCTTAAATGAAATTTTGAACAAAATCGCGAACTTGCGCTGACAATAAAAAATTTTAAACGTCAACAATTTTAACTGGTTCCAATTGGCACAGCAAACCAGTTAAAAAGTGAGGACATTTTTTTTTTTCACCACAGTTAAAATATTTAACTTTTTAACTTCGATTGACACACACACTTATGAATTTTTCTTCAAGAACCAAATGATGCACAATTTTGTATTCAATCTGCAATTTTAATTGTGGTCGCCGCCTTCATGATTCTATTTCGGTAAACATTCATTCGATAAAGAATCACAAATACAAGGTGTCCGCCGGGAAGGTATACTACTTTGTTTAATTCCATTGTAATCCTGGCAAAATGCGATGTGGCCCCGTCTTGTTGATACCACATGTTAATCAAGCCCAAAGCATGCAGTTGTGGCGTTAAAAAGTTTTCAATCATATCACGATATCGCTCCCAATTCACAGTTACCATTACGCCGTTTTCATTTTGAAAGAAGTAAGGTCCAATGATTCCTCCTGACCAAATTGCACACCAGACTGTCGCTTTTAATGGATGTAAAGGTGACTGATGAATAATTTGAGGGTTTTCCATTGCCCAGAACCGACTGTTCTGTTTATTCACATATCCATTCAAATGAAAATGTGCCTCGTCACTCATTATGATTTTTTCATGAAAATCGGGGTTGTCATGGGCGAGCTGTAACATCCTATTGGCATATGTACGGCGGCGTAAATGGTCTTGTGGAAGAAGCTCTTATGTCAACTGAATCTTAAATGGAAACAAGTGCAAATCCTTGTGCAAAATTGTGGCCAAACTTGTTCTTTGAAGACCAAGCTCCTGAGCACGGCGTCGAATTGAGGTTGATGGATTGTTTTGAACACTTTCTTGAGCAGCAGTAATGTTTTCAGCCGATCTTGCAGTACGTTGTGGCCCATGCTTGGGCCAATCACTTACAGACCCTCTTTCTTCGAAATCATTCACTACACGATAAATAGTGCGTTTTGTTGGCACGTTGTTTCTCCCAAAAATTTCACGTAACTTTCTCATCGTCACAGTAATCGATGATTGATTTTGATAAAATGTTTTAACGATTAAAACACGTTGGTTTATTGTCTATTTCACGACTGCCAAATATGAACTGTCAAGACTAACGTTTACCAAAATGGCGGCAAAATAAAGTAGTATACCTTCCCGGCGGACACCCTGCAGCTATCACTTCAAAATCAAAATATGATGATGTTAGAATCATCGATGTGCCATATAGCGGCTTGATTGTTCTGCAAATGAAGTGGCTTATTGGATTGTTTTTGGATTCAGTAACGATCAACACTATTGTCAAGTCTTAACGGGATTATTGGCGTTGATTGTATGATCTGTTCTGGCTTGTCATGGCATCCAATTTTTCAAAAAAATTACATGCATTGATGTATCCCCTTTTGAGACACTTGAAATTTCTATGGAGACTAAAGCAATCAAACAAGTTTGGGTGCCATTTATTTATATTGACACAATAGTCACCCCCATCGAAATCGTCAAAATTTAACCCATTATTTAACCAAAAAATTGCAGGTGTCAAAACCCAACCTCTATTTACAAGTGTCACAATTGAGTATTACACGATGAAAATTTATTTCAAAAAAAGTGGCAAACAAAAAGCTTCAGACAATACTCGAAATTTGATATTTTCCATTTTATTATTTATTATTATTCAATTTTTAATAACCACTTATGTAAAAAAAAAATCGAAATTTTATCAAATTTGTGTATGGACATATTGAATGTGACAGATGAATTTGATTACAATGAAAATTATATTCTGTTATATTATATATGTAGAAAATAAGGGGTTGAAGGTTGGTTTTATACTTTTAATTTATTTTTTCATTATTGAATTATTATTAAATTTATTTTTATTACAACAACAATAGAACTAAAAAATTGACATTAAATTCTATTAAATTATTATTACATATTTGTTAATACATACGAACATAACACAGAACACACATATAAGGCATGAACAAAAAAAGGGTCATAAATTTATAAATAATATATTATTTCTTATCACGAATATTCAAACTCAAGTGTTCAAAATTCAATTCTTTTGGTTAGAATCTTAAATACATATTTTTTTTTAATCCATGTGAGAAATTTATAGGTTGGCTTTCATTGTATGTATTTTCGATTTCGTTAAAGGATTTTTATGTTTTTTTTTTTTTGTATATGGTTATGAGATGTTTACGTATGTATGTGGTTCGATGACCTTTTGATTGTGGTTTAAGAGTATTATTTCTGTATTTATAATTCAGGTTCGTTATATTCGTATATACATATATGTATATAATTTATATAGTAGACCCTTTATTAGAATTAAATTTATATTTTAATTCTATTTGATGATGATGAGTTATATGGAAGAGAAATGATAAATAATAAAAAAAAATATTAATTCCACTTTAAAATGGTAGTTGATAGGTCAAATATAAATAATGACATGTCTTCTATTATTTGTGTAAATCTGTCATTTTAGTCATGCTGGCTGTACGTGCCTTTTAGTATCGATATTATAAAATTATGTTAATTTGTTAGGAGTCGATTAAATTACCTGTAAATCTGATAAACCATATTTAATCAAGCATTAAAGCATAGAACTAATGAGGTATTTGTATAGCGTATACAAATTACAGTAAAATGGGGCTTTTAATAACTCTGTATAGTTTGCAGCATTAAATTGAACTTATTGATTGATTAAATAAAAATATCAAATTTCTTGTAATGTTTTCAATGCTCGTCACTTTGCTGGGAGTAAAACTAGTAAGTGTAATCTTAAGAGACTTTTTTATTTTGAAAAAAAATTTACAAAAATCAGGTTTATTGGAAGTGTGTAAAAAATGAAAAAAACTGTAAAATACGTCTGCATACGGAAAATGAAGAACTAATTTTTTTTAGCTGGAAGCCATAATCATACGGCTAATGCAGCTAATGTGGAATGTAGAACAATTCTACATACAATGAGAAATGATGCCTCCAATACTATTGAAACAACACAAGCGATTGTAGCTTAAGAGACAACTATTACAGTGCAAGGCAAAGGCATCTGTAATACAGACATTTTTTTGTTTGAAGCGACAATTTCAACGGGAACGACCAAGCAGCTCCCTCAATGTGATGACCAGAGAAGATCAAACTACTTGAACAGTACGAATTATTTTTGTTATATGATTCAGGTGACGTTTGGAACAGAATTTTAATTTTTTCAATGTATTAAAACATACTTCTACCGTTGGTGTTTTGTTTATTACCAAAAAAATACATCAATATATACAAATATGTTGCAGGCACTAACATTAATTAAATCAGAATTAAATCCAAAAATTATTATCGCCGATTTCGAAATTGCTATTATAAAGGCTACAAAAGAAATGTTTGGAAAATAAATTCCGTTTGTTTCATTTAAGTCAAAGTTTCTGGCGCAACAGTACTTACCCGCTGTGGTCGGAGGGAACTCAAATATCTCGTAAACCTAAATTGCATGAACATGTTTTCCAAGAATACCACCACAGTATCCGTTGCTTGGCGCAGGAGGCGACTAAACGATTGAATCGCTGGGCAGATGACCCGTATTCCCAAAAAATAATCTGTTTATAAAGTCAACAAAATGAAAAATGGATGTGTCCAAAGCAACATCGGTCCCTTGCTCAAGGGACCTGTGTTGTTTTGGCGATATCCATTTTTCTATCCGGACACGAGATTGAGGATCTGTAAGTGGGACGTGTAGTCACTTAGGAAATCAGGAGCGTTGGAGAGCCTAATAACATGAATGAAGGAGTATCGGGTGGACCTCGTTGCTCTTCAAGAAACTCGCTGGCCTAAAAGTGAAGACCAAGTGTCCCAGGGGAATACGTTGTTATAGAGTGGAGATGACCTCGGAAATCTTGGAGCTGGATTTCTTCTTGGGCCGCAGGTAAAGAAGGCCGTTTTGGATTTCCAAGCAGTCAATAACCGATTGTGTAAGCTTTGCTTGCGCATGAAGTTAGCGAACCACGTAATAATTTCAAAAGGACGAGCTCGGGTTGGGCAGTATGTGAGAACTTATCGATCAGCAACCAAATACGATCATTAGAAACGATATCAGGATGTTGTCAACGACAACATTGAGAAAGTTAATTACTAGTCTGACGAACGAGACCGCTTTCCTGGGATAGACTGCATTAATTTGGACATCTTGATATTCCGAAGGAATACTTTGTTTAACTGTCTTTTCAATCTTATTCGATAAGAATGACGAACCGAATGCCTGATGAATGAAAAGTTGGCGCGATGTGCTTATCTTCAAGAAGAGAGACCGCTTGAAATGTGAGAATTTTCGCGGTATAGCTCTCCTTTGCACAGCATACAAGTTAATATCCTACATTATATTGGATAGAATCACTCGTCTAGCGTAGAGCCTGGTTGGTGACTATCAAGGATGATTTCGTCTGAATCGATCAGTCATTATTATTATTATTATTATTAAAATTGGTTGGAATCCACGAGGATTCCTCATTCAATGGCACAAAGGTCCATGGTGCAAACCTAGGATTCTCTCCCAATTCGGAAACGCACACTGCTGCCTTCGCAAACTGAACAAGTTGAGACCAAGGCAGAGAGAACAACTGATCTAAATGTAAAGACCTAAAGTTGAATACCTGATTTTGTATAGAACTGAAAGCAGGGCAACTGCTCACGAAGTGAAGGCAGTCATCATCTTCCTCAAGCAGTCCTCGCAAATTACATCATGAGCTAAACACATACGATGTAGATGATCTTTAAAACGGCCATGTCCCGTAAGAATCGCTACCAAGACCAACAAAAGTCAATTGGGAGCCAGCTTTGGCTGAACAATCCGCCTACGATATCACAATGACCCGGTACCCACATGACCGTAACTTTAATTTTAGAACAAAAAAGGTTCATGAAATGTTGACATTCATTCACGAGTTTAGAAATAGTCAAGGGATTTCTTAAAGAGTTAAGTACAGCTTTACTATCTCTACACAGTAGAATACTTTTGTTTTTAACAATAAAATTCAAAACCTCAATAACTACTACTACCTAAGTCTCAGATCCGTCCAAGGACAGTAGATTCCAAAACCTGCACTGAGGTTAGAACGAGAGCCATCAGAATAAACGACTATAGACTTATTTAATTTGTTAAGACAATTTTGCGAACTCCACAAATCTCTCGAAGGATAAGCCACCGAGAAATGATTTGTGAAATGGAATTCGGGTAGTAGTCTGTCATTAACCATATCGATTTCTGGGAAACATGAAGAATAATTTTTAAAAATTTGTCGATGTCCCACGATAGAACCGAAAACATTCCATATTGTTTCCTTGCACCTTTATTTTAGGCTGTGCCTAAAATATACATAGGTGCAAGGAAAGAATATATTCTATGGCAAGAAGTGGAGTCGAGGACATAGCACCAGTAATGGCTCTGCAAGCTAGATTTTGTAGACCATTAAGCTTGGCTACAGAAGCCTTAACCACTGGCCACCAAACAATAGAAGCGTACGATAGTCAGTCATCAGGTCTTTTCGCTGCGGATAATTGTTCTTGGATTTCCGGCAGGCCTATGACTCGATCAATCGAGAGAGTTTGTGGTCTGCGCTGGAATACCCAGGTATTCCATCAAAATTTGAACGATTGTGTAGAATGACGGTGACGCCGTCTCAATGCTGTGTTAAAATTGAGAAGAGACTTTCGAGAATTTTTGCCGTTAATTCGGGTGTTCGGCAGTGAAATCCTCTGTCCCCCGATACTCCTCAATCTCATATTGGAGTACATCTTTCGTAAAATTAAAAGACATCGCAACATCTTATACCGCCAACCCAATCGGGTGCTTGCATATGCAGATGACGTATGCGTCATTGGCTGAATAGCAACAGAGTGAAGGAACTGCTTGATCCGCTAGTAGAGTTTTCAGCTTCTGTTGGACTCCAGATCAAAGAGTCTAAAACAAAATACATGATCTCTGGATATAGGTAGAAAGGCATACCAGATTTTAGTAGTGGCTACTACACGTTTGAGGGAGTGAGGAGGTTCAAATATTTGTGTTCTCTTATCAATCACGGCAACCGTGTGGGTGAGGATATTGTGTGAGCTTGTACTTTGTATCTAAGGATGCACTAAATCTAAGCACATGTCAAGTGCCGTGAGACTGAAGCTTTACAAAGCGTCGATTAGGTCCGTAGTTATGTTTGGATGTGAAAGTTGGGCGCTGACGGATTAGTGCGAGAGATGGCTCCTTACATTTGAGAGAAGAATCATGCGTGTGATTTACGGCCCAAAATGCGGAGTAGATAGTACATACCGAGTTCTGTACAGTGTCGAGATCAGAGATCTGATGAAGATCCCGACATTGTACATGAATGTACGTGCTGATCCGGAACGAATTGTGCTGCGATCTCTTAAAGGAGAACCACTATATGGTAGACGCAAGGGTTGTTGCAAGCGACGATGGCTCCACGGTGTAGAGAACGACTTGGTTTCTTCAGGTTGTCTTAGACCCTGTTGACTCAGTAAAGGGCCAGTCATGGCCTTTAAAACTGATTATTATTATTTATTAGGCGCAAAATTTGAGATGAAGGATTGAAAACCGAGTACAACACCAACTCTGAAATTGCCATGAAGCTAAAAATAATTTTGTCTTTGGCTTTCGTTCCACCATACAAAGTAGTGGATGCTTTTGAAGCGATCAGCAAGTATTTACCTGAAAAGCTGAAGCCACTTTAGACTATATAGAAGAGTTTTGTATTAGTAGGATGGATTCAAAAATTTTAGAACCGCCACATTATTCAATTTACAACCGCTGCCCACGTTATTCAATTAATGCTTGGAACGTTGACAATTGTGTTTTAAACGATAACCCGCGCACAAATAATGCCATTGAAGGATGGCATAATGGGTTTATTCAAGTGTGTGGAAAACCCCACGATTTGGTGTTTTATCACTGCAATTAAGAACCAACAAACTTTAACTAAGTTTGAATTAAAGCAAAACGTAGCAGGAGAAATTGAAAAGCAGTGCGTCGAATCGTGATCATTACGAGCGTTTAAAAATAGAGATGTTGCCTGTTGATGAATTAGAAATTTTATCATTTTTACGTAGCATAAAGGGACGTAGGCAATTTAATTAAAAGCGAATGATTTAATTAAAATTAAAAATGAATGAATTTTAATATTGAATTATCTACTACAAAATTAAAAAAGGCTATAAAAATTTACAGAAATATAAAAAAAATACAATTAGTTTGATTAGATTAGATGCCTTTTTCGTTTAAAAAGAAGTTCAAAATTGCATTTCGCAGAATTAGGTTTTCTCAGAATTGTCGTTTTCATGAAATTGTGATTTCTACAAATTGTTTTTCTACGAGTTGTCATTTTCACTGGCTTGTGTTTTCCATGAATTGTTTTTTCACAGAATTGTCGTGCTTCCTTAATTTTTTCTAATTGGCTTCGACCCTATAGGTCAACGCAACTTACTCTCTTGGTGATAAATCGACATAATAAAATATTTAGAAAGTACGAAGGTTAGGAATGAATATCTTTTGAAACTGAATCACATATCGCAACAAACAAAACATTAATGATTAAATTACCCACCCAGATTTCAGCCAGTTACTTTAAAACATAAATTTTAAGGTATATAGCACTCAGATTTATTACTGAGTGATCTGATGTTATTGCGAGAATAGTAATATGTTGCACTATTTATCTTAACAGTGTGTATAAATAACAACTCGATAAATGTGAATTGAATCTTGAGATGATCTCTTGGATACTGAATATCATTAATTTTATTCACATACGCTACAATAAAACAATTTTTGAAATACAGAGGTTGAAGATCGCAGAACCTTTAATTGCATTAACAAGAAAAAATATTTTGTTTATTTGGGATGCATTTTGTGACGTCTTTTCGTATTTTAAAAGAACATCTAAATAATCCTCCGATTTTACAGTATCCGAACTTCTCTAAGGAATTTATTATTACGACAGATGCTAGTGACATTTCTTTAAGAGCAGTATTTTCACAGGAAAAAGAAGATAATGATATGCCGATTGGATACGCTAGTCGCGCTTTCAACAAAGCCGAGCAAAACTACTCAACAGTGGAAAAGGAGATGCTGGCGATTATTTACGCTATTGAAAGATTTCGACCTTACATATACGGCCGAAGATGTATAATCCGAACAGACTATAAACCATTAGTTTGGCTTGCGAAAAGCACAAATCCTTCCAGACGAATCACTCGATGATGCGAGAATCGAGTACAAATCGGGAAAGTACAATGCTAACGCAGACGGTCTCAGTCGAGTCGCCATAACGAATTCTGAAGTCAAGGTTACAACGAGGTCTAAAACGAAAATTGAAAATTTTACAGATCAGGACAGTTCATTGGTGAACACATCGGATCTAGTAATTCTACTGTGACAAAAATTGTACTAGAAAATTCAAATAAATCTGATAATCTTTCCAAAATTGTTTATTTAACGGACGATAATCAGATTATTCAAATTATTAATGAATATCATGTTAGTCCATTAGGTGGTCACATGGGTAGTCTTCGTACTTTCAACCGAATCAAATCATACTATTTATTACTTTCCTGTAATTTATAGTCGAATCAAACATTTTATTAAAAAATGCAAAAATGGTCAGATACAGAAAGTTGGCCAGTCTACCAAATGCGAAATGAAAATCACAGATACATCATCGGTTCCTTTTCAGAAAATATTTTTAGATATTGTCAGGCCAATTGAGCCACCTACCTTCGACAACAAGCGGATTTTAACTATGCAAGAAGATCTCACTAAATTGCCGTACCAATTCCGATTGCAGACACTGAGACAGTAGCACGAGCATTTGTGGAACATTTTATATGCAAATACGGATCGCCAGAATCACTTCTAACGGATCAAGACACAAATTTTATAAGCCAAGTTTTTGCAAACGTTTGTAAGATCCTCAACATTAGGAAATTGAATACAATGGCGTACCACTCCAGTCGAATGGCGCATTGGAACGATCACACTGAACACTCGGCGAATATCTTTTATATTATACCACAGAGACACAAAACTGGGATAAATGGATCGAATTCGCAATGATCACCTACAATTCCACGCCACATACCTCGACCGGTTTTATGCCATATGAATTTGGTTTATGGACATAAGCCAACATTGGCAAACTATGTTAAGAATATCTGAAGACAAATAATTCACAACTATTAAATACAAAATTGAAAAATCTTTTGTTATTTGTATCACGATACTATCGCCTTACTATCAAAATAAGCATAAATTGAAAACTCTTAAAATAATTTCTTACAGTTCCATTATAAATCAACAAATGTACTACTTTTATTTTTAATAATAGGAATAGGAGTAAGTCATGACATAATTACGAAAATTGTTCTGACTGCATTTTGTTTTCTGAACAAAAATAGTATGTAGAACAAAATCGCTCTTGGTGCAATATGTCACCGCTCGTGGATTGAATATTAAAATGATCAACCTATCAAAGAAACGGCTTATTTTTTGTTTCGCTTTGATAGAAACAACAAGATAACTTACCAAAATTGTGTTTTAACAAATTAGCGTTGTACAAGGCATAGTTTATCAAATAAAATTAAAAGTTTAAAAATTGTCTGACACAAATAAATAATCTTAATAATTTCGATATCATAAATCCATAAATAACCGACCGCAAATTATCTTAATCAATCAACCAAAATTAAATGAAAATATAAAAACCACAAATTATTTTTTTGTTGTGTAGTGTGTACATAACAGGTAAAATGTGTCATGAATTAAATGGCCCCTCTGCGAAATCATTCCATTATATCCCTATATGGTTTTTATAAGAGTACTAGTATGCATATAGATTTTCGAAATTTTACACAATCGACACAGACGATACTTAAACGAAACGCATCAATAATTTCAATATATACATAATCAATATACCCACAAATCGAATATACGTAAAATGCTATCTGATTAAAATGTAATTTAATCCCTAATTTGCAAAAATAACCAACAAAAAAAATATCGTATAGGAAATAATTGAACAATGCACACCCAAGGCAACAACCAATTTGTATTTCTTATATAGTATGTGAGTCCCTTTCATATCATGCACATTATATTCTATATATAAGTATGTGATTGTGATATTGATTCATGTGCAACTGAATATAAGAAAGGTAGGTACCATATTATATTATTGTTGTAGATACATACTTCTAAATTATTTATTTTTTTAAGGATAAATGTCACGGTTCAAAACTCCTCGTCGATCACAAAACAAAATCTATTGTGTTACGGTTAATATTCTTTTTTTTTATTTCTTATAAGACGACACATGAAGTAGTTTTTGTTTTTTTAATTTTAAATTCATGTTCTTCTTTATGTTGAATTTATTAAGTTAAAGTGAATTCAGGTGTGCTCTTTAAAATATAAAAATAAACTGTATTTGTAAATACATAATAATATATAATCGGAAAATTATAAAATAAGGTTAAAATGGGTTCAACGATATATAGACATATTTAAAAACGAGTACCTACATATATACATATACATACTTACTTACTTACAAAATATTTGAGAAATAAAAATATCAATAAATCTTATTTTGTCGTCTTATACATTGTCATCTTATATTAATTTTTACTTTTCAAACAGAATTTTTTAGTTTTTGTTTGTGACAATTTGTCTTTGGACGTGAGTATTTTACTTCCAATTGTAAGTATGTATGTATATACTTTAAAAATAATTACATAAGTATATGTTTAAATTTAACTTACAGCGAAAGATTCGCAACACTTAAATTAATATACGTTCATATTAGTCATTGTAATCTATTTTGCTGAGCAAATACCACAATGCTTAAAGCTGTGACGTTTGGATCGGGAGTTACCGAGTTCGAATCCCAAAAGAGAGGCGGGATGCAAAAGTCTTCTTCATCCTTGATTTCGATCGGGATGAAGATGAACCCATCTATGATCCTTTGTTGCGTTAATGCAGGCTGGCATGGAGTATACATTACAAGGTGTGGATAGTCAATTAAATCGGACCTTCGACGTTCTGTATTTGGGTTGCAACGGCGTAAGACAAGATAAAAATATGCAAACTAAGCAAATAGATGGGAGATTCTTGAGCCCCGGAACAGGTAGTAAATAAAAAGAATTAACTTATAATTCAAAAACTTGTTTACGGTCCCAAATTCGTGCAAGATGTCTTATCCAAAATTGACTAACGAAGACGTCTATCATCATATAGATTATTACCCAAAGACAAAAAAAGAAGAAACGATGGCTGATTATTTTCAAGATCTTGGCACATCACTTTTTCCGATTTTTGATTTTTAAGAATACTCCTCACCTTCATTCTCATAGAATGAAATAAACTATCAATTTTTTTACAACCTCTCTTTGAATTACTCAAACTCGAAAACAATGCACAATATCTGTTTTAATCTGGTAAGCTAATTTACCGGAATTGATTAATATTTGGCATTAGTTAGCTGATTTACTGAATGTAGCTCTCTTTTTAAATGCTTTATTGTTTTTTGCTAAATCAGCACAGATTCGCGGTTAATCTAAATAGTTAATTTACATAAGTAGTAAAACCAGATGGGTTTGGCTTTCATACAATCAGATTAATATAATCAATTATGAGGCTCCATTTATTATCCTGGATAATAAAATTGGAGCAGAAAATATTACAAGAAATGATAAATGCACCTTGATATGTAAGAAAAACTAATACCAACGGATTGGTTTATTACAACAGCTGGAATGAAGGCCAACACAGCTGAAAAAGAAATGTTACCGAACGCTATACCCGCTTTCCCACTCACTTACAATTACTATTTATATACTTATATAATATTTATACTTTTTATTTTATAACTTAAGCACTTTATACAAACAATAAAGAAAATAATAAGAAAAAGGCATGCAAAATCGAAAACTATTTGTTATAAACACTTTTATACTTGTATATTTTACAAACTATAACTTTTTTTTCTTTAAACACACACAATATCAGTTATGACTCTCAAGGTCATACTCAGTGGATCCGCAAATTTTATCCCAAAAAAAGGTGGAGTACATAAAAAAAACAAAAAAAAAACCCACCACACTTGATAGTTGATTGTATGCACCAAACTTCTATACCATACATATATTTTTTCATGATTTTTTTAAAATTGGTTGTGAGCCCCCTAAAATAAAATTTGAGTTTAGCAGAAATTTGGGCACTTTGCTCACTTTATTTGCAATGAATTGTTATTTAAATTATACAATTAAGTGTAAAAGTAACGTTTTTCATTAAAAACAAATAAAAATGAATAACTTGTCGGCCGGAAGAAATCATTTGAGTGTTGAGGATTGCGTGAGGGCCATTACATTAGTTGAAGAAGGAAGAACTCAGTCTTACGTTGCACAACTGTTAAGAGTAGACCAATCCACAATATTAAGAGTGATTAAACGATTCCAGGAGAATGCACAGTATCATCGTCGTGCTGGTAGTGGGAGAAATCGATGTACAAACCTCGCTGAGGATAGGTATATTAAATTAATTTGTCTGAGAAAACGGTTCGTAACTGGACGTAACATCAAATCAGACCTAATCGGATCCCGGCCAGGTGAGCGGTTTGCACCGGCATTAATCAATAATTTAAAAGACAACTTTTAGTACTCATTCAAATGATTTTGAAATACGAGTCAAATGCAGCTGATTTTCTTTACTTTAACGGTTTCGTTAAATTTGTCCAATAGTTCACAAAATATTGAAATAAATTAAGCTTAGAACTAATAAAAATATTTGTTTTCGATTAAATTTTATTTAATAATAGATATTTCGTTGAGAATTCCCCTTATAAATTAAGCAAAAAGAATTATGCGATTTTTTTGTCCATAAGTATATTATGCGAAATGTATACCATCATATTGAGGTTCCATGGCTCACCCGCTCATACACCAACAGCGTGGAATTAATTGTATCACAAATACTTTGGCTTGGCTTTAATGAATCCAAAATACTAGCCTAGGTTGCAAACAAGACCAAAGAAAAATTTAGGAGTACAATCACACTAAGAAATTATTCTAAGTATTCTTACCACTTGAGGAAATTTCAAAACTTTTCTTTTGCTTTCCTATTTTATTTTATTTTATTACAATGGTTTCGGGTACTATGTACACCAAAATGTATCAATTTTTTGATTTGTTTAAGCAATATGCAAATTTATCACACTTTTTCACAACGAGCGACAGAAATATTATTTCTCAGTCACCCTCACTGATGCAATCTCTTCCAACACGCTAACTAAGAAAGTATTTTGAGTATTTAGAACATATCCAAATCAAATTTTAATATTTTCGGTCAGAAAATTAAATTTTCTGACCGAAAATATTAAAATTCGATTTTCCGACAAAATTAATTACTTTTAATTGACGTTTTAAATAAAAATAGCTTTGTATTGTGTTTACATAAAATTTTTATAGAATTAAGATCTGTATATACTAATTATATTGGAGTTATAGCAAAAAATATAAAATCCGTTTTCGTTTTTGTTTTCGTTTTCCTGTGGGTAAGGCCCTTAAGTAGGCTAAGAATGTTTTGTTGTTTTACAAACTTACTTGTGTTTGTGGTAATTCAAATTGAATATTTTATTCAAAATTAATATAATGTACACTACATTGCATGATAAGATCTATATCCAATACGATCACATCTGTTAGTCAACAGAATTAAACGTACGTTTTCTATTTTCTAGATGTTCTGATCGTGTAATAGAAAAGAACAGAGCGGAACAGAAAAGATAAAATGAATTATTAGCATACGAGTATTAAAGGAAAAAATTATTGCTCGTTGTTGAACTTTCAAGTTGACAAAAAAGAAGCGTGAGTAAAGAATTTGGACGAAAAATGTTTAAATTTTAACCGATGGAGAGCTAAGGTACTCACCTTACTTCGAAGCTCTGTGCTCAACAAAATTTTATCGAAACGAATAGTTTTTTGATTATGAAATCTAATAGCAACACAATAGAAGAATATTAGTTATACCCCTACTATGGTTCTCGCCTCGTTTACTCGCTCGCCGTAATCGGTAAAGTCATGCGAATCACATCTTGTTATTATGATCCTCACTTTATTTTGGCGAGTGTTTAACGCGGCACTATGCGTCGTTTATTATATTTTTGCGTTATCAAGTAGGCATCTATTATTTATTATTGTATTTTTAGCAGTTTTCTGGATATTTAACGTCTATAGTTTTCTATGTTTATGAATAAAAATCAAATAATTTAACGTTTCTTTGTCTATTAAAAAAATTAAATTCTTTTATATTTATATACACTTGAATTTTAATTTACACGAATTAAAATAAAAACATCCTTTCACTTCAACATAATTAATGTTACTAAATATTTTCTCCTTTCAAATACTGTGCCTCCAGAATATTAAATGGTACTTAAGACTTAATTTGACGTCCTCATTTTTATAGGAAGGCCTGGATGATATAATCTTTAATTATTCAAATAATAGCCTCGCATGTTTCCATTACCAATTCTCTTATTATATTGGAAGCTACCACAGAAGAAAATGTAAGGCATTCAAACAACCAGTGGCCAAGAGGCGAAAGGTTACTGATACTCTCTTGATATTTGAAGGGAATGCTAAAACAATTGCTCCGCAAACTTGCACTATAATTTTACGATGAATAGTTTTTGACATTAAATGTCAAACAAATCTTGTATATTTCCAATAGTATTGATCGCCTGAGCCACATGTTGTTTGTTAATATTTCTGTTCAACTATTGATAATAATATTATGTTTCCAATAAAATTGATCATCTGAGGGCCCATTTCAGAAACATTTTTCTCATAAGAAAGTTATTATCGTCTTCAACTTTGATATATTATAAGAAATACTGCCAAGCTATTTTATTGGTTTTGTTTATTTTTTTATAGGCGCTTCTTATAATATTTACTTACGGGGAATTTGTTCGCAGTTTTTAATTGTTACCACAATTTTTTGAGAAGCGTTTTATAATTTTATAAAAGTGCTAACCGACGGTAATATTAAAACCCCGATTACAATATTCGATTGTTGTGTGTTCTAAGTAATGTTTTATTAATTGGCCTCATTCACAAAGTATTTATTAGGGATTTGAATTTTTCAGTTCAACGATGTATTTCTCCCAAAATTCATTCTGATCTTTTTTTATATAAGGAAAAAAGTCATGTCACCGAAATATTGTATTCACTTTTCATCATCATAATTTAGATTTATCTTCATATTCATGATTCATATTTTAGAATAAACTGTATTGAGCTAAAAAAAAAAGTAAAATTTAAACACAATGTAGTTTTAATACAAATATGTCAGTAAAGCTTTTGTAAAATTTCGTATAATAATTTAAAATTGCTGGAAGTTTTGTTAAAACCAGTACAAATATGGGTGGTTTCCATTACTAGTTAAACTGTCCGATATTTATTATTTTATATACAATAGAAAAAAAATGGTAAGAAGCTGGAAAAAATTAAAAAAATGAAATCGATCGTAAACTAGTTTCATAAAAAATTCTAATCTAAATTGCTAATCGCAATTTTTAACGAAGAACTAAATATTTGGTAGATCCAGCTGAGGATAAAAGCCAAGAGCAATGAAAAAGCAATAATGAAGATTTAAAAAAATATTTTTGTTAAATTATTAGCTGCCAGCAATGTGATGTAAAATAAATAAAATAAGAGACTGACAGAGTGTGATTAGAGTTTCACAAAGTCAGACTTAACCATACATTTGTCTTTACAATCAGGTGGCTAAATATTTAAATGTAAACACAAATTTGTTCAGATTGGTTTGACAAAATAAATTAAATTTCATTCTAAAAAGTTACCCGTTCGTTGATTGAAACTGCCCGGCTAAATATTTAACCGCTGGCTACTATTCAGTATAGGAACGAACATAGAAAAATAATTTTTTTACAGTAAATGCTGTAACCAAAACTGCTAGATTAATTGTTTCGTCATAACAAAAATTATGGAAAATAACTGAGTTACCCATAAAATAAATCAAATGATAAGCGTATTTTTTTAATTCAATTTTGCTTGATTAATTTTTTTCAAGAAGACAGGTAAATTTGATCTAATTTTTATTTTACGTATTGGTGTACGAAACTTGTCATCTGTTATATTCTACATATTTATTTACGTTACTGCCTAAACAAAAAGAAAGTGTGAAAGTGACATCACAGGCAAAATTCTTTAAGTTAATAAATATAATTATATTTGTAATTTGCATTGAGTATTCAGATAAAAGGTAAGTTGCGAGTGCAAATAATTTAAAATTCAAAAATTAAATATACCAACGAATATTAATAAATATTAATAAAATAACTCATAATATTTTATGAAGAACTATAATAAATAATTAACGCTATTGTGAAAACCAAACTTTTTGACGATTTTTAACAACTTAAATTTTTGTTTTGTGATTAATTGTAACTTTAAATGTTTAATTTCTCTTATCTGTACTTACAATATTTACACCTGGCGTTTTTTTTCTGATGTGTTTTCATTTTAAGCCTATCATTATACATCATAAATAACACTGACTTATGCTTTTTTGAAAAATGCTTAAAATAAGAATTGAATTCAATAAAATAAGTAATTTTAAATTACTATTGAAACACATAAAAATTAAACAGATAAGGGATGATAATTACAATAAGACATTGTTTGCTACCGAGAAACAAAAAAAATCCCATTAAAATTTTTAATTGCATTAAATGATCGAATTGAAGAGAATTTTCTGTCTTAATTTTTTATAGATTTCCTGTGATTTTGTTACAGACTACAAATTTTATTACTTTTTTATAATTAAATTTTCCAAGAAAAGAAATAATTTACTACTATTATGTATGTATACATATTTATAATCTGTCATTCATGCCGGCTTTTCAATATATTATATAATATCCCTTATTTATACTTAAAATACATTGGTAACAAACATTGTAGGTGACATAAGGGCGCGAAAATAATTTAACATTATTCAACCCTAATCGCGCTCACCTTGTTTCGTATCGAATCGATGTTGGTGGTATTTTAATATAATATATGACAACGGGGTTGATTTTATTATCTAATTATTATTTATAATACATATTTCGATTTTGTATATATGTATATAGGAACCTATAGCGAAAGAAACATGAAAATTGTGGAAAAATTTCCACCTGTCCCGCCTATTATCTAACAAACCGTATTTTTGTGGTCAAAAAATTATGGTGTTAAATGAATTTTGTGCATGACACAATAAAATTGGACAAAACATTCATATGTTCAAATTTTTAAAATATACTTATCTAGGTACGTATATGTAATTGCCATTTGATTATTATTTAACTTGAGGTTAAAACAAGAACATAAAGTTTCACCGCGTACATTATACGGACATGTACATATGTATGTATCTAAAATTGAAATCAAATTTTTATTGATTTATTGACACAAACAACACAAAAACGGATTATATTCATAAAATCATCAAGCAATACTATTGTGATAGAACATGTTTTACGCAATCGAAATTAAATTCCGTAAATCCTAAAATATACGACTTGTTAACGGAGCACAAAAATGATATCATTAAAATGAACAAAAAATAAAATAAAAATCCATATGGATAGGTTTACATTACGCACATAAGGACCAAACCAAACATCTTACATTAGAGGTAATAACTTATCGATGGTTGCAGTATTATTGTTAGTAAATAAAAGAGGGATACACATAACATATGGGTACATACAAATTATAGAAAAGAAACCAAACAAAAAAGATCAAAGTTACTGACAGGTCATTGGAAATGTTGGAAAATTTATTTCGCGATTATTAAAATTGTCAAGGTAACCATCGAAAAGGGATTAGATACAAGTGCATATCTCTACATATGTGAAATAAGATATTCCAACAAATTACGTCCTGTTTTTTATATATATTTTATTGAATTTAATTACTTATTATCCCTATACCTATTATGTATTGTTGTTGTCATTGCGATGTGTTTATATAAAACAAACCCTCGATATTATCTTATCATTATATTATATAAGGTTATATGTTCTTAACCAAGTTAAAACAAAATTAAATCATTCGGCCATTGTGTGTCATTGCTGTCTTTTAATTTCATTACTTTTCGATTTTTATTTAAGATGTTCTGCTTGTTTATTACGTACGTATATACACAACTATCTCATTAAATGGCGCACAATAGAAGGTGGACGAAGGGTGTGTTTATGTTCGAAAGTAATCAAAATCTTTAATGTTCAATAATAAAATGTGTTAGATGTGGACAAAATAAATTTGATTGAAGTAATTTCATCGGCACCGTGTTCATTTAATTCGGTCAAAATTTGTTGGATTAGACTAATATTCGTCTTTATTGATTATTGTTTGATCAGACATTTTTGTCAGTAATGAAAATAATTAACTTTATCGGAGGCCTGTCTTAGCTCGTTGTTAAATTATCATCTGCATTTCTCCCTTAAATAATCTGATTTGTTTTCTTCTCAACTCTGTGTTAATCACTGCAGTAAAAAAATTTAGGTTCTCCTACATATACGGAAAAAAAATGTTCGCCCTATCAAAGTTATGGCTACAGCTAACTTGTGCAAGAAAGGTCAAAATTGATAACCTTGAAAATAAAGAATCTAAAACTTAGATACATAAAATTGTCAATGCTAGAATCATATGCAGAAATCCTAGGAGCGCGAGATAAGGTATGTTAAATATGCTGGAAGCACCCAATAAAATGAAAATTAAAATTCAAGTAATTCTAAAAAATGTTGAAGAGCAAAATAAATTACACAAGTTAATATTTGATCAACTCATATTACTAGGACAACCTAAAACCAAAATGATCAGGAATAAATAATGTCTCTAACACTAAGAACAAATCACATACATTCATTAAGTATAACCTAATGGAATGCAAACGGATTAATTTAGCAGAGCTTCTAATATTTATAAATACGAAAAAATAGATATATGTTTAATCTGAAGCTCACTATTAGAACCTCATTTGCAAGAATTCGTGGATATATCTGTTAACATGTTCTACACCCAGCGGAACGAGCAAGAGGAGGATCAATTTTATTTATTAGGGAGAATAGTAAACACCATGAAAATATAAAAATAGCAGAAGGGGGGCCATGCAAGTTATTACAGTAAAGGTACAACTGGATTACCGCAAATCCTCTAAAATATCAGCGATGTATTCCCACAATATAATCTAAAGAAACAAGAAAACATGCATTTGTTCAAGACATTAGAAAGAAACTTCATTATTGGAAGGGAGTTCAATGCACAACATAGGTTTTTTATACGTTACCACAACAAAAGGGTAAATAAATATTCACACTGACACAAGTATTAAACTGTGAATTGTACTCGGGAATAAAGCCTACGATTACAAAACACCAGACCTAATAGATTTTTTCGTTACCAAAGAGTTATCAGAAAACCACACATCCACATACCTACATATTTAGAAAACGATCAAAGTTTAATATCTGATCAGTTATTATGTATTACTATTCGTGAGACCGTATAGGAAAAAGATATTTAAATTTTTTTTTTTAAAATCACGCATATATTTGCTTTGAAAAGTAGAAAATAAAATGTTTCTTCCTTACTCCTATCAAGGTATATTTATAACAAGTAGAACTTTAAAATTAATATGACTAAACATATAACCGTGGGGCGTTCCTTCTGAATGTAGATACTATCTCTCAATATATCATTTTTACGTTAATACTGAAATGCTCCAGCAAAAAATCTATTCTTACGATACATCAGAATAGACTTTTCCATTAGTGTTACTAAAAGACTTTACTTCGTGTGTCTAGTAGTCTTAAATTACTAATGCTGTAAAAGAGCGCCCCACGCTTATATTATTAGTCATATTAATTTTAAATTTCTACTTGTTATAAATATACCTTGATAGGAGTAAGGAAGAAACATTTTATTTTCTACTTTTCAAAGCAAATATAAGCCTGGTTTTTAAAATTTTTTTTTTTAAATATATTTTATTTTCTATTTTTTAGTCACCGAAATTTGCAATCAATTTTTCGACCATGTTAACATTTGTCAGGAAGTTGTAAAAAGATAGATGGTATATCTATCTTTAGACCTTACCTTTTAGAGTGCGATCCGAGAGCACTATGTCATATGATTGTTTTTTATTATAGCCAACTTTTATAATCTTTGTTAATATGTGTTTTTTTTGTCAGTTATTCGCGTCCCACAGATCTTAGTCTCACCATTTCTGCCAATGACTTATTATTACATGGCTTCTTTCCTGTCAATTTCGCGCAATCTAGTTCGACTATTTCCAAACCTTCGAGAGATCTGACTCGACTAAGAGCTACATAAGCTTATCCACTTGCGAATAGGTCTGAACCCAAGTCAATGACTGCATTGTCAACTGTGCTACCTTGCATCTTATGTACAGTTTATGCCCATGATAGTATTAATGGTAGTATACGTCTTCCGATCGTACCATAGCTATAGTTGCCTGGAAACTGTCTCGATATCGGACGTTTGATGTGAATACCATGGCTACCGAAATCTACTTCTACTGCAATGTGACCTATGGAGCCATTGACCAAGCCCTTCGCAACATCGCTGTTGGATCTGAGCATCACTTTTGCCCCTCGGAATATGACTAGTTCTGTTGGAAGTCCAGCTGTCTTATTTATGTCATTCGGAGTGACTCTTTCCAAGTTCATGTTGTCTGTATTCCGCGTAGAATCGACTAATGAATGAATGAATCCTAAGCGAAGGATACGTTCTATGGAGAATTCACCGGTAAACTCATTGCTGACTTTGTCTATGAGTACTCTCATATGCTGAGCCTGCAATTCGACTATTCTCCGTACATTTCCCATACAAAAGAAAACATGACTAATTATACTATACCATAGCATATTTAATTTCCAAAAATGTTAGAATCTTGTATTGTCATCGGAGTTAAGCCTGCATGCAAAATTTCAGCTCAATTGGACTATCGCAAGTGGTTAAAAAATTGATTACAAAATTTGACGATACAAACAGACACACAGAGTGAGCTAATAAGAGCATGGTAACAATAAAAAGAGATTCACCACAACTAACAAATATTAAAACAAACGGGGTACTTTTCTAGTGGGAAAAAAATTAAACTGCAAGTGAAAATTAAGTATGAATTGGTGAGACTGATTGGGAAAGCACTCCAAAACTGTTATTCACAAAAGACAAATCTGTGGTATGTACCTATATCCAATAGAAGTAGGGGAACTAATGCAGGTAAAATGAAAACATGAAGAAAATGGCAAAGTAGTTGTGCCCCGCAAGATAAAACTACCTTTACCAGGCTGCGTAACACTCGTAAGGCACTCATAAATGAGGTGAAAAATAAAACAATATGGCAATTTCTTAATACTCTACAGCAACGACATGGAAAAGCCGCCGTGATAGAAAGTCTTACCGACCAATTTAAGTATACTTCCAGTGACATCGAAATTATTTGAAAAAGTATTCCTAAAAAAACGAAACTAATTATAGAGCAAAGAAATCTTAACCCACAACATTAGTTCGGATTTAGAGAGAAGCCGTTCAACCATAGTGATGTGATAGAGAGTATATTAGAGAAGAAAAAGACTTCTGACATCTTTCTAAATGTAGCGCGGACGTTTAATAAAGTACGGCGTAGGACTTTGCTATTCAAACTTCAGAGAGATCTACCAAACGAATTGAATAGGGCGTCCCAAAATTAATGAAAGATTTGAAATGCCGCCATTTGTGCCGTAAAGTGCTGGCAACCCTAAAAACAAAAATAATTTGATAACTGGGAGGTTAGGGCTAATAAAAATGTGGTGTTAGACGATAGAACAACGTATTTTCATTATTGAGACATTCTTAAAAATAATGCAAGTTTGGTAGCCGCAGTTCGAAAATCTCATACAAAATATGATCGGAATAGTGTTTTAACTTCGTCAACTGTTAAGAGATTAATTGAAAAATTCAAGGAGACTGAATCATTTGGCGACGCTAAACACACTGGTTGTCAAAAAACAAGCCGTTCAAATGTCAATATCGAAGCAGTGATAGTGTTGGTGAAAATCCAGGAATATCAATTCGGCGTCGTAGACAAGAATTGCAAATTTCAAGAAGCTCTCTGCAGCGTATACTCACTAAAGATCTGTGTCTTCATGCTTACAAAATTCAATTAACACAACAACTGAAGCCTAATGACCATGTACAGCGAAGAGAGTTCGTTGAATGGATTACTGAGCATCAATAAGTGGATGTTGATTTTTCGAGCAAAACCATCCTAAGCGGTGCAGCACATTTTCACCTTGATGGCTTTGTTAATCGCCAAAATAGCCGAATTTGGGATACGGAGAACCCACATGTGATTGTCGAAAAACAAATGCATCCACAGCGTGTCACTGTTTGGTGCGGATTTTGGGCTGGACGCATCATTGCACCATACTTTTTTGAAAATGAGGCTGGTCAACAGTAACTGTTACTGTTGCTCGATATCGCGACATAGAAACACACTTCTTTCTGCCTCAGTTGGATAATTTTGACATAGACGACATGTGGTTTCAACAAGATGGTGCCACATGCTATACAGCCCTTGAAACAATTCAATTACTGCATGAGACATTTCCTAGTCGTGTACTCTCTCGTTTCGGTGATCAGAATTTGCCCCCTAGATCTTGTGATTTAACACCATTAGATTTCTTTTTATGGAGTTATTTGAAGTAAAAAGGTCTATGTCAACAAGCCCACAACCACCCGTGCATTACAGGAGGAAATTAAACGCTGCATCAACGAAATTCAACCACATTTATTCAAAAATGTCATGGAGACTTTCGATAATAGAGTGCGTATGCGCCAGCAAAGCTGTGGAGGCCATTTGCCCGATGTGATATTCCATAAATAACCCTAGCTATAACCCTATGTATTTTATGATTCAATTAAAAAATTACAATCTGAAGACTAAAAACTGTGCTTTCTATTTAATTCAAATCTTGCGTTAATTTTGGGACACCCTTTATATGATTTTAAAATCATATTTGGAAGATCGTAATTTTCGAATGAAATGAGAAGAAAAACGTTCTCATGAAAATATCAGCTTTAGTCTCTCAAGCTATTGTCATGGGACCGATACTACTTGCATTACAGCAGCGACTTCTCTCACATGGACGATCCTACTATCGATCCAATGTTCAAGGGGACAGTAACCCACAAATAAATTACAAAAAGTTTGCGATAAATAAGCAAATCCACAAAAATGTGTCGGATCAGACTTAACGAATAATAATTCACACAATCGTGTAAATTTCACAAATTTAAAAATCTGTCGGAGATCTGTAGTTATTAATGGACAGCAATTCAAATCGCGAATTCACCAAAGTACCTGGGGATGATATCAGATACCAGGCTTAGGTGGGAAGAGCACGTTAAAAAAGAAAGAAGGATTGGAGAATCAGTTTCATATTTAAAGCAGGGATGGGCGTTTACGCGTCATCTATTATTTTCTACATTGACGTGTCGAGATCTCGTAGATAACGTCAACAACGTAAACAACGTCGATAATGTAGACAATTCCTAGAGTGGTTTTGTCAATTAGTTCCAAACTAAAGAGTGGCCAAATTTCTTTAGGAACAATGCGTTATTGATGATAGTTTTATAGAATGTCCGTCAATACATTTAAAGCTCTTTTCAAAAAGAGCGGTATAGAACAGCTCACCAAAAATCAGACAAAAGGTTATAACTTTCATTAAAAATAATCCGGGGAACTTTAACTATGACGAGTTCAGGAAGGCTACAAGTGCTACCGAGTTATTAAAAAGCCAAATCGTTAAGGTAACCAACAATTGTTCATGTATATAAAAACCAACAACTTTTCTAGTATTGTGGCAGGATTGTCCACTCTAAAAACAAACAATACTCAGACTTCTTCAAGCGTCTTCGGAAATTTATTATTTGGATGTACTGACTTAAACTTAAAACTTGTCTGGTCAATATTGTGACCCGCCTAAAAAAGCGCATCAAGCATCATTGACTGGAACGGAAGTTTTATAATTTTTAAGAACATAAGGAGGAATAACTTGTCAGATTTTATTTTTAATTTCTTCGAAATACCCTGCTTGGAATGTCATTGCATTACAAGTTACATTAAATATGTATACGGTGGTGGGCGAGGTAGTAGAGTGGTTGACTTTGGATTAGTGGACCTAGGTTCGAGTCTCATTAGCGACGGTATTATTTTAAAAATAATTTCTTCTGTATTCAAATTGGTTCAAGACACAGCTTCTGTTATTAAACATTTTCATATTTTCAAGTGGTGGCATGCAAGATGGGTATATAGCGTTGGTGAAATAAACGAGTCTTTAATATTTTTTATTCAAATAACAGATATAAAAGATTTGTATACCATGAAATATATGTATATGCGGCGGTGGTGCAGTAAGCAAAGTCGGTGATTTTAGATTTATGGATCTAAGTTCGATTCTCGATCGAGCGAAACATTTTTTGATTTAATTTCTTCTGTCAAATTGGTTATGGTGATAATAAAAATAAAAATGGATATGGGGATATAGAGAGCGGTAATGAAATTGTACGGTGATGTCCAATAAGCATTTCCGTCGCCAAAACTTTCAATTTTTTTATTCAAATGGCAGCTATAAACGATAGGAATATCACTATTTATATGTATGGCGGTGGCTGGGCAAACAATACTGAATAAATAAAAATACGATGACAGTTTGGTACTATTCATGCGTCATTTGTCAAAAAGAAACAAATGAAAAAATCACCTCTAGATGAACACTTTTACAAAATACTTCCGCGAACTGACACATTCGATTTCAAATCGCTAAAATATCGTAGGTTGTTGACATCAATTTAATTTACGACGTTGACAAAAAACACTGCCAAGTAATCTACGTTATATTTTACATGTCGACAACCGCGTATATTACATGGCGTAATCTGATTCAAAGGGATTTCATCTCTCAGAGTAAAGTTTGTGTAATCGGTGAACGGCATGTCTATTATTCTACCAGATTTCATAAATCTTTTTTTTGAATATAAAATCGTCCTTCATCTTACCACTTTATGATAAGTTAAACTATTTTTCCGAGTATCATTTGAGAAAAAATTGTATCGTTGTGTTTAACAAAAATGAGTACAAAAAGTTTGTGAATGTTAATTAATTAGCAGAACAAAAATTAAATTTTCAAAATAATTTTGAGAACATTGTTTGTACATAATTACATTGGTACTTATATTCTATCTTAGATTCTTAGTACTTTTGATTGTTATTATTATTATTATCCGAATACACAACAATATATGTATGTGGAGATATATAATAAGAATATAATAAATTGTTAAGGGTCACTCTAAAAAATCGTGCTTAACAATAAATTTACTTCCTTTCTTTAACCAAACGATTTCCTTAAAATAACCAAAACATTTGGTTTCTTCCCATTTCAAAAAATTTCAATTAAATATTATGGAATTGATAGCAATGATATGCTTGAGGCTAACCTTTTTGTTTGTCTGCACGCTCTCCCTTCAATTTTTTTTGACCAATTCTTAATTTTGCCCGAAATAAAGGAAACAAAATATAAAAGATTAGAAATCTCCAAAAATATTTGTTGATACTTGAGCACGATTTAACGCTTGTTATAAATAATATATAGGAGTAAAGTATAAAACTGCGTTAACGATACCGATTTAGGGTTATGGTTTTAAATAGTATGACTATATACTACATACCTATGTATTTCATAATAAAGTTGTTTGGCTTGGTTTCGTATTACAATTCGAATTGATCATAAATTTTAACTATGTCATTTGCAACAATAGATGCGAATATATAAAATCGAAAGATAAAAATGTTCAATTAAAAGTTGTGATAAATCACTTAATTTTCTTATTTATCTATTGTTATCGTTTTCATTTACGGTAATTATCACAGTATTCACATTTTATTATCCAGCAGCCATATACACTATATACTTAGATGAATTTGAAACATTGTATTTTTAATTTATGAGTCAGTTTAGAAATTATATCATATACGAGAATACGGTTTTAACGTGATGACGAGGAATAAAAGATATTAAGAGAAATACGATTTCTTTGAGAAACTTCACCAAACACCAAATAGATAAATTTAAATAATCCACACGACATCTCATTAAAATAATTTACTATTAAATCCGAAAAATATGCGGGAATTTATTCACTCACTCACTTATAAAAATGAAATAAAAATCCGCTATTGTCAATCACACAATCCATCTGTCTACTATAAAAATAAACCATCAAAAGTCCTAAAGTAAATAAATCAAAATCAATAAAATTTTATATTTAAGAAACTTTATGACTTCCAAAAATGTATATATACGAGTACATGTACATAATAAAAACACTTTGTTAATAAAAAATTGAAACGAAATCTATTAAAAATTTAATTGTTTAAATTAATTCCCTAAATATATAAAATATATATTCTTTCAGTAAAAATAGTAAAATAGATTTACAACTTTGTAAATTTTGTATCCCTATACCGTATGTGCTATAAAAACTTTAATAATCCTTAATACGTCCATTCTTGTCATGATCAACAATAAATTGTATTTTTTTTTTTTTTTTGAAAAATTGGTCACGAAAAATTATTATAAACGATCACAAATCAAAATAATAATTAATTTCAATTTTCTGTTACAAAAGCGTTAATTTTTATTTTATTTTAGTGGTGGAACCTATATATTGCCAATAAATTTCAACACATTGTACTATACGTACATACATATGTATGTTCGTATGTATATATAAAGTGTCGGTGAAGTTGAATGCTTTTAACTGAAAAATGAAAAATTAATCGAATACACTCGAGAGAGATAATGCAACGAGTCTGTTAACCCCATGAAACATGAAACATTATTATCTGTAACGAATTTTCCATTTTTTGTTTTGTTTTGTAGTGTACAGTTTGTGTAGCTCACAATAAGAATCCCCATGTTTTAAAACCAATATGTATAAGGAGATATATCGTAAATATGATTTATTATGACAATTTTGTGATGAAAAAAAAAATATTTTTATTTTTGATGGTACATATTATTATTATTATATTATCTGATCATGATCGTATTGTCATCTCATCGTCTTATATACGATCGTTTTGTTGTTCTTTTATAAATTTTAAGTCTTTAAAATTTGTAACTTATCACGTATTCTTTAAGTAGTTTTTTCACGCCAATTTACATATGCACAAATCTGTTTTTTATTACTCGAACAAAAGATTAACACACTCTTTATTATACATTGTTGATAATTCCGAGTGCTACCGTAAGATCGAAAAATTTGTTTTAACTTACATAAACTACAATTATATATGAGCGCTCGTATTTCTTAGCAATCCTAACATAATGTGTTTTATGGTAAAGATGTCATCTCACCGCCATGTCATATGCTGTTGTGCAAATACTTACTTGCATGATAGTTCTGGTTTGAGCGATAATTTTTTTTCAAATAAATATATGTTTAATTTTTCGATTAATTAATTTTTAGCAATTAAAGAAAATTAAAATACGGTTCATGTAATCCTCTTAGCTTTTCTGTGTTAACCTTAATAAATAATTGGAAATAGATTGATTTTCCTAAATTTAGATTTAAAATTATATAAGACCACCAAATGATACGTTGGCTTTATATAGCGCTGAAAACTAATTATTTTTAAGACATTAGCATTTAAAATATAAATGGCAGATTATACAATTTTATTACTAAGTTTTGTTATTAATTTTATTACTAAGTTTTGTAAATGGATGTGGGTGTGTTTCAATAGGGTAGGCGTTGACTGTATATAACCATGGTTTAATGGTTTATATTCAAACGTTGTAACTATGTTGAAATTACCAATTGTGTTTAGTATACCTCCACGTGGTAACACCCGGGCAACGATTTGAAACATCGGCTAAATACTAAATGCGAGTGCAATGCACTATAAATTAAGTTGCAATGGATACAACGAATATGGATACAATTACCCCAGGTGGCAGACCTGATTTTCAGGAAAATCCATCCTCGTCAGAGACCGGGGGGTGGGGGGGAGGGCAGCTATTGCATTACTATAATCAGAAAAAATCCCAAGATACGTTGAGGAATCGTAATACTCGACTGAGTTGGGCAGAAATGGATAATATCGATCCTTTCCAAAAGAGTCAGGTTCTATCCTGATCTCCTACAGAACTTGTGGAATTACCGAGAAATGCTTTTCCAGAGAACAATAATTGTTCTTAAAAAGAAGAAATGCTGTATCAGGAATTGCGTAAGGCCAATGATGCATTGGTTGAATCTAACAATTTAAATAAGCAATTAAATGATACAATTGCTTGGATGCAGGAACACATAAGGATTCTTGGAAACGAAGTTAAAACCCTTAAAGCAAAGGGAAACGTTGATTCTCCTCCTACCAAAAAAGTAATGGAACAAGCATACCATACGGATGAAGAAGAATTAGCTCACGAAACTGAGTGGATTAGAGTCAAAAACCACAGAAAAAAAAGGAGAAGGGATGATACACCTACTCCTCTTCAACTAAAAGAGACAATTCCTAAAATAATCCAAAACAATCCAAAAAAATTACCTCCACCACCTCCAATAGTTATAGGTAACTATTAAAAACTATGATTTACTGTATGAGAAAATTAAAACTAAAACTAAAACAGCTAAGTTTAATACAAAATTGATGAATGGAAACAACATCAAAATTAACTTAGCAGACTCAAAAAAATTAAACGCTTAAGCTGATATTAAGCAAACTAAATACTTTTGATCAGCGATTACAGAAACTAGAATACAGCACTAAGGGAGCAATCTCTAAACAAAACCATGTCTAACGACTGAAGAATTTTATGCTGGAATGCCAATGGACTCCAGCAACACCAACAGGAATTACAAATGGTTCTGGACGCAGAGAAAATCGATGTCTGTCTCATCTCTGAAACACACTTCACTAGACAATCAATTATCAAATTTAGAAATTATAAAACATATCACACTATTCACCCGGGAAATACTGCCAAGGGAGGTAGTGCTGTTATAGTTAGAAATAGTATTAATCACTTCGAGGTATTAAAATATCAAACAGAACAAATACAAGCAACATCTGTTAATATCAAGACCAAAAATAACTCTATTAGTGTTATTGGAATTTACTGCCCACCGAAATTCTCTCTAAAAGAAAAAGATTATCTTGAATTTTTCAGTAAACTAGTGAAAAGATTTGTAATTATAGTGAAGAATATGTCTGTAAATTAAATACATATAGATGAAATTCTTGACTTAAGCTCTGATCACTCCCCAATACTTTTGATTAAGTGAAAGGATCATTCAAAAATAAAGGAGCAATTAGAAAAAGAAGTTCACAAGTTCATATGTGACATACAGCAGTCAGCTTGCGAAAACACCCCTGAAGGTAAAAAGAAAATTAAGTGAAACAACTACCCTAGAGAAATTAGAGATCTCTTGGCAGGAAAATAAAGGGCAAGGAAAATATGGCAACAAACTCGAGCCCCTCAAGATAAAACTAAGCTAAACAATCTAACTCAGCTACTTAAAAGGGAAATCAAAGATTTGAAAGACGAATCTATCAGTAACTACCTCAGAAAATTATCTAATGATATTAGTACTGATTAAGCTCTCTGGAGAGCAGCCGGAAGAATTAAAAGGCCAGAAATAACGAAAATAAAGTACGAAGTTTTACTGAATACCTGGAAAAAATATTTGAACCACATGATGAACAATCATTGGAAGCCGAAATATTAACTGGAGAGGTTGCACAGGAAAGTGAAGAAATCCTACGAACAACACCAAAAGAAGTCATGTATGAGATAAAAACAAATATGAATTCGAAAAAAGCGCCAAATTTTAAAAGAACTACCAAGGAAAGCTTTATTAAAGCTCACCAATATTATAAATGCCGCCTTTCGATTGAAATATGTACCCAGCTTCTGGAAAATTACAGAAGTAATTATGATTCCTAAACCTGGGAAACCACCACACAAAACTGGATCTTACAGGCCAATATCGTTATTACCAGTTATGTCTAAACTCTTTGAGAAGTTATTAGTAAAATGGCTAAATCCGATAATTGAGAGGAAAAACCTGATTCCAATCATCAGTTCGGTTTTCGCAACCAACACACTCAACATTAGATCAAGTACACAGAATAACTAATATTATTGACAGAGCATTAGAGGAGAAAAAAGTCTGCTCAACGCTATTCTTAGACGTTGCACAGGCCTTTGATAAAGTTTGGCACGAAGGACTTAACTATAAGTTAAGAACTGTAGTTCCAATGCAATTCACTACAATATTCAATCCATACTTGAAATATAGATTCTTTAGAGTAAAATTAGATGATTCCTATTCTGAATTGAAAGAAATCAAGGCAGGAGTACCGCAAGGCAGTGTATTAGGTTCGGTCCTATACCTATTGTACACTAAAGATCTCCCTGTATTAGAAAACAACACTGTGGCGACCTTTGCTGATGACACGGCAATCTTCGCTGTTGGAGATAGCAACGAAGAATAAACTCAGAATTTATAATTAGCTATTACTCAAATACATAACTGGACCAAAAGATAGCGATTTAAACTTAACGAAACTAAATCAGTTCACATTAATTTTACAAACAAACGACTCGAACATATTTCGGTTACAATTAATCAAGAAATAATACCGTATGCCAACACGGCTAAGTATCTTGGCATGACACTAGATGCAATACTACGATGGAAAGCACACGTCAAAAAGAAAAGTGAAGAACTGGAGCTTAAATATAGAAAGATGTATTGGCTGATAGGAAGGAGCTTTGCTCTATCAACTTACAACAAACTTCTATTATATAAACAAATATTAAACCCGGTTTGGACTTATGGTATCCAACTTTGGGGTTGTACCAAACAGAAATTCAAAGTTCAAACGAAATTTAAAAAAATGCACTGAGACAAATAGGCAAAGGCTCGAACAACATGTTAACACTGAGGCAACTAAGCTGTTAAACAAAATGAACTAAACCTTTTGAGATGGTGTAATTGCTAGTGAAAATCCTCCATAGCGATGTGGTTTAATTCATTTTATTAGACACTATGGAACACCAGTGGGAAGAAGCCATAGATTAATACAACATAGTAAATTAAGTTAGAATGAAATTGCTCATTAGTCCAGGTGACTACATTGTAATAATTGTTTATTTAAAATATTAAATAAAAACAAAAAAAAAACGTAAATAAAAAAAAGTTTTGTAAATGTAAAGAATAGAAACAATGAATAACGATCATTAACATAATACTCTCGCTTATCTGGTCAAGAAACGCTTAAACCTATTCCACCAACCACCAAATACTCATAAAATGAACTTAGGAAGTTCAATAAATATGTCAAGTCCTACAGCATATTGGGATGCAATAAAACCAGCCTTATATTAATAGACATTAATAGCATAATAGTACAACCACCTGTACACTGCGAGCTATTTTATATTTAACATTAGTATGTTTATTAATCATTAAGGCCTGTATCCCATTATGAAAATTTTATTAACGAATGAGACAACTACAAATTTGTATACCTAACTGTCACTACATCATTCTTCGTCAACACATTTTAATTAATATTGTCGTGGTGATAACCAGGAAATAAAATAAAACAGTTAAAAAATTTAAAAAAATATAAATTGTGCCAACAATTCATGAAATGAGACTGAGGCGAGCCCGACTCAGGTGATAATTGAAAATTGTTTGGGCTGGAGTTTGCATGAGGGTAAATAGCTTCTTCATATTTTCAGTTAAGGGAAACGCATCACCCGCAACAACAACATCACCCGCAACAAGCATACATCCATGCAATTTTCTGGCACTTTATGTTTTTGTTATTTATATTAATAATTATGAAAACCGGCTGCCACTATTCCGTGGACAGCTTGGGAAACACTTTACATTTGAGAACACAACTCTGTGGATACTCGTTTGTGAGCATTTAAATGCAATAGATAAGATGGTCTTCGATTCATCGGCTGCAAGATATCTAGAAAAATAAATTGTAATTTGCTTGTCAAACAGTTTATCAAAGTCATACAACAAAATTTATCAACAATAACAAGGGTCATCACATTAATTATTTACAAGTTAGCAATAAAATATAATGTCACCGGTGTCCGTTAAAACAAAATATATAATATTATTATATTTGTTTTTAATTAATACGGTTGGAACATACTGAGGTTCAACACTCCATGCCATAATATAGCCCTATGAACCAAGAAATGGATAATAACTAATCTACGTTGAAATTCGGAAGAAAACATTTGGGATTTAGCATCGACAAAGGCCAGGCAGCCGCAAAGTAGTGGAGGCAGCCATCCACTTCCTTCAGACAGTCGTCACAAAGACCAGCCTGAGCCCATGCGTTTTAGATCAACCTTGAAACGTTATTTGTCAGTAATATTGTGACGAAAATGAGTTGGCTCTTTTTTAAGGATAACACATATTTAGTGAACCTCAAGTTGAACCCGTTTCGCCTTTCGACAGCTAGGAGTAGAACCAAATCAACAATCAGCAACCTCATTTCCCCCAACGCCACAATGAGCAGGCACCTACATGATCCCTACACTCGTATTAGAGTAAAGGAGATTAATGTAGTGCTTGGAATCTTTGACCGGTTTAGATGTAGCCAAAGGATTATTATGGGTATTAATCACGGTTTTACTATACGTGCAGATAATAATATCCTTCCCTAAATTACTAAACTTAAACGCCTCAATCGCACTATGGATAAGTTCAATTAGTTCAGCTTGAAAACCCGTGCATTGTCCAAGAAAGTACCTACTAGAAACTTTATGTAATTAAGTTATATTTCGATTCTATAATTACGTGTTCATGTAGAGCAGTTTTGCAGGACTTCCCAGCTCTTAGATTTCAGGCTAATGGGTCTAAAAGCCTTTGGGTCAGTATAATCAGACTTGCCAATTTTCAGTATGAAAACTACTCTACTTCTGCTCCAGGATCATGGTACAGTGCTAAAAGCAACGGACGCCTGGAACATATTGAGCAGGTGAGTACTGATGGGTAAAAAATCATACTGTAATTCAGCAGGAAAAACGCCATCAGGACCACTCGATTTGAAGGTGCAAACGAGAAAACACTCTAGCGTAGAATATCATTAGTGATCAGTCTACGGGCTAAGTTCCAATCCGGAGTACCGAATAAAATGTCAGGATGTAGGCAACCACACCCGAATCAACAATGTCATACCCAGGAAAGGGGACAAACAGTAGTAGCTTACCAAATTATCACCTGCATAAGTTTAGTTTGCCGGAAGGTAGACGAAGACTATCGTGTCTCTAAGTATCATTCTTAGCCAGAGTTCTGTTATTGTTTTGTGTTTTTTAACATCATCGAGCAATAAACAATCTAATAGTCCCGCTGGCTTTCAGCAATGCTTAGATCAAGAAGATGAAAGCACGATAGGCGCAGATTTTATTGGACGGTTTTTCGAGCAAATTGAAAAATTGTCGAACAATTCTTTGAGAAATGGTCTATTCCTTCTAACTTTCCGTATATAGCAGCATAACCATTAAGTTCGAAAGTTAATATCAAAACTAGGTATCTTTATAATTCCACCACCAATAGTGATCGTAAAATATAGTCTGCGCATTATTACGAAGATTACATTTTCCGGAAACAGTTATAAAAGAAAAGATGATGAAAATGTAGATTGAGATGGTTAATAGTCGTCTACCAAGCCAAGCTAAGAAAAGTCTGCGATAACTAGCACGATTGTGCAAACCTCAGGATGTGATCCACGGCAGCTTATTATAACAAGTTTCAAGCGCAATCCACACATTCAAGAATAGACGACCCAAAAGCGATCCACGCTTCTGAAGATCGCAACTAATGAAATGATTTTTTTTATTTTTTCTGCTTTCCGTTTTATCTGATCGTTTCTCTTCATAAGCGCCTTCTACTAATTGCAAATGTGGATTGTATAGTTTTGTTGAAATTTTTCCTTTCCCTACAAGTCGGATGACTGCAAGTATCTAATGAAGGGTGAAAAAAGACAAGGTTCAACTCATCAACAAAACTTTTTCGATAAAATACCACATTTTCAGGTTTTATGTTGTTTTCTTTACAAGTTCTGCACATACAATAGATTCTATTATATCGTGGCTAAACTTCTCGTAACATTTACATGTACAATTAAAAGGTGGCTTATTAGATTTGGCAGATGTACTTTTACGAACTTGCCATACAATATAATTTGTTCCTGCCGTTTTTGAAGATCATTTCTCACCCATTTATGGTTATTTTGTTTTCTTTTACGACAAATACCTGCTTCTTCCAAATTTGATGTTGCATACAACATCGTTATTTCACACATTACCTTTGTCAAGCCTTGTAGGCTCGGTCTCTATTCCTGATTACGAAACATTTCGTTTCTCGATACGAATATGCTATACGAAACGAAAATGAATTGAAATTTCTGAATTCGATCAGTCAAATATTTTGAGACGGTCTTATGTATTCTTTGGGAAATTTATTTTGGATGGTTATGCCTCTACGGGTTTTAACCTCTTGGGAATATGTTTTTGACGTTTGAATATAAAATATATGTAGTTTTCATTTTGTTGTTTGCGTCATAACACTATCAATTTTTCTATTAGGAATAAAAATCACCTCAGTTGCACATTACGATACAACAAAGTCAAAATTAAGGTAAGTATTTTTGGAAAGAACATCTGAAATTTTAATTTAACCTTTAAAGCACCGAGCGGAGTAATTTGGGTCCCTCAAAAAAGGGTCTCCCTAATTATATCGTAAAGGTAAATTATTCGTTCGAGAGACTTATGGTACTTCGTATTATTAGTTAATTTTTTGTTTAATTTTTTTGTAGTTTACAGTAAAAATGTCATCTTGAGGTATGTATTTGAGTATAGAAGATGCGGTTGAATATTTTCATTCCTTGTCTGACAGTGAAAGTGAAATTGATGGACAATGCGATTCAGAAGCGAATGCAGATAGTGATAATGACCCAGAGTTCGCACCTGATCTAGAAGACTCAAAAGTAGACATCGAAATTGAAGTAAGAGCTAAGCAACCTGACTTTGCTTTGCACACTGACATTGATGACGGCTATGATGTAATTAATTCTGAGAATTCCGATCAGCATGTTGCAAAGTCCGGTCGAGTTTGGTCCAGTAAGCCGTTTACACCGAAATATATTGAACCTGACGCCGGGTGTGACCCGTTATATGGTTTCAGCAACTGAGATTATTAATATATTGAATAATCTGTTAGCACCAAGAATGAAAGAAATAATGGTTAATCCTACTAACGAGGAAGCACAACGAGTTTTTGAGAGGTACAATGAAAGTTTTCATGAGAAGAAAAGACAATGGAATACAGTAACTGTAACTGAGCTTAATGCATTTTTTGTACTTCTAGGAGTACTTCTATCAGCTGGAGCTCTACACTGTAGAAAAGAAAATTAAAATGAAATGTGGACGACTGACGAATCTATTCGTAGAAATATTTTCACTGCAGCCATATCTCGTAATAGATTTGTTGCAATATCCCGATACCTTCGATTTGACGACAAAACTACCAGAAGTGCGAGACATTAGAGAAATCTGGGATACGTTTGTAAATAATTGCCGAAACTCGTTTATACCTTTAGGCGAGGTAACGGCTGATGAACAATTGGCAACTTTTCGTGGAAAAAGCCCATTCCGGCAATATATAAAATCAAAACCGGGGAAATATGGCATAAAGATTTCGGCAGCATCTTACGTAAAAACGTTAAATTTATATAATATGCAGGTTTATACGGGAAAGGGGCAGGGTGGGATCACAGAGAAAAACCAAGATGCAAGGGTTGTAAAGAACTTGGCTGAACCTCTGTTTGGATCTCGCACAGGCATAACAACCGATAATATTTTCACGAGTTTTGATCTAGTAGAGTTTCTTCCCAGCACAAATTTAACTCTCCTTGGAACAGTAAGGAAAAATATTAAGAGAATATTCATGTGATAGACAAACTGCTCGGTGGCCAAATAGAATATATATGAATATATTAGATATCGCTGAACTGAATTCATTTATTTATCACGCAGAAAACAGTTTCTATTATGCCTATGTCAAAAATTGGTTAAAAACAATATGGAACAACGATTAAGAACCTTCGAACCGTCGGCTTGCGGTGTTGAACCTTCAAAAGTAGTAGAGGGATGTCACTCATCTGCGGAAGGAAAAAAACGTGGTCGTGCTCTTTATGTCACAGAATTAAAGACAAAAAATCAAAAATAAAGTGCAGTAAGGTGTGCCAGATTTGTTTGTAACGAACATAGAATTAAAAAAAACGAATCGTATGTTTACACCATGGAAATTCTAGTGATAGTGATCAGTAAATCTTATCCCACAAATGTGACTTGAACATTGCATGAGTACATATCATTGTGATGAAATTTGAATTATGTTTTCGGTTATTTTGTTTTCTGTTAAAAAGGAAAATTGGAGACAAGTAAATTTTCAATTTTAACTGGGGAAACAAAGAGACCCCACTTTTGGGTTCTAAAATTAGCTTGGTGCTTTAAAGGTTAAAATAAATGATTTTATTCAGATTCCCCTCATATGTCTTCCTAACTACCTCGATTTGAAATCAAATTTCGTGGGCAATCCTTGATTTATGCTATGATTTCTATCCTAGATTGTATGCTATTCTAAATGATATTAGGAGAATTTCTGGAAAATTTAGATTCACATAACGAATTGGACTAAATCAAATTAGGTCTACTTGAACTAAAGCACACAACGTAACTGTAAACCCATTTCAAACGCAAAATTAAATTCAATCCAATATAATTTTTAATGAAATTCACGACATGCAGTCTTAGTAAAGACAGGACGTTAAGACAAAATGCTGGTAATCCCATTATTAGCAGATTTCTACTTAAATGTTGACGTTTCCAAATTTTAAAATTCTTTTAATCTAAATCTGTTCAATTTTATAAAATTATATAAAACAATGATAGTTAATTGACTGGTTGTGATAATTTAGACCCGAAAAAAACTTAAATTGGAGACACACTTCTATTTTATTAAAACAGACGCTTCAAAATTACCGCACTGCAACTCAAAATATTTCCGAGTGAGATTTAGATCGAAACGATATTTAGAGAGTAATTTACAAGAATACCAATATTAACTAACCCAACATACCAAAACCAAACTAACAACAAATAAAAAAATGTTTATTAATTTAATCGAAGTTAAACACGCAATTTTTTTTTTGTAACATTTTAATGACACCAATGTGTAATTTATACCCTGTAATTATAGTCAATATAAATAAAAATCTTAAACAATTAAATTTAATTTTTTATTATTAAATTTTTTAGTTATGTTATGTAACTGCTGTAATTATTATTTGTGTTATACTACGGCCACTGATAACAAGAAACTATCTAATAAAACAACATATAATAGTCATAATAAAAATTTTTGTATCTTAGTTGCGACATGGTTGTTTCGGGGGGTGGGGTTACGGTATATAAAATATATATTTAGGTATAGGAAATTATGTAATAGTGAAATAATTTTATTGAAAAAGATTTTTATCACGAACCATGTGATATATTGATAAAATATGTTTGGAAAAACTAACAAATGTTGGAAAATAGAAAGTGATAATTTGATAGTTAATTGATAGACGTAATAATTTACGTACAACGTAAATTGACAATAACCGATTTGGTATAAAATTTGATTTGTTTGGGCCAATACACACATTGACATGTTACATTAGATTCGTGTCATTGATAAGCACAAGTTATAATAGTTGTAATCAGGCGACCTATTAGTGACATAAGTCATAATTTTTCCTTTTTTTTTTTTGTTACAGCTTAGTAATTAAATTGTAGAGCCACACCTGTAAACGTTTACTTGGGTATATGAAAATCAGTAATAAAAGTTACTAACCATAAAAAATTACACAACCATTTTATTATCGTTTTTCTCTCCTGAATATACATATATGATAACATTTTGTATATACATATATACATGTGGCAAATATCCAAAACATTTAAAATTAAAATCACATATGTTCATGGACAGTAAAATTAACCATAATAAAATAATATCCAACAGCCAAACAATCATAAAAATTGACCCTCAAACTTCTTAAATCCTTATTATGCATAACTTTTTTAGCATCATCACAATGACAACGACGACGACGACTATCAGACATCCTTTTTTTGTATATTTTGTGTAAATTCTATATAAAGTACATATACCATATACAAAATAATTGTGTATACAATTCTATCACCAATGTCAATCAGAAAGACTGCTAAATATATTTAAAAAAAAAATAAAAATTGTAATCCTTTTGTGAATTGTATGAGCTTTTTATATAAATTCCTTTTATATTTGCCATGTTGGTTGGAAACATTATGAAATTATGGAAATTATACATAAATATAATATATGTACGTAGCTATACATATAATATATAGACGAGCGAAGTACAATGGAAGCACAACTCATTCATATTTCGTTATAAATATTGCCAGAAGTAACAAGTGAAATGTATTATTTTAAACCTGCTAGTTTGTGTCTATATCATATGCGAGCATTGGGATGCCGACAAGATTTAAATCGCAACTACACAATTTATTTGATTAACGAAATGGGAAAACAAAAACAAAATTCTACTCAAGGTAGAAAGATTGGTAACAAGATAAAAAAAAATGTTGTTGGAGAATATATACACTTGTATCATAAAAAAAGAAAACATAAAAGCATATATACATGCATGTACATACATAAAAAACACCTGTTGTGTTTCCCTTGAATCCATACATTAAAAAAGGATATATTATTTTGTATGATAAAAATCTTAATACATGTATGTATGTCCTTTTTGGTAATAAAAATTCTTTTTTGCGTAATATTTTTTATATTTTATATAAATTAAATAAATAAATTAACCCTTTTATGTTTGTTTGGTATGGAAAATGAGAATAATTGGGCAACTTTGTATATTTGACATCAATAGAAGCGATTTTTATCATAATAACTCAACAACAAAAAAATATATGTTTTGATTTAACTATATCGTGTGTGCCATTTTGAACAATACATATTCGTGAACAAAGTGGCAAACCATGCAATTCTTTTATTTGCAGTGTTTTTACAAGTATGTTGAAGTGATCAAATACTGACTGCGGAGTTTTCATTGAGGATCAATACCATGAGGAATTCACTAAGGCCATGCAGAAATTTTTGCACTTAGCTCGGGTGTTCCGCAGGGAGATGCTCTGTCCCCGATACTCTTTAATCTCATGTTGGAGTACATCTTTCGTTAATCTGAAACACCTTAGCGCAACATCTTATATCGCCAGTCCAATCAGGTGCTTGCATATGCAAATGACATATGCGTGATTGGACTGAATAGCAACGGAGTGAAGGAAATACTTGATCCGCTTGTAGAGTTTTCAGCTTCTGTGGGACTCAAGATCAATGAGTCAAAAACAAAATACATGATCTCTGGTTACAGGGACAATGGCACACCAGATTTTAGTAGTGGCCACTACACGTTTGAAGGAGTGAGGAGGTTCAAATATTTGGGCTCTCTTATTACTCACGATAACAGTGTGGGTGAGGATATTAAAGTGCGGCTGACATCTGGCAGACGTGATTTGTATCCAGGCCACTGCTAAAATTTAAACACATATCAATTGCCGTGAAGCTGAAGCATAACAAAGCGTTGATCAGGCCCGTGGTTATGTTTGGATGTGAAAGTTGGGCGCTAACGGATGAGTACGAGAGGTGGCTCCTTACATTTGAGAGAAGAGTCATGCGTGTGATTTACGGTCCAAAACGCGAAATAGATGGCAAATACCGAGCTCTATACAATTTCGAGATCAGAGATCTGATAAAGATCCCCGATATTGTACATGAAATAAGATCTCAGCGAGTACGCTGGCTCGGTCACGTTCTACGTGCTGATCCGGAACGAATTATGCAGCGATCTCTGAAAGGAGAGCCACTATATGGTAGGCGCAGAGGTCGTTGAGGACGACGATGGCTCCACGGTGTAGAGAATGACTTGGCTTCTTCTGGTTGTCTAGGACAGTATGAAGACCAAGCCCAGGATCGAAACCGTTGGATCTAGATTGTTGACGCAGTAAGGGGCCAGTTTAAAATATTGTCGATCGTGGTATGGGGAGCTGCATTCTGCAGCCCCTTTTATTTTTGGTTCAAATGTTAATAGTATGTTAATATATTTAGGGTTAAAAACAAAAACCTTTTCAAGTCACCTCGGTAGTATGGTTTATAATTAACCCTTTATATTGAGAATTCTACTTAATCCCCAAATAATAAATTGATTGATTTAATCAAAATATCAAAAAATTTCAAATTGGCAACATGTCTCTAATATAACTATAATTGTGGTAGCATAAGGGCCCAGAAATCGCGAGTCTAGTTTGTTTACCCTATAATTTCTAGAATATTGATTATAACTCAAAAACCGATCTGACTTATTTACTTAACCAGTAAATTTTTTCAATAACATTCTTTTCACTGCATTCTCCACAGTCATGCTCTATCAAGTATCCCCAAAGAAAAAATCGAATGTCGTTAAATGTTACACCCGGGGTAAGCCCTACGCTTCCGGGAATTAACGGTACGTAAGGACAGTTTCTTTTTAAATGACTTGCATTCCCCAAAAGTTGTGATTGATTTAACTATTTTTTACTATCGAGAGACTTGAAAGGGCATGTCAATATGTAAACAAGCTGCAGACCATTCCTGCGCTAAAACTCGACTTTAAGCATACAGTTCGAGCAATACAGGAAGGTCGTGGAAAATGCATTGAAAAGAGCAGTTTTGTGTGAAGCAGAAAATGGAGGTCATCTACGTGATATAATGTTTGCCAATCTAGGGCAGTTTTGCCTGCTGTTACACGCATGAACTAGCGTTAAACCATCTGTTGTTCGTTTCTTTTAGGGCTTCCTTGAAGCAGCAGTTTACAGGAAGCAGTGGTATCTTTATATTCAGCCTGCTTTGTGATATTAGGCGTGCTGTGCTCTTACGAGCAAGCTTATCTGTCTTTACAATCCCTACGATATTGAAGTGCACTGGCAGCCACGTCAAGCGGATGTTGAACTTTTTTTTTTTTTTTTAAATAACAGTACATTTTCTATTAAATAATAAAATTTTGTATACAATAAATAAAAATACAGAAAACAACTATTTTAGTGTACTCCTTATTTATACAAATGTCATGGAGCCACGATTCATTATACCTACTTATCACAAAATAATCTTAAAGGTAGTAGAGGTTACATAATTAAAAAATTAAAACTAATATATGTACATACGAGCATAGTTTAAAATATAACAAATAAAAAAAAAAAAAATAACAATTTTTTATTTTGCAAAACGATTCATTTGCGTAATAAATAGCGACACATCATACAATACAGTTTTATACATACACGATAAATTAAATTAATGTTTCAAATAAAATTTCAATGTTGCTAATTGTAAATAACCAATCTTTTAATAATCTACTAAATCTAGTAATTGTATTTGCGTTCACAATGTCGGTCGGTACTTGGCTATATAATTTATTTATTTATTTATTTGTTCATTTATTTGTAATACATAAAAAAAGCTTAAAGCTTATTAACATTATGTTAAGTACATTGAAACAAAGTTAGCAATATTACAAATTAACACTAAAAGTAAAATAATAGTAATAATTGTTACAATAATAATAATAATAATAATAGCAACAACAATATAACAGAAGTAATAATGAAATAATAATAATAATAATAATAACAATACTAATAACAAAAATAATAATAATAATAATAATAATAATAATAATAATTTCAATTAAAATAATCTACAAATGCCCTGATACTAGTTAGTTTTTCGTGAACAAAAGAGTTTAAAGATTTGCAAAATATAATTTTATGAAACTTGCATGTGACGCTGCCAATTTAACAGAAGATGGTAAACTATTCCAGCAACCGACACCCTTGACATAGAACGACGAATTTAATAGCCTGGTCTTATTCCTAGGCAATTTTAATATATTATTACGCAACAAATTGGACCTTTCAAACCTCATAAATAAGTATAACGGTATCCGTGTATCTAGCACCTTGTATATTGATAGGCAAATACGAAATGTATAATAGTCATTTAGAGAACATCCAATAACCTTGGGTAAAACGAAAAATGTAACGAACACCAGCTTTAAACGCTTTATTAAGTTTATCCATATTGTATTCATGCATTCCTAATAGAATCATTTCACCATATGAAAAATAAGGAAAAATGTATGATAAAAATAATTTATGTCTTAACTTAATTGATGCAAAGTCAGTCACCGACCATAAAGTACGAAGCTTCATGTAGGTTTTACAACAAATCATGTTTATATGTTCGTCCCAAGATAAACAGTTCTTAATTAGAACACCCAAATCATTTACACAATCCACAAACGGAATATTCTCATTGCACACTGAAATAGACGGAAAATGACGTGTGTTAAGTTTGTGCTTATATATTACAATGGATTGCGTTTTCTTGGGATTTAAGACCAAGCCATTATGGGTAGCCCAATCTTCAATCTTAATGATATTACTGTTAATATTAAGTATACCAGCATTAATTTCATTGGGTGAGCACGCGGTATAAATTTGAACATCGTCAGCGAACAAATGATAATTACAATCTCGCAGTACTTTCGGCAGGTCATTAATATAAAGAGAAAATAGAAGCGGAGCCAATACCGAACCCTGAGGAACACCACATGAATTCGTAAAAACATCTGAAAAAGTCTCACCACATTGTACACAAAATTTTCTGTTAGAAAGGTAACTGTGAATAAGACTGCACGCAGTACGAGAAAACTGAAAATTTCTTTGTAATTTGTTAATGAAAATATGGTGATTGATGGAATCAAAAGCCTTCGTAAAATCCAATAGAACCAAAATAGTAGCTTTATTAGAGTCAGCACTTCGACGTATGTCGTCAACAATGTTCAAAACAGCCGAAGACGTGCTATGAGCAACTCTATAGGCCGATTGATATTGATCCAGTAAACCAAATTTATTTAGGTGTTCGGTAATCTGCTCTTTCAATATTTTTTCGATAACCTTAGACAAACTAGGGAGAATACTTATAGGGCGATAATCCGATACTGTCGAAGGAGTTCTGTTCTTAGGAATAGGGATTAGTTTACTTTGTTTCCATGCATCAGGGAAGCAAGAATATGTAATAACGTTATTTATAATAAATAAGATATACTTAAGAACAATCGGAGAAATTAGTTTAATGAACTTAATTGGGATTAGATCAAGCCATATACTATCGCTTTTTATAGATTTAAGAGCTTTATCTAATGTTTGGAAATCGATACATGTAAATGATAGTTTAGAAGTTTGGGATGTTGGGTTCATTTGTGCGTTTTGATGATTACAATTGGGAATTTGTGTATTTCCGAGAGGATTATTGAATTCTTTCGAAAACTCATAGGCTGAGAACTGGCAATTTGAGGCCCGATTTTTTTTACTACACCCAATTCTAGTGATCAAGCCCCAAAATTTTTGTTGTGGTAGATCGGAATCAAATAAATTGTCTAAATAAACAGATTTTTCCTTGCGAATCATGGCAGTAATTTTGCTACGTAGTTCTTTGTAGATTTGTCGGTTATCCAAGGTTCTCTCATTTTTCCATTTTATAAATGCAAAATCTCGTAGTGTTATCAAATTAAGAATCTCTACCGTAAGCCAGGGTGGCTTGCGAACCTTGGGTTTGAAAGACCGAAGTGGCACATACTTTTCATATAAATAAACTGCCATATCATTAAACAAATATAGTTGATGATTAACGTCACTGTAATTAAATAAGTCATCCCATCTTAAAGATGCGCATTCCCTAAGCAAGTTGAACATGTTAATATTTTTGTAATCCCTGAACCAAGTTTTTTGGTACCTGCATAGAGATATATCGTATGTCCAAAATAAAACGTCATGATCCAAAAAACCCACACTAATTTGATTAAGGAATTTAATTTTTTGATTATTATTAGTAATGATCAAGTCAAGCAATGAAGCAGATTCAGCATAAAAATACGTCGGCTCTTTATTACATATTGCTAAGGAATGTGATATTAGTAGATCAGTTAGATTTTTAGTGTTACTCGAGTTCTTAAATAGGTTACAGTTAAAGTCTCCGCAAATAACAATATCATTGTAATTTCGGAGCAGTGTATGAGAAAAATTTCTTAAAATGTTCTTTATACGGTTGCGGAGTTTTAATTTTGTTTTTGTTCCGGAACATATACGGCTCAGAAATATGAAAATTAATTAGACGATGCCCGCTCATCACATAGTACATTTTTAGAACTTTGAAAACGTACAGGTAGCGTAGAGGTAAGATTTTTAAATGCACGAACAAAGGCAAAGATGGCGTGGTCCTTGGTAAGTAATTCATAATTTTTAAAACTCCCTTTTGGATAGTCATCAACGGTTTGATATTTGACAAGTAAATACCACCCCAGCATGTTATACCATATTGAAGATGCGAATCAAACAATGCATAATAAAGGCATCTTAAAAATTTCGAACTACATATATTTCTCAAGTAAAAAAACGTTCTTAATGTTTGCCTAAGTTTTATTTTTAAGTTGGCAATATGATCCTTAAAATTTAGTTGGGAATCCAAGCTATTTAGGTGAGCCACCAACGACCTCAAGTAGAGTTTCTCCAACTCCACAGCGAACTGGATCTAAACGAAAGTGACGGGACATCGACGATTTCGATCGTGAAATGCTAGAAATCGCCAAAAGAAATATTTTGGTGCAGGAACAGCGACTATAGGAGACTAAAATAACAAACATCTTACTTCGCAGCATTAAATTACGCTGCCAATGACCAAATTACTCGTAAACATAAATTACTTGTTTTTTTCTTTTAAATTAAACTAAATTGGTGATGTTAACAAAGACTGAAATATTAAAAAGGAAAACGTATTATGTAGTTGAAAATTCAATTTAATTAAATTAACTACGATTACTTATAAAATTATAATTAACTAAAGTTAGCCTTATTATATTTCCCCTGACGAACTCTTATCAAATTCTAGTAATTCTAGTAAATCATTTTCAAGAACAAATTCTACATCTGGAACGTTTTTTAATTTTGCAATGTTATGTAAAATAAAACAGGCCGTAATTATTTGCACACATTTTTCAAGACCATAGAACATAGAACTTCCAGTTTTGTAAATAATATTTTTCAAATACACCGAACGAACGCTTGCTCCATAATATTTCTGGTCGCCTTATGTTGATTATTGTAGCGAATTTCCATACTCGTCGTTGGATTTATAAGCGGATTCATTAGACAATACATTAAGGCAGGGCTGGAAACCAATTTGTATTTTAGGTTGGTTTGGTTTTTGGTTTCTCTGACAATTAAACTTTGGTTTTGGTTTTATACATTTTTAAACACTTTGGTTTTGGTTTTATAAATTTTTAAACTTTGGTTTTGGTTTAATAAATTTTTGAATTTTGGTTTTGGTTTTGCAAAAAATTTTCATGTCCATGGTTTTGGGGAATACTTTGACAAGTAAAACATAAAAGTCAATGATATATTAGGTTAGGATTTTTTATGATTAAGAGAAGGAAGTACTAGATCAGAGTGCTTAATTTTTTTTGTAATTTTGATTTTGGCTTTAATATTATTTGGTCCTGGTTTCGATTTTATAAAGCTTTTAAATTTGGTTTTGTTTTTTTTTTGATTTTGAAATATTGTTTTGGTTTTAGAATTTTTTTATGGTTTTATGGTTTTTATGGTTTTGGTTTTGAAAAACCGGTTACCACCCCTGCATTAAGGTATTCACTATCACCGAGAAGCCATGAATTCTCCGGAAGTCTATTTGAAAGTAAAAAGCCATAAAGAGAACTCTTTTTGAACATGTATGAGCCGCGACTGGATCCTGGCCAACGGACGACAACATTAGTAAATAAATATTCTGCATTGGACACCTGTAAAATAATAAAATACAAAATTTTTTTCGTTTCATTCTTTCGAACAGAGCGGAATCGTTTTACTCCTTCCAGTATTTCTTTGCAGCTCTTTGCTTAATTTGCCAATAATAATTTGAGTTGCTAATTTTGTAAATCGGTATCGCCTAAAAAATGTTTCATCATCATATTCAAATAGATTTCTTGTCTCTAAATATTTTCCTTGAAATTCGATTTCTTCGTCGCCGTACAATTATTGCTTCCATGATGCCTAACCGAAATATTTTAAATTACAGTTATTAGTAATTCCTCGTACTCAAATCACTTATTTTACAATATAATTAATATTATTACCTTTTAACTCTTATAAATATAACAATTTTATGACATTTGAGGTTATGAATACTAAAAGTGACATATATGACGTGGGGAAAAAAATTATGAGGTGGGTAGATTTATTACACATTTCGGACAGCATAATAAAAAATCCTGTATATAGGGGAATAATTATCAAACAAATGTCAAAAAATTAACTCACGATTTTTTATCACAGGTTTCGGACACAGTCTTAGTGAATTATTTTAACAACAACGAAATCATATCAGTAATTTCAGTAATTATTTCGTATTGGAAAAGAACACATTATTTGTTTTACTTTACATAAAAGAGATGACAATACAAATTATAAAAATATTGCGATTCTTACGCATGTGCATTTCCAATTTATTTTATTTTGCTATCATACAGCAAAATAAGATTTAAGTTGAATCGAAAACACTGAACAACGATTAATTTTGTATTATTATGCATGCTCATTTTTTAGATGCAGCTTTGCTTCAAATATGATAGTAATTGTATCAATTATAATTTAGTTGTAGGTCTTGTATCAAAATATTTACCTTGTATCAGGATAAAATCGAATGCGCGTCGGTGCAATGTTTGCAACGAAAATCGTCACAATATGTTCAATTGTGTAAGAACTTATATTTCTCAATGTTTTGATCATGTGCAGGAATGTAAAGAACAACAGCATTTCACTTTTTGGAACTAATAAAAAAAATATATTACATTTAACAAAAATCCAGTCTTTTATTATCATATGTATATTTTAAAATGTTAAATTTACTATAAACAGCAAATCAAATTAATTTTTTAAGCAAGAAAAGGGAAATAATCGAAATTAAATCACCTCCGTAGCTTACTAATTTGAATTAGTACGCTTTCGTTATAAGCATGTTCTTTGGAATAACCTTTTAAAAAACCGGTATGGCATTGTTTCAAGACATTTAAAATAAAACAAGAAATTAATTTAGTATTGGAATGGTAACTTTATATAAAATGATAGATGTTTCGCCATTTATTTCACCATTTGAAAACGAGTCCTTCAAAAATTTCAATTTTTGAAGAAATATAAAACATGGCGTTCCTCTGTCTCAAAAATTACCGTAGGACGAACAAAAATAAACTGGTAAGTTATTTTATAAGGAGAACATTTCAATGTATTATTTATTTATTTCGCTAACAGAAGTATTGAAACGTTGGTTATTCTTCGGACTATTTTAGAAAACAGGATGAATTTTATGGATCGGTGATAAACTAACTAAATAAAATCAAAGAACACATAAATGTTAGTAAGAATTAGTATTATATAGAACTACATATAAAACTTAACAAATAATTCACTGTTGAACTGTTGTAACTTAATTCATTCAGGCAAATAAATCAAATTTATTAACTAGTAGATAAGATGACTTTTAAGGCTATAGAGTTTTCCAAAGAAAAAACTACACATATTATTCTGTATCATTCACATTAGAAAATATAATTTGTTTTGGTTCTGGTTCTGACACCTAAATATTTGAATGATGTTACGTTTTCAATAGGTACACAAAGAGTATTACAATCAGACTCATTGCAAGCCAGTGAATGAAAAAATATTGGATTAGGATCATGGATGGCACAACTCACATTGAAATACATAATTTTGGATTTGCAGCTTAGAACCATATCATGTACGTAGAACCATTTCTTTAGCAAACTCATGTCATCTTTCACGGCACATTTTAATGAATTCATATCTGAGCTGGAGTATAGAAACGCCATATCATCCGCACACGCAACAAGACTACCATGCAGTTTAAGATCAAAGATCGAATTACAATAGATCAAAAAAAGAAATGGCCCTAGGACAGAGCCTTGGGGAACCCCAACATTAATCACCTTTTCATCGCTATATATTTTGTTAATGCAAACAGTTTGCACACGATTTTGAAGATAGGACTGAAAAAGAGAAAGTGCCGAGCCTCTGAACTGATCAGCCATCTCATTCAAAGATGCCTGACAGTTTTGGGCTACCTTCGACGTCTGGAAGAGGGATTGTAGCGTTTTAATAGCAGCCTGGCTGTCGGTAAAAATCCAAATACAGTAGAATTCGCTTATAGTGAACGACCAAAGGTACAACATTTTTGTTCATCATAAACGTGTGTTCATTTTAACCAAATATTTGGATATAATGAACGGTGTTCCTTATAACCGTTTATACATGGGAATATGCATACAAAGGTATGGGCCATAGGCTGTGAGATGGTTGTTGTGTTAGGCGGCAAGAATATCAACTTAATACTTCTTAAACTCGGTACGATAAAATGTGATGGACAGTTATGGGCTGCGAATAAAACTTTTCGCACTTCTTTTAAACATTTGTTGTCCAACTGCTTTAAATATTCTTCCCATTCAAAATGTGTCATCCAGGCCTCTCGATTATTTTATTATATAACCGGTAGCGTACTTATAATTTTAAAACATCGTGGTTTCGCGCTTTTGCCAATTACCAATAATGGTAGCCTCTCGGAGCCATCAGGATTACTTCCGATCAAAATTGTTACCCTTTTTTTACACAGTTTACCACCCGAGCAACTATTATTTTTGAATTCGATAGTCTTGTTAGGAAGTAATTTGTAAAACAGACCTGTCTGGTCCAGGTTCAAGCGTCTTGTTTTCTATATCCATCAAGAATACGAGGTTCAAACATATGTATGAATGTAAAATGAAATGAATAAAACATAGAAAACGAAAAAAATGAGAATCGACGTTCATTTTAACCGTATTATTTTGCATAACTTCTGATATGTTAGAACATATTTATCGTTCATTATAAGCTTATAAACGAAGTTCACTATATGTAGTGTAAACAGCAAAAAATTTCTTAAGTAAATTCAAGGGACTAAAAAAATTGTTCATAATAACCGTGTGTTCATTATATTCAGGGTTAATTATAACCGAATTGTACTCATTGTAGATATTACATTATACTTCAACCAGTCCATGACTTCCATTATCGCAATCAGTTCAGCTTGAAAAACACTTCAAAAGTCGGGTTAGACAAAAAAGAGATTGACAACTAGTGCCTTACAGATTATCCCACAGCCAACCCCTCTATTCCTTTTTGAGCCATCTGTAAAGAAGCTTTGCATCTCATCGTCCATAACCGTCTCATTCACCTGTGATAGGAAACTCAGTTTGTAATCTTAACCTCAACAGATGCTGAAGGAAAAGCATAGTCAGTAGTTTCAGGAATATATAAATAGCTGTTGCTTAGGATAAATGAGTGCCCTATGTTGTTACAGGTCCACATAGATAAGGATTTGAGCCGAATGGCTCTGCAAGGTGCAAGCTACTTGGCCACAAAATCCAAGGGTGTGAAATGAAAAAGAATTTCCAAAGCTTGGGTAGGTATGCTCCTGAGAGCTTTATTTATAGACAGACAGGCGGCCTTAAATCGCGAATTAGTTTGTTCACCCTATAATTTCTATTTAATTCATCAGTAAATTTGTTCACTAACATTTTTTTCGCTGCATTCTCCATAGTCACACTCTATCAAGTATCCCAAAAGAAAAAAACGAATGTCATTAATTGTTAAATTCGGGGAAAGCCCTACGCCTCCGGGATTTAACAAAATTCAATAATAAAAGTTCATGCAAAACAGGAAGGTCGTAGAAAAATGAAGGTCTCCTACGTGATTCAACAAGCAATTGGTTAGATTCAAACTAAGGATTTTTTTAACTCATAATGAACGAAATTTATCAGTAAAATTATTAAATTTTGTGTATATTGAACTAGGCAACAAAATTGTATTGACCATTTAAAAAATCTTATAGTTTGTTACATTTGGACGTTTGATCGATTATTAGAAATGAACTAATACTATGGACGTGTGTTATAAAAGAAGATTTTTAGTTAACACAATCCTTATCTCTAACCAAAAACAGAACAATAGGATTGGCTAGTTATGTGGTTATATGATGAATGCTGAGCAGTTATTGATGGCGGCGTAACTGCTAAAGTGTTAAATATATAGGTATAAGCAGATTCTGCAGAGGATTAATTAATATTTTCAAACCCGTAACTCGGGTTAGAATAAGTGCCTAGAAATTATTTTAATATTGCAAACTGTGTTCGAATATGGAAAACACTAGAAAATAAATTATACTTCTTTCCAACTCACAGATTAAGTTGTTTCGAAATAGGTACCTATTTGCACTACGGCCATGCCATTTTGCCGCATTTTTTTAACATCATCTCTGGCCACAGATGAATTGAGACTTATAACCGAGGAGAAAACATTGAAAATGGAGCACATTAACACTGAATTAACATTAAAATGTATGCTATAGTAAATCTATAATTTAATTCAGCAATTTAAGGGGCATATTCATGCCATTGGTCATTCAATGGTGGGAATAATTTCCATCGGTACAAATTGATTACTTTACAATCATAGACCCTAATAAGGCTTGTGGTTTAACAACCGGCTTGTTTTTCACATTTGGCTTGGTACACAGGGATTGAGGTCGGGAATGGATTCTCGTTTCCCGGGACATTTATTTATATTTCTCGAGAATATTGGAATAATTTCTTTTAATTGTTAATTGTTAATTAAATTAGTTTGAGTTACATTTGATTTTAGACAGTAAAACCTTTGAATGGCAAATATGGTCGAAAAATACGAAAGTTTATACTCACTCATAAGAAATTTCGGAACTGCCAAATTCATTAAAATTGTTAATCTTTAGAAATTTAATCCAAATATATGAAATCTCAAAGCTATACAATAACCAGACCAGAAAATGTAGAGCTGTGTGGCTTAAAATAAAACAGTTATTCCAGCTGACATCATGGGCTAGAATTCTTTTAAGAATTTCCTGAACTTGCTGCAAACCCATTTAAAATTTGTAATTGTTAGTAATTTTAAAATAATTGGATAAGAAATTTAAAAAAAAAAAATCGAGACTTAATCTTAAATGCATAGAAAATCTATCGTTTTTGTATTGTTTAAATTATTTTGTATTGTTTGTCGAACAGGTGATTGATGAATAATCTGCAAAACAAATGTTTGTTATTTTGTGTTTAAATAATGAATATAATGAAAAGTATTTTTGGTACACATATTTAAATGTTGTTAATTATTCTACTGCATAGGATTAAATATTTTTAATCAGAAAAGAATTGTACACCGCTTGAATGCATGTTATTTATAACATAGACACATGTACTATAAATAAAAGGTTAATACAATTTTAAACAAAAACTTCACTCCACTATATAATCACCCTATACTAGGCTTTCACCCTACGTTGTCTTTTGTAAATATTGTCGCAGAGATCGATGATCGTCTGAGGATATACGACAGTTCCTTTTTGAAACAGGACAGCAACAATTGTTTTATATGTATTAGTCAAGAATTATTAATCAAATTAAATATACAACTTTGGAAAGTTTTTCTATTAAAATTACTGAATAATGATTAAAACATAAATTTCATTGAAACCTATGTTCAAATAATGCCGGATTATTTAAATCTGCATCAACGTACGAAATACTTTATACCTCTAAACTATTTATGAATAAATTGGCAACCAAACTGGAAATAAAAAAACAAAATTAGAAGAAGTGATAAGACGTACCACGTACCAATTCACTATAAAACCTACTTCAATATAAAATAAGCGCAATTTGTCTGTTGGCCTCTAGACAAACTAATATCGAGAAATTTTAAGAGTTTCCGGATTTCTCAAAAGAAACAAATTTCGCCCAGAAATCCCAGTCTTTAAGCATATTGCAAGTTAACTAATAAGTTCGACGTAGAAAAGGCGGCCAAGCTAACTTTTCAAAGACTTTAATCAACAAATTTGATTTTTTGATTTTCTTAAAATAAATAAATAACAAACACTACCTCACTGTAATGGTTTGTGTTTTGGAACCGATACAGTTGAGCATGCTCGATTTTTCTCAGAATTTATAATTTTTTTTTTTTTTTTTTTTAATGGGATGTGGAAAATCTTCGAAAGATACCATGCGATGTTGTTGCATGATAGTGTGAGATTCTTACTCACTAAAAACCACAAACCCATTACGGCTTTATTTCCTGCTGCCGATTTAGCCAATTTAGCTACTAATTCTCCTGCTGCCATCACTTTTCTTTCACCCAAATCCTGTACGTCTCGACACGCCATCACGAGACCAAGTCGTCATTCTGTTCCACCTATTCCAGTTCAACGAGCTACCTTGCAACACCCTTGTGGTGATACCACTCAGGAATTGCTTCGATAGCCTCAGCTCAAGCTGATCAAGATGACCATATACCCCTCCATGAAAGGATGCATGTGGAAAACAGAATATTATTCTTGTTGATTCCGTGCCGGGATGTTATTTCGGCTGCAACATTACTATTTCAGGCGTAATTTATACGCTTCCTTTCATGTGATTCGTTAATGGATGTCGATCCACTGACCACCTGGGCGTCGATGACAGATGCGCGCCCGTCCTTAATGGCAACCATATCCGGCTTCCTCAACCCAGAGTTAGTACGTATTTGTGGATCCTCCTCAACTGCATACTCGATATCCCTCAAACCCGATGCAAGCACTTTGCACACGGCACTATGACGTTTGATGCGTCCCCCGTGTGTACGGTAACATGGTTGTATTACATGCGCAGCTGTTTCGGTAACATTATAACCGGTACGGCATTGCACTGTAGTCTCGGACCGTCGGGTACCATGCGACGTTCTTATACGCGTAGGCAGCGAATTGATGCGAACGTGAATATATTGTATATAATCATGACCCGGGGTGGCAACACTTCCATAATTCACCCACGATGTTGAGAGATTAGTTTTACATGCCTCTCTTAATTCCACCCCATCATTGGACCGGTGTAGGTAATCGGCCCACCAGCTCTTCCTTTTGTCCTTGTTGTTCAAAATCTCACCAGCTCTGGTGAGAGCTTTTTGGCTCCAGCTGAGTCTGCTACTAATCCAACTGGAGCTCGCAATTTCTCGGACAGCCACGGAGGAAGAGTGCACGAGGTTGCTTAGTCGTGAGTAGACTAAAGCAGGCACTGTGGTGTTAAATGCTGGTAAACCCAATCCCCCATCCTTTATTGAGGCATGAAAAAAACCAATCGGTGTATCAGGTGGAAGTCTAAGCCACTTGCGTATATACTGGCGAACTTGCTTGTCCATGGCCTTTAGTTTTCTGAAAGTTGCACCAGCCAAGACAAGTTGATGGTAAAACCGCGGAATTAGGAAGCAACGAACAATTTGAAGCCGTTGCTGTGGTTTTAACGGGGCTTTGGATAGCCTGTCGAACATCGGCGCTAAATCACTGCTGGCCTTTTTTGGTCCGATAGGTCGTAGGTCGATACCAAGGTACCGCCACTCTTGCGAGGCGACCAGTTGTTTCAAATACGAACCATCCGCTAGCTGGAACTGCGGTTCACTAAGTATCTTATACTTTTTCTGTTTGCCAGGAGGATTGATAGTGCCGAATTAAGCCAGTATTCTGGCGTTGGTTTCCACTACTATCAACTGGACTGTCGATAGTTGTAAAGGGTGTTTCAAAAACTGGGCTCCAGTATTCTAGCACACGGTTCAAATCAGGAACACGCATGTCCATCGAGCCATCCAACGCTAACTTGGCCGCTGCACTCATATCTTTACGATACAACGCTTGCATTTTAGCATATTCCCGACGACGCTTCCTCCACGCGGGTATTACAGTTCGATTCACACTACCTGATGTTATAACTAGCCTGCGGCGAGGCGTTGATCGAAAGAGCAACCATGTATGGAGACTTTCTGATACGTCAACACCCGTCAGACAACTTTGGGCTGCCAAAACAAGCGAAAACACTTTGTAGCCACTGATGTTTCTGGCTACTTCGATGAGGTTACTTATCGCGTTTTGTATCACCCCATACAAGTCACTCCAGCTCACAGACGACGAGGTATAAATTGGGTTTGAGTTAACGGGCGATGACTCGAAAGAGCCCGGCCCGCTATTCGAAATGATTTGGTCAGGAGTGTTTGGTAGGTTATCACGTAACTCCACATTACTGTTAGATGAGACTTCAAGATCCTGGCACGCTGCTATAAAAAGATGTTTATAATCTTGACGGCGTCTAGCTGCCTTAATAGCCTCAAGCGTGTGATCCGAAATCAGGCCAAGAAGGTGTTTATTGATAAACCTAATTCCCTGTGTAGAGGCCAAAGCCTCTTCCCTTGCCATTAATCTTAATTCCTCATCCGACCAAACCCTCGTTCCCTGAATCGGTGATACAGGTGACGACTGTGCCTGTGGCGACATGGAGTTCTCAGTTGGTGATAGTGATGGCCCAAGAGGAAGCTGTGCTGGGTCGACGCTCCGAGGTACGCCGACATTAACAATATTAATTTCGTTACTTGTTGGGCCAACACAATTTGAATGGACGGGCTGGCAACCCGCCCACACATAGGCTTAGTAGCCAAACCAATCTCCAACAGAAAGGGCTTCAAACCAAAGTTTATAGAATACCCTTCCTGCAGCCCACTGCCATCCTCAGATTAGAGATCTGGTACGTGGCCAAGCATGCTTGAACCTTACCGTGAGCAACTCGGGGTGCGCGGGGTCGTCACTGCCCGTACTTGATTACAAGTAACAAGTCCCCTGCCGCCTACTTTTATATAGCGAGCCGCTTGATCCAAGACAGACGCCCGCTCACAGCCGCCCATACTATGGAAATAGACACTGCAATTAACTCGGGTACGGCGGGGTCGTCAATCCCTTACCTCCTCGAACGAATCTAAAGGTGAGTTAAATCAATTTAAGACGTACTTTATTTTGTTGATAATTTTAAAACGTAAAATAAAATTATAAAACTTCTAAGCAAAAGAGGAAAACAATATTAAAATGTTTTCAATTATGTCGAGTACTTTCGGGTTTTAAAAAAATATCAAATTTTCGTTGACACGAAAGAACGCGCAAAGAAATTGATTTTTTTTGTTTTTTATAGCCAGCATCATCGGAAAAGCCAATTATGAAGAGATTGCTACTTTTTATAACTTAAAAGAAGTGCAAGTGGAAAATGTGAGCCAGCATGCATCTCAATCTATTCTAGTATAAAATCTGCCAACATCGGAATCCGTACCCCAAATGAGCGAATGGCAAGAAGATTTTGAATATGATGCTGAAGATGACTCATCAGCTTTATTGAATTGTGATGTTGAAGATGCTACACCGTTTCAAGAAGTTTACACTATTAATTAACGTATTCGCGTATATTCTTAGATACTGGACGTAATGTGAGAAAATGGACTGATGGCCAAACCAGGTTTATGTTAAACCTGTATACGGAAAATTTTGAAAATGTTGGCCCATTTAAAAAATTCCGTAATTAAAAGAAAATGTGGGGTTTTATTGGTGATGATCTTCAGAAGGAGTAAAATGTATCATTCTCGCTTTTACAAGTGACTAGATACAGGTGCATGACTAGATACATGTGCGTGACTCGGTACAGGTGCGTGATGAGTGGGGAAATTTTAGCTGAGAGTGGTTATGAAGACCCAGTGCGGGATATCATCAAAGGATGATTCTATTATCTCAGATTCCGGTCTATCATCTGATCATAATAGGATCGAAAACAATTACTATAGTGAATAAGGTAGGAACGGCGCAATCATCGCAACAGCAATATAGATTACAGGCATTGCACTCTACATCACCAGCAGAATTTTTACCATCAACATCGTACTGCTCTACAATTGTGAATAAGACAAGGACGACGCAATCATCGCAACTAAATTATAGTTTATTAATATCACACGCTACACCATCCACCGATTCTTATTTACCATCACCGTCATCATTATTTTCTATTTGAACCGCATTTTCATCCGTAGCCAGAATTGTATCGCCGCCAACACCTAGCTCTACAATTACATCACCACCTCCATCAAGGTTTAATATTCCACCGCTAACACATAGTCCTACCATACCATTACCACCTCCATCAAGATTTACAAATTCACTATTAACACCTAGTCCTACAATATCATCACCATGTCCATCCAGGTTTACAATTCCAATAGCAACACCTAGTCCTACGTCATCGGCTAACATTTTATCAGAGTGTTCAACATCATTGAAATAGTCACTTAATGAAAATAGTGAACCGACACCAAACAGAAGATACGTAAGAAAATCTTCGCGAGAGCTGTTTTGCGAAAAGTGGTTGTCGGTTAAAAAAGAAAACGCAGAACTCACAAAAAAATTATATTTGGAGAGCGAAGCAAAAAAACAACGGAGGCGAGAAAAAATGGAACAACAACAGAAACGACACGAAGAGAAAATTAAATTATTTCAAAAATGAATGACACAAAAAACTCAATTTTTATTCATTTAATTATTTAATAAAAAGATAAATATAATATTAAATGAACTTAAGATGATCTAGAAGATGATGATGAAGACAACAATAAATGGTAATGTAAAATGCTTTAAGGTTTGTGTATAAACTAATGAACTTTCAAAACTTTGCATTTGCTTGACGATAGTAACCGAACAGAAAACCAAATCATGGAATTTGTTTTTTTTAAATAAAAAAATTTTTGAGAAAAAAAACTATAAAAGTGAACAGTCGTAAAACATTTGAAAATTAAAAATTTAAATTGCTGTCAAAAATACGTTGAAACTAATATTTTTATTTTTATAAATTGATTTGGTTTGTGTAAATAGAAATTTTATTGATAATGAATAAACATGGAAATGAATATTACGCTCGCTATAGTGATCATAGCGATTCGTCTGCCAAATTCTTTAGTCCGAGACGAAATAAATGCACGCGGGCGACAACGGTGGATCGAAAATAAAAACTTGAACAGGAATACCAGATAGAAAAATAATATTTTCTTTAAATCTGCGGTAAGTGGCACCGATTATTTTATTAACCCCGAATCTTACCTTGGTGATTTATGAAATAAGTGCCTCTATTGTGACGCAGTTTTTTTTGTATCTGAAAAAAAGTAGTTGGTGTGATCAAAGCAAATTGTCAAATTTACCTATAACTTCCCAAATGAAATTAAGGAACTCTTTGTTGATATTGACAATAAAAGCAACAATTTTAAGCAGTTTCGTGCCAAAATTGTATCAAGACAATGTAACATCGCGATGGTAAGGAAACTCATTCGTCCTGATTTGTTTATTACATTCACGTGTAACCCTTCATGGAAAGAAATCAAATCGGAACTACAACCACTTCAAAACCCATCTGATCGTCCGGATATGGTAACCCGCGTTTTCAATCTAAAATTAAAAGAATTTTTAAATGACATATCAAAGAAGCATATTTTCGGAACTGTTTTATATTATGTTTACATAATCGAGCATCAAAAACGTGAATTTGATACTCACTGTTTGTTTACAATGAGCAAATCAGATAAGTTTAAAACATCTCATAATGTTGACAGAATAATTTATGCTGAGATGCCTTCTAAGACTTAAAATTTAGCGCTGCATGAAATAATTCTCACACACAACATTCATGGTTCAAGTGGAACCCTATATCCCAACTGTGTTTGTATATTGGAAGGAAAATGTTCTAACAGTTTTCTACAATGTTTTGTACTGACATATCTATGGATAGTTATCCAAAATACAAACGGCGCCCTCCACAAAGTCCTGAGACTTTGCCACTATCACGCTCAAATATACCAATTGATAATAGGTTTATAGTACCCTACAATTCATTTTTCAGTTGTGCTCAACCATAAAGGTTATAAAATATATCACAACAGTACATGATTGTGCTCGAATTGGCTATCAGGTGGATGATGTTAATAACTCTCACGATGTGGTTCAATATGAGAAATTACTCAATTCTAAATTGTCGTTATATAAGTTCGCAAGAAGCAGCATTGCACCTTCAAGAGATACCCACTACAGAGCGACTACATGACCAGTCGCACAATGTTGTCATGTTGTCCATCCATCTTAGAAAGGAACAATCCATTTTCTTTAATGAATACAATATAGAAAACGCATTACGTCGTGAAACTTTTAGAAGAATCACCCTAACTGAATTCACCGAATTCACATTATGGAGAAAAAACAATCGGCAGAATAATATCAGTTCCTCCAAGTAATACTGAGCTGTACCATCTCAGATTACTAATTCTTTCTGTTAAAGGGGCCGAAACCAATATCTTACGAATTTTTAAAAACTTTTTATAGTTTGACACATCCAACTTTTAAAGAAGCAGCTCCAGCAAGAGGTTTGTTCAACGATACCGCAGTGCCACTCAACTGTTTATTAGAAGCGAGCAAGCATATGTTATCCGGTTCATTGAAATCATTATTTGTAACAGTATTGTGTGACTGTAATCCTGCAAATCCATTGGAACTTTTCAATAATTTTAAAAATTATATGATGGAAAATTTTCTTTACCAGGGTAGCATCGAGGATAAATGTGAGGTATCAGATCTCGATTTTTATACCTTAGCACCAATTATTGTTCCTGCCGAAAGGACTATTCTTTTAAATTTTGTATTTACATACTCGTAAGTCAATTCCAATTTAATTACTTAATCGATCTGCACATACAAAACTGGTTGAATTTAGCGAACTAAATTTATTGTAGTCCACTAATTAAGTTATATTTTATTGAGTTGAAATACACAGAACATTATAAATTTACAGCATACCTTATGACAGCATAAAAACCATGGAATTAAATATTTGAGAGACAAATGCGTACGGGAGAAATAGAAATGGTTTCAACCACCAGGATGAGGTGCGGTTTTCAAATCCCAAAGGAGGGATTATTTCACAATAATTTGAACGATTTTTTAAAATTCAGTATTTTGCATTTAACTTTTTTTTCTTTTTTTATTTAGCCGATTCAGCCAACGGCACTTGTACCCCGTTGATGTATATGTGCTGGTTGATATTTTTGGGTCGGAGCGTAAATGTCACATGGGTTGATTTACGCTCATTAAGCACGATTTTCCAATCAATCGTCCATTTAGTAACGTGGTTCATTGCTCGTTGAAGATTTTTCACTGCCCTTTGTTGAGATTCGTCTATTACCATAATAATAGTGTCGTCAGCAAACGTACCGATGAATGTTTTGTTCGTTGTAGATATGCCTGCAGTGTAGAGAAGGTATTAGAACGCTTTCTCTATCACCGTAGTGATTCGATGGACTTGATCTATTGTGGAGTGGTTACTCCTGAATCCAAATTGAAAATCAGGAACGTTTACCATTGGCTTGAAACGTTTCAGAAGTAGTTTTTCAAACAGCCTTGATAAGGTTGGAAGCAGTGAGATTGGTATGTACGATGTTACTTCTTCATCTGGTTTGCCTGGTTTCTTCAGCATTATTATTTGGGCCGTTTTGAAGCATTTGGATACAAACTTCAACCTCATACAGGCATTAAGTATGAGATCATGATGATTGCTTTACGTGGTAGTTCCTGTTAGACCGATGCTAAATCGATAATTCGTTAATCCCTTCGGCTCTAGTGTAACTGGAAGAAATACCAGATCTACTTGATTTCTTTATCATAAAGGGTATTTCACCTGCATCCGTTGGCCAATACGTTGGCCCTCCTGGAGACAGATATTCAGATTTGTTTTCATGAATGGCATTGAACAGAACATTTCCTTTTCCAGGAGAAATTATCCTGGAACCCCAAGTTGTATGTTTTATATTGTAGTCCCCTCCAATAATAAATCTTCGACCTAGTTTATTGAAGACGTTATTAAATTGTAACTTCGTTGGTGTATGCCATGGAGGACAGAATGCTGCCGCAATATTTAGATCTGCGACATTATATTGAATTGAGATAACTGTTGCTAGCATATAGCTTTCCCGAATATCCTCTTGTTGATTATGTTTGATATTATTTTTAATTAATACACCTGAACGACCTCTAGCTCTTGCACTAGGATGGGTTGTCCAGTAGGAATTGAATCCCTTTATTCTAATAAAACTTTTGCTAGAGAAGTGTGTTTCTGAAATTTAACTGATAACGTAAAATAACTTCTCCTTAATTAATTATACATACATACTTTTACAAACTGATTACCTTATTTTTGAAATAAAAATGGTTTATACACATTGAAAAAGGCTTATGTCTACTATTAGAGCCACCTATATATACAGAGCCCTAAGGTTAAAAATTGAGCTTTTTCTAGAGGAAGTAAAATTGACGAAAAAAACTTTTTTTCCATACAAATCATATGAAAAATTAAATTTTTTTCGTTGCGATATTTTTCAATGAAAATGTCGATGGATTAAGTATTTTAACATTGAAATAGAATCTACAATTATCATTTTATAATTGATTAAAAACCTGATCAAAGAAGATGTTTAATTTTTGTTATATTTATTAATAAAATTTATAGAAAAAAAGCATTTCTCCATTGAATTGATATAAATCATACCTACGCAATAAAATTAAACTGCAAGACGAAAAGAGAAAACAGTAAAAATGTGGTTGTGTTTCCTTTTGAATTATATTTTTGTGAATAAAATAAAATACTTAAAGGGTATTTCAATAAAAGCTGCATGATTTTGTTTGAATAAATCTCAAACTAATTTCACTTCAATTTCAACGTAAATTTTGGATTTTAGATTATAAATGGACCACCATGACTATCACAGTTCTCCTGGAATGGTTCTTTTTTATTTTGGTAAAGTTTTGTTACTCATTTGTGCATAATTATGGTTGGAAACAAATTGTGCAGCTGTTATTGAAACTCCCTATGACCTGTAAGTTGTCAACATCACAATTTTTTTTTCTATAGATCGATATTTATGTTCTCTTTTTAAATTTAACGCTATTTCGTGTATCCAATGTTCTATTGCGATCTCAGCTTAGTAGAATAATTTTGTACTCTATCCCTTTTCCCGATTTCGCTACAAGGTAACGAAATAGAAATATGTGATGATCCAAATGTATAAAAGGAAATAGGCATGCTGCGATCGCAATAGAAAAAGCGAAATTAAAAAAAGAAAAAGTATGAGATTTAATTCTTAAAAAAGAGACAAAATCATCGGGCGAAAGAATGACAATATATGTTTTATTTATTAATTTTACCTACACATTCGAATAAATTCATGTTTACATAAATATGATCAATTCATATTTAATTTTGATTTAATGTTTATTAAATTAATAAAAGATTTTAGGTTCTGACTTTCAGATATGTGCTGCTTCAATATAGAATAAATTCCACAAAGTGTTTATCGAAATGAAAGATTTAAGTTTTCATTGCTGAAAAGTAATTCCAAAATTCCTCTAGAAAAAGCTCGACAAAAAACATGGCTGATCCTTACGGCTCTGTATATATATTATATAGGTGGCTCTGCTACTATACGTCGCATGCTATTTATGCTTGGCCGGTATTTTTTAAACCGTATAGCTTTTACTTAACAGCTGTTAAATAAGAATATTTGTATGTTTTATTATTATTTGTATCCAGTTATACGCACATAACATTTATCCGTATAATTTTATTATTATTGAAAACAAAAGCTTCTCTATTTCTATTTTCCGTAATCTAAGTCTTTTGAATATAGAATTGGCATTACAATTAATTTGAATGTTCACTTTAATCAACATTAAATTTAATTCACATAACAAAACAATCAAATTTTAAAAAGTAAGGTGCTGACACAGTAAGTAGCGAGCTGGCTTTGGTAACTAAATATCTGACGGTTGAGTCTTTTTAAAGAGTTAGATATGTAGGTATGTGTTTATCCCGGTATTGCATCGTGGGCCAGTTTGGAGCATTGAGAGTAACGGATTTATCCGATTACATTAATTTATACTTTATACATAGATTATAAATGTCCAAAACTGAATAATTTTTTAAATTACCCTTTATTCTAAGTATATATATCATAGAAATAATTCACAACATGTCATTATTGGCTAATTCAACACTTTCACACATTACACAGATATCTATATTCGAAAATAATCCCTGCCAAAAAACCTTAATTAAATTAACCCATCAAATTAATATAATAACGTGCGGTGTTATACCATTTTTGCAAATATCATTAACACGTTGTTGTCAATCAATTTTATATTTGATCTGTAAGTATGTCTAACAACAGCTATAGAGATTTCTATTTACATTATTTTCTAATAATCAATCTATGCGGTATACCATTAATGGACGGAGTGATCATCGATTTCGACCAACACACAAAATTAAACATAAATCGTGTCCAACCAAATCCATTCATTAGGTCAACATGATGTTCTTGTAATAGCTAGATAAGTACAAAAATCCGTATATAGACAGAGATGATGTTTTCTGTTTGGATTTAATTGAAAACTATAAGACGAATGACTATTACTAATTGGTATTGACATTATATTGAATTGGACCAACAAATTTTTGTTGTATGTACATTATGTGGATTTGTAAACTTAGTCCCATCTTCCATCTGTATAACGTACGTCGTATACTCATTATCATTATATCAACATTGTTTGTCGGAATCATATTGTGTTGTGAAAAATCATTATTACTTTTTTTTTTATATTTGTTTGTGGGTAATTTATGGGATGAATACCTTCTTCTATTCTGCTATTATATTATTATATTTAAGGATGTTTTTATACTCGTATATTATTCGTGCATATAAAAGAGGAGACTCATGTATTTTGTTGAAATTAAAATTTAATTCTTTGGATCAATGAATATTCAAGTGATTTACTATTTCAATACAATACTCGTGTGATGGGATAATTAAAAATGTTAATACAAACATTTTGTACATGGATGAAAATTATTTTGTGGACAGTGTTATGGACAGTTTTAATTATAAAAATTAAGTACATTCAAATCATTTATTTGAAGATATGTTGTGCAGTTATATATTGATATTCTTAATTGACATTTCATTACTTTTAAATGACCTTTTGTATTCCACCCACTTCTCATTTAAAAAATAATTCAGTATCGTTTTTATCATAAAAATCACAACATTTGACAGTTTATGTGTATATACGAACAAAAATATTACAAAAACTTTCAAAAATATTTGATTGATCACTTTGCATCCGTTTTACATTTTGGTTTTCCATAATTTCCGTTTATTTCATAATGAAATTTCTCTGGGTGACGGTTGATAAGATCATAGTGTATTGATGATTTAGGTAATGGTAAATACAATTTTTATAAGTAAAACAAGGGTTCTTCAATATTTCAATTCATAAAAGATAATTGATGGGCGGAATAATTTAAAAACAAAAATATTTTTTTATGATAATGCAAAAAGTTATCAACGAATATAATGCAGAAACTATTCAATCATCTTATGGTTATGATTATAATCAAAAAATAGACGAAGACGAAGGAAAAATTAAATTACATTTGGTTTAATTATATATTGTATTCACGGTGTATTGTATAGCTACTAGAGGTAGCATCGTAAATTGAGGAAGTCGAGAAAATTGATTTCATAAAATAGTTAAATTTATCTTTCCATAGCATCATTCGTGTGCTGCTGCTTCATTCGAATGGAAACAATGGAAAAATCTGATTTTTACACGATTTAATTAAAAAATGGGAGCTTCCAACACAAATATCGAAAACATTTTTCCGTTGGAATTTAACACGAAAAATGTGGAAAATGTTCCAATATTAAGTTTTATTAAAAGGTGCGATGTATAAATTCATTTCTGGACAAAATGGAGTGGTACAATTCGGTGTGATGTCTCCCTTATATATTTAATTTTATTCCAGGTTTGCAAGAAAGTTATATATTTTTGTATAATTTTAAAATTTTAATTGCATCTAAAAAAATATACACATAACATACAATTTTATGCTCATTTTAGTCTGGTTCTGGTTCACTAATAAAATTGGAAATGTTTTTCTGGTATCAACAAAAAAAATACTCAGAATGACGTTTCGAAATATAAATTTTTATTTTAATACGTGTATGTATATAACTAGATAAATACGAAACAAAGAAATAGTGAATATCTATGGGTATGGACCAGAATTTTAAATTAAAATATATATATAAAGGAATTGTGTTACAAGTTTTTATTTGTCTAATACATTTTAATTGTATGTGATTAAATTTATCGCTGCTACTTGCTCTACTACTACTGCTGCTGCATACGATTATGAAGACATGTTCGTTGGTTTCAATTAATCGTATAGAAAGCAATTGAAAGAAATAAAAAAAACACAGTAGATAGAACATGCGTTAACTGGAAAATCTTCACAATGAGTGGCCATTTTACAACTTTAAATTCAAGCGTATTGCCTAACTGGAATAATTTTTAAGAAAACAGACTACTGTAATATGGTATTAGGCAGCGTCCGTTATATTGAAACTAACAATAACAAATCGTCCGTGTACTGCTAAGAAACTACTATGGGTTTTGAGGTAAAATCATAACCGAGTGACTGCAGAATTGCCACGTGTTTTTTGCGGGGCCTCCTGACGTTGCAAAGCAGGTATATATGGTGGATGCATTGAAACTTCTCAGGCCAATATGTTTTACTTTTAGACAGGTCAGGTTTGCGAAGCTTTAACTTTCTTCAACCACGTTTTACTCCGTATATTATTGTCGAACATTGACATTGTCCATCGCCATTCATGAGCCATTTCAAAAATGGTTCGATTTCTTTCTCAAGCATCAAGTCCCGCATTTTTTTTTGTATCCAGCCGTCTTGAAATGGTTTAAGCCTGTGCTGGGATGTTCTATCATCACTTCGATTCGCTTCGATAGACATTTGTGTCTCTTTTTTTTACGAACAAAATTGTATTCTATTTCGCAATTTATATTGTGAGCATAGCCTACTCGATTCTATTTCTATAAATTCATGCGATAAAATATCACCAATATTTTTATTTTCGATGGCAAATGAAAATAGGAAAAAGAGATAGTTTGCAAATTTAGTCTAACAGGCAATAGAGATCGCAATAGACAAAACGTAATTCAAAAAACGCAATGGAGCACAATTTTGTTCGTAAAAAAAGAGACACAAATGTCTATCGAAGCGAATCGAAGTGATGATAGAACATCCCAGCACTGTTTTGTGGTCGATGTTTAAGTTCCTTACTGATATTAAAACTGTTAATGCTCCTTGATCAATTTTTTTGCATTTCAATTTCTTCATCAAAATTTTCAGATAGAAATTATTTGCACCAGGTTTGTGCCACACGTATTATGCACCACTCATTTTTGAGACGCAATAACTTTTAAATTAATCAACATATATACCAACTAATTAATTTTGAAGCTGTCGCTACTGCTCTCTGGGCGTCTATTGAAAAGTCGATTTGCGAGTTGATTTGAAAATTTGTTTATCGGCAAATATTACGATTTAAAATCAAGTTGAGACTTTGAGCGCAAGCAAAAATATCTACATACACCATTCTTTTTAAATAATTAGATACCAGTTTTATTAAAAGAAGAATTGCAATTAGATGAATGCCAGTGAAAAGCCAAAAAGTAATGGACAAATACAAGGTACACCAAGGTCCCGCTATGCGTTTATTCTAGCTCTCGCGTCGGTTTAAAAAAAAACAAATAACCGCTATGTGTCAGTTCTTTGTTATGCGTCGTTATTTTTTTCTTGTAATATTTGGTTTTGTAATGCATTTAATGAGAATTATCGTTGCCATGAGATAAACGGGGAAACTGACAGTTCAGATTCTGCTGCAGCAGCACCTTTTCCAGAAAAATTAAAAACAAAAATAGTTCAAGACGTAGAATACTGTTTAAAACAAATTTATAATGTTCATGAGACAGGATTATTCTGGAAACGCCTGCCTATCAAACCATATATTTCAAAATGGAAAAAAATGCTCATGGATTTTAATTCGGTAATGAGCGTCTAACACCTCTTTGAGGTGAAAATGCTGTAGTGGATTATAAATTTAAACCATTTTCAATTTATTCTACCGAAAATCCCAGAACTTTAAAATATATATAAAAGAGACTGGAATTTTAATCGGGTTTAAGTGTCCTCAAACTTTTCTGTCTAATATGTTTTAAATTGTAAAATTTCAGTTTGCGGCTCTACCTGTGAACGGAAGAGCGACGCAAAGCGGGATATTGGTGTAATTACAAGTAAATATTTTTTCAGAAAGCAAATTAACATAAACTTTATATAACTCAAAATTTTCGCCTAAAATAATTCCGATAATGGTACGGGCTTTACTGTGGACATAGTTAAATTTACTTTCTAATTGGATTTATGTAATTTTTTCGTGTTATCAGATTTATGATAGAAGATCATTTATAGCCACTGCCACCTGACAGGAAGTATCGATTAGGCGGCTACACACCTTGATAAAATTGACTATTGCGTAGCACTCTTCGGTCATAAACGGTACCCGGATAGCCACAACATATGTTAGTGAACCGTCCGAAACTGTCATATACCGCCATTATGTTAATACTCCAACTTCCCGTTTATGTATTGATTATGTAGAGACGTTAAAACCAAAATTTTTACATGACAACCATCTATTGCTAAAAGTGCCTTACTAAAGATTGTAGTTCAAAATCGTTTATTAAATTGTCGCCCAATTTCTACATACGAAACCAAACAAGGATGTTGAATAACTTTAAGTGTCACTTTGACGAAACTCGCATTTTATGAACGATGGTTCGGACAGAATATCTCAAGTTACTGAAATCTTAAACGATTTCGATTAGCTGACTAATTTAGTTTAATTTACAACCGTTGAATGTGCGCCTTCCATTATAAATTTATATCTATTAGAATACTAAGGTATATCGAAATTAGTTCACCGAACTTGCTAAAAAGCAATCAATTACATTGTGAGTTACGGCTACAATCAAAAGTAGGGTGTTGTCGGATACGTTGATTGGGTATTCCTAAAATGTAATAATTTAGTTTTTGTGACTCAAATAATCTTCCACATTTTTCGGCAATTCAACACTTAATTGATTATTTAACCGTATTGCTTCGGGCCGCTCCTTCAAATACGTGTACAACCACTTATGGGTCGTAACAGATCTATTACATTTTTAAAGTCGTTAAATTTTAGTACGTTCTTTTTAATTTCTACTTATGAGTTTTGTGTATCTTGTAAACGAAAGTTTCCATTGTGGATGTGGTTATCGAGCGATATTGGTTTGTTAATATTTAACCAATATTCCATTTCCCGTACAGTCGATGATTGTGTTACATGAAAAAGAAACGGGTATTTTTATGCAGTTATTCGATTTTCATTATAACCAAATTGATGATAAATTAAATTAATATTTATTTTAGTGATATTGATAATTTAAAAACCGTGTTTGTGTTGTGCAAACCTGCAAGTGTTTGTTCATCAAATTTGAACAAACATTTTTAAACCAACTGGAAACAATTGGTAAGTGCCCCAATGCTTTTTAAGTTATGTATATACAAAACTTATATGTTTTCAAGGTCAGTTGCCAATGCGATTGTTGGAAATATATCAATACGTGAAGTGCGTTCTCCGGAGAAGGAGAAATATAATTTCTCAAATTATCACTACTGTTTCTAATACTGTTATCGCACTTTCTCCAAAAAAATGAAGCGAATTAATTGGAAAAAGTCGTTTAACAATTTTCCGTTTTAAGGATTATTGTTGAAACAATGATTTTTATTTGATTTCATTTTAGAAGCCCTGAACTTTCAACCTATGATGCAGCAACCGCAATAAAACAAAATCTGGCCGAACTGATAAACATTTGGGAGCAAAATTATATAATTTAGGCTCTAATAGTTTGAAATTAAAGTAACATAAAAAAAATTACTGTCAAAAATACCGCTTTAGTATGAGAAATTAAATTCCCTTGATTAAACAGTGTTAAAGGCGAAGTTTTTGTAAGCTTTGTACCAAAATAACGATGAATAATTTAACACATATTAATTAACGCAGCATCAAGTCTCCAAAAAACAGAATGAAAAATTTAAATTGGCCAATGAAATTTTCATTAAGATATACGAGTATCATTTGAAAATCTAAAGGTAATGCAAAAAATTCAAGCTGAAATTATGTGCTTGGATTACCTTTTAAAATGATGGATTCCTTGCCAAAATTAATTTTAAGCCTTTTTCCAAATTCGATTTTCAATATTTATAATTAGTTCTTTTGATGCCAAAAAAATCAGGAAGATTCTACGACAGCAATTTTTTCAATTATTATTGATAAACCAACTGATCCCAGGATTTTTTAAATCATCCCAAAATTTGATATGATCATTTTAATAATTTGAAAACAACGTTTTTGCTTATATATTTTTGTCGTACGAAGTAATTGGCACAATAGGCTCAGAATCAAAGGTGAATATGGCCCTACACATAAAATTAGGAGTTTATAACAAATGATTCTTGAGAACCATGAGTGCCGGAAAATATGTCTTATGCTTTCGACATGGGGTTGAAATTGGCCCAATTGGCTCCTATGTATATGGCTCAATACATGTAAAATGAACTTTATTTAATGGTTCTCGAGTTCTATGAGTGCCGGAATAATTTTCCTATGTTGTCGGTTTGGCATGTTGTCCACTAGCTGTGATAAATTGTTGAACACCAGCAGTATGCTGTAATTGGCGCAATCTCAATCAAAGCAAGTGGACACCATGCCAAGTCGATATTATATGCATGGATTACCTTTTAAAATAATGGATTCCTTGTTAAAATTAATTTAAAGCATTTCTCCAAATTCGATTTCTGGCCAACATATTTCTGGCTTCGTTTATCGATATTATAATTAGTCCTTTTTATCATAGCAACTGAACACCAGCATTCCAAGTCAAAAACATAGGAAACTTTTTTCGGCACTCATGGTTCTCGAGAACCATTAATTAAAATCCGTATCACATGTACGGAGCCATATATATATAAGAGGCCGTTGCGCCAATTACAACATACGGCTGATGTTTACCAATTTATTACAGCAAGTGGACATCATGCCAAGTCCACAAAATAAGAACATTTTTCCGGCAGTCATGATCAGGGATGGGCGTTTACACGTCCGTCATCTATTATTTTCAACATTGACGTGTCGACAAGTCGTAGATAACGTCAACAACGTAGACAATGTCGATAATGTAGACAATTCCTAGAGTGGTTTCGTTAATTGGTTCTAAACAAAAGGGTGATCAAATTTCTTTAGGAACAATGCGTTATTGGAGATAGTTTTATAGAATGTCCGTCAATACATTTAAATCTCCTTTCAAAAAGAGCGAAATTTAAAACTAATCGTGCTCAAATGCCATGTAGATTGATGGATTCAGCGTCTTGTTTAGCCATTACAAAATTATTAAATTGACCCAAAACAACGATATATAGCGTTATATAGAGTAGGGTCCTTTTTATAACGGTGGAGTGGTATAAAACAGCTCGCAGATAAATCGAAAAAATGGCTCACAAAAAATCAGACAAAAAGGTTGTAATTTCCATTATAAATAATCCGGCGAACTTTAACTATGCCCGTGCCATATAAAATTTAACACACCCCACTCCGTGGTAAAACGAATTCGAGTTGAGCAAGGCTATGAGTACTACCGAGTTATTAAAAAGCCAAATCGTTCAGATAACCAACACTTGTTCGATAAAATAAGTGCCAGGCTGATGACTAAATTTTCACAAAATTAAGTGGAAGCTTTTTGATCGATGACGAAACGTACATGAAATTGGTTTTGAAACACTTCAAGTTAGATAAATTTGCAAAAAAATGTATGATTTGGCCAGCAATTTGCAGTTGTGGAGCCAGGTTTTTGTCACATTTTTCATAACGACGTATTTTGCCGCTAACTCTTCAACACGATTCAGTAGTAAAGTTTTGACTATATAGCTCGTTCACACGACCCTAATTCCAACAGAAGCAATAAATTTCCACGAGATTAATCAAATCAACGTTATCTCAAAGAGTCCATAGGCTTTCGATGTATCGAACAATTTTGGGGTATAGGGAAAAAGTGCAAAAGTCACACAAAGTAATAACGAAATCTATATAGAGGTGATTTGTGCAAAAATTAAAAACCTCAAAAAATTCAATTTAATCGTATGGAAACCTTATTATCATTCGAAAGAACATTTCTTGCAATTAATTTTTAAAAGATTACTTCTTTCAAATGATGGCCGCAACTGCGATGGTGTTTTCTCAAAGTCCAATTTTTGAAGACGCGGTCGCGAATATCGAATGGTATTTGACGAATGACATAAGAAATGTTGGCTTCCGATGCCTGAAATCTAACTGGTTTATTCACGTAGACTTTGAACTTTGCGTAGCTCCAAAGAAAAGAGCCTAGAGGTATCACACGATCTAAATAGCCAATTCAACGATCCGAACCGTGAAATTAATTGCTCGCCAACATGATTTTTCAATAAGTTCATTGCTTCGCGCGCTACGTCCCGGCCGTCTTAGTTTTTGAAGGCATATGGACGAATGATTTCACAGGCGCATAAACCACACCAAACGGTCTATTTAGTCGCGTATCATCCAATATTGTAAACTAGGATTCAAACTTTCCGATGGTATTAGTGGTCGAATTTGTCTACCATAACCTGGTCTAAGAGTACGAAACACATTCCTCACGGAAAGCTGATTTTCGTAATAAAGCTGAACAGTTTGTAGACGCTATGTAGGGCTCAGTCTTTTCATGATGAAATGGCAAACAATACTGAATAAATAAAAATACGATGACAGTTTGGTACTATTCATGCGTCATTTGTTAAAAAGAAACAAATGAAAAAATCGCCTCTAGATGAACGCTTTTACAAAATACCCGCGAACTGGCGCATTCGATTTCAAATCGCTAAAATATCGTAAATTGTTGACATTGTTTTAATTGTCGAAGTTGACAAAAAACACTGCCAAGTAATCTACGTTATATTTTACGTGTCGACAACCGTGTAGATTACATGTCGTAATCTACCTCGCCCATCCCTGGTGATGGTTCTCGAGAACCATTAGTTAAACTCCTAATTTTAAGTATGGGGCCATTCGTATCACTTTCAAAAATGTTGTTTACAAATTTTTAAAATGATCATTTTAAATTTTTGGATGATTTTTAAAATCCTGCGATGGGATGAGAGTAGTATTGCCTGATGAACATTTTTAATTTTGCTAGGATGGAATCCTGAGATAACTTCACACACTTCTCAGTTCAGTATTTTAATTTTTCTAAAATCATATTGGACGGGTGAGTATAATCCAAATAATGAAATTGGACGTTAGGTATTGAAACTAGTGTTACCGTTCATTTTAAATATTGGAACGACTAAAGCTCTGTTGAAGAATATAAGATTAAAAATAAAAGCAACAATTTTTTACCACTTTTAAAATGGATTTGGGAGTATCCGATTATTATTTCATTGAGTGACCGTTCTCCAATTTCTGCAAGAATTTTGGGTTAAGTAATTTGTAGATTAACTGAGTCAAGCAGTATCAGACTATATCATTAAAAAAAAATTTTTTTTGGTATGTTTTTCACCAGAAGACAAAATATATTTATTTTATTCATATTAATGTCAATAAATCATCCATGGCTTTAGCTTTACCAACAGACTTAATTGTAGTACATTTATTAGTTGATCGTCACATGAAGTAAATTATATAATAGTATGGCAAATTTGACATGATATTTATAAACACCTGACTTTCTAACAACTGGAAGACAGTTTTATTTTCAATTGGCTATATTTAAATACATATACACAAAAGCCAATTGTTATAATTTGTCACAAATATTATACTCAATTTACTTTCCAAATGACAATGAATTGGTTATCCATCACTTATTAACTATATGATGTATAATTTAAAATAACTCTTACATATATATATATATGTATGTACAAACCCCATAATGAAATAAAGGAACACATCATGTATTCACACAATTAATAATCAAACCCGTATCACTGTTTTTTTTTGTGTAAAATTGCTATCATTTCCGGAAAATTAGACACTTAGATCATTTGCTATTTCCATTAAAGTGTTCCCATAAATTGTATCTAAAAAAAACTAACAAATTTATCAATTACATTTCTAAACCCATGTCCGATGTGAAAAATGATTATTATGTCTACTACACAACTATTGATCTATTGTGTCCGTCCACTCTTCGTATATACAACATACAAATATCTATAATTTACTTGACCATGCGACCATGCTTAATTGTTTGAGAACCAACAAAAAAAAAAAAAAGATGATTACAATAAAATTGACCAGAACCAAAAATCAAATATACGCATGCAGACTAAACAAACCAACCGATACTACTCAACAATATTATCACTGTGTTATTATTATTGTTATTAAAATCGGGTAGATAGATCCTTTTTCGACACTCATCAATTTGCCCCGAACACAAAAACCAAAAATTATGTGTTATCAATAAACTCGAATATTATCTCGCACACAAAAACAACATACAAAAGTAACAAATATATACGCTTGAGACAACAACAAAATGTTTATTTTAATATTGTTATTATTATTGCTATTACTATTATTATTCCTTTTGGTCATTATTAATACACGTGACTCCTAAGTAAAAATACAACAATAGACACGTGTCATAATTCCATCAAATAAAATATTTACAAACATGCATACATATTCGTCTTTAGGATAAAAAAAATTTGAAAATGCATCAATTCGAAAATATGATTTTGATTGGTTCGGGACATGAGCCAAACAAATATTTTCCCATTTTTCGTGAAAACTTATTCGGTTTATAAAAATTTCCATTTGAGTGATAATTTGATAAAAATAAAAAAAAAATAAAAAATCGAATCGAAAAATGTACTCGCATGTAATATAATTTACTGTATTAATGGAATTATATAATTGAAATTGATTACAAAACAAACATTTGATTTGTGATGATCACCGTGTGTATGTTTATGCATTGTTGATACGGGATGGATTGGATATGTTTTAAGGTTTTGTGGAATTTTTGTGCGAGGGATTATGCACGATTGAGTGATTTTCAATTTATATCGGATTTTGATTATTGAATAAATTAATTTGTATTTAACATGATTATGTGTGATGTGATTAAAGTGTTTGGTGGTGTAATTTAACATTAAAGTTCGGAGTAAGCCCCGTAAACACGATGGGTTGGCTTAATTTGTATAGTTAATGTGGAGATCCAAATTAAATAATAATTACATACATCTGTACCAAAGAGTCGCTTAAGTGACTTTAAGTGAAAATGCGTTTGACGTGTTTTTTTTATTCTCCTATTCTCACTAAAATTGAGAAAGTTATGTTAATAAAATAATATCGCTTAACTGCATCAAAACATTCCAACGCACGAAAGAACCGCTTATGTAAATAAACGTTAAAATACTGTAATTTTATTTGCACTTAAGTTATAATTATTTCATTTTTAGAATAAGTTTTGGTCAAAATTGGATACTCAGAAATCGCTAGAAGTTATCTAAGCGATTCTTTAGATTTTTTGGTAAATTTCGATAACTAAAGCTATTTAAGCGATTCTTTCGTTATTTAATTTTATTCTCATTTATAGCTAATGTAACCTAAGCGATTGGATATGATGATATCCCCGATCACATAGCTGAGGGACTTTAAATATTGATTCGGGCAATGAATTGTTAACGCAAAGTATTAAGCCGATATCTAAAAAGGGGAAAACCAAAAACAGAATTTGTAAACCGCTGGGAGTTGGCAAAATGAAGTGTCAAAGTAAAATTTCATATGTTCAACCGAAAAGTATATTTAAAAAGTACAGTTCCCAGATTCTTATAGCTTAAGAGCAATGTATGTAAGTGGATTAATGGGAGTTCGAGCTAAACAATGAATTCGTGTAGTAAAGAGTACTATTGCTCTTCGTAATAGAATTTATTCCTACGTTTATAACCTAGGAATTAATGGAATTAAAACTGTCGTATGCCAGAAATGTTTTTTATTCACTTTGGGTAAAAGTTTTGTTAAAACGCTTGGTAAAAAGTTATAAAAAAAAAGTTAAAGTTAGGTAAAAGTTTATTTAAATAGAATTTCAATAGAAAAAATAAAATGCGTATACCTTAAGAAACTTATTCTTTTATTTATGGTTAGAAAACAAATGAATGAACTAGAGAAAAGAGTAGTAATAAAATATTGCAAAAAACTCACCAGACAATTTCTCTAAAGAGTAGTCTTCGTTATCGTCTGCGTGCTGAAAATTAAATGTTCGGAAAAGGAATCTATATGATCCTTTTTCACAATTACTTTATCCAGTAATTCTTCATTTACAAAAAAAATGTTTTCCAAAAACAAATTTTACAAATCTAATTATAATGCACAAATTCTTCTATATAACTAATCCTAATTAATAGATTCTTATTAATATTTTTCTTTTTAATATCTTTCTATTTTTTTTTTCAATAATAATTTTTTTATTTATGATCACTATATTTTTCATTTTTCTTTTTTATGATTTTCACGTAACTAATTTACCACGATAATTGTGGCTACGGAAAATATTTGGGAAATCCAATATTAGTTTTTTTTTTTTTTTGTTGATCCATCCAATTCGAATTTGTTCTAATTTCTTCTCTGATAACGAGTGGAACTCAGCTAATTCACCAAATATTTGTATATATAAAAACCCAAAGAGTTGAGAGGTCCGTCCGGTATAGGTGGAGGGATCAACGCTGGCTCGTTGTCTTCACAACGGCCATATCGGTCGAAACTCAATTTTTGCACCCAAACTAACGGAAATAAAATATCTCTAAGTTAGATTTTTCGCACAAAAGCTTTAGACACATAATTTTTAAGAAAAATTTTCTTACCGATTATTTTTAATTATTTTATTTCTATTTCCTCTTATATGATGGAGCAATCAGTATACTCGTATATACGAGTATGTGCCTATATAATATATTTATATATAGCAACAGTATCGGTTACTAAAATATCGTACGTCCAACTCGTGAGAGCTCTCAATGGAAAAGAATATTATTCGACGTCAACAATAAAAGAAATCGGTTTCTCCTACTCATATACATGTACCATAAGCTAACTATGTACCAATTATGTAATTAATTATACCCCACCAGATTTATCTCCTACCCCAAATTGAAGATCGATTACACCAATCACATAATCTGATAATCGAACGATTATCAATACAAGGTAGCGTAAATTAGAATTTTAGATATAATGTACGAAGTACATAGTTGCAGTTATGTAGATTGGCAATAAAAAAAACTGGACAATAAAAGGTAAAATTTAAGGTCGTTGACCGAAAGCGATAATTTGATATAAACAAAAAAAAATTCTATGTTTTGTTTTGCTTTTGCTTTACGCTCATCGTTACGCTGATCTTTGATTGACACGTATTTAGGTGCATTCGTATATCAATGCATTCGTAACAACACAGATTCTTATGATCAATTAGACCTAATTGAGCAGTTGAAACTGAAATAATCGAAAGCCATTGATTTAAACTGATCGAACATAAATGTACAAAAAAAAAATCCATTTGTTTCTAAGCGCGAATGTCTTTGCCATGGAATATGCCTAAAATTTTTCCGGAACTGGCTTTAATCTCATAATTAACGGTGCCTATTGTTCTATTAATTATCTCATTGATAAATTGAGGTGCAGCGCAGAATTTGTTATACGCATTCCTAATATCTTTTCGAACTTTATCGTGAATAAGAGCTAGTCTTGACGAGAATGGTAACATAATTTCTCCTTCTGAAACATCGCCAAGTTGTCTTAATAACGCATAATCTTGCCCATGGTTGATTTTATGATACCCAAAAAGCAAAAAGTGGGGCGAGTTTTTAACTGTGTCGTGAACACCATTTCGTAACGCAGCTGCGATTTCGCTAAGATGTTTATCCCATTTTGTATAGTTATCTTGTATATAGGCTCTTATTGCACATATTATGGAACGGTTCACTCTCTCCGAAGCATTTGACTGCGGCGAATATACAGCTGTCTTTGAATCGTTGATTCCAAACTGATTTAATAGTTCCTTGTACTCTGAACCTTTAAACTGGCTACCGTTGTCTGAATGGATAGTTTTTAAGTAATCTGTAATTTGTTGAACGGTACCTTTTCCGAGAGGTTTTAACAAACCAAATTTGGTTAGATGATCTAGTATTATTCGTATCACAGACTTTCCATGACTGGAACGTGGGTATGGTCCTAATAAGTCAATATATACATATTTGCCAAGGTCGTTCGACATCTATAGTTTGCCCATTGGTGGACGTAATGTTTTGTTCGGTGATTTTGTCATTTTACATGTTGTACATTGAGACACATATTGGTGTATTTGCTTTGCCATTGAAGGCCAGAAATAGTATCTACGAAGTTTCTCCAATGTTTTGGTAATCCCGCAATGAGAAAACACAGGATCATCGTGTTCACTTCTTATTAAATTTTCCCATAGGCGTTCTGGTACCCATATTTTCCACACCGATAAATCTGTCAGCTCATCAAACCGTCTTAGTTCTAGCCTTATGAGAATGAATTCATTGTAAACTCGGAATGCTGGATAGTTGGGTGGATTTGAAGCAATTTTCGTACGTAGTGTGGCGTATTCCGGCTCATTAAGATCATCAGATGTAAATTTACATTTTTTTTCATTCAAATTGTTTATGCTATTTCCAAATTCCTCCAATGAATCACAATATACACGAAAGAGCATGTCTGGTACCACGTTAGCTTTACCCTTTCATGTTTAATTTTAAACGTGAACCCTTGGAGTTTTAAGCTCCAACGCGCTAACCTACCACTCAAGTCCCTCTGACTCATCAGCCATTTTAAACTTGTATGGTCAGTTATTAAAGTGTATTCAAACCCCTCTATGTATGCTCTAAACTATTTTCTTGCCAAAATAGCCGCTAAACCCTCTAACTCAGTAACACTGTAATTTTTTTGTGCCTTATTTAATTTTTTTGACATAAACGAGATAGGTCGTTCATATCGCTCGGCATCTAATTGAAATAGGACTGCTCCAACTCCTGCAGTACTGGCGTCACACCTTATGTAGAACGGTTGCTCATATGATGGATTCTTTAAAACTGGAGCGGTGGTAAGTAATTTTGTTAGACACTCGAATGCCTCTTGTGCTTTATCGGTCCATTTTTCCCTTTTTTAGACAATCGCTAATTGGAGCTGTAACGTCAGAATAGTTTATTATAAATCTCCGATACCAGCCTGACATTCCTAAGAGACGTCGAGTTTTACGGAAGTTGGTGCAGGTAAATTTATAATCGCGTCAATTTTGGATGGATCGGGTTTTAAGCCATTTTCGCCTACTATATATCCAAGATATAGTATTTCGCGCATCACAAATTTAATTTTCTCTATAATAAGGGTCAGTCCCGCCGTCCGTAATAAGTCTGAGACCAACTCTAACAGCTCAAAGTGCTCCTTCAATATACTGCTGATGACAAGCAAATCATCTAAATAAACAAATATCCGATCGCGTAGTTCATGAGGGATCAAACGGCACATTGATTGGGGTGCATTGCACAACCCAAACGGCATAATTTTGAACTGGTAGAGCGGCCTCCCTGGTACCGTAAACGCTGTTTTGTCTCTGGAAGATTCTGCAAGCTAATCTGCCAGAAAGCTTCCTTTAAGTCTAGTCCTGAGATGTATTTTGTTTCAGTTAGTCGTTCTAGTAGTCCGTCAATAATCGGTAATGGGTATGCGTCTTTAACTATCAGTGAATTTAATTTACGCGCATCTAAACATAAACGCGATTTGCCATTGGATCTTTTCACAAGTGCTACCGGTGAACTCCAGGCACTCTTACTTATTTCAATTACGCCTAGCTCTAGCATATGATCTATCTCAATGTTTAATTCTTTTTGGATGGCAGGCGACACTGGGTGAAGCCTATTAAGCAACGATACTGCTTAATAGGCTTCACTTGTTCAGTGATTTCTATTTCGTGCTAATGCAAATGTGTCTTTCCTAGGCCATTTTGCTTAAATGATGGAAATCGTGAAATGATCTGATTTAATCTATGTTGGTCTTCGCTACTTAGCTCATGTACGTTTTGTTTGGCGTGAACTAGTTCATCACTAATCTCGTTGATTGAAATATTCGGCAATATGTCGAATTTTTGCCAAAAGTCGATACCTTAGTACAATGTAGCTTGGAGATTAGGTACGATACAAAATTTCATATTGGCCGTTTAATTACCAAATTTCACGAGCACCCAGATATAACCGTCGATTTTATTTAAGGTGCCATCCGCGGTGATGATATTAGAGTTTAATTTTCGATAGGACAGTTTATTTCTCGCTAGAAATTCTTTTGGATCCTTTCCCAAAACACTCACGGATGCGGCGCTATCTAGAAGGCCGTACATTTTTACAGAGGGTATTTCTACTTCTGCCTCTAGTCGAGAATCAGTATGAGACACACTTTTGATTATTGAGGCAATACAATTTTTTACAAGGAGATGTTTCTTTCTAAAATATTTTATTGAACGAGAAATTAAATTTACAGTAGTCTTTGTGGATGTTGATGGTGGTGTTTTAGTATCGGCAAAGTTATTTAGTTGGCAGGTCGGTTGTTGCGAGGGTGTTTGTGACCCTTGTCTGGTTGGCCTCATGTTCTCTTCCAAGCGTGAGCCCCTCACTGCATTCCCACTCGGACGTCTGTTTACAGTTGTGCGTAGTTGACATTTGGAACAATTTGGTTTCCGTACATTAGATGTACCACATCCAAAACAAAATACATTAAGAAATGGTTTGGCGCAATCTAAGTATCTGTGACTTAAGTCTTTGCAGTTCCAGCATATTAAATTGGTTGATGGGTCAGGCTGTTGACTTCGCTGATGGCTGTTATTATATGCTTCAACTTGAAGTGGGCGATCTATGTTGTTAAATCTTGGATGTCTGTCTTGGTGTATCCTTAGTTGGTTCATCGGTTGGATAATGTTTTCATCATATTGAACTGTTACTTCATTGATAACTGGGCTTCGTTTTAGTGTTGGTTGTTCATGCATTTGTCTTGGATCATATCCAGTTTGCTGCCACGTTCGTTCGTACCGTTGACATAATACGCTTAGTTCTTCTATTGAACAAATTGACCTTTGATTCGCCAGTGTAACATTTTTCAACGCCGGAATCATATTTTGGCACATACGATATATTAGTTCGCTCTCAGATAACCGATTTTGAAGGCGAGCGTTCAACTTCTGGATGCTCAACGCAAAGTTTGAGAAAGATTCTCGGTGTTGAAGTTTGCGGAGTATTTGTCCTCTAATCTCATCTTCGAAGTCATATGAGCTGAAGTACGCTATCATGGCCGATTTCACTTGGAACAATAATTTAACGAAATACCTAGAGGGCAAGCGATCTGATGATGGGTTTTTGGAATTTTTAAATGAAGCCAAACAATTATCCGAAATTTTGGAAACCGAAACTAAATTTCCCGATATCTCTCTTATAAGACGACGTAAAAAGAAAATTCAATTTGATTATGAAAACCCTGATGAAACGGTGCACTATGCACAGTTAAATTTTAAAATTAATTTTTATTTTTCAATTATGGATACAAAAATTAATTCATCAAAAGACAGGTTTGATTTATTAAACTCACATTGTGATTCATTCAGATTTCTGTATGACTTGAGTAAAGCTTCTTAACGATGATGATATTTCCAAATGTTGCAAAGATTTAGAAATTAAATTATCGGATGAAATCAAAAATGAAAATGATATCGATACTGTTGAAATGGCCGCCGAATTAAAGGTACTTCGAAATATTTTAAACTCAGATTTATTAGGGCCAGAAATTTTTTCTTGGGCATTCCACCTCTGATTTTCTCAACCAATGTGGGCTATCACACCGTAGACTGTTGTTATTAATTAATTCTTCCGGCAACAGACCTCGCGAACCGCAATCAGCTGGATTGTCGTTGGATGGCACGTAACACCATTGATTGCGGTTGGTACTTTGCAACGCAAACGATACTCTATTTACTAAATACGTCTGCCATCTTCCGGGCCACGATGGCAGCCAGTTGGTACAATTGTTGAGTCGGTCCACAAATGGTATTTAATAGTCATAATTATCTTATACATTTCTAAAGTGGATGATATTATTTTGGTTAACACTACCGCTGCGCAGAGTTCCAGTTGAAGAATACTAACTGACTTGATTGGTGATTCTTTTGTTTTGCAGTTACCAAATTTTGCTTTTAGTCACTCTTTGTTTTTACCAAAGCCAATTACATAGTTTCTTCCGCCATATTCCTGGTTGGCACTGAATATATTCCCAAATCCTTTCATCTCCTTCCTACTTGAGTAAGATAACGCTTGCTTAGATTATCGCCAACGTGGTGTTTTTACTTGGCCATAATTGGTCTTATGTATATCCACAATCTGCACATTTCTACGTTGCGAATTATGATGGGTTTCATCGAAGATACGGTCGCATTATATTTCTAAACAAATGGCACGCTTCTTCTGCAAAAAACCGAAAAGATATTATTTATTACTATCAGTAACTTTTTCTGGTGGGGTAAAATTTAAATTTACACTACCGGAAATATCAGCTCCACCAAAATTGATATTTCAAATTATCGTGCTATCTCCAATATGACCCAAGTGGCCTAAATAAATATTTGTAATAATATCTACCAAATGATTAACGATAAACCTTGACCTGCAGCAATTGTCCTTTTTCTAACAACAAGTCGCTGAATTGAAGGTCTGACCATTGACAGCGGTATTGCATGTCCCAGACGTCATTCGATTAAAATTTAAGATGGCTTCGATGTCACCAAAGTCGACACATTCTTTGAGCAAAATGTCTGAAGTTCCTACTAACTTCACAGATTTTAAGTCATATAGGATTTAAATCCAAACTCGTTTTCGCTGTTTAAATTGCTAAATCGAATGCATTATTCGACCGAAACTCTATTAAAATTAACTTTTTTACACAGTTATGACTCAAACTAAATGCCAACGATCAACCGATAAACAATCGTAATATTTTCAAAACATTGTGAAATCAAAATCAAAATAGCAATTAATCAAAATAAATTATACATTTTTTTTAAAGTATTTTATCCTTTTATTCCACATTTATTTATGTACACAAAAAATCCTTTTTTACGCCAAAAAATAAAAATATTTTTATGCAAGTTCATGATGATTGATACAAAAAAAAAAGCAAAAAACTATATATTTGTGTCACAATTAATTGTAATCCTTTCGTGATTTTTTATTATAGATAGATAATTAAATTTAAAATGGATTTCCATTATATCCTTTAAAAATAAAAAATCATTTTTCTTAAGTGAAAACCCGCATTTTCAGTTTTGATAAAATCATTTTTCAAAAAATTGTCAAATTTTTTTTATAAATTTTGAAAAATTATCCTTTTTTTATTTATTTGTTGTTGGATATTGAAACTATATCGATAAGGATACGAAAAAAGGGTGATAAATTTGAGTTTTTATTTGATTTTCGAAACTATACAGATAAATTGATGTTTACAGGAAGATTATGGGGTTATGTTTTAGGGTTGATTTGTGGATATATTATGTTGTACATAAGTATACTTATTGATTTTGAGTTTATTGAGGTTCATGTTTCATGTAGTAGTGTATTTCGAAGCATACATCCATATATCGAACTGGTTGAAACTTATGGTTGTTTATTAGTTTATTTCATCATACACATATTTTCCTCGTTGAATACAACTTTGCAGAATTAAATTATCTCATTTAAATGCAAAGTAGATTGCTTTAAAATCTTGACAAAATGTACAAAAACAAAATAGAATTGATTTTTTTAATTTAACTTTCAGTCTAGTGTATCTGCTATACAGCATTAGACGATAAATTAAGTTGAAGCCAAAAAATGTATATAAACGGAATTAAAATTGGTTTATTTATGTCACATATAAGAATTTGAAACTAACAATGTGACTAGACACTTTGTATGAATCACAAGTTAAGAAAAAAAATCTGTTCTTAGAGAAATAACGTACAAAACTCGACTTTATATATGAACTTCGCAATATTAAACCGTGCACTATTCATAATTTCATTACTCGAATTTATGACAACAAATAAAACGTAAAACTATAATTTACGATTATTCGTATATACACGGTCAAATATTTCTACTTTTCATTTACACAATACACAAGAACTACATTTATATATAAAAAACGTCGTAAAATCCTTAAACATTATTATTAATATACCAAATAGTTTGCAACATTGTCCAGTCCAATGAAAACAACGGCCACTCGGACATCTATAAATTATCTAAAAAACTAGTTTTGAATCACCATTCATCCATTCCCAAATTATGTAATTTGTTTATAAATTGTCAATAATTAGGATAAAACCAAAAGCGACGTAAAAAAACAGAATAGGGAACATCCTTTTCTTCACTAAAATATAAAAGGACATACATATGAAACTAAATCAAACAAAACACAAAAAAGAAACGATAAACATTTTGAAGATATGGTTTGTTTATTTAACACATCACCATACATAATTTATAATATAAAGTGAATCGTTTTTTATAAGGGGTTGTTCGTTCGCATTTGGTCACTATAAAAGAAAAATTGCAACAAAGTATGGAAATCGTGTCAATAAAATGTCAACAACAAAAAAACTGGACCAATAAAATAGATTAAATTGTTACTTAATTCTATCATAAAATTAAGAATTATGGAACTGGTAGTAAAAAAATTGAAATGTATAAAGAATATTTCATTGTGCTGTACATAGATTCTTAAAAGTAATAAGACGTTTTTCAAATAAAATTTTTAAGGCGCAGGGTGAGAAATCGTGCAACAATATTTTTATTTATCGCGCAACAACGGGTATTGTTTACATTTATATTGATATATAAGTCCATGTGAATTATTGATGCGTCTATATATTTTATTTCTTAACGGTGAATTTTAAGTAGCGTCATTTTATTTTGCAATATAGTATATAATTTATAATATGTATTACTTACGACTAAAGGTGTTATGATAGTTACGTTGCACATGTGAGTGATGGAAAACCTGCAAGAGGATTAAAATGCAGTTGCCTATTATAATTTGCACATATATTAAGGGTATATACTATTGCATGTGAATTGATAATGGCAGTTAAACTCTATTTTCTTTTAACAGTAATATTATTTAAAAAATTTAAACTATATCATCGTATAGTCGATAGAAGAAATGAAAGGTGACCAGATTTTAAGCAAGAATTATTTAAAACTCATATTTATTTAGTACAATAAATTTATCAATGATATAAGCAACAGTTCATAGTGTCTTTACTGTTGGGAGAAACGTAAGAATACACATTTAAATTGACTGTGCTGGGCTCAAAAAACTTAAAAACCATGCACAGATTTCTTCTGTGAACCTTATCTTACGGGTTACCCTCACACTACGCCGTCGTCAGCTGAATTGAAGCTGTAGTTTCGATATAATGGAATGGACGGTGTAAAAGAATTTATTCATCCTTGATTTTGATCAGGATGCTGATGAACTAATCTATGCTTACCCCCTGTTCATAGTCCAGAGGCGTGAAACTATGCAATGTAGCTTGGTAGCGATGTAGCCAATTTAAATGAACCTGTACCCGTCATTCTTTGAAAATATTGGCGCTCTAAAAATTGTACGAATTCGTTTTGAATACGAATATGAATTCGCATCTACTTGACATGTTACGAAATTTCCCCTTATTCGTCAATACGAATTCGAGCTAATTTTGTTCGATTATGAACGGATTTCTTTCTATACGTTGATATAGTTGACAACTCCAATTAAAAATATTTTGTAAATAATTTCATAATTTAATATAATGACGTGATTTCTGTCCATTGCTTCTAAACAATGTGGGAAATTTGATTTATCGCGTAAATCTTTGGTAAGCTTTCCGATAAAAAACAAAATAAAGTAGCGAATTTAACTTGTTTGGGTCTATGCCTACGCAAAACAATAAAAAATGGAGGTGGCAGCGCAATGGTGTGAGGATAATGTAAGAATTCGTAGACTCTATATTAAATAAGAAATGTTATATTAGCAACCAGATGGCCGATTCTGCTTTTCCTAAGTAATAGGATAAGGAAGTTATTTATATTTCAATATTTCAGCTTAAAAATTAGGAAAAATTCTTTGTGTGATCGTCGATCGATACAGACGTATACACCTTTAAAGGTGACATATTTTATTTTTATTATTGTTAACATAAACTTAAAAATAAAAAAGTTTGAACTTATTTGTGTTATTAGTATAGTATTGTGTTGTGCTATTTAATTAAGTTAAATCTGTGATAATCTTGACTTTAGTTATAAGATACTATTAAACTGTACCTTTAGAATCATAGTGTTAAGTCGAAGTGTATTTTAGACTGTGTCTGTGTGATTAAACATTAGTATTTCATTAATATGTGATATAGTAATATATAGTAATATAAATAATATTGATTAGTATGTGATTAAACATGTAGTTAATATATTTTATTGTGTTAATTTATTATAATATTCGTGTCTACCTTTGTTTTTTTTGCTTGCATATTTTAGAACGGTTAACTTTAAACTGAACTTCAAACTGTTTTTTGTAAAAAAAAAAATTATTGATACTTGGATACTGACCGGACTATATATGATACTTTTTGTTTACTGGATACAATTGCATATAATTTTGAATATTGATTACCATTTCTTTGTACTGGAAATCAAATTTCATTTTAGTTAGTGCTGAATAAATTGCTGAATTGATTTGTTTCGAGGGATAATTTTATTTTTATCTATTTGTTCTTTTGTCATCCATTTCATACCGTCCGTACCGACAATGACAAATCGACAATTTGAAATACTAAAACGATTTGACTTTAGTAATCCAATTTTTAAATATTTTTGTTTGATAAATCCTAAAAAAATTCTTTCAGAACCTGTAAATTTAGTCCCGTTATTAAATGCGTTTCCTAATCTAATTAGTAGTGAAAGTGACAAAGACGAAATTCTAGACGAGTTCATATTACTCGTCATTTCAACACATCTAAATACCTTAGATAGAAAAAACGTTGAACAATTTTGGCTAAAAATTGGTGAATTGAACAATTCATTGGGAGAACCTGTTTCTGGAAAATTATCCAATTTTATGATGGGTTTGATGAGTCTACCCCATAGTTCTGCAGCTGCTGAATGTATTTTTTCCGACCTTAATCAGACAAAGCACAAAAAAACTAATCGTTTGTTAATTGACACGGTTGATTCCTTATTTAAGACCTATTTTATCTATTTTACTAGATTATTTATTTATAAATGCCTTAAATGGAAGCAGGGATTCAACATTTATGAATTAAACCAAATTTTGTATTTCATTTAAGTTAACATATTAGAAAAATGTGATTGAAAACTTGTGATTTTATTTTATTTTGAATAAATATATTCTCGTATACAAATATACGAATACGAACCTATTTAACTTTTTTTAATGAAACTTAAATTGGATACTTTTATGGATACCTTTTTTATTATTAAATAGATACTTTAAATTTTTTCTGAGTGGTAACACTGATACCAAACTGTCTGAAAACTTTTTTAATTGGGCTGGTGAATGTTCATTTTGGATGTGCAGGGATTAAAAAACCTGTAATTGATGCAATTTCGGTAATTCCGAATTTTTCATGGCGATGTGGTGTGTGTATTGATGTTCATAAAATTCTCAAGGAAAATAATGATCGCATGTGTAGTTCTATTGACGCTATATCAGCGTCCTTGTCCATGCTAAATAAAATATCATCCGCTATTAATATTAACGTGGAAAATTTATTAAAACCAAGACTATTGCAACATTCGTCGTCTGTAAAATTAAAAAATCAAAACAGCACAACTGTTACGGAACTTGCTTCACTTATACTTACACGATCAAAGAGAAATGAGAATAATAACATATATAACAACGGCCTCAACTGATCAATCGCTAGACAATAATCTGGACTCGCCTAAAAATTTTTTATTGGTAGTGGTCATTTGAACTATACTCTGCGTACTGTTGAGCCGCTACGGTGGGTTTTTAATTCTCGATTATGCAAGGAAGTTACTGATGATGATCTCATGATGTATATCAAAAACAAATTTGTAGTCGTCAAACCTGTGGCTTACCGAATGTTTTAAATCTGAGAATATTTTCCGTTGGATTACATCGTTCATAGAAAGGACAGGCATTGTTTGAGCACCTATCTTAAAGGCGGCGGAGTACTGATCGCAGTTAAAATTACAATTTCGAACGAGGTAATTGTGTGCCACCCTAGCCTCGACCTAATAGATGCCCATGGACCTCTACCTCGAGACCTTCAAATTCATCGATTTGGAGGTGCTGCCAGCAATACGTGACGATGAACAATTACTGATTATTGGCGATTTGGCGAGGACAATGCCCCGAGGAAAATTTCTGGATCTTGTAGTCACAACTGATGCGAGGATTTTACCGGCTGATCGAACATCTACCATACTCCATTAATGATAAACATATTTCACGAAGAATTCGTCATTTCTTCCAGTAATAATTTGTTTTTTGATTTTAAAAATGCTGACTACGGTGCTCTGAATGAATATTTCTACAATTCGGATTGGAATTTTCTTCAAGCTGGCCAAGATTTGAATGAGAAAGTTTCACAATTCAATGAACGACTCAAGACAGATATCGAAAGTTATGTTCCGTCGAGGGCTACTAAACCGCGATTTCGAGAACCATGGTATAATGTTAAGTTGACACGCCTTGAGAATCGTCGTAATAAGCTCCACACGCTATACAGGATGCATGGCAAACAGTAATATCCTGCTTTCACTAAAGCTTGTAAGGAATTCAAAATTTTAAACAGTTTCTTGTACCATAATTTCGTTCTGCAGGTGTAAGTGGAGTTATCTTCCAACCCAGGAGGTTTTTGGCAGTTCATCAACACTAGAAGGAAGGTGGTCGGAGTCCCTTCTCCGATGACTTTCAGAGCTGCTCTGCTAGGCTTCCTGTTGGTATTTGCAATTGATTTGCTAATTTCTTCGAATCTGTCTATGAACTGTATCAGAAGCCAAATGTCAAATCTTTTGAGCTTGGAAATAATCAGGAATTCACTCAACTACCGTCTACCTCAGACGAAGTGTTTGATTGACATCAATAAGGGTGCAGGTCATGATGGTTTTCCACCCATCCTGATTAAAAACTGCGCGGATATCGTTTCTTTTGAATTGTCTTCTACGTCTACAATATATTTTTACGGACTGTATTTCCACTAAAATACCACGTTTGGTTTTACCAATATTTTCCACGTTCTTTCGACTAATAATTTTTTCTTGTAATAAAAATGCGTCTATTCGTTTTAGCTATTTCAACGATAATGAACAAAAACCGTTTTATTTTAACAAACTTATACATTCATAGTATACAAAAATTTTGTATATATATATATATATATATATATACGTATAATTATACATTCTTCTATATATATCTCGTACGCATCCCGATTAATATTTATTGTGCAAAAAGAAGAGAGAATACACTCATACTAATACTAACCAATTATATAAACCAAATTTACAGTATTTATTTCAATATAAAAACTTTACATATATAAAGGGAGCAACCAAATAAACTTACTGTGATGTGCTCAAACGTTTTACAACAAATTACAATATACAATGCAACATCACTCAACATCTTTATCTTCATTTATCAGACCTTCACAGGGGAAACGCCCCATGCATTCCGCTGTGTTCCCAGACTTGTACGAAAACCCCCATCGTAGCTACCAAATTATGATCGCTGCCTACGTATTTGGTTGCTGACCAATAAGTTCTCACATTCTGCACAATGCGAGCTCGCTTGACAACGTGTTTGAAATTAACACGTTGTCAATTTGCCTGCGTTAAGTTTTGCGAGGTCGGATTCATGTTTCTAAATGTATTTGTTTGTGGGGGAAGAATGAGTTTGCTATATTAAAGCTCGCCTTTTGAGGTTCGCTTTCCGAAGCTGGTTTTGTTGAAAATTCGTATAACATTTTTCTTTTAATTTAGTTAAAGTATTGTGAATATATAAGCAATATAGTACATCTATCGTGGCGTGAACCACAAGCTATCACATCTATATGTGTAAATACATACCTATAGCATCGCATGCAGCTATCAACACAATACTGTAAAAGCCTTTGTAATTATTAGACTGGCTTCTAGTGTCACTATCATGGTCGCCATCGACAGCACCTAACCAATTGGGAAAATTCCATAAATATTGGAATTCGTCTGCGATCTTATCCATATGATTTTTATTATGGTTTTGTGACTTAGAATCCGTATTACGGATTCCGTATCTCTCCGTAATCTCTCCATAAAGCGGAACACGTCTTGTATATAATCAAACGGATTGTCTCTTTCCCGACTTTCCAGCTCCAAACCTTAGAAAGAACAACGTTGAGAAAGATATTTGTAAATGTGCATTTAATATTACAGTACAGAAAGAGCAACGTGAAATTTGCAGGTTGGTCGCAATTTTTTATTCCAGTAGCCTAATTCTGTAAAAACAAGATAATGTGAAAAAACGAAAAGTTGAAAAAGTTTACACAAAAAAAATTTACACATTTTTTATCTTATTTCGCTTTAATGGTATTCTGTAAAGCAAAATACTCAGCGTGTAACCTTTATCTTGCTGAATCACTTTTTTCGTTGTCTAAAACCATTTTGACGTTTGGTTAGAGAAAAACACACAATTGTTGCAGTTTTAATCAAGATTTGATAAATTAATTGTTTATTATATAATATAAAATATAATATAAAGTAAGTTATAATATAAATATTAATTAATAAGAAATAAATTAATTAATTAGTGAAAAAAAATTGCATGTTTACAAAATGTTTCGATTCGCGATTATTAACGAAATTGTGGAAAGACGGCGAGTTAGACGTCTTCGAATATTGAGGTTGAGGTTAAGGGACACACATAACCCATTTAATATCCCAGAAAGAACATTTCAACGGTTCTACAGACTCCCAAAAAGTTTGGTGTATAAGTTAGTTGATGATTTGCGACCATCAATGCAAGAATCACAACGCTGTACATTAATTCCGGAGCACATTCAAATTTTGGCATGTTTGAGTGTTTTGGCTAATGGTAAGTACAATTGTATTGTCACATATGGAACCTGATTCAAATTTTTTTTTTTTACTTTTAGGTAATCGTTGGATATCAGCAAAATGTTGGCCACGATTTTCTGCTAGGTATATCCCAAACTGTGGTATCTAGATGTTTTGACTTGGTGAGCAGAGCCATAGAAGACAACCTTGGTGCAGCAACAATTAAATTTCCTAGGACTGATATTCACATGAGTTCCATCAAATCGACGTAAACCATACAATTTTTCATTAAATTGAAATTAATTTTATATAATGTAAATTTATTTTGCAGGTTCTATGAAAAATTCGGATTTCCGGGTGTAATAGGCGCTATTAACTGCACGCATATTCGAATTCAGAAGCCAAATGCAGCCGTGGAGCACGCCTATTATAATGGAAGGAAAAGAGCACATACGAAAAATGTACAAATTGTAAGTTAAGTGAACATACTTTAATGTAAACAAAAAGTTTAATTTTTCGATTTCGTTATAGATTTGTGATTATGATTTAAATATTTTAAATATAAACGCAAGGTATGGAGGAACAGCGCATGACACTTATATTTGGTTGAACTCCCAAGCGAAGACATTCATGATGAATTTACATCGAAACGGGAATAATAACACTTGGCTTATAGGTATATATTTTGAATCTAACTTCATAAAACATTTTAATAAACATATCAAACAATATTTCAGGTGACAGTGGTTACGAGCAACGTCCTTGAATGATGACTCCAATCCGTCATGCAAACAATGCGTCGCAAGAAGCGTATAATGTTGCACATAGAAAGGCCCGTAATTGTGTTGAGCGATGCAACGCAGTTATTAAAGGAAGATTCCGGATTTTAGGCAAAGACCGCATACTTAGATATTCACCTCAAAAGACTGGGACAATCATCAACGCATGCGCTGTTCTGCATAATTTAATGGTACGTGCCAATGTACCATACGAGGCAGATGTCGATCAAGTAGAAGACGAAGAAGTGGAAGACGATGAGATCACCGATCACAATAGCGACACGTACCTCAAGAGGGGAATTTCGACACGAGACCGACTTATCGAGGAATATTTTAACTAAAATTTTCTTATTTGTATTTCAAAATTCATTTATTTTTCCTTCCATTAGGATATCACATTAAAATCTAAAGTATAATTTACATCTAATTTTTATTTACTGGCCGATTAATGTTTGTAATTTGCATTAGATTCTTTAAATGTATTAAGCTTTCGCTTATCGATACTAATGCATCAGCCTTCTTCTTGGATACAATTAATTTCTCCGCCTCTATATTTTTCTGAAATTCAAATTGCTCTCTTTTCAAATTAATTTTTTCCCTTTCAATTTCCACATATTGGCCAATTTCATTTTCATTTGTTATTCTACGCCGTTCATTTAATCTCGCCGTTCCTCGTCTTCGTGGCCTTGGTGTCGTATTACAATTTCCTATAGCAATAGAAGTAGATTGATCATTATTTATTTCCGTTGTAGACGGCTGAATGTTGCTTGCAGGAACTGATGCATTTAAGTCAACTACATCTTGGTATGATACTGTCTAAGCAAATAAAATAATGAAAAATAACATCAAGAACATGGTTAAGTACATACATTTATAAAATACATACTGTTAGATTAAATCCCATTTCTTGGCAGCGGCCGTCGCCATCGACAATATCAATAGATATAATGGACATGGCGCGACGTTCGAAGTCATTGAGCGATATGGTTTTATGCATTCCGTTTCTGCCGGATTCCTCAATCTGCCGCTTCTCCTCAGCGGCTTTAGCTTTCACATTCCGTCTAAAATTTTCAAAAAAACACAAATGAATAATAAATATGTATAGAAACAAATGAATATGCATGCTTGAAGTCGCGCCAATACTGCTTCCATTGCTCTCCACTTTTTAAAGCACCTCCCATTGCATTTAATTTAGTCGACAACTCTAACCACTTTTGTTGCTGTGTGTTAACACCCGCATCACATTCGAATCTTTAAAATTGGGATAATTCTATGTTAACAAATATGAAAATTTAAATGAATTAGTTTACCTTTCGTGGGCAAAATTAATGTTTTCTTCTAAATAAGATAAAAGAGCCCCTTTTTGTTCCACACTGGCGCGTCGCCCTCGAATTTTAGTCAATTAAAACAATTGATAACTTTTACTCAATTGTTTTAATTTCAGTTTCATTAAAACTCATCGTGTTTCGGATTCGCTTACCGTTCTATCAAAATTTCTGTAAGAAAACAGTATGGAATAATTCAGTGAAGTTTCATTTCTAATTCTTCAAGACTCACTGGTCAATGCTTAAAAGTGGAAGATAAACCAAATTGTAGAAAACGTCAGAACGAATGAAAGTACGCTACCGTGAAAGCGCCTAAATTGATTTAGAACCGTTGATGTTTTAAGGTTTTCCCGTATACAATTTTTTAGCAGTTGACTTGGTGAGTTCTTGAGGTCGGATATTTACCGGAGCTATTTACATTCGACCGTAAGATAAAAATAATTTATATTGAAAGTGGGGAAATGAATGATTTTTTTTGGCTATGGATGTCCTATTTATATTTAATCCGTTATAACGGCTTAACGGTGACGAATTTGATTGTTTCGTTGAACACTTTTTTTCTTAGAATTCAATTATCTATATGAGTGTTAAGTAAAAGTTCAATAATTGGAACCACCCTCTGTCCCTAAGGTGACCCGATCGTACTTAAATCAGTTTTCCAAGAAAACAAGAAATTTTCGTATTTTTGTTTTCTGGTATAAGCAAGAGTATTAAATGGTCTAAAAAAAAATTTAAAAAAAATAAAAAAAAATAACATTTTTAGAACATTGAAAAACAATATTTTGGAGGGAAGAACTTAAAGATGATTCCGTTTTTATAATTTTTTTTTAATTGTTACACTTTTACCTAAAAAATGAGCCATCTATCATAATTATGCTATAACTAGTTTTTATTTGACAATCACAAGTACTAACTAATAAAAGAAGAAATAACATAAAATTTTGATATGACTTCCAGCCCCATATGGGGCTTTGTGAGTTGAGGAATTTGTGAGTTGAGGAATTTTTCACCATATATTAAAACAAAAAGCATTAAAACCATATGCCAATAGAACGGAAGAAAAACAACGGTCGTCGGAGGATGTGTTTGGAGAAATAATTGCCATGGAGCTGAAAGCACTTAAAGCCGAGTATAATATTGAAGCACAATTGAAGCTTATGGAAGTTTTAACCCAAATACAACAAAGCAATTGTTAAACTCTTAATATCAAAAAGTCTTTTATTTAATTTATTTTCTTAGAGGAACACGATATATAGAATTGGTATGAATATTTGTGATTTCTGATATTATCCGTTATATCATTTCGCCAAGTTCCGTTACTGATGGTTCCAACATCATTTTCTATATGGATCAAATCTGCCGAAATGTTATGAAGACACACGCAACCGATAATATTTTCTGCTGTACCAATCTATAAAATTCAAATTAACAGAATGATTTAAATAAAATACTGTATATAGATTATAGAACACTTGCGTTTGCAATTATTGGCTGTCTAAATATTCTCCATTTAGACACGAATAAGCCGAAACAATTTTCAATCATTCGGCATACCCGTGACAGCCTATAATTACAAATTTTCTTTGCGACCGTAAGATAACATTTTGAGAATTACTTCAAAATATTCTTGTGCAAATCAAATGCGTCATCCGCAACGAACACATAAGGGACATTTTTTTATCGCTGGTGATAAATCCGGTGCTATTGTGAAAATACCATCTTCCAGCAGCCCCTATTTCGAACATCATGAAATTATAATTGTGGTCACTTATCGCCATCAACACAATTGAGTGGAACTTTTTATAATTAAAATAAGTCGAACCACTATACGACGGGGCCTATATAAATGTATTAAAATTTAGATAACTGGAATATTAAAAAATGTGGGAAATTCCAACGTTATTTAATTAAATCCATTCGCCACTGCAAACAAATTTTCCTCATTTATTTTTATGAACACTTTTGACGAGTGCATTTCTTATGGCGTGTCCCGGAATATAAAATGCACGCTAGCTGGTGAGCATTTGTAGATAGTTGATAGACTTTTCTGCGATTCACCAGTAGCTAAATATCTAAAAAAGAATATATTATGTAATTAATTAAACGATATGTACAGAAAATAAATTATTATTCTCACCTAAGCGTAATAGCCAATCTTGCACAATCTTGCTTCAATACTCTTCCGGGTTAAATTTTATTTAGTGATTGCAGGTCCGACTAGATTTAACAGTTCGTCGAACTGAGAAGATGACATTCTCATATAATTATAAAATAGCTCAGGGTCAGTTAATTTCAGACGAAGGATGCTCCCGATTATTTTCGCTCTTGGTAATACAGTCGAAGCCAACATTTTTTTTTCTTTTTGGGCATCTCATCTTCCTCTCATCGCTATTTAATATTATGTTTAATAGCAAATTGCCTTCATTACATTCGCTATCACTTAATATTATTTGAAGCAACAGGTTATTATTTAATATAAATTAATTTGTTTTCGTTTAATGGTTTCACAAAACAATATGTATACCTTTTAATGTCAAAAAATATAACATCCAATTATATGTAATCCACCAAAAAATTATAGCATCGCCGTTTAAATACTCTTTCTCAGTTTAACTAATGGTTTTTTTTGTATTGTGTGCAGCTCTCTTTGAATGCAAAATTCCGCGGTCTATCAAGATTTGCAAATAGTTTGATAAAACCCACCCCATTACCATGAGCTCTAGCCAGTCCATGTTGATCGCTCCATAGTCCATTTGATTCTGATAATGGTTGGTGTTAATTGATTTTTATTTGGTACCTTATTCAGAGGTTAACCTTAAAAGAACAACTCACACTTATGGCAAACCGTTACAACGCTTTCAAGTATCCCTAACCAAACAATCGGATGCTGTTAACTAACAATCAACTTTTGGAGAAAGAGTAGTTTTGACAAATGCGTCCTTCATCACGTTCCGCGGATTTAACGGTACAGCTTTGTTAGTGTTTGTTAAATAAAATAAAAATCCACGCCAGCAGCTTCATCATTCAGTTGCTTTATCAGCTTGTTGTTGTAATGTTTTGAACAACGGCGAAGTGTAGGGTTGTACTGATATGGTGGTATTAATCGGTACAGAACGTAACTCGCGCCATTATATTTTCAAAAACAATACATTTTATTGTTTATTTTATTCTTCATTTTTTAATTTTTTATTTTTTGTTCGGTACCTCAGTTTGATAGCCCAGGATTCCGTAGTATCCCGAAAACTAAACTACATTTTTTACATTTTTTTTTAAAGGACTTGGCATAGACACCCTTTTTGTCCATAGCCTTACTTTACATTCACACAATATTCATTCAATCCATTCATTCATCCCATTCACACAAGTACAGTACACCACCTGCGCATTGCATAGCTCCATGTCACTCTGTACAGTGACATGGAAGATGGGTCGGCCCATGAGTTCTACATTTCAACAGAGGGTCATAGATGTTTTCAATTTAATCCCCGATCGTAATCGGGAGCTGAAAAATCCCTTTTGCATCCCGCCTCTGTTGGGATTCGAACCCGGTACCTCCCGATCCAAACGTCGTTTCTGTGTTTTGCGCTTTTATTTTGACCTGGTTTTTATAAGTGCCCAACAAATTTTAAGCTATATTGAAACGAACATTGATTTAAAAACTGTAGCAGTGCCACATTAATTTTCCTAGGCCAATGTTAATTATTCATATACGATGATACGTACAATCATTGTTCTACTAGTTTTGTATTTCATTCGTCCCATATAAAAATTGTTTTTTTGTAAAATTTAATTAATTTTAACATAATTTAAATAAAATTTTATTTATGTGTGGAGAATCCGTATAAAAACAAAGTTTGTAATGACTCAGAGAATATCCAAAAATCATTGTTTTTGTCAATCTACAACAGTTTTCATCTCATCCTTTGAATTAATTAAAAATATTTAATTTTATTATCTGGTCAAGCATAAAATAACTTCTCCTTAAAATTATATTTCAAACTGACAAAAGTATAAAAATATATTTAAAAAAAAAAAAATAAGTTTATAAAAACTGGGGTGAGTTTTTATTAAATTTTTCGGTATCTGCACTGACCATACCACACATATCATGTAAAGCATATATGTATGTAGTGTATACATATTATGTTGTTGGTGATGATTTTTCAAAACTAAATATATAATATGTACATACTACTATATATGCACAAAACATTTTTCTTGATATGGGACAAATACAGATATTTTTTGTGATTATTAATTCAAGGATTTGTCATGTTCACACAAGGATTATTTACAAAATATTTTTGTGTTGTCTAAAGGATAACAGTATGTCTTGTTGTTGTCACAATCAAAATCATAACTTAAGTCACGTTCAAATTTTGATTTTGAGAAATGAAAAACTATTACAATGTGTGTAGTATGTACAGTTATGTTTATTTAAGACTTTTCTAATTTGCATAAAATTATTGTATATTTCTTGATATGACGTCGAAAAAAATATTAAAACGACGTGATATTAGATGGGTATAAGGGTTTTTATATATTGTCAATTCATCTACTGGGATGGTTTTGTGCTTGGACATTTGATAGAATATATCTCCTCAGAACGAAAGAAAAAATAAAAATATAGATAAAGTTGATGATGTCATTTGCATAATGGGTTTTATACTTTTCAAACAATATGACAAAATGTTGCTACACACTAATCATAGGGTGAAAATTACTTTAATTAACTTTTTTTTGTTATTGTTGTGCTGCTGCTATTTATTTTCCAGACACTCATTAATCTCGGGATTAGTGTATATGTATGTATATGTATAGATGTACATAGTATGTATACGTATTGAATGAATGATGTTGAACATTCATTAGAATAATTTAGTTTTTTTGTTAGGTGGGTCTGTTAGGTAGGTACTGTTTTAATCTCAATCGTTGGGGATTTCATAAAATTTATAAAATTTTAAGTCAATCATAAATGTTTTCTTGTTTTTTATATTATGCATAATATTACATACAGTATAATGCCACATGCATCCATACAATACATGATACATATAAAAATATCTTCCGAACCCGTTCAATTTTAAAACGGATACACAATAATTCATTTCTTATTGATTAATTCTATTGATGACATTTGGATAATTTTAAATCGAATGTTTATTTTATTTTTGTAAATTCAATTAATTTATTAGTTACAGTCAATCGAATAAATTGTTAAAATTTTTATTTTTATTTGGGTGTTATGTTTCGAAAAGGGTTGAAATTGGATTTGATTTTTATAAAACTTAGGGTTTCTGTTTTAAAGTGATTTTTTATTGTAAATCATAAATTGTAAATAGATTTGATTGCTCTAATTTGACGATATCAACCATTATATACATAGAATTACAAATAATTTCACTTACTATTTATTAGTAAAGTACAGATATGCAAGTGATACTTGAAGCGATTCGGAAAAAAACTTTATCAAAATTTTTTATAAGACTTAAATTGTTATACCGTATGAATTCATAACATCTTAGTGTTATATAGAGTTCTGTATGTGTAGTCTAAGGCGTATAACCTCCATCAAGTCGCAAGCAAATCATTTGCTCCTCGGAAACATCACTACAAGATTAATTCTACCATGCAAATTATAATTTAAAACTAACCGTTTTTGAATTTTTATTTGTTTTTGGCGTAAATATATCATGAAAAGACTGCCATCAAGATTTAGGAGTCGCAAATAACTCAAGTCAAGGCAATTAATATTAAAGTTAATAATTGAATCGCGTCGTGTTGTTGTTTTTTTCATACAAAAATGATTTATTTGCGATCCGATCGAGGATATTCCTCTAAATCTCACATATACTTAAATGCAAGTAAAACAAGTAACACCTTAAACAAACCATCCATTTGACAATATAAAACATATAGTCAGTTCGCTAACTACCTACTTTAAACCTATTGATTATTTTTATTGAGTTCAAATTATTTTCTTTCAATATTGATACAATTTTTATTGTATTGTGATCTGGGTTAGTAAAAAAAATATTTTTTCGTCAACATAACACCAATCTTTTTCTCAATCACTGGTGCATTATTTTCAAATTTATAGAGATGATTCTCTGCACGGAAACCGTGAAATAATTGAACGATGTTTGACTTTATGATCATTAGAGTTGAAATAAAACAATTGTCGGGCGCAGTGGTTCAGTTATTTGTTTATCTATGCTTTGCTGGAAAATGGATGAAATACAGTTTTATCGTAACACATTCGACCAACTTTTGACGTTCAAAATAGGTGGACAAAATATTGACTGTTGGATTCGGTAAATGTTTATCTATTGCCCAATAATCCGGATATCAGATGGCTTCCGCAATTTTAGTGGTCACTAGTAGCTGATGGACTGAGCTGGCTTATGGAATACCGTTCCGAGTCATATTTGTCAGTCCTTATTTTTATTTATAATAAAACCATGAGCACATAAAAAAATTCAAATGATTATCACGTCGATTATACAACTCGCCGGATAGACTGCGGAAGGAGTTCCTTCGATCCGCATTTCAAATTAATTGCATTATATAATCCGCCGGAAAACTGTGTTATCGATCCGCAAAGAAGCTGCAATTCCACCAGCTGACAAAATATTCATAATTCAACTTACTACTGAAGATAGCAGAAAAATTTCAGCAGAAAAAACTGCATTATCGATAAATATTATGTTTCAGTAGAAAATATTCAGTAGAAATTTACCAGCAGGAAAAAATATACATTTTCGACATAATTCATATTTATTTGTTTGTAATTGCAATTACTTTAGAAGCTAAAATTATTGTTTTCATAAAAATATATTTTTGATTTTCTAGTTTCATTCAAATTAATTTTTAGCATTACACAATACACCCATTTATAGTTTTTCATGTAAGCGGGAATTCAATTAACATTAAGGCTTAGGTAGAGATGTTCCGTGATGCATATTTGGACAAATTTTCATGCCCAAATTTTCATATTACCTGGCTATTAGTTTGGGTTACCATCCCAATAGAGAACTTCTATGCTTCTTATCAGGTCATATTTTATGTGGGATCAGGTTGAAAATAATTAAAATCCCCACCCATCTTTTATTCATATGAAATGGCCCAAATTTCTTGAATTGTTCAAGTTGCACGATGCAGAAAAAAACAAATCTGCTATCTCTAAAATAAATTAAAAGAAAAATTATTTTCCTTCTTGCTTTAAACAAGTTGGAAATAATGATTGTGGAATTTTCACTATGGTTCATGCACTACATTGTATTCAGTATGCTAAAATTGACGTTAAAACCAAACCTTGCATTCCTAAAATAAGATTATCGGTTCAAACCGACCTTTTGAATTTTAGCAGCAATATGCAAAATTATTGTTTGATTTGTGGTGAACCCGTAAGTTCGGTACGTGATATTGTTCAATGTCCCGTTTGTCATAGAGCAATCTGTGCCAATGAAGTAGGAGCAAATTTAGCAGTAAATAATTATTGCTGTGCTTTATGTACCACTAATAACTAAAATATTAGATTTAAAATAAATATTAAACGATATAATTATAAAAAAACATAAAAATAAAAAAAAAAAAAGTACAAATTGGATTATTAGCAGAACGTCCATTAAATAGACTTACTCCATTCTAACGAATGCATCAAAGCATTCAATCGCGAAAAAGCATAAGGCATCAATAAAGTGAACTTACGTTTAGCAACATAATCTTTGGTTACCGAATTTTATTAGTATAAAAATTGGGTCCGCTTACACAAGAAGCCAAAAGTTCAATTACACGACAAATCAAAAGTGGCAGCTACCCGAATTTTTGAACATGGGCTATTTCATATGAATAAAAGATGTGGAACAACGAAATGTCATATCGATTAGACGTGCGTTTTTGGTCTCCTACATTAAAAAAAAAATTTTAAATGGTTTTGGGCGGAATTAATTAGTGTGGTTCGTGTTAATATTTAATTAAAGTGTTGTTCTTTCAGTTTGTTAAATTATTTAACAATAAAAGTGTCAAATTAACGAACGGAATTGCAAATAAGACGTTGCATTTATCAAAAGTACTTCATATTTGTGCGTACATAATTACAAAAAAAAAGAAACAAAACGAAAAAAACAAAACTCGAAAAAAAAGAGACAAATATACTGTGAATAATTGTTACTGGAAGATTAATGTATGTGTATATGACTTTCTAAATGAGTATTATTTTTTGAAGTGGTGTCAAATTGGAAAAGGAATCTGGTAAATGTCTCAGATAAAACGTAAGTAGAAACATTTTTGGTGCCAAGATTGGATAATTCGGTAAGTTTAAGTAAGTTAAATTGTCTGTTAAGTTAGGTTAGATATCAAAACAAAACATTTCCATTTATGTTTTACGCGTATACGGGAAAATGTGTTCCAATTGGAATTGTTTTTAAATTAAATTAGATTTACAGTGACAAGCCACAAATAGTATCAATTGATACGGATATCAGTATCTAGATGGTGCGTCAGGTGGAATGAATTAGTCTAATTTTGTACATAATTTACATTTTTATTTTATTTTATTTCTTATTAAGTAATCAATAATGATATTTACTTTAGGTGATGATTCCTAATTCGAGTGCTATATTTTACGACTTTTAATACATTTTATTTTAGTGTGTTAAACAGAAATTTATTATATGTAAATGTATAAATATGAATTTAAATTAAATTGTAGTAATATAGAAGTCAAATATTCAACAAGTTTTGCTGAAATTATTTATTTAAAACCGAAGAACTGTTTCAAAAGGTTTGAACCCTCCTAGATTTATATATCTTGTGTTTCTTATATATCTTATATTCTTGTATTTCTTTCTTTTAAGGACTATTCTTGGTTGTATTTATTTTATATTTTATTTTATTAATTTTATTTCATCTAGTATTGCCGCATTTATATGGCGTTTTAATGAATTAGATTTAAATCAATGAAGTGCAGTTAAGCATGCAGAATATAATAAATTGAAACTAATTTTAATTATTTTCAGAAGCATTATTTCAAGTCACATCCAGTGAACTAGTAAAGTTTGTTGCAGAGTGCAGTTTTTGTTTTAAAATGGCGGCATTGTTTACACTAATTATTATTCATTACAGGTCTACCATAGATCAAATATGAAATTAATAATAATAAATTGAACTAAATTGAAGTTTCTCTGCCACTTAAATTTTAATTAATTAATTATAGCTTTGAATTCAGAATATAATAAATTGGAACTAATTTGGAATGATTTTCAGAAGTATCTCATAATTTTGATCCAACTAATAAATTTTATTACAGAGCTCAGTTTTGCTGTCAAAAATAATTACAAATTGATCTAAATTTCAGAATCTAGGCTAGTTAATATTAAAAGTAAAATAATTAATTAAATATTGGATTACAGAATAAAATAATTCGCAACTAATTTAAATTGAATTTTCAGGAGTAAATCTCATAAGTATGATCCAGCAAACTAATAAATTTTACTTTAGAGTCCAGTGTTACTGTTAAAAATTATAACAGAAGATTGAGTTGGGAAGAGGTACTAATCGAATAATTATTCATTACAGGGACTAGCACAGCTCAAACATACGGAATAAATAATTACAAATTGATCTAAATTTCACAATCTAGGCTAGTTAATCTTAAAAGTAAAATAATTAATTAAATATTGGATTACAGAATAAAATAATTCGTAACTAATTTAAATTGAATTTTCAGGAATAAATCTCATAAGTATGATCCAGCAAACTAAGAAACTAATAAATTTTATTTCAGATTCCAATGTTACTGCTAAAAAAGAGCGGGTTGGGAAAAGAGGTACTAATCTAATAATCATGCATTACAGGGTCTATCACAGCTCCAATATATGGAATTAATATTAACAAATTGATCTAAATTACAGGATCTCTGCCAGTTAAACTTAATAGTAAATTAACAAATTAAATATTGGATTGCAGAACAAAACAAATCACAACTAATTTGAATTGAATTTTCAGGAGTATCTAATAAGCGTGATCCGCCAGCAAACTAATAATTTTGATTTCAGAGCCCAGCGACGCTGAAAAATTATATAAGTAGATTAGAATTGTATTGTCCTGTGTTACTAACTATTGGCTATACCAGGTGTCTGTAACCGAGTCAATTTCTATCATTCTAACTGAACCTATCCAAATCCTCTTTATGTTATGTGTAAACGGGTGTTCGGTGAGGCCCGGCCATCTCCGGGAGATCCTGCTTAATGCTTGGTCGAACATTCCAATCAAATCAAATCAAATCAAATGGGCTATTTCATATGAATAAAAGATGGGTGGGGATTTTAAATATTTTCAGCCTGATCCCATATAAAATATGACCTGATAAGAAGCATGAAGTTCTCTATTGGGATGATAACCTAAATTTATAGCCAGGTAACACGACAAATCAAAAGTGCTAGCTACCCGAATTTTTGAATATGGACCATTCCATATAAATAATAATTATAGAAGAATTATTTTTCATTAATCTTGTGATTACATTTTAAAATTTGTTGAAATGTAATTAATAGTTTAAAAAAATTCAAATGTATAATTTCATATCTTTCATAAATAATTTTAATTTTCATAAGTTAAATTTTCATTTTAATTTGCAAAAGTTATACTATTAAACTACGTCGATAAAGCAGATTTTTTTTCTGCTGAAATTTTTCTGCTAACTTCAGTAAGGTTAATTCAACTTAGTGTTTTTATTCTATTAAATTTTCATTGTATAACACAAAATTAAATAGTTATTGTCCAAAATCTAAAAGAAGTGTTTTAAGTATGGGTACATTAAGCCTTTATCTAAATTTGTACGATGAAGTACCGCCCAATAATAGAAAGAAATCCCGAAAAGCGATAAGAAATATGTGCAATGACATATTCCAGTTATCAAACATCTAGGGTGTTAAATATTTTTTTTTACTTCTTTTATTACATCAAAGTTTTTTTTATTTATTAAAATGTTCAGGCTGAATAAAGCAGCATTCAAATACGTTCTCAAAGAACTTAAATCCTGATTAACATCTCTGGTAAAATCGTCTTCTGCCTTCTGCCTTACGTTTTTTGGCTGAGGGTGGATACCAGAACGGTGTTGGTCAGGATTGTTTCGTTGGGATGGCACAACCAACAGTCTCAGTCGTACTATCTGAGGTATTTCAAATTTTGGAAGAAGCGTTATGTGCTAAATGGATATCGTTAAAGATGAGCGAGGAAGTGAAAACCGAAGCAAGACTATATGTTCTTGCCAAAAGCAAAATTCCAGGTCTCGTTATGTGTGTAGATGGTACTCATATAAAAATCGCCATCCGCTGGATAGTAATACGCAACTATTTTACAATGGTAAAGGATTTTATAGTTTGAATGCCATGATAGTAAGTATTAGCTTCCATTTATTATTTTTTACTGTAAAAAAATTTTTTATTTAGACCGTTCATCATTATTTTGTATAGATAATGTAAAATCGTCGTATAATTTTTTGCTGGATGTTTATTTGCTTTTCCAAAAGCTGCAATGTTTTTGGTTCTTGGAGCGGTAAAAGTTTCAATTTCATTGTCATCTATTTCTGCAGTCAAACTCTCTAAACTGTTTTTATCTGCCAGATTTTCAATGTTAGCCGCGGTAAATGTTCGCTTAGGCGGAACGCCGAAACCTTTTGTATTTGCGACACCATGAACACAATCCCGAAGACAAACTAAGCGAATCATTTCCTTCTCTAAACGTGTGAAAGCCAGTTGGTTGTTGACCCCGCCACCAGTAGTTTTAAATTCTCGTTTGTTATGGGCCAATTTTGTGCGCAAAGAAAATTTATGATCACTCCAAACCTAAAATAATAAACTAAAAAATTTAAATATTTCTAGTTAACTTAAGCACATAACCTAACCTTCTTCCACTCTGCAGTTTCTTTAATAGGGAGTCCCAATGCATTTCATGCATTCTGTAGTTTTTGCCAAAACAGTACAACTGTATCTATATCATTTTTTTTTAGATTCTTCGCTATATCCGGGTGCTCAGTCATGAAGCTAATCATCTTTTTAAACTGTGCCCGGTTGGTCGTACGTTTTCTTTAAAGAATCAGTTTTATTTGTTTAATAATTTAATTTAATTTAATTTAAAATTAACTTAATTTGCTTATTTATAATGCAAACCTTACACTTTACTATTCTCCATGACAAAAAACCTAAACACTACAAAACATCAATCCACAGTGAATTTGATGCGAATTTAAAATAACACTTACTAAAGAGTGCGTTTCACCCGCGAAGTCCATTATATCTCTTTTTGCAACTTCAATACCGACATTCGTTCATTTTCTATACGGCGTATTCGGTAATACGTAAAACGTCAAAAGCGAATGAAACTTCCTCCGCAATTGATCCGGCGAGTTGTATAAGCGACATGAATGTCTTTTACCTAACCATTTTTATACGCTTTTACCATATAACAAAAGCGAAGACCACTAAAGGTTCATAATTATGACAAATTCCGGCTTGTTACGACAAACCTATCAGGTCTCTTCCTAATTGGTAAACCATCAATATTAAAATTTAGTGAGATCTTTGTATCCAATATTCCAAGTTTGCTAACATTCTATCCAAGTTTATCGAATTCCTACATGTACATAACTTCCTGAAGTTATATCAATAAAATGGTTTTATTGTTAGGTTTATTCAAGGCCATTCGGATATCGATTGGAATTCTCGGGTACCCATGTGACTTAAAAAAATCAATATTGTACTCATAGTGGGAAGTTAGCCCGAAAATTACACTGGTATCACAAGTAGTTTATATCATGGATATTTTGTTTGCTGTACTAAACCAATAATATGTGCAACATAAAATCAAAGCAAAATAAAACTCAACTTTAAAATATTTACTACTTAATACATTAATTTTAAATGAAAATATTGTAATATTCTCTAGATAAGTTCTCTAACCTTAACATGAGCCTAACACAAGCACAATGTACATCAACTTCTTGTTCAAGTAACTGATTTCCAATTCAAATACCAATATAATTTTTATACCATTTTAATATTAAAAAAAAAGTTAATGATGGTCCGAAGATTCAGTCTAGCCCGACATAAACATGCGGAGGGAATCACCTTTACCGTGAGAATTTTCCAGATATTCCTACTAATTTTTTATAACGTTATTTTGTTGGTTAAAATTAAAGATGATCATAAATAAAATAATTCTTTTAAAACATAAAATTTTTTAATAAGAATATCAGCAAATTAATTTTTTTAAATTAATAATTAATGGGCTCTGCTGGCCTTTAATGGATGTAATCTGTGCTGATATCTTCAAATCTAACTTTTTCTACAAATCACAGTTTTTGGCTTATGATTGTTCATTTTTTTCCCCATACATTTTCAATAACATCGGTACTGTTTCATCGTCGGGAAAAAGTATTCGGAATACTGTTCACGTTCCAAATAAATTAAATATCGATTAATCCGAAAATATGACCCTACGCCAGTCGTTGAATGTCCAATTTTGAAGTTATTTCGCAAATTTTACACACTCAGTTCTCATTTTTGCCGTAGAAAGCAGTTTTTTGCTGGTCGACGATCATAGAGACAGAGCCCATTTAGACTTTTTTGGAATGTGCGCATTAAAACATTGTCTTCTATTCTTAACTCTGCCATACTGATCCTTTTCTACAATGTTAATTGTATCAACATTCCGTCTGTGAGTTCAAAAGTTTTCTTCTTTGTACCAGAGTCGGTCTTTCTCGCTATCGGTTGATTTTCCGAGGAGCGTTTTAAAAAACAACAGTCGCAATTTGTAAATGCTTGTATTTAATGTCTCTTATTTGTAAAATATTTTTGCATTTTTCGTCGGCATTTAATTTGGTGCGGCCCATTTTAAATAACTTTCTTTATTCGGACTGACATATTTTTGTTTCAATTATGTCAAAATTCATCACAGCCAAAAAATAGGACTTTTGAATGACACAGAGTGCGTTCATTAATAAATAAATAATAATACATTTGTGAGTTTTGAAAGATTCAAATCTGCATTAAATTGAAAATTAACTTTGCAATTTATTTAAAAGTACCAAAAACTCAATTTAACTCATTCTTAAACTTGTCAAGTCTAGTTCTGATTCCAGACTAAAGGTATTTTTAATGCCAACGATCAAAATTTTTCTATGCCGCATTAAAGAGTATGAAAAGATTAAAATTACATTTGATTGAAAAATTATTATCGGATTTATTCAATAGAACGAAAGGCCCAATTTTGCGTAAACTTTGATTGGCCAAGCCTAGTTCCGATTCCAAGCTAAAGAACATTCATTTAGAATTTTCCATGTCAGCGGTCAAAATTTTTCTATTTTTGTTTTACTGAATGTGTTACAATTCATTTCATAATAATTTGTCTGATTCATTTTGTGTCCTATTTTTATTTTATTTTATTAAAACGGTTGGAACATACAGAGGTTCCCCACTCACTGCCGCAATGGGCCCATGGTGCAAACCTAGAGGATCTATCCTAACTCGCATAAGCGCACTGCAGCCTTAGCAAACTGTAAAAGGTTGAACCAAGAGATGGATAATAACCGATCTACGTTCAAAGAACCGTACGAGAACATTTGGAATCTAGCTTCGACAAATGCCGCACAGCTGAAAAGGTAGTGTAGACAGTCGTCCACTTCCTGCAGATAATCGTCACAAAGATCATCCTGAGCTAGTTCCATGCGTTGGAGATGAATCTTGTAAAGTCCATGGCCCGTAATAAGTGTAACCAGAATTCTGAGTTGGCTGTTTTTTGCATAACACATATATAGTGACCCTCACATTGGGTTATGAACCGTTTTGCCTTTCAATAGCTAGGCGCAGAACGCCACTTCTGCGCCAGTTCAAGTAAAGCGAACTTCTTAATACCATCCTTACCACCGTTGAAGGATAGAAGAATTGCTGGCTAGTGACCACAAAATTTACTAAGCGATCCAGCTTTCGTTAAACAGTCGGCAACCTCATTTCCCACAACGCCACAATGAGCAGGCATCCATATGACCCTTACTCTCGAATTAGAGCAAAGGAGGTTAATGAAGTGTTTGCACTCTTTTACCAGTTTAGATTTAGTCAAAGGGTATTTAAGGGTATTGAGCACGACTTTACTATCCGTGCAAATAATAATTTTCTTCCCTAAATCACTAAACTTAAACGCCTCAATAGCACTATGGGTAACTGTCTATAGAATATCTGAGAGAGCCACAGTTCTCTCGAAGGGAAAACGACGGAGAATGAATTGGTGAAGTTAAATTCGGGCAATAGCCTGTCATTCACCATTCCAACCTCCGGAATATGTGACTTAAACTTATTTATTCTGTCTATGCCCTGTACAAGTCCCGAAGGCATTCCATGCCCCAAGCACCTCAGTCGAAACGCAGCAGAGCATTATACCAAGAATGTAAGACTGCAATTCGCGCAAGCATAGAATAGACTCCATAGCAAGAGGAGAAGTAGACGACATACCCCCGGTTATAGCCCTACAGGCTATCATCTGCGGTCCATCCAGCCTTGTTACAGAAGACGTCAGTTTCACAACTGGCCACCATACAACTGCTGCATACGACAGTAAAGGTAAAACCAGTGATTTGTACTTGAATAACATCATTTTGCCAAAAGATACCAATGGCCTTTTGTAGCTTATAATCAAGGTGAAATTGCCAGGAGAGTTTATTATCTAGAATAACGCCGAGGTGTTTCACGTGCTCTATCCTTTTAATTGCTCTACCAAATAGAGTGAGAACAGATATATTAGCACTGTCCCTACGTCTGGAAAACACAACCAGATCAGTTTTCGAGATTGAGTCGATGAATCTATAACAATGGTTTGAACATTATTAAAATTGGCACACGCACTCGTGATTGAAGAAAACGAAGAGGTATCAAAAGCTATGTCCAGGAAGGTACCTGCAAGAAACTTTTTGTAATTAAGTTATCTTTCGATTCTAGTCGAAATCGATGCTCGTTCATGTAGAGCAGTTTCGCATACCTTGCTAGTTCTGTACGCATGTTGCAAGTTACTGAGTGGGGAGGTAGTTAAATAGTTATCCCTAATGAATCTGTCGACGATCTCCTTAAGAAAAGTAGAGCTCAGACTAATGGGCCTAAAAGCTTTAGGGTCGGTATAATCCGACCTGCCAGCTTTAGGTATGAAACTACTCTACTCCTGCTCCAGGATCGTGGTACAGTAGTAAAATCAATGCACGCCTGGAACAGATTGATCAGGTGAGTACGGATGGGTAGAAAACCATGCTGCAATTCAGTCGGGAAAACGCCGTCAGGTCCACTCGATTTGAACGGTGCAAACGAGAACACACTCCAGTGTAGAACATCAGTAGTGATCAGTCTACGGGTTAAGTTCCAATCCGGCGTACCGACAAAAATATCAGGAGGAGGCTCGGAGGCAACCACACTCGAATCAACAGTGTCACATCCAGGAAAATGGACAGACAATAGTAGCTCACCAAGTTCTCGCCTGCAGGAGGTGAGTTTCCCGGAAGGTAGGCGAAGGCTATCAAGTTTGCAAGTATCATTCTTAGCCAGAGTTTTGTTAAGTCTGGCGAGAACAGATAACCTATCAATTTCCTCACAGAAGTTTTTCCACGCAGCCCTTTGCGGATCTTAGGCTTTTTGAGCTACCAAAAATTGATTCCAATAAGAAATGAGATCCGTATTTTTGGCTTTATTTTTAATTTTACGCACACTTTTCCTTAACTTTTTAAGTTCAGGATACCAGAATGGTTTGTTAAGCTTCTTTTGGTTATAAATAAGAGGGCACGACTCTTCAAAAGCAGTCGAGATTGCTTTCGTTAGTACAGTTGCCTGCAAATCGAGATCTGTGATAGATTTACTTTGATTAGGCAAATCTAGTAGTTTCCTATTACGATATGGTTTAACCGATGGTCTTAAAGTTGATATAAAAAGCGATGCACTTATGATCAGAGGTGAGAATATCATCCATCATGGTTCTTGGATTAGACAAAAATTTATATGCGATACAGCAAGCAGCCTCTTCAACTCGTAAGAGGCTGACTTGCCATGTTGCAGGTTAATCTATTTATAGTCTTGCATGGACGTCATCACGAAGACCAGCCGTGATAGTTCATAATATAATAATAAAAATTAAAAAACCTACGGCCCTGAGATAACCCTTAAACGGATCATCTCAAGGACGTATTGTAGCGACAATCCGCACCCAGTAATGTGTTCGAATGGCTTCTGGTCAACCCTGAACACTATCGATTGGCGATTAGCCTCTAGCTTGTATTGGATAACCTTCCATCCAGTAGTCGATACATTTGGATTCATTATGCCGATGTTAATATGTTGAAGACATGTTGATAACTACACTCGGATTCTCAGGTGGCCCAGCAATCTATGAGTGCAATATCAGTGGTTTCGGAGGCTCCCCAACCGAAAGTTTACAACTCTCCCAGACGTTTTTGATTCTGTAGACCTCCCCACAGAACCAAACGTACGTCTCATCATTGCTCGCTTTGCGTCCTATGGTATTTTAAATTATTAATTGTGCATTTATATATCAGAACATTTAATTTTTACCCATTTACTTATTCACTTTGACATAATGAAACAATGTTGTTGTCAACGATACCATACAACAATATTGTTAAATATAGAGTTTGTAAACTTTTTGATTATCAAATTCCAAAAATTAATATTTTAAGCACTTTGCAGTATGTATTCAATCAATCAACAACAAATCATGAAAATTTAATCACCTGAGATTTATTCCTATTACGTGAGTTAACTGTAATTAATTGAAACAAAAGCATATTAAATTATTAAAGCTGATAAAGCAGAATTGTATCTAATCAAATCAATTAGTTACCGAAAACCAAAGGATTTATCATATTACATGAGCTGTCTGAATCTGAAATGACTTTCAATAAAAAAATCCCTTTTCTTTAAAACTCTACAAAACGGTTTAATGAGACAACAAAAACTGAGTTTAAAATTAATTGTATTTTCATAGATATGAACAAATACAATACAATAAAAAATAAATATTTAACGTACATATCTGTATCACTTTAATAGACAAAACCGTATTTCACATATCCTTTTTATATATTATGTTTTAACTCAAACACTTCTTTAAACTATTTCTATGGTTTAACAAACCCTATAAACATTTATAGTTCCGCCTCTTATAACACCAAAGGAATACTATTAAATTTTATCAATTAACTTCTTTAATATAATAAATATAACAACAAAAACTACATCATGAATTTTATTATATCCTTAATGTTATCCTTACACGAAATATTTAACTTTTTTTCTCACAAAATCAAAATGTGCAAACTCATTGTCGTTTAATCAGTTAAATTCATTTTAAAGATTTTCACCCTTTTTCTTTGTCGCCTTATAATTCCATAGAAGCAAGGATTTATATAAAAAACGAACACCAAAATTAATCATTTTTTATTATCCTTACGTTTTTTGTAAAATGTATCGACTATCGATTGTTATGACAATTTTTGTTTTGTTAGTTCTAATTTTATTTGATTATCGCTTTGATGAATGATAAAAGATAATAAAATAATTTTGTTTCCACTCGAAATCCTTTTTTTTGCAAATAACGATCTTTTTTTTTTCTATTTTTGTTGCGCGCATAACACAAATTATTTTCTTGCGTGCTTCGAAATAAAAAAAAATTGTAGCGTCAAGGATATTTTTTTGTGTCGTTCGAAGAAAACCATACAATTTGACTAGACGGTATATTGGACAATTTTTTTTATTGTTATTATGGCCATTATTATTATCCTTGAAATATTCATTGTTTCGATTTAAATAATATTTCCTTATTTATTAGGAACAAAAGGATTGTGTGGGTTCAATCGATTGGAAAAACAATAGTAGTTCTTTAATACAAGTATAAAAAATCGGACGGAATAAGTTCGTTTTTCATTTTTGTGTGTCTCAATGTCACTGCCAAAGTGGAATAATACTTTTTTGTTTTGTACTCGTTAACAATGGAATGAATGAGGCAGGTCAGTTTCATTGACGTATCAAGAAAAATACGATGATAGTGGGTATGAGTTGAAATTGGTTCGTTTTGGTGCATAATTTTATGTATGTTTGTTAAATAATTTAAGATTGTGCTTGCAAATTTGTAAAACTTTTCGAATTAAAGCTCATAGCGTATTACAGTGATTAAAGCTGTGGCGCTTGGGGCGAAAGGAATTTGTATCCCGAATATGATTCTTTATTAAATTGAGCACATCTGTGTGAATTAAGCCCACCCCTTGTTTATATGCAGAAATCTTTAAAGTATGGAAATGGTCAATTGAAGAAGGGCTTATAGTTGATAAAAGTCGCACCTACTTCCCGTTTAGTGATCAACAAATTATTTTAAAAGCAACAGCTATGCCACTTGTAAAAGTTGGTCAGCGAGTGGTTTAGTTTACCAAAACAACATTTCTGATTTCTATACTGGGATAGTGGGATGTTGTAATATCGAAATTTTCGAGATTACATGATATTAGTTACATGATATTAGTGTAGCTAATATTTCGATAAATCATTATTAGATGCTGGTAGATTTTTTGTTTTTCCATTTTCAAAAATGCCTAATTCTACCTAAGCTTTCGACATTGAATTTTTTAGAGGTACCTAGCTATGTTATTTGTATTTTTAAAAATTCTTTGATGTTTTTAAATATAATAGTTTATTTTGGTTCGTGGAAAATAAGCAGTAATTTTTTTAAACCCATTACTAAAACTAAATTAGAAAGTTTTGGAAGCAAATAAGTATTGAAATAGTTTTAGAACAACAAAAATCGTTAAGGAGTTTTGGAAACAAATGAATTTAGTTGCGACCACCTCGCCATCTTGGTTGTCTGGAACATTTGGTATCTCAAAAGCATCACAATTATCAATTGCTTCTTTATAATATTTGCCAACATGATTCCTTCTACATTCGAGCCCAAAATGTTTTTTAGTAACTTTTCCACGTCGTCAAATTCAGTTTTTTTTACTGTGTCGCTCAAGAATACTTCGGCTGGTTGAATGTCTTTCGTGGACCGAAATCGTTTAAAAATAGTTTTAGAGTTTCTCAGTTCTGTTCTTTGGTTGACTTCCGGATATATTCCTCGGGTTTAATTAAAGTGTCCTTTTTTATTACGATGTTTTCAATGTAACCAAATACCCCATTATCTGGAGGATTAAATGAGTACCCTGTTGTTGGAAATATTATGCTGAATCGTTTAATATGTGTTGGAGCACTGCATAGCCATTTAGGAAGCTTCATAATCATAGACCGGTTTTTGTTTTGCCCGCCACAGCCATCATAAAAGAGTTTTACTGATGTTTTTCAAAGTTGATTTCAATTGATGATAAACCGCTGATACAATTCCATTTGAAGCCTTCGGCCAGTTCAGTTCGTTCCATGTGTAGCAAAATAGATTATCTGGGTTTGAATGAATTTTGAAGATCCTTTGCGAATTGTAAAATTGTATTGGTGTAATTGTCTAGAAAAATAAGTTGATTGGTATTCAGTATCTTCGGCAGCACCATATTCCTCTGGCAATGAAAATAATATACCACTTCGTGATAATTATCTTTACGTAGCTCATCGTTAAATGTCTTAAATTGTGAATGTGGAATTCTGTCTTAGATCGACGTTTTTTTCGAGATCTTTCGCGAAACTAAACTTGTCAACACAAATATTTGTGAAAAAATCATATTTTACCGGATTGGTTGTATGGCCTGAGTTGTATTGCTTCCACAACACGTTAATATTTATTTCGATCGTTAAGTATTGCTTATATATAAATTTGAATTTCGACAATATTGTGACTGAAATCAAAAATGTTACATCTTGGGGTGATAACGAGTAGCATTTGTAACTGAAGCGTAATTGGTGGTTGCAGTTTGGTTGAGTTGGGAGTGAGTGGAAAGAAGAGCTAAGAAAGTTTCATTAATATTTTATGACAATTTTATCAGTTATTCCACACACTTTGGCTCATACGATTGGAAATCTCCGAACTGTCCTAATTTACTGCCACGACGCCTTTATATTTAACAATTTGGATTCTGGTTCTTTTTTTCCAAAGATTCTATGAAGGACATTTCCTTAAGCCCGATTGTAAATTATTTGATGCCTGTTCAGCAATCACGGGCATCAAAAGATTGTGAAGTCGAGGGAACTTATTCTTGGGCAGAGCTGTATTGCGACTACCAGAACCAGTTTTCCATTTTCCGAGAATATCCCGCCATGATATTTTTAAGGTATGGAAAACGCAACATCTAGATATTGGAATAAATGGGTCGAATTCGATGGCGCTCGCTTTTAAACGTCAGCTTAAGCTATCTCCAATCAATATTCTTTTATATATGTATACATGTTATATACAGATATTGCCTTGTAAACTACATAAACAGGTAATATTGTATTGTCACCGGATGCACACATCTCTCCGGATACTTGCAACCTCTTTTGCTAATACAATTTTTTTTACCGGGCCATCGCACAATTTCGTCTCATCATAGTTTACAATACTCAGCCTCAAGTTCTTTCTGTAGTCTCAAAGTATTCATTTATAATTTCTGCATACCATACTTTTCCGAATTAATGATTATATGTTATAAATAACATCATCAACTGCTTGTTTCAGTATCAGTGCATTATGTTTTTTGTAAGGCTTTAAAGTTTTCGACTTGTATTCCCTAGGCAATTTGATGATTTGCATCAAGTAATAAACAAAATATAGATTATAATTACAAATTTTAAACAACATAAACATTCAAATTAAATTAATTTACTATTTTTTAATTAAGAAGCACATGTTGAGGTGAATAGAAAAATGATTTCCGATATGGATCTACTCACTTCACACTTGCGAATTTACACACTAAACTACATACAAAAAACTAAATGTTTGGAATTACTGTAAACAATTATTAAAAATTCAACTAGACACGTAATAATCAGACATAATTTAACAACTTAGCTTAATTTGATGCGTTTTTACACACAAATTAATATATTACACAGTTTTTTAATTCACTTTTCAGGATGAAAAAATTGTGTAATTACCTATAGTATTTCCACGCGGCTAGTGTTCCATACAGAAGTAAGATGTTTAAATTAATATAAATTGAGATTGAATACTGGCCTAATAAAAAAAATGGTATAAAATTGGCAAACCGGTTGCCAATTAATGAGCTCCCGACAGCCTGGAGAACGGGTGCTCCGAAAAGATCCACACCAAAAAACGCTGATGTGTGTGTGTGATGGTGTCTGGCGTGGTACATTGAGAGCAAGTTTAAAAAACATTCTAATCATTTTATTTTTTATGTTTTAATTCTATTCACCTCACTATTTCTAATCACCTCATTTTACGGTACTTTAAATGTTCGTCTTTCGTTTTTCTCAATTTTCTTTGCTTCCTCCCCTTACCAGACTCACATAATTTCGCCTTTCGGTCAACGCGTCCACACTGTTTAAAAATCATTTTAAAACTACAAATATTATTTTAAATGTACCTTGTGCAATTACAAAACCGTTATTTCATCGAAACAACAATACATATTTTTCTCATATTTATTAGCCAAAAAGAAACCGAACCTACGAAAGAACCTAAGAGACCGACAAATTCGACGGCGACAATTAGAAATAAGGATGGAAGCTGGACTCGAAGCGGTAAAGAAAAAGCTGACTTGTTTACGAGCCTAGAAGAAACGTTTCAACCATTACCCTGGCAAACTGCGGATGAAAATGTTAACCTACTGAAGGGATCTGATGAGCTTGAAATACAAAATGTAGCTCTACAAAAACTAAAAGAGGAAATTTAAAATTAAAACATGAAAAAATCTCCTAGGTACGGACATATCTTCATATAATCAATGCTGTGTTTAGACTAAGATACGTTCCAAGGCAATGGGAGGTGGCAGAGGTAATCCTGATCCTAAAACTTAACAAACAATGTAGCGATAAAAAGTCCTTCAGACCGATATCCATACTTCCAAGTACGTACACTAGAAACTAAAAAAATAGGTTCAAGCGTTTTCCTGGATGTAGAACAAACATTTGACCGAGTTTGGCACAAAGGATTAGAGTTCAAGCTCAAGCGGGACCTTCCCAAATAATATTATGAAACTCTAAAATCTTACATAACTAATAGACACTTCCGTGTAAAATATGAAGACGAATACTTGGACCTAAAGAAAATTTCACGTGGAGTACCACAACGTAGCGTATTGGGCTCTGTCTTGTACCTCCAAGGGGATATACCACTAATGGAAGAAGCAACTATAGTAGCAACTATAACTTATGTTGATGATTTTGGCAGTTGGGAACAGTGTAGAAGAAGCTACTAACAAATTGCAAAAGTCGACAAATTCAGTCAACAATTGGATGAAAAAATGAAGAATACAATTCAACAAAACTAAATCGTTGTAAGTGAACTTTACTAATAAAAATATTTCTAATAGAATCCCAATCATAATCAACTCTAAACTAGTTGCCTATGCAGATACGGTGAAATATCTAGGTATAATGCTGGATGCTAAGTTGAGGTGGAAAGAACATGGTATGGACTTATGGTATACAGATTTGGGGTTGTACCAAGAAAACGAACATCAAGATGATACAGACGTTCCAAAACAAACTTCTTCAGAATTTTGTAATGCTCCATGGTACATCAGAAATGAAGACCTCCACCGAGATTTAAAGATGGAATACATCGATGAAGTTATTACGTATCATACTCTCAAGCATGATTCACGCCTCCGACAGCACGAAACCATTTGAGTTATGCAATATGCGGGACAGACCGTTGGCAGTGAGACGTCTCCAAAGGACCAAACCAATTGATCTAGTGAATGGAACATAAAATTACTATTATAGGAAATATTTATATAAATAAATAATTTTAATTTCTGGGACTAGCCGTTGGGCTATACCCCAACAACTGTTAATATAATTATGATAGAAAAGTTTCTAGATGACTTAGAATAAAGTCAGTTGTAATATTATATAAATAAAAAAATTACCGAGCAAATAGCGCAGTGGTTAAAGCTGCGACATTTGGATCGGGAGGTACCGGGTTCGATTCCCAACAGAGGCGGGATGCAAAAGGGATTTTTCATCTCCCGATTACGATCGGTGATTAAATTGAAAATATCTACGACCCTCTGGTGGAATGTAGAACTTATGGGCCGACCCATCTTCCATGTCACTGTACAGGCTGACATGGAGCAATGCAATCCCAGTAAGTACATAATTAACAGTATATTGTAACCGAACAATTGTCAGTACATATAATTACAGTACATTTTTTAATTTGAAACATTATTTGAACTTAATTTGACTAAATTCACCTGAAATATCCGTAATTCCTGTAAATTCTAGAATAGAAGCAGAAGCAAGCCAGTTTTAAAACAGGTAAATATACAGCCATTCCACGCGAAATCAGACACCCATCCGGAGGCAAGGTGTCAAATTTTTTTGAAATTCGGGGAGATGGTAGATCTAGATAAAAATAAAATATAATTTGAGTAAAAACTCGGTGGTGTCAAAAAACGCGAGTCCCGGTATAATTTGTTTTTGTCGGAAACTCAAATGTTCACATCTTTAAATTCGTGTATCTTAACTATTCCTAGTCCGATTTTCACGTGTAATAGCTCGTTAGAAAGACAATTGTATATTATTTCCAATAAGCCATCTTTCACGATGGAGACTCAAGTTCGAGTTTTATAGAACAAAACGTTATAACAAGTTAGGTTGGAATTTAACATTTCAGTAAAATTATTAATTCTAAACTTCGAAATTTATGTTTTGATTCTTACTTTTACAGTTTTATCCAATAAAATAATTTGTTTACGAATTATTTTTTAAAATTATCAGAATTGGAAAATCGATGCGCTGTGATGTGGTTGTTACCATTGGGAACAAAGCAATGATATGTGTGGCTTTCGTGGCATTTCGTTTGAAGGCACCCCCAATTCCGTCGATAACGCCGATGTTTAATTCTGTTCTTGGTAATGATGTATAAGATATCGCCGATGTTGGTTCTACTAAATTTAATTGACAGGCTGCCTTGGACTGGGATCTTGTAATACGGTGTTTCTCTTAAGGCAGAGGATCTGGTGGAATGGTCTTGTTACACGTGAAAATCGGACAAAGAATACTAAAGATACACGAATTTAAAGATGTGAACATTTGAGTTTCCGACAAAAACAAATTATACCGGGACTCGGCGTATTTTGACCCCACCGAGTTTTTACTCAAATTATTTTTTTTTATCTATATCTACCATATCCCCGAATTTCAAAAAAATTGGACACCTTGCCTCTGTAAATGTCTTTTTTTATCTGATTTCGCGTGGAATGGCTGTATAGAAATTTTGTGACACTTTAATTCCAGGAAATAATATGCGAATTTCTGGTGAAGAGTTGAAAGGTGTATAAGAAATAATCTATAGATCACCGTTACCAAAACTAAAGCAATCTTCTTAAAATGCACAACTGTTTTATAAATACATATTTCTAGCATCCAATACTATATATATTTATGTATACTTAAACTATAATACTGACTCTCTATGTATAATATCGAAATGTAATCAATTAAAATGTTATAAAATTATTAAAAATTCATGAGATTCAAAATAATCATAAATTATATATAAAATGACAAAATACCAGAATAAATAACAATTTATCATATTACATTAGAAAATATGAAAATTGCATCCAATTAAGATAAAATATATCCTCAAACCACAAACAACACAAAAAATGTTGATATTTTCTAATCTATAAAAACCACTTGTACAAACAAGAAATGTTAGTTAATTATTCAAAGTTTTATTTTCGTATACGTATACAGATTTGAATTTTGGAAAAGATTATAAATTGCCTATATACAACTCATACAAGCATGAACTGTACTTTATCCTTTTTCACCACAATACTCGTATACACTATACTAAAATAAATTTATTTGTCATTTAATTATAATTTATTTATATGTATGTATGTGTATGTGCCAAATAATTTTTTTTTAATTTGAGTTTAGAAAATTTTCTATATTTTCATTATTATAAGAGAAATTAGATCCGGTGGTGTTAATATCTACTGTATCCTGTATGTACTCATATACAAAAACTATTATTTAAGGATGTTATAAAGTCATTTTACTGGCGCCTCTCATTTTATATACATACATATGTACATAGTTGTAAAATAAAATCTTCGACAATTTTTCAAAATTTAGTTATTTATTTATTCGTATTGTTGTTGTAGATATTCAATAAATTATTTTCAATTTCATGTTTGGTTTAGTGTAAATTTATTGTAAATTGTTCTCTTCTGGATGACATTTTTTGTTTTGGTGAAATATGAAATAACTTAATTTAAGATATTTATTTTCAAAAAATATATAAATCATAAATAATAGAGAAGTTATACAATGTTAAAATATGAACATAGTTGTGTCCCAGCGATATAGTAAAAATTATTTGTGCAGAGTTTATCACAATTACGCATTGATCTGGCGGAATATGTTTAAAGTTTTAAATAATTCGTTGAGGTTTTTAAAATACATTATACAGTTTATTATGACTATCAATTATATACGAATAGAATACATTATTTAAGATATATTCAACTTCATAATCGTTTTATAGGTAAACGATGTTAGCGTTTCAATTCACTAGTTAGTAGTAAATAATGTATGTATACCAATATACATAATTGTAAAAACACAATTTTAATGAGTATATTATATTATAAGATAGTCGTGCAAACACATTCAAAACAAGTAGATTTTATTTATTTATGTGACATTTACAATTTTAGAAAATCGATTTCATTGAAATATCTTTGGCGAGAAGCCCTGTTCGCTCAAAGTATACCGAATAAAAGTATACACCTCACCGTAAAGAAAATGTGAAAGAACATAAAACAAAAATGCTTTTTAAATATACATTTTTCCTTATCTGTCAAAATCTGTGTTACAATAGAAAATTAGTGTTAAAGTAAAACATTATAAAAATATAATTATACATTTATTTACAAGGGGTGCTAGTTGATAGCCTCCTCGTGGCGTACCCTGGGTAATGTACTGTAGATCGAACGGATGTGGTATCTAGTCCCAGCGTAGTAGAGAAACAATATAGCAGATAGTCAACAAAAAGATGAAAAGTCGGGTATAAACTAAAACATACTCCAGGTGGGTCAGAACTTAGATTCTAAATCCCACCCCGATTTATCGGGCTGCTACATGGATTCTGGAGGAAGCAACACGACATTGCAAAGAAAATCGTCGGTAGGCAACCATGTGATCCTTTAAGTACTACTGGAAGCAAGGAACAAGCGATTCATGAATGGCCCTTTGGTGGAAGAAGTACGGCACTCCAAACAACACCACCATCAACCCCACCGCCAGGGAACACCACACTGCTGTGAACTAAACAATGAGGAGGAAAATACCTCTTCCATCAAGCATAAAATAAATAACAAGCATATAATAAATAACGCGGAATAAATAAATAAATTTGAGCAAATGGAGAAATTAATCGCGCAGCTGAACAATGAAGTTGCCGTGCTAAAGAAAGAAAACCTTATGCTAAAGGAAAGCGGAAACTTAGCAATAATGAACAACCAATTTCAAGTACTCGCAGATCAAGCCGAATATCAAACTGATGAAGATGAGCTTGAAAAAGAAACAAATTGGAGACAACAGAAATTCAAGAGGGCAAATAAGAAACCTAGAAAAGAAACCAACCCAAGCAAGAGGAAAGCTGAATCATCACCAGAAGTTGAGCCAATGCAAACCCACATTAAAACTAGCAAATCATTTTCTGGATCAAAAGTGCATGAGACAGAAAAGAAAAAACAGGTATTTAAAATATTAATTCATTCTGTAAAATAAAAGGATATAATGGCTACTATGCGCTACATCCTGAGAACAAAGCCATAGGTGGATCAGCTGTCCTCATAAAAGAGTATATAAAACATAACGAAGAACCAAAAGTTGAGAACCTTTCCATGCAAGTCACAACAATCAAAATACAATTAAGCAATATTAAAACATGCAGTATCTCAGCAGCAATATATTGCCCTCCAAGATACAATCTCAAACAAGTAGATTATACTAATCTTCTCAAAACGCTAGGAAGTTTCTTTTTAGTTGGAGGTGACTATAATGCAAAAAATACATATTGTGGATCTCGGTTAACGACCGCTAAAGGAAAAAAACTGTTCGCAACAGGCAAACAACTAAAATGTGAGTTTCACTCAAGCGGTACACCAACCTGTTGGCCTACGGATACCAGTAAGATTCCAGACCTTATAGACTTCTTTATTACAAGAGGGATTTCAGATAATTATATCCATATAGAGAACAGTGAAACTCTATCATCAGATCATTCACCAGTTATTATGATACTTAGCCAAACAATTATTTTGAAAGAGAGCAACCCGAAATTAACGAGCTTCAAAACCAATTGGGATCTCTTCCAAACACAGTTAACAGAAAGAATTAGTCTGCAGAAGCCAATTCAGGGACCAGTCCAAATAGAAGACGAATTAGATAAGCTCTACCATAATATCCAATATGCTGCGTGGGAAAGCACTCCAAATAATAGGCAGCAAATGAAGCGCAATGCTAGCTATCCAGAGGAAGTGCGAGAACTTCTTAAAAAGAAAAGAAAAGCACGGAAGAATTGGCAAAAACATCGAAATCCTGAAAATAAAAGAGTATTTAACCATTTGTGTAACAAATTAAAATACCTTATAACAATTTGTGTAACAAATTCTAAATACCTCAGCGCTCTAACTGGGCAAAAAGATACTGATTATTCATTATGGAAAGCAACTAAGAATATTAAAAGACCTAAACTTCAGATTCCTCCAATTAAAAATAATGAAAATTGGGCTCGAAATGCTATACAAAAGCAGATTTGTTTGCAAATCACCTTGAAGAAACATTCCAACCTTACCCAAAACAAACGGAAGAGGAAAATAGTACACCAATAAATAAACAGGATGAAGTAAATATTACACCTGTAACATTGAAAGAACTAAAATGGGAAATCAAGAATAATCTTATAACAGATAATAAAACTGTTCCTGAGATAGCGTTGAGGAAACTAGTGCATATAATTAACCAAGACAATGGAAAGTTGCAGAAGTAATTATGATACTTAAACCGAACAAACCTCCTCATGATAAAGCTTCATATAGGCCAATTTCTCTGGTACCAACATTATCGAAACTGTTTGAAAAGGTTCTTCTTAAAAGACTAAAACCAATTATCGAAGCAAGGAATCTTATCCCTTCACATCAGTTTGGATTTAGGGAAAAACATTCTACGATAGAACAAGTACATCGAATTACTGATGTAATCGAGAAATCACTAGAAAGCAAACAAATATGCTCCACTATATTCCTTGATGTAGCGCAAGCATTTGACAAAGTATGGCACCAGGGGCTAGAATTCAAACTTCATCGAGATCTTCCGGAGCAATTTTTTCAAATTTTAAAATGATACATATCAGAGAGGCACTTCCGAGTAAAGTATGAGAATGAATACTCCCAACTAAAAAGAATAACAGCCGGAGTACCACAAGGGAGAGTTCTTGGGCCAATCCTATATCTCCTATATACTAGATATATACCAATTACAGAAGAAACAATGGCGACTTTTGCCGATGACACGGCAATACTTGAAACAGCAAAGAACATCAATGACTCCACTAGTAAATTACAGAGGGCTACTAACCTGATATGTAATTGGACAAAGAAATGGCAAATTAAATTAAATGAAGCAAAATCAATCCAAGTGAACTTTATAAATCAAAAAGTTAACCATATACCAATAATGATAAACTCAATAGTAGTACCCCATGCAAACACTGCCAAATATTTTGGTATGACTTTAGATGCTAAGCTTAGATGGAAGGAACACATAAAAAAGAAGAGAGAAGAACTAAACATAAAATTTAGAAAAATGCATTGGCTCCTAGGGAGACAATCTGAACTAGCGATCCATAACAAACTGCTGTTATACAAACAAATTCTGAAGCCTGTATGGACATATGGTAGCCAACTCTGGGGATGTGCCAAGAAGTAAAATATCAAAATCATACAGACAGTTCAAAATAAAATCCTACGATGTATTGTTAATGCACCGTAGTACATTCGAAATGGCAACCTCCATCGAGATCTCAAGATTGAGCTTGTCACGGATTAAATTAAGCATCATACAACAAAACACCTACAACGTCTGCACCAGCATCAAAATCTGGACATACGCTGTATGCTGACTACATCTCCAACAAGAAGACTGCAAAGAACCAAACCACTGGACTTATCGCGACCAGGAGGTCAGTAGACTTACTGTGGCGGAAAATTTGAGGGAGGAGTTACACTAAACTGGGAATAATCACTTGATTACGCCGACTATTCAAAATACTTTATTATGCAATGTAAATTATTAAATGGGTACAAGACTCAGTCGTAATATAAATAAACAAATAAAAAAAAATAAAAAAAAAAATTATTTACAAACCCGACTATATTAAAGTTAAGCTTTGAGAGGGGAAACAAAATCAATCAAAGAGGGAAAGTTGATGACCCGCATCAAAGCAACGATGGATAATCTTAGAAATGGTACCAAGAAAACCCAGTACTTTACCGGACTCGAAACATTTAGTTACAGTCGAAGTTATTCAAAACTATGTCGAGCGTTTTCTTCCCATTAATTTCAAAGGGAAAATGGCGGACTTGATGTATTTTAAATGGAATTTATTAAACTAAGATTAGATTTGCCTGTTTACTTATTGTGCATCTCTTTATAATGTATCAAACAAAAATATGTTTGGCTTGTTTTATAAAGCAATTGTTGCTATTCGAATAAATTGTTTTGTATTCTGGGTCTATTATGAACCCGATGCGATTCAAACGCTTTCGATTTTTTTACGATTCAATAAATCCAATCCGATGGATGTATTATGGAATTACATTATCGCATATTGCGTTTCCCTTAAAAAAATTAGATTTGGATAATTTCTACATGTCAAATTGTACAATAGTATGTGGCGTTGATCTTTCATAATTTGTGATTCAAAATTATTTGTGAGTGAGAAAACTTTTAATGTGTTTAAAAAAAGTTAGATAATGGATAGTTTTATATTATGTGGAGCATTTAACAGATTTTTGGGCAAACCATCATTATGAATCATTAACTCCAAGTACCTCAAATGGTTTATTATTTGTACTATTTACCCTAAATTGATATTATAAATTATGTAAATTAATTATTTGTGAATACATATAATTCAGATATATTTTCATTTAAATACAATATAAGAAATGGTGGTATTTTACATATTTTTTACAATAAAATTATTAAATTATCGGTTTTAATAACATTTTAAGATATTTTATTTCTCTAATAATGAATTATGTAAAAATCAAAAAGAAAATATGAATTAAAATTTTGCATGAATAATTTAAATTTTCAAATTGCAAATGCGATGGGGAACCATCGATAATGAATAGTCCGGCGGTTTTTAAGAAATTGTTCGGAAATCGGGGAATAAATCAGTTTTTATAATCCATTCGTTTAAAATATATTCAGGTAAAAATGTTCAGGTTCAGATAGTTTAAGCCGGCTATAAAATTCATAATTAAATAATTGTTATAGTCACAGGAAATCGTTTAGCATAAACTAATATATTTTCGTCCAACAAACATCATCAAACTCTCAAATACTTCATTTCCATTTGATCATTCACGATCACACGTGAATGATGAGATAGCGACAAATTGTGGTCGAATCCTGGGAAATTTGATTAATGAAGAAGATATTATTTTATCGAATTTCTAATCGAAAGCACTATTCACAAAAGAAAATTTAAATTCATTCAGCGTACAAAAATGGACAATCTCAAAAGAAACCTATGACCTTAGAGAATAACAGGAAAATTGCCAGTATTCGAACTCACCTGGAACGAGTTACACTTGTTTCAAGACAAAAGTTTCTTATAACAATCAATTGGCACAAATTACAGCCATTTCCAAAAATGGATATTTATATACATATTTTGACTACGTAGTACATATATGTAGTTAAAATATCATGTGCGGTTTTCAATTTGAACCCTTCTATTATTTTGAATAAAAAGAACAACGATTTTTTAAAAATAAGGCTTTATGTTCACATCTAATTGGTAAATCACATTTTATTTCATTTTTTAATTCTTTACTACATAAATAAAAAAATCACAATATTTAATTTAAGTTGTCAGTGTCACATAACTTTACTTATAATTGATAATATGATTATCACATAATAAAATATTTGACTACAAGGTAAGTTTTGCATTGTAATTAATATTGTGTAGGATATTTATCATTTGTATTCATTTTTTATCATAAATAATTTTTGCTTTGTTCCCACCATGTTTTATGGTTTACCCTCCATCGGTCATGGTATGGTTTGTAATATCAGGCAAAGGTAATGGTCGTCTCTATATGGTCGAAAAAACAATGAGACAAGACCAATACCGGAAAGGGTTTGAAACCAGGCTCATCCCACAAATGGAGGAATGGTTTCCTGGAGACGAGGAACTAGTTTTTATGCATGATGGAGCTCCATATCATAAATCTCAAAGTATATCTAAATATTTAAAGCAAAAAAAATTAAAGTTCTTGATTGGCCTGGCAACTCTCCTGACATGAATCCTATTAAAAATGGTTGGGAGTTGAGTAAAATGCAAATGTTTAAAAAAAATATAACCAACAAGGTAGAGTTGCTGGAATCACTAATATACGAGTCCATCCAAGCATGTCTCATCGTGTTAGAGCACTATTAGTTGCCAAAGGACGCCACAGAAAATATTGAGTTTTGATTTTAAACTAATTTGTATTTTTATTTTTTTTATTAAATATTTTATTGTTACATTTTTTGTGTTTTTGAATTGAATAATATTTATGTTATCGAAATATGAAGTAAGAAAATATTAATTTAATAATAATATATATATTTTTTTAAAGTGGTAAATATTAAAAATTGTATAATTTACCATTGACCTAACAAGTTGGTCAGGTACTGTAGAATTTTAATTGTCTGTGAATAAAGAAGGAAACAAATTGAGGATGTTTATTCTTGAAATTGTAATAAAATACTCATGCTGTGAAACCACTGAGTAAGTTTGGCCATCGTTTAAATACAGGGCGGTAATTTAGGTTCTCGTTCATAACACTACAGAGCAGTTTATTCTGCTGAGGTCGCCATCTTCATTTTATTATTTTAACAGGCAGAATCCCACAACAAATAGTAGCATCAAAAGATTCATCTTTCCAGATAACTAAGTCAGTTGCTGAAAAAGCTAATTTGTTCTGTGTTCGTTTTGATAAAGCCAATAGAAGTTTTAAAGCTTCTTTTAAAGATGACGTCCATAAGATGTTGCTGTTGTTGATATCATATCAACTGCGTAACACATTTTTTTAAAAGTCCAATTGGAAATAAATTTTCTATGTTTACACTACCTACTTGTAAAATATGGAATATAGATAGGCCAGTTATACGCCCTAATCTTAAATTAAACTAGTAATTGGTCCATTTAAGTCAGTGCCTTACGTATTTTTTATTATTCGTTCATTCTCGCATCGCCATTAAACTATTGTGCTAGAATGAACCAAATGCATGTTAATAAAGTATTGAGTAACAAGCAATTGATATTGATACTTTTGAACGGTTCGAAGCTGATGTTTTGGTCGAATCGATACTTTAATGAGTATTGATACTAATTTGAAAGTTGAAGTGATATGTTCAATATTCATCAAATTAATATTATGGTTCTTTAAGGGATGAGTTTATTTCAATTTCGATTAATATGTACGTAATAATGAACATAATTAATTTAAAATTAAAATATGAATATAATTTTAATTTAATAATTCAATTTTAAAATTAAAAATATTTGAATAGATATCTACTTGTTTTTAATTACGATAATTAATGGATCATTGGTATTAAATTCACGTTACAAAAATCAATTGACAATTGGTAATATGAAAAATATCGGATGGTGATGAAACTCTATTCCAATAGAGGGGCTAAAATCACTATTTGGTGTCAATTGGTTAACAGTATCAGGTTGATTGCTCAAAAGTACCAATTGATATAGATACTCAAAAGTTACAAATAAACCCATCACTATTATAAACAAAAATTATTGACCCGATTAGTAAATGTCTCTCAGTAGAATATTTCCTATAATCGAGGTAACTAGTTTTATAAAATCGTTGAGTGTTGCAATTCGGTACTTCAATTACGATTAGTCAATATGTCTCAGCAGAATATTTCCTATCATCGAGGCAACTAGTTTTATAAAATTATTGAATGTTGCAATTTGGTACTTAACAAAATTCCAGCCAACTTTCCGAGCGACGTACTTTAAAAGTTTCTTATTATCAAACATTATGGCATAAAAAGTTTGTTCACAGAAATAGCACAGTTGTATAATTTTCAATTTCAGCTTCAATTCTGTCTTGTTTGTATCTAATTAAGGTAAGAAGATGAACTAGTATTTAGTTGTGTGACCTTTTCTTTTGAGCACTTTGACACATCGTTGGTCCGTGGAGCCCACAAGCCTCTGGCATTTAATAACCGGTATTTTATCCCATTGGCTAATTTTAGTTGATTCCACAGGTTCTCGATCGGATTCTAATCGGGTGGCTGTGCTGGCCATAGCAAAACGTCCACTTCATTTTCACTAAACCAAGCTTTCGGCTTCCTCGAGGAACCTTGTAGAAAACTCCAGCCATGCTGGCAAGGTTTCTTCAGGAAATCCGGGCTATAAATTTCGGCCAGCAGCCAACGACGAAAGATGGACACTTGAATAATTAAGGTTAGTTCCTATTATATCCCGTTGGAGCTAATAAAAGGATCTTTTTTTGTTGTTCGAACAATTAAAGCATCCTATTTTTTGCTTGTCATGCGTCTACCACGACACATTTAATATTAGATTACGTGATCTAGCAAGGATTCTCGTAATTTCGGAAGTTGATCTTCCCTCGGATTTAATCTTCTGACAATTTGCCTTTCTTTATCGTTACAATGATTTGCACGATCCATTCCAGGAAATCACATTATTCTTTCGAAGTTTTGAACAGTAGCCACCAAATTAATTAAGTTTCTAAATCAATTATTTGATGTGTTTCTCACAAAAATCAAACTAATACTGATGTTCTAATTCATGAACACGAAAAAATAATATGTAATATGTTTTATTTTCCGTGATTTCCCTAAATGTACGAATAAATTAAATTTTTAAGTAAAATTTAGTGTGCTATTTCAGTGAACACCACGGTATCTATAGTTAGTTTTGGGAATTATGATGCCGATCTATTTATTATTATTGAATTTCAGATTTTCTAAAACTAAATTTCGATTTTCATTTATTTTTTATTAGTTAATAAATGCATAGGAGAATCCAAAAAATAAAAAAAAATTTAAGTTGGGTGGATGACTCCAGCACTCAATGCCACAAATGGGCCCACGGTGCAATACCCGGACAAACACAAATACTTACAAAAACACCCAACCGTGATTTTTGGTCACCACCGGGAATCGAACCCGAGACCCTCAAATACCAAAGCAAGGACGCTACTTACTGTGCTACCAAACATAGACAAGCATTGAATTAGTATGACTTGGCTGATCGTGTAGAAAGCTCTAATAAAAGTGGTGCGACTAATTCAGGTTCGAATGTTTTCAGAAATGTATATGGTATATTATTAGGATCGGACCTATCACCAAATGATTAAAAGCTTTTATTATCTCCTATTCACTAGCAATTTTTTTTTTGGTTTTTATTCCGAAACCTAATTTTTTTCACAAGTTGGCTTTCGGTTATAATATAATAACTCGGTTAAAAAATCTTATTTTAAAGTCAAGTACAAGTATGTAGATCATTTTTTTTTTCTAAGAAAAACATTTTTTCCATAGTTCTTAGGCCAGTTGAAATAATACTGTGACGATTATGCCTAACGTTAAACCCAATCACACGAGAAACGTCGCTGGTCTGGTGGTTAGAGTTGCAGCTAAAGAGTATGGTGTGGTAACGATCAATGGTCCGATTCTCACCAGCACATACATACATACATATATAGTTTTTATGATGGATATATTTGTTTGGATCGACGACCGATGTTGATGCGATGAGTTGCAAAGTCAGAATTACCATTATTATTCAGTAAAACACCACAATGTTCGAGAAGCAACATGTGGACAAAAGGCATAGAGCAGAAATGAGCAATGATGCGGCGGGAGAGAGAAGAGAATGCAATTAATATGCAAATTGCATTGATTACGTCACAAAAACTTGTACAATTTTCATGCATTGACGCAATATGGAAAGTTCGAGAGTTGCATTGAACGGGTTTATAAACGCGATCAGCTTGAGTTATGTTTCTTCAGCAGTCGTGTATTATAAAAAATAATTTAATTGAATTTTTTTATTATTGAAAAATTAGAATTTTTACATAACATTTATTTTTTTTTAAACTTCTCTGTTTTAGAGTTACAATCAATCTGAATTTAATTTTATTTAATGTTGTTTGATTTAATTAAAAAAAATGTAATTTTGTTGATTTTACAAATTTAAGCACACGATTTACAATTATGAAATTTTGATGATTTTAATTTAGTATTTTATTTATTCCGGATGTTCCCATGCACGTTTTGCATGTTTGCATATTTAGGTGTTATGCCGGACGTTGTCACATTTCTATGTAGGTTGCACTTTTAGGTGTTATGCCGGACGTTGTCACATTTCTATGTAGGGACGTGTTGTAGTTCATGTAACTCTACTCCGCTTTGGTGCTGTGGTGTGGAGCACACCGGACGTAACTCAGAGTAAGATCAATTTAAATTTAACTAGTGCTTTAAAGTGAACCAGTGAAATTGTAAAGTGCAATTTCTTTTTAAGTGATAATTATCACAAAAACTTGGACGTAGTAAAATAGTAATAAACAACTACCTTCTTGACCTTGTTGGCTACGGTCCTCGAAATCGAGAATGACCGTATTCTCTCACATCTAACAAGGAAGGGCGACTCATAGTACAGAACGCATCGAATTCAGCAATTTATTTTGCTAAAATTAAGGCACAAAGTGGAGTTAAAGCTAGATTTTCGTCGAAGATTGAAACTTAATTCTGAAAAAATAGAAGGAATATGCAGTGGAAGAATGGGTGGAAAATGGTAGCGATTTTCTCAGCCGAAAAAAAATTGAATATAGATGGCCCGATGGCTTCAAGTGAAAGGTGACCCTTAGAGGTGAGAGATACAAAAACATGCTAAGAAATACTTAAAACTTCAAAATAAAAATCATCGACGTTCTAACTGGCTCTTGCAGCAAGATAATGCACCAATTCACAATGACATGATTGTCTCTGGATATCTCAATAGTATGGCGATCCCTCAATATAATCGAAAATATTTGGGGATCTCGAAAAGTGTACGAAGAGGGACGACAGTTTGGGACCGTGAACGCTATAGTTAAGGCCATACACGCAGCGTGGCGAGAAATAAGTTTATGTTATTTAAAAATGTTGTATGATTCACTTTGTAATCAAATTTTTGAGTTCTTTGATAAAGATGGGGCACTCTTAAAATTTAAATAATAGTTAATGTAAAAGTATTTGCATTATGGTGGCAACAGACGTGCGGAAAGACGCTTGCGGATACGCAAGCGGATACGCGAGTCAATCAGATGCGCGTTTTATTTGACATGGCGTTTTTAATTTCGTTTCTTTTGGTTGGTAGTAAATTTTTTTTACGTACTGTCAGTTTCATAATTCTACTGAATTTTATGTTATTACAAGCGAAACATTTTTTGACATATGAACAAGCGTTTTTATCGAAGTGATTATTTAATTGAATATTTTCGTTTTTAAAATTAAATTAGGGAATGAATTTAATAAAGTGCGACCATTTTAACAAAATTATTTTGCTCTATATGTGTTATTTGGATTAGATAAAAATAGTGAAATTATGTGAAAAGAAATCCAAAAAAAGAAGAATATGGACGCGAGAAATTTATTCAGAAGATCAAATGCAATTATATGGTTTTTTCTCAACACTTTTCAATAAAATAAGAGAAAACGACGAAGAACAATTTAGAACAAAACCACATTCAAACGCCGATTGAGCCAGAATTTCGTTTAGTCTTGACCCTAGTGTATGTATATATTATATTTATGCTTTTGAAGCTGATTTTTATCTAACATGAATTTTTGAATTTTTTAACTCTGAATTGGAGTATCCACTGTAAGGGAAATTATTTTTGAAACCTGCGAGGTTATATCAAAATTTATTTATCGCCACCAACTGAGAAGGCATGGGATGAAATTATCTACAAATTTTATGAGAACACTGGAATGTCAAATATCATTGGTGCGATGGACGGAAAACATATCCGTATAAAATGTCCACTACATTCTGGCTCCCTATACTATAATTACAAGAGCTTTCATAGTATGGTACGTCTGGCCATATGCGATAGCGATTATATGTTTTCAGCCGTAGATGTTGGAATGGGAGTCAGAGTGACGGTGGCATTTCACAAAATTATCAAGAGCACGGGTGCGAATTGTAAATACTTTTGGAATTTTAACAGCAAAATTTCCTTACAAAAAGCAAAATCATGACATAATGGTACTTAATTTCAATACCAAATTTTTACCAGTTTATAATAGTAAATGAAAGTTTACTAGAAAATTAAATAAAAAATTAGATTTCGAATTAAAAAGAAGAATTTAAGTAAACAAATTACTTGGCGGTAGGCTTGTGAATAGGTGTGAACATACGGTATCTGTATCTCTAAGCCAGATTGAATACCTAATCCGGTGGTTGATGTTGAGTTGTACATGCGGATTGAAAAAACAAGCATGGTGGCATGGTAGCATGGTAGCAGTTCCCTCTCATCATAACGTATGATAGAAATTATTCATCCATTTTTTTTTACATTTAAAAGGAATTGTTGTTCATCTAATATAATTAAGACATCCTAAATAATCATTTCATGTTTCCTATTTTGACATTTTTGATTTCATTACTTATAAAATTTTACGACTTTGAACTGCATTAGCAATAAAATTTATATATATAATTAAAAAAATATATATCTATATCGTTTCTGTGTGTGATTGGAACGAACGTATTTTTAATACTTACTGAAAACAATTCGATAAACTCGTTCAATAAAACATAAATCTTTTCAGAGCAAAAAATAATAGTAAAAGGTATCTCACGCTAAGAAGCTCTATATGTATACATACATATATACATAAAATAAAAAACCATAAAAAATTAAAAGGATTTAATATTTTATCAATCGTGCAGAAAGCTAACAATAATATAATTTAATTTAATTTCGTAATAGAGAGATGCCAATAAAATTTATTTTTATTACTGTTATTAAAAATTATATTCGGATAATTTTGAGATGCAGACACCTTTAACGGAATTTTTTCTCGTTAACTTTGACATAAATCCGATTACGTGTCAAAAAAAAAACCAAGACGTTTATTTAAATTAGCATTTTATGTATAAGGAAATTAAAATAGATGATTGATTGAGATGTATATTATTGATTAATGATCGTATGTGGGGTGAAACATTAACAACTGATAACTGTTGTATCCTCAACATTTATATAACAAAATTTCTGCAGAATTTCGACAAAGAGTGAAGACAAAATGTATGGTTTTATTTATTTGAGGCTCGCTCGCTGTAAAAGAATTGTGAATTGACCACAAGACGTATTTTGTTTATAAAATACAACTTAATTTTATTATAGTGCTGTCAATTTGATAGTGCGGAATGAAAGCAACCATAAAAGCGGTTCATTCAATCATAAATTGTATGGACAGCAAATAAAATATTTTTATATTATTTAAAAAATTAACGATCATGCAATAAAAACTATTTAGTACCTATAATGTGTGCAGTATATTTAAGTGCATTTATACGCTGAATATGAATGGTTCTAAGAATATAATAGTATGGTGTATTGTTGGAAATGGTTTCAAAAATTATATATAAACACATTCTAATTACCGATGGCATATTGATAAATGACCGAAGAAATTATCACTTTGTAAAACAGTCTTGCGCTATTATTACACAGTACATACTCGTATATATCACTCAATCAAATATTTATTTATTTATATAATTCTGGATCATTTCAAAGTCATCATAATTCACTTACAAGTCGTGTGCCTATATATAATTTTTTTTTTTACATAATAATCAAGTCTAATTTTATTGTATTGTGTGCCTGTCGATGGTTTGTTGACAGTACGTTCCGTACACACCACCCAATTTTAGATTTGTGTTAGGTGACAAAAAAATGTTTATTCGGAAATCGAATTATAATAACGAGAGGGGTGTGAAATTTTTTTATATTTTGTCGTAATGATTAATTTGAAATACATTTTAAGGTAATTTATTATAAAAAAAAAAGCAAAATTATCATTTGAAAAATATCTAGTTATTTCACACCATTAATGGTATTACTACCGTAATAAAGTAATAAAAGATTTGTATCTCTATATATAGGTAAGACCTAACAATGTAATCTCAAATTTCATATCTTTAAAAATTATTAACGTTACGTGCAATCATTTACATTTTAAACGCAGTCTACAAACCAACTCTCGTATGCGATAAAGAATTTTTTTTTCCACTTGAAAATTTTTGCAATTTTGATAATGTAGTTTTTTAGTTATCTACGTACATACGTATGTATATATCTAAGTTTTGTACATTTTGTTATATCCAATTTATATTTCCAGGATATATATGTAGTGAATTATTCTGATTTATGTAATATCCATAAAAATACAGATGAAATCATAAATGCAACTCTTCAGATTATTAAAGTAAATAACATTTTATTACCCATTTTGAAAGATGAATAGAGACGATATCTAGTTTATGTTTATTATATATTAGATATTGTGAAAAATTGTATCACCCATGTTGGCGGGACTATATCATAATAAATGTAAAGTATTAGATGCTGTTGTAACACAATGTATATTAATGATTTGTTACTACATTTTATCTGATTTAATAGGACACAACTAAGGTGAGCTACTTAGGTATTGGATACTTTCTGTAGATATTGACACAAATTAACAAGCTCCTCATGCTTCTTATATAATAGTACGTATATTCGTGTCTACTATCTTCAACCATAGTATTGTTTAATAAAAAATTTATGAATGAATAACGCCTCTGAACATGTATATGCTGACATTCAGCGCAGATGATGATATTGAAAAAATACATCAAATCAAGTACATCTTGGGATGCAAAGTCAATATTGAGCCCCTAAGAAGATCTAGGCTTATACCACAATGTAAAAAATGTCAAGCACATACTCAAAAATACTGTAACAAAGAACCCAGGTGTGTCAAATGTCCAGGTAAACACCATACTAGAGATTGTGTCAAACCCACAGATGTACAGCTTAGATGCGTACATTGTAGAGAAAACCATCCAGCTAACTACAGAGGATGCAGTGTTGCTATTGAATTGCAAAACATCAAAAATAAAACCATACATGCTAACAATACACATGTAATAACGAAGCAAACTGTAGGAATAAACAGGCCTGAATCATTTAAAGGAGAGTTAAGGCGTAAAGCGTTGATAGCCTCTCAAGCAGAAGTGGGCAAAAAAACTTACGCTCAAGTAATGATGAGTAACGAAAACAAACAAAAAACTCCTCAAGCAGACGACATAAATCAAACGCTTAAGCTGATATTAAGCAAACTTAATACTTTTGATCAGCGATTACAGAAACTAGAATACAGTACTAAGGGAGACATCCCTAAACAAAACCATGTCTAACGACTTGAGAATTTTATGCTGGAGTGCCAATGGACTCCAGCAACACCAACAGGATTTGCAAATGGTTCTGGACGCAGAGAAAATCAATGTCTGTCTCATCTCTGAAACTCACTTCAAAGAGAAAATACGGTTGTGAAGCCTTATCAAATGGTAAACCGACCTACTGGCCAACTGATCCAAATAAAATACCAGATATTTGATTTCTTTATAGTGAAAAATATATCTGTAAATTATATACATATAGATGAAAGTCTTGACTTAAGCTCTGATCACTCCCCAATACTTTTGATATTAAGTGAAAGGATCATTCAAAAAGAAAGCTATCCTAGTTTAGTAAATAAGCATACAAATTGGGAATACTTTAGACTGTCTTTAGAAAGAAAAATTAACTTAATAGTTCCGCTAAGGAGTGAGGAGCAATTAGAAAAAGAAGTTCACAAGTTCATATGTGACATACAGCAGTCAGCTAGGGAAAACACTCCTGAAGTTAAAAAAAAATTAAGGGAAACAACTAACCTTGAGAAAATAGAGAGCTTTTGGCAGAAAAAAGCAGGGCAAGGGGAATATGGCAACAAACTAGAGCCCCTCAAGATAAAACTAAGCTAAACAATCTGACTCAGCTACTTAAAAGGGAAATCAAAGATTTGAAAGACGAATCTATCAGTAACTACCTCAGAAGATTATCTAATGATACTAGTACTGATTATTCTCTCTGGAGAGCAACCAGAAGAATAAAAAGGCGAATAATGCAGATTCCTCCAATCAGAAGATAACAAATGGGCCAGAAATAACGAAGATAAAGTACGAAATTTTGCAGAATACCTTGAAAAAATATTTGACCCACATGATGACCAAACATTGGAAGCCGAAATAATAACTGAAGAGGTTGTACAGAAAAGTGAAGAAATCCTACGAGCAACACCAAAAGAAGTCATGTATGAGATAAAAACAAATATGAATCCGAGAAAAGCGCCGGGTTATAACCTTATCACAGCAGAAAATTTAAAAGAACTACCAAGGAAAGCATTATTAAAGTTCACCAATATTATAAATGCCGCCTTTCAATTGAAATATGTACCCAGCCTCTGGAAAATTGCAGAAGTAATTATGACTCCTAAACCTGGGAAACCACCACACAAAACTGGATCATACAGGCCAATACCACTATTACCAGTTATGTCTAAACTCTTTGAGAAGTTATTAGTAAAAAGGCTAAATGCGATAATTGAGAGGAAAAACCTGATTCCAAATCATCAGTTCGGTTTTCGCAACCAACACTCAACATTAGATCAAGTGCACAGAATAACTAATATTATTGAAAGATCATTAGAGGAGAAAAAAGTATGCTCAACGATATTCTTAGACGTTGCACACGCCTTTGATAAAGTTTGGCACGAAGGACTTAACTATAAGTTAAGAACTGTACTACCAATGCAATTCACTACAATATTAGAATCATACTTGAAAGATAGATTCTTTAGAGTAAAATTAGACGATTCCTATTCTGAATTGAAAGAAATCAAGGACAGTAGTACCGCAGGGCAGTGTATTAGGTCCGATCCTATACCTATTGTACACTAATGATCTCCCTGTATTAGAAAACAATACTGTGGCGACCTTTGCTGATGACACGGCAATCTTAGCTGTTGAAGATAGCAACGAAGAATCAACTCAGAGTTTACAGTTAGCTATTACTCAAATACATAATTGGACCAAAAGATGGCGAATTAAACTTAACGAAACTAAATCATTTCACATCAATTTTACAAACAAACAACTCGAACACATTTCGGTTACAATTAATCAAGAAATAATACCGTATGCCAACACGGCTTAAATATAGAAAGATGTATTGGCTGATAGGCTGGAGCTCCGCTCTATCAACATACAATAAACTTCTATTATATAAACAAATATTAAAACCGGTTTGGACTTATGGTATCCAACTTTGGGGATGTACCAAACAGAGCAACGTGGAAATCATCCAAAGATTTCAAAACAAAGTATTAAGGAACATCGTTGATGCACCATAATATGTTAGAAACAGAGACCTCCAGAGGGACCTTAAAGTGGACACTGCTTCAAAGGAAACACCAAATGCAGTGAAACATAGGCAAAGGCTCGAACAACATATTACCACTGAGGCAACTAAGCTCTTAAACAACACAAATATTGTACGCAGGCTAAAACGAACTAAACCTTTTGAGCTGGTGTAATTGCTAGTGTAAATAGCGTAATGCTGATGTAAAATCCACAATAACGATGTGGTTTAATTCAATTTAGCAGACACTATGGAACACCAGTGGGAAGAAGCCGTAGATTAATACAACATAGTAAATTAAGTTAGAATAAAATTGCTCATTAGTCCAGGTGACTAGATTGTAATAATTGTTTATTTAAAATATTTAAATAAAATTGAAAAAAAAAAAAAAAATAATGAATGAATAAAATAAAATTCCAAATGGTAAAACCACAATAGCGATTCTAAACTAAAGAGTGATCCAATAGGAGGTACTTTTTCCAATTGGGATTCGTGACAACTGTCATGTTCATATGACATTTGTGTTTCATATAACATTTCACCATAAATAGACTTACGCGAGAACAACGTTTACAAATTATGGACATTTATTTCAAAAATCTGTGTTCAGTGAAAAATGGTTTTCGTGCTCTTCGACGATTTTATGGTAATCGTCTAACTGAACACACTATTCGCGAAACAATCGATAAATTTCGAACCATATTTTCATTATTGGATACTAATGATCAAAGTTCTCAAGCTCTGGGTCTCTCATATGGCACATTGTGGCGTATTTAGAATACAGATCTTGGTTTGAAGGCATACAAAATACAGCTCGTTCAAGAATTTAAGCTGGTTGAATTTCCTTTGCGTCATCGATTTGGTTTATGGGCAATGGAACAGCTCTTCAAATCGATCCGTTTTTTTATAGAAAAATTGTGTTCAGCGATGAAGCTCATTTTTGGATGAATGGATTGACAACAAACAAAAATGCATTGTTTGGGGCGGTTTATGGGCAGGTGGCATTATCGGATCATATTTCTTTAAAAATGCGAAAGAACAGCGTGTACACATCAATGGCGCAAACTACAGAGCAATGATCAATGAATTTTTATTGTCAAAAATTCGAGATATTGGTGTAGCCGACTTGTTGTTTCAACAGGATGGTTTAACGTGTCACACAGCAGGCCAAACCATCGATTTATTGAAAGAAAATTTTAATGAGAACATCATATCAAGATCTTGTGATCTGACGCCGTTAGATAACTTTTCGATTCCTGCATTAGAAGCGTACATAACACGCGTAATTAACGGAATATCGGCCGAAATGCTTGAAATAGAATGAATATTCTAAAAGCCAGTCGCGGACAACATTTAAAAGAAATTATTTTCAACATTAAATGTCATAAACCGAACTTGCGTCACAAATAACATTTTTGATTATTAAATTGATTTTAATGCGTTTTATCAGAGCCACCTATATATACAGAGCCGTAAGGTTAAAAATTGAGCTTTTTCTAGAGGAACTAAAATTGACGAAAAAAATATTTTTTCCATACAAATAATATGAAAAATTAAATTTTTTGTGGTGCGATATTTTTCAATGAAAATGTCGATGGATTAAGTATTTTAACATTGAAATAGAATCTACAATTATCATTTTATAATTGAATAAAAACCTGATCAAAGAAGTTGTTAATTTTTGTTATATTTATTAATAAAATTTATAGAAAAAAAAGCATTTCTCCATTAAATTGATAGAAATACACACAAATACCAACGCAATAAAATTAAACTGCAAGATGAAAAGAGAAAACAGTAAAAGTGTAGTTGTGTTTCCTTCTGAATTATATTTTTGTGAACAAAATAAAATATTTAAAGGGTATTTCAATAAAAGCTGCATGATTTTGTTTGAATAAATCTCAAACTAATTTCGCTTCAAGTTCAACGTAAATTTTTGATTTTAGAATATAAATGGAACACCATGACTATCACAGTTCTTCAGGCACGGTTCTATTTTATTTTGGTAATGTTTAGTTACGCATTTGTGCATAATTATGGTTCTAAACAAATTGTCCTGCTGTTATTGGAACTCCCTGTTGTAAGTTGTCAACATCACAATTTTTTTTTCTATCGATCGTTGTTTATGTTCTCTTTTTAAATTTTACGCTATTACGCTATCTCAGCCTATTAGAATAATTTGGTACTCTATCCCTTTTCCCGATTTCGCTACAAGGTAACGAAATAGAAATATGTGGTGATACATTTTCAAATGTATAAAAGGAAATAGAATAATGCTTTATTCGAGCATGCTGCGATCACAATAGAAAAAGCGAAATTAAGAAAAGAAAAAGTGTGGTTTAATTGATAAAAAAAGAGACAAAATCATCGATCGAAAGGATGACAATATATCTTTTATTTATTTATTTTACCTACACATTCAAATAAATTCATGTTTACATAAATATGATAAATTCATATTTAATTTTGATTTAATGTTTATTAAATTAATAAAAGATTTAAGGTTCTGACTTTCAGATATGTGCTGCTTCAATATAGAATAAATTCCATAAAGTATTTATGGAAATGAAAGATTTAACTTTTCATTGATGAAAAGTAATTCGAAAATGCTCATTTTTACATTGATTCTTATGGGATAATGCAAAAAGTAGTTCCTCTAAAAAGCTCGACAAAAAACATGGCTGATTCTTACGGCTCTGTATATATAGGTGGCTCTGGTTTTATTTCAAAAAAACTTCCGGAAGCTCTTAATGGATCACCCGTTATAAAGTGTATAAAGTGAAGTTGTTTGAGAAAAATACTAACTTCTGTTGAATTATAAACTAAAAAAATTATAATTTTACAATGCCCTGGTAAAATTATAATTTTCAACAGAAGTTAGTATTTTTCTCAAACAACTTCGAGACGCATATGGTACACAAATTCAGGTATGATCAAATACGCGGGCTACTGAAGAAAACTAAAAAGGATCACAGATAATAATTAATGTAGAGAACGTCGGGGTTTGCATAATCGGTAAGGCTAAAAATTCACAAAATCTGCAACATAAAAAGCCTTTCATAACTTTCAAACTCACATGCGCGGTATCCAAGCATTTACATTACATCAATTTCTTTACTAACAACCATTTCAGGCAATACATTAAATACAGTTTCTCAATTTTATGCATAAGTTGTTTCAATTCATTGAGTTTGTGTGAAATTCTTCGTCGTCATACAATGACGGTCTCTTCCCAACACCAAATACATACACCAAATTATAAGAGAGAAAGAAATTCCTGGAAAAACTCAACTGATAACCCAAATCGACGAATGAAATGTTTTATGCGCAATGATGTTCCGATTTATAGAAAGACTATAGATGAAATCAAAGCATATACATATATAAGTCGACAGAACATAAAAAATGTCACCAGCGGTTTTATTGAATTTGCGTTGGCATACGTAAAGAGAAAGCACTACATCTTAAGCCTTAATGATGTCAATACGTATACGAAAAGTTTTATCATAGTACAGTGTTTAGGCTCTAAATATAATAAGCAGTATTTAAAAGCTATTACTGGCCCCTTAATGAGTCAACAATCCGGCTCCAACGGTCTCGATCATGGGCTTGGTCTTCATACGTCCTAGACAACCTGAAGAAGCCAAATCATTCTCTACACCGTGGAGTCATCGTCACCTGCAACAATCTCTGCGCCTACCATATGGTGGCTCTCCTTTCAGAGATTGATGTACAATTCGTTCCGGATCAGTATGCAGAACGCGACGGAGCCAGCGTACTCGCTGAGATCTTACTTCATGTACAATATCGGGGATCTTCATCAGATCTCTGATCTCGATATTGTACAGAGCACTTTCACATTCAAACATAACAACGGGCCTGATCATGCTTTGTAAAGCTTCAGCTTCACGGCAATTGATAAGTGTTTAGATTTTAGCAGTGGCCTTAGAGAATACAAAGCACGGCTGCCAGCTGCCAGCCGCACTTTAATATCCTCACCCACACTGTTATCGTGAGTGATAAGAGAACCCAAATATTTGAACCTCCTCACTGCCTCAAACGTGTGGTGGCCACTACTAAGATCTGGTGTGCCATTGTCGCTAAAACCAGAGATCAAGTCCAACTGAACCTGAAAACTCTACGAGCGGATCAAGTATTTCTTTCACTCTGTTGCTATTCAGTCCAATCACGCATATGTCATCTACATAAGCAAGCACATGATTGGACTGGCGATATAAGATGTTGCGCTGAGGTGTTTGGCTCTATAACAGAGAATTATGCGAAAACCGTTAGTAGGCTAATTTGTTGTTGCTGAGAAAGCATATGTCAAGAAGAACCAAAGCCAACGAAAGTTATCCGAGCCTCGTTTAATCGTTTATGAAAAAGAACAGAAGCATCGGAAATAGGCTTTTAATGTGGAACAGCTTTTAAGGAGCCAGCAAGAATGGATATTAAAATGTTTTCGACATAAATTGGAACTTGTAAAGGCTCTTGACTTCAAGCATTCAACTGAAGACTACATTGTGTTCAAGTGAATGGACACAATATACTTTCTGCGGTTGGATGAGATGACGTAAATGTTTGTTCTAAGTCAACCAAAGTTATCAGTTGGAAATACTCAATGAACCATGATATAAACATGTCTACTATCTGATTTCTTATCATTTATTAAGACCGACGAAGGCAACCAACATTGTTAGGAATGAAGCATATTGCGGGAATTTTATTCCTTCAGCAAATATCTATGAGTCGAGTCTGGGGTACGGATCTTAACCAAAGAACATTTGCTTGCTTTAAATTGCTTTAAAAGCATTATTGGTAGATTTGCAAACATTTTCTGGTCGGGCTAACTGACGCTCGTTTTTCGTAAATAAGTTTAGGTCGACAACGACGATGTGTGGGTACAGTGATATATGTATAGAGAATTTTAGTTGATTGCGAAAGAACTTTTAATTTCCCGAAACAACGTACTTGAGATGATTGGGGTCCTGCAAATCTATTTTGTTCATTCGAAAACCATTATTAGATCATTAGTTCAAAAAGTTAAACGATTTCCGCAGGTAAGAGACATGTTTGCCCAACAATTAAATTGTCATTACATTCGATCGATTGAAACGAAAAAGTCGGATTAGCATCTGTTAGTAGAAATTTGTTGAGAGACGTTGCCATTGATTCAATGGAGTAGAGAGTCCTTAAACTAAGTACTTTCGACTAATGATCAAGCAAGATCCAATGAATTCCTAGATACGACTATTTTAAAAAGGGTCATACTACAAGCTGGACTCTTGTAGAAATACGATAAAGTAGAATTCCCGAACAGTTTCCCGAAGAAATGCGATTCGATCTTGGGAATAAAACGGATCCAGACGAAAATTTCAATGTAACCCAAACAGTCGCTTGACATCAGTCCATATTTCCAGCGTTTAGTCGAAATAAACCGAGAAAGGTTCAGTTGGTATGGGCTGTAGCTGTCAATAGCGTGTGGCAAAACTTCACTTTGCTCATTTTCTCAGATCTCTTTGGTAGGTGATGGTATACTTTGTAATAAAACGGTTGGAACCTACTGCGATTTTGAACTAAATGGCAGATTGCGGCTGTTGAGTTCTTGTGAGTGAAAAATCTAGAAGTTGAACTTGGTGCGTACCTTTGTAAGTTGCTTGACTTAATAATTAATTTTTCATTTATTATTTGTTGCTTTATTTACATTAACGTTAATGAAAGCCGTTCTTTTGCAGAAATCGTTCAAAAATATTTTTGAAAGTAATTCAATAAACCATATAAATAATGCGATCTGATTTTCCATATAACACAAAAATTAAATAATATTCTTCTTCACAAAAGACAAATATAATAATCAAAACGTCCCCCATCAAATTAAATGTTTGATGATAACAAAAAAATCATACCTTCACAATTTACAATTAATTACATAAATTCATCCTACGAGTATATGGCTGGCTATACATTCATACGTATATCGTATAGGTATTCGTTTTACAACTCATACCCAAAAATTCCTCGATGGCTGGTCGTATCAACATTTTTCTTCTACATTTTTATTTAATAGTCCACACCAAACGAGCACAAAAAAAAAAATTTAAGTCAGACTATAAAAGCAACAACGAAAAAAAAAGAAAACTCATTTTCCTCCTCCACAATGAAGTTTTTTCCAACTTTTATGCAAATTCATTTTTTATTTATCACGGAGCTGTATATTTTCTCATTTTGACATGGATTAATAGCATACTTGAATCATAAAAACCGGGCAAAAAAAAAATGTGGAATGACTGGTGTGTAATAAAACGATATTACGAAACGAACCAGTAATAATAACAACAACAAAATCACCAAACCATCCACGACGAAAGAAAATCGTAATGTAAATCGCGGAAGATATAAACATCAATCTGTACTCTATACGTATAAAAATGTATAAAATACGGTTTGCATCCTTCATACTCTCAACAATTCTTTTGTTGTGTTACTTTACTATAAAATGTTGAAAGATAACTGTGCACAACAAAAATCTCATCTTCTAAAGATTAAGTTAATAAAGAAAAAAAAACTTATTAAATTTTTTCAGTCATCCAACGACGGGATTACAGATACGATAAAAATGCTGCACACAATATAAACGATACGAATAAATTATTGAATTTGATTATATCGTTGATTATAATATGGCGATAGTTTTCTTTTTAGTGATAAATAAAAAGCTGTTCGATTTGATTAAATTGAATTTCCATATTTTTGCTCGCGCTGATCTCATGGAATTTCGATTTTATTGTTGTCAATAAAGTTATGATTTTTATTTATTATATATAGTTAGGAACTATGTACATATATAAGTATGTAATTGAATACAATGTTGCGTTTATTGGAAAATACTGAGATGATACAATGAAGTTGATAATCATAAAATAAGTTTTATGATGACGGCGTAAAAATCATAAGGTGTAACAGATTTATGTATTTATGAAAGTGTATTTGTAATTTATTGCAGTTATATAAATCGATCTATCACACAGATAGATTTGAGGGGGTCTTCACTCTATAGTATTGTTATAGTAATGATTCTATTTGTCATAAATAAATAGCTTTTTTAGAAATTGTAAGCACTGGGATTCCTTTTCTTGGTTCCTCTCATTCGGAAAATCGGGGATACTATCTCCGGGGGTATTGACGTCACGACAAGGTTTTCTAGCATCGATTCCGCTTTTTACAATTCATATTCTTTATTGAGTCTCACTATATACGCACAGATAGACACCTACGATGAATTTATTTTTTACTGAAGGTGAAAATCTGTTTCTTTATCGACCTTTATAAATGCGTTTCTCTCTCTTCAGAGAAAAGAAAGAAAAACTTCATATTGTTCACCTGGACATATATTATAACCTGGCTGCACACTGACAATAAATCGAAGGAGACGGAAATAGAGTTCTGCTAGAATTGCTAGAACAATTTTAATTTGACTTAGAAGGCCGTAGGCATTAGAAATAGTTTTAAAAGATATTTGCATGAAGTAATCATTTTTCTTTAGCAGAACATGAATTTTTCGATATTCGATAGACATTTGTGTTCCTTAATTCAAGGACAAAATGATATGATATTTCGTATGCAATTCCATAAGTTGTATTGCATTCTTGGCCTGCTCGATTCTATTTCTATACATTCATCCGATAAAATATCACCAATTTTGTCGTAAATTATTTAGGCGTAATCTACTAAATGAAATGGCGAACAATTTGAGAGAGGCAGAAACGTCTATCGAACATCGAAAAATGAGATGTTACAAGATCTCACCCCTAGAATACTTTTCATACGTTAAATTGTAAAGCTACTGAACATACAATTTTAGATATTCCAGAGCAGACCACAAACTCTCTCGATTGATCGAATCATAGGCCTGCCGGAAATCCAGGAACTCCTGATGTACCGGGATGTAAGTCTTAGAATATTTAGATAAAATCATCCGCAGCGAAAAGACCTGATCAATAGACAGTCATTGATTCTTCTTTTCGCTGCAGATGATTTTATCTAAATTTTTATCTCCCTTCTTGAAGATAGGACTCATCGCGGCCACTTTCCATTCGTCAGGCATTACTTCTGTCCGCCATACTAATCGAATACGGTCGAAAGGGTAGTTCCACAGAGTATCCCCTCCGAATATCAAGAGCTCCGAATTAATGCAGTTCATTCTAGGTGAGAAGCTTCGTTTTAGTCTCTGCATGGCTCCAGTGAATTCGTCATGGGATGGATCCTCAATGCAAATCTCATTCTTGTGTCTGACTTTCACTATACCTAAAGTCTGTTGAGCAGCACTGACAACTGAAGTTTTCAGTACCGAGCAGACAGAGTTCACACAGTCAGATTGGTAATAAGGTTCCTCAATGTTGTCGCTGACAAGATCCTGGTGTCGTTTCCTTTGATCTTCATTTATCATACCTTCACAGTCGAAACGTTTCATGCATTTCGCTGTGTTCCCGGTCCTGTACGAAAACTTCCATCGTAGGTTTACAGCGGCCAAATAATGATCGCCTACGTGTTTGGTTGCTGACTGATAAGTTCTCATATCCTGCACAACCCCAGCTGGCCCTTTTGAAATTAACAAATGGTCAATTTGGCTACGGTGTTTGTGAAAGGAAAATGTGCTTGCTACTTTAACGTCTATTATATACACTGATGTATTTTTTATTTTTATTATTAGTAGGTGTACCTTATTTTATTTTATTTTTCAGTTTATTTTTATTATTTTCGAAATCGTTCAGGTATATTTCAGCTAGTGTAGAAATTTAATCACACAGAAAACACAAAATAATCACCTAAAACGCCACAATCGTTCACCTAACACAATCGAAAAAATTTCAATCATTAAGAAAAATGTCAATCAGTTACATTTTTTACCTATAGATGGAAGCAAAATCGTTCTGTACTTTTTTCATCAACCATGAACTATCAAAACAAAAATTCAGAATGACGGAAGGAAGGAACGTAACCATGAACTTGGCTTAAGATTAGTTAAAATGATTAATTTATCCGGGTTACTATAATCGTACAAATATTATTTATTTAGTAATTCTACCTTCCTATTTAGTAAAAATTATAAATTATTTTTAATAGCTATTTCATCAATTTATTTAGGTCCAAATCGATAGATCGCATAATATGATCTTTAGCATATAAATAAAAAATAATAATATGTTAAATATGAATATGTACCTCATATAATAAGTTTATTTTATGATTTTTCAGTTACTCCAGAGCTTCGATATATCAGTAGACAGTTGAAATCCATCAAAATAGATGTGACCACCTTAATAAAATTAATGAAGCCATCGCCTCAATTTAAAATAGACCTGCCGATAAAAACATCCGAAGAGCTACGGGAATTAAACTTAAAAATTGAACGCGATGAGGAGTTTTCCCTAAACTTGGTAAATAATTTATAGGTGAATTGTTTTAGAATCTACATAATAATCATTAATTAATTAATTTTACAATTGAAATTGATAATTTCAGACTAAATATTTTGCTGTATACGTACCGGAAGAAGCAAAACACCATTCAACCGGGTTAAGCAAACTTTTGACCGACGAACTATTAAGTAGTTACAATTGGGACGGGCTTCAATTTAAACTCCCCGTTAAACAAATGATTTTGTTTAATAAAATTCAATTTGGTAATTATAAGTTTAATTTAAATATCTAATATATATTAAATAATTGTTATTTTCTTAATAGACGCGTGGAAACAAAAATTTCCCATTTACAAAAATTATGAAGCGTCAATAAGGAGGCAAATTTTTGACTCTCATAACAGGGACAATCAAAGAAAAAGCCGAGCCAGAGAGAAAACAGCCAAGACAATTTTATAATTTAAAATTACATTATATTATTTTAATTTTTATAATGAATTTTTATTTTAATGTTATTTTTTAACAATAAGGATTTTTATTATATTTAATTTTTGAATTTGTAGTTTTAAGTTTGCAATGAACCAAAATAATTAATATTTTTAAATTGTAAAGTGTTAATAAGTGTTAAATAAATAAATTTCCCACCTCAATTAACTATTTAGTGACAGTGTCAAAAATATTTAAGTATTTAAATCAGTGTAATATTTTCAAGTCTTAGTGTCAAACTTTCGATTCAAGAACTTAGCTCTAGTGCGTTTTGTAAATTGAATTTAGACATTTCGTAGAAAATTCAGAACAGTGTGGAACATGGCTGCCAACGCCATAGACGAGGCCGCCGCACAACGGGCGCACGTTGTGATTAACGAGCCAGACCTTCCTTCTGGGAGTGATGCTGGCTCACAAAATAGAGACCCACATATAGGTGGGCCTTCATATCCAGCCAATTATCAGTCTGGTGGTTTAGTTACCCAGGATTGCGTGGTGACACAGGAGTACGTCGATAATTACCAAATGGCTCAGAATCTTTTCAGTCATGGCATTAATCATGCTCAAGCACGGCCCGGTTTCATCACTTGGGGGGCAGATCATCGAGTTCGGCGAATTATAGAATTATTTGCTGAGTATTTTATCAAAACCGATCATATTGGGACTCAGGCCCATCGCCGTCGAGTGATTAGAGAAGATGTTGATCGCTGGTTTCCATTCGGCCAGGTGCCAGTGGATTTTAACATCAACTGGAGTCCGGCTATAATAACCGATGTAATAAGACCAGATATCTTCGATGGTTACCGTGATGGAGGAGGGATTTTTAGTGCAACCAGGATGGCATCTGTGCTCACTACCGTCTTTCCAATCATGGACATCAATGTGGCGCGACAGGTAGCAGCGACTTGTTTCCAACAGCCGCTTGTTAAATATGACCTATCTGGACTCTTCACCATGGCCTACCTTGTGTATTTTGTGCTCTCGGATTACGAAGAAGCTAGAGCGAATTGGGACCGCCGCGATCATGATGCGCGTTATGTGGCATATGTCAACATAGCAGGCAGTTTTGATGCCTTAGTCAATGAGTTGATTAACGGCAGGATTCTGCTGGATAAAGCAGCGATGAGTCCAGTGCCGTGGAATTCACTGCTCATGACTTTGAATGGTCCTTCACGCATATGGGGACAAAAGTGCATGGCCTACCACGTAGCGCAAGTCTATCCCATGTTTTGGGACGGCATCAGATTTATAGGCGCAGGCGATCTTCAACCGTATGCCTGGGTTGCGCCAACCGCCCCCGACATTTTGACAACAATTGACGTCCTAGTTACCTATTTGGGAGCTGGAGGCGGCGCTGTAGCTGGTTTCGACCGCGCATCAATTTTGGTAAATGGGCGCACATTTCAATGGGATACTGTTGTGTACCCCATTAATAATGCTTCTATCCAGGATTTATGTCATGAATTTAACATCCTTGAGCCTCCGCCAGCAGTCGACGAACCCGTTGTTCAAGTTGTTGAGGAGCGGCTTTATAATTTCGAAAACCGCGTTGCCAGAATACTGCACCGAGAACAGACAGGCGAGGCTGCCAGAAGGCGAGCATTCCTTGAGAATATGCATAATCTACGAAGTAGGGAGACGGTTGAGGAGACGGTCGCTGCTGCAGGCGATGATGGCTGTGAGGAAGCAGGCCGGGCCAGTGATGACTTACTTAGAGCCCGAGATGCCCCGTTAGAGCGGAACGGAGTTGCGCATTTCCGTCGACTAATGGGACGACGCACTGATGATGCTGATGAAGCACGGCGCCATTTCTACCAAGCCAGAGGGGCCACTGGAGTATCACAAGACATTCGCTACCGTTACTGGTTGGCTTTCATTGATGATAGAGAGATGCCAGCCATGCAAGGGATAGGCTTTACAGGCGTAGCAGGCTGGGCACCACCGGCCCACCAGCGGCGCTGGATGTTTATCAATTCATGCTTAGAAACTAGTGGTACCTCTATCACCACACCCCGGTATACTACATGGTTTGTAGACGTTTATTTAAAATCCGGGCTACGTACATTTTACGACAATTTGAGAAATGAGTGGCAGCTGCTTAGAAGCCAAAACCGCAGCATAACTTTAAATTATATGTCAGTCATTACGGCGCTTTTTTTCAGTCAGGGAATTTCAGCATGCTTCCATCGAATGAACCTGACTGGCGCCAATTTAGCTGACAATTATGCTGGAAATGGACAGTCCGCATCAGCTACCTTACTCGTCAATGGTTTATTATCTCCTGTCATCGACGATTCAGTTTATAATGTGGCTAGTGCAGTGGGTTTTGCACAGCAAGTCAGTAGTCAGGTCTTGCCTCGCAGGGCTGTGCAGATGACATCATGGAATCAGTCAGCGAATGCGGCCCTTGATCGCAGGAATGGCGAGGTGTTTCGATACTTAGTACATAGTTGCGACGCATGTGTGATATCAACGTTTAAGTTCAATTTATCAATTTAATTTAAATAAACATAGTGTTTCGCAATATAAACTTGTATTTAAATATATTTGTGTATATTATACAACGAAAAAAGTGTTTACGCTGTGTTCGCGTTTGTACGCGTAAGATTTAGTAAGTTATTTATAATATTTATAACATGTCAAAACAAAAGATGTATCGGATCGTTCGTAGAGAAATAGAAACTCTGGTAAATCAAAGCTCCTCTCAAGTCCCTTATTACACATGGGAAGATGGTGAACAAAGCTGTAGTATTATAGAAAATGACCGTGTTAGTGTAGACGACGAAGTACTACTAGTCAGTATAAACGACCTTGATACCAACGATTTAAGTACAGCAACCACGGATTCCGAATCTGGCCGACCCATCTTTCATGTCACTGTACAGGGTGACATGGAGCTATGCAATGCGCAGATGGTATACTGTACTTGTGTGAATGGGATGAATGAATGTCAGATCAGTGTTAATAAGTGTTAAATAAATAAATTTCCCACCTCAATTAACTATTTAGTGACAGTGTCAAAAATATTTATGTATTTAAATCAGTGTAATATTTTCAAGTCTTAGTGTCAAACTTTCGATTCAAGAACTTAGTTCTAGTGCGTTTTGTAAATTGAATTTAGACATTTCGTAGAGAATTCAGAACAGTGTGGAACATGGCTGCCAACGCCATAGACGAGGCCGCCGCACAACGGGCGCACGTTGTGATTAACGAGCCAGACCTTCCTTCTGGGAGTGATGCTGGCTCATAAAATAGAGACCCACATATAGGTGGGCCTTCATATCCAGCCAATTATCAGTCTGGTGGTTTAGTTACCCAGGATTGCGTGGTGACACAGGAGTACGTCGATAATTACCAAATGGCTCAGAATCTTTTCAGTCATGGCATTAATCATGCTCAAGCACGGCCCGGTTTCATCACTTGGGGGGCAGATCATCGAGTTCGGCGAATTATAGAATTATTTGCTGAGTATTTTATCAAAACCGATCATATTGGGACTCAGGCCCATCGCCGTCGAGTGATTAGAGAAGATGTTGATCGCTGGTTTCCATTCGGCCAGGTGCCAGTGGATTTTAACATCAACTGGAGTCCGGCTATAATAACCGATGTAATAAGACCAGATATCTTCGATGGTTACCGTGATGGAGGAGGGATTTTTAGTGCAACCAGGATGGCATCTGTGCTCATTACCGTCTTTCCAACCATGGACATCAATGTGGCGCGACAGGTAGCAGCGACTTGTTTCCAACAGCCGCTTGTTAAATATGACCTATCTGGACTCTTCACCATGGCCTACCTTGTGTATTTTGTGCTCTCGGATTACGAAGAAGCTAGAGCGAATTGGGACCGCCGCGATCATGATGCGCGTTATGTGGCATATGTCAACATAGCAGGCAATTTTGATGCCTTAGTCAATGAGTTGATTAACGGCAGGATTCTGCTGGATAAAGTGGATCATTCTCTCACCATTCTCGGTCGCAGTTACGTGTTGAGAGTACGGACCTATGTTCTCACACAAGTCGGTCTGATTTCTACCAGCTCTAGCATTAAAGTCCCCAATTACCATTCTAACTTCATGTTCAGGTATAGATCCCAACAGATCGTCCAAGTCACTGTAAAATGAGTCTTTATCTTGGGGCTGGCTGACTTTAGGGGCCGCATGTACACAAATTATCGACAGGTTAGCTCACTTCATGCTCAAGCAAACCCTACACTATCGATTATTGACTGCTTGGAAATCTAAAACAACGACTTCTAACCGATACTCCTTCATGCATGTGATAAGGCTCTCTAACGCTCCTGGTTTCTTAAGAGACTGTACGTTCCACGTGCCGATTCTAAATCTCCGGTGTTGTTTTGGCGGTATCCATTTTTCGTTTTATTGAGTTTATAAACAGCTTATTTTTACGGATGTGAGTCGTTTGCCCAGCGATCTAACCGTTTAGTCGCCTTCTACGAGTTGAGGGGTTATATTGTCACCATATTGTATATACCGTTTCAAGACACTTCACTTTTGATCAAAAATATTGAAGACCAGTTTTGATAGTCCAGAATTTAAATAAAAATCAATGTTTTTATATGGAAATCATCACAAAACTGATTTGCTTGTCGCCGTGAGCTATTCTAGTGCTGCCCAAGTGTGTAAAGAAAGCAAACTTCTGCAAATAATAAATATTTTGAGAAGAATAATAATAAATATTTTCAGAAGTTCGCAGGAGGACACTCAGGAGATACTATCCCTGGACTCGGAGATTCCGAGATCATTGGGACGAAGCTGTGCGCTCCTAACGAACGAATCAACGTCAGAGGAGTCTGACTCAAAAGTGGTGGAGGGATGCAATATCTAATGCTTAAGATCCGTCAGATCAACCTCCATCACTGTAAGTCGCCTCGGCGGCCCTTCCTTCTGCTTAAAATGGAATCTGAGTCCATTGATGTGGTTCTGGTTCAGGAACCATGGGTCAATGGTGACCGGGTGGTGGGCCTCAGAACTCCCAAATATAAAATACTACATGCGAAAAATGAAGGTAAGTTACGTTCCTGCATTCTCGCTAGAATTAATTTAAATATTTTCTTACTACTAAATTACAGCAACGCTGATGTAGTGGTGGTTAGCATCGAGATGGATGGGCAAAATCTCTGCCCAATATCCGCCTACCTACCATACGAGGAGGAAAATATACCACCAGGTAGGTTGGGCAGTGCAATAATGGAGGCTCGAAAACGAAAGGTAGGAGTCATCATGGGTAGCGATGCTAATGCGCATCACTCAATCTGGGGAAGTACAGATATAAACAGGCGAGGTGAGTTAATCCTTGATTTTATTTTAAGTACTAACCTAAATATATGTAATATCGGGTGTAACCGAAACTTTATTACTAAAAATAGACAGGAAGTGTTAGACATCACACTTGTCTCGGTTTTTATTAAGCAGAGAGTATTGAACTGAAAAGTGTCCGAAGACTATTCCTTTTCTAACCATTGTTATCTCCAGTACGAAGTGGATACAAAACCCACTAGCAAACCACCCTTCAGAAATAGGAGGAAAACTGATTGGGATTGTTTCAGGACCATTCTGGGTAACTTATTACCGGTATGGGTTCCAAACCCTCCTGCATCTATACAGGGGCTTGATGCTCTAGTAACCAAGCTATCTGATGCTTTTAGCAAGGCCATATTAGGTGCATGTCCTATCAGTAGGTCCTTGGGTAAATCTCGACTACCCTGGTGGTCGAGAGAACTCCAAGGTACTCGTATGAAATGCAGGAGACTGTTCAAGAAAGCGAGGAACACAAATGCTGTTACAGATTGGGACTGTTATAATGAAGTCCTCAAAACCTACAAGTACGATCTGAGAGCAGCCAAAAGGTTCATGGACTACATATAGTGGGGAATCCCTGGAGCTATTACTATTATTAGAAACGCATTTCCCGGAGTGCTCGGTACTAGCTCCGGAGAGACCCATGATAAATAGTGGTATAGACTCCGTTAGTCATATAGTAAAAAGGCGGAATATCCTATGGGCAATAAACAGCTTTAAGCCATACAAGTCGGCAGGACCTGATGGCATTATCCCTGCGGATATCCAGCCAACTATTGACTTAACCCTACCTTGGCTTGAAGTTATCTTCAAAGGCAGCCTAGAACTCTGTCACATTCCTAGATGGCTGAAGTAAAAGTAATATTTATACCTAAGGCGGGAAAAAGCTCTCACTGCCATCCCAAAGACTTTAGGCCTATAAGCTTATCTTTTTTTCTGTTGAAAACACTAGAAAGACTAATAGAGGCTAACATTAGAGGCTCAATCAAGCCGGGCGAGCTGTCGGAATCTCAACACGCATACTGTAAGGGACGATCGGTGGAAACAGCTCTCCACTCCCTTATACGCCCGATTGAGAAATCACTTGAATATAAGGAATATTCCATGGTAACATTCTTGGATATAGAGGGGGCCTTTAGCAACGTCAGACCGGGGGCAATCACTCCGGCCCTTGCGTGTTTGGAGGTAGACGGGTCACTCAGAGGCTGGATAGATCAAATTCTGAGAGGCAGAATCGTGACAGCTTATCTGGGTGGGACTTCTGCCGGCAGATACGTGAGCAGAGGGACACCTCAAGGTGGGGTTCTATCCCCCCTTCTTTGGAACTTGGTCATAAATGACCTGTTACTAAAACCTGGAAAGGCAAGGCTTCAAGGTGGTTGCTTACGCGGATGACGTTGTTATTGCGGTCTTCGGTAAATATCCAAGTACGCTGAGTGAGCGCATGCAGTGCGCGCTGGCTACTTTTCTGAGTGGGCACGTGGCTGCGGACCGAACGCAGACCTACAGAAAACAGAGCTGGTCCTCTTTACCAGGAAGCACAAACTTCCTCAGTGTGACCAGCCAACATTAAATGGTACTCGCTTGATCTTTACGGATAGAGCAAAATACCTCGGACTGCTTTTGGACAGCAAGTGAAGCTGTACTATAACGCTCTACTCCTGCAAAAAAGCCATTGGAAAGAGATGGGGTATGGAGCCCCACATAGTACACTGGCTCTACGTTTCAGTGGTCAAACCTATACTGCTGTGTGGGGTTGTCGTCTGGTGGCCAGCGTTAAAAATTATGGCCAACCGTAAACTATTGATGGAAGTCCAAAGAACGGCCTGCTTGTGTATAAGTGGAGCTCTCAGGAGCACACCTACTCAAGCTCTGGATATTCTCTTTCATCTTACTCCCTTGGTTATTGCGGCCGAGTAGCTTGCATCTTGCACAGCCATTCGGCTCAAATCCATATCTATGTGGACCTGTAACAATGCAGGGCACTCATCTATCGTATGCAACATGCGTATCCCGGAAGCTACCGACTACGATATTCCTTTGCCACCTGTTGAGATCAAATTCCAAACTGAGTTTCCCACCAGAGAGGACTGGGCGAACGAATGGTTATGGACAATGAGGCGCTAAGCTTCTTCACGGATGGCTCAAAAAGGGATATAGTGGTTGGCTGCGGGGTATTCTGTGAGGCACTAGGGGTTAACTTCTCTTTTCGTCTTCCCGACTTTTGCAGCGTTTTTCAAGCTGAACTGATCGCGATAATGGAAGTCATGGACTGGTTGAAGTATAATGTAATATCTACGAGCGATATTCGCATTTTTACGGACAGGCTGGCTGCTATTAAAACGCTACAGTCATACTCCCTGACGTCGAAGGTAGCCCAGAACTGTCTGGCATCTTTAAATGAGATGGCTGATCAGTTCAACATCCGCTTGACGTGGGTGCTAGGGCATTTCAATATCGCAGGGAATGTAATGGCAGATGAGTTGGCGCGCAAGGGTACAACACGCCTAATAACCCAAAGCAGGCGAAATATAAAGATACCGCTTGCTTCATGTAAACTGCTGCTTCAGGAAGAAGCCATAAAAGAAACGAATGTCAGATGGTCTAACGCCAGTTCGTGTGTAATATTCAGGCAGATCTGGCCTGGACTTGACCGGTCTAGATCAGGCCAACTGATATCGCTTCGACGACTGGGAGGAGGAAAATGTACTCCATCTGCTCTGCACCTGTCCTAGTCTATCGTACAGCAGAACAAAATTTATGGGAACTTCCCCTTTGAACGACTTCACGGATCTTAGTAAGATCAAGATCCCGGACTTTAAACGCTTCTTGGTAAGCTCGGATGGTTTAGCGAGTGAAGAGGAGGAAACTCGAATGTGGTACAGCTATAGACCAATTTTGTGTCTATGCTAGTCCTTTAGGACGGCCACCCTTACCTAACCTAACCTAACCTACAACAAATTTCAAAAAAACAACATTGCAGATCATTACAAACGAATTTTTAGGATAATATTTTAACAATTTTGTTATTAATTTTCTTCTCTCAATATTTTTTTTTTTTTTAATTTTAATTTAAGCATCGATAGTTATAATTTAATATTTGTGTGCATTTATTTTTTTAATGGTTATCAAAATTGTAATGGTTATGAAAATTGATTCCTATTGCGATTTTTTCACAATATTAACCAAGGGATGGTAATCCGTTAAGAAGTGAGTATCCTGTATAGGTCACTCTGTCGAAATCAACTAAAATGTTAAATTTAAATTAATTCTTGTTTTATCTGTATAATACTGTATAATTTTAGTACTCACAAGTTTGAACTTAAGTAATTGTCTACTATTACCAATGTTATAAAATACATAGATTTCGGAGAGTACTGTAACTACAGTTGTACAAAATAATGGTCAATCACAGGCACAGAAAGATAATCAACCAACAAAAAAATTACAGTTAATTAGATTACATATCAATTAAATTTGGAAACAACCAACAACAACAAAAAAACTTCTATTAAATTTTAATTAATGGTCACATTAAAATTTATGTTTATAAAATCTTCAAATTTATGTCAATTAAATTTTTTTTTTTTAAATTATTTTTATTTGATTTTGTTTTATTGTATAATATATTAAAATTAACGTCTAATTGTACAATCATGATTAACGCTCATAAATGACTTGAAAAAAAAATAGTTTTGATGTGAATTGAAAATATTTATTTTATTTTTAATCACAATGTGTACTCACATATAGACTATTAATTAAATTAAAATTTACAGGTATACAATTTATAGACGTTTTCTTATATGTATGTATGTATTTCAACTATTTTTAATTGATATGAGACTTTTGAACCTATTTTTAATTGTTATGTATTTTATTATAATTTGTTTTTTTTGTTTAATTTTATTGGAAATAAAAAAAAGTTTATTTCACTTTTTATTTTTTATTGTTTTTTTGGTTTATCCAAAATACTAATAATGATAAATTTATATAGAAAAGTCGTTAAATTAGAAATAATGACAAACAAGTCAGTGAATTTAAATTAACTAGATGTATAGTTAAATGTAGTTGTTTGGTTTAAAATCGTTTCATGAGATTGATATCTTCTTTTAGAAAACGGTACATATTGGTTCGTTGATTTATTTAACTCTTATTACAGGTACATAGTAAGTTTGTTGTTAAAGATAGTGACATCAACGGATCCTGGTTTTCAATAAATACTAAAATTATACTCACCATCTAGAGTACGCAATGCAATTTCAACTCAAATTACTGGTTTCTAACTAAATAATTTAATAAATTAAAATATTTGAACATATGTATATATATCCATCTATCAGTGTTGCACATACTTCGGTAACTATTTTACAAACTATAGTGTAATTAACCACCATTAAAATTAATACACCCATTTAATTAATTAAGGGCGCATCCCGTTTTCTAGAGACCAGCACCGTATCGTCTATTTTCACGTATAATGTAATAAAATTTTAATTTATACATTATCGGTAACATAATGCTAATATCCTTTAATATTATGTAAATATAGGTTTTCTCTTGTAATATTTGTCTGCAAGAATGACCCAGCAATTATTGACCGCACGTTACCCCGTTACTAGTAGAAATGGTTTGACCGCAAATGTTGACCATCCATATATGCTCGGGAAAGTGCAATTTATATTTCCCGAGTAAATGCGTCTTAAAAATTTGACTCGTGAGTTTTGCAATTTATTTATAAAAATATACCAAAAAACTACATCACTTAAAAAAAGTATCCCTCTTAATAGACCAGCATTTTAAAAAAATACCTCTGATAACTCAAGCGTAAAAAATCCATCGCAGACTCTTATAGTTCTTTATAAAAAAATTGTTCTGTTCAAAATGTTTACCCGCCTGGAAATTTCTCATCGGGATGTTATTTGGGACTCTGTAGGCTACCTCTGAGAAAAATTGTCAGAATTCTGATATTGCGGGAAATAGACAACACTAGATACTTACCCCTCGGGGATAAGTATCTTGTGTCGCCTATTTACTTATAAGCGTTCTTTAAATCGAAATAAACAAATCCTAAACGAAATAAAATATTAAAATATTAAAACAATTGACAATAAAATTAAATTAAGTCTTACCATCCTAGCCAAACAAAAGCATTTCTGTTTCCTGAGCTGTTACCTCTACCTCTAAGCCATGGCGAGTAGGGAAACCTCCTTCACTAATAGTGAGGAGGTCAAAAACAAACTGCGGGAAATAATAAACCCGGCAGTGGCTAACGTTTCGGATAGAAAGATCACCAACATCAAGGATGGCGTTCTAATCGAAACAGGAACAAAAGAAGATCTAGATTTCTTCCTATCCTCAAAAAAAAAACCCGTCGTGTTTATCTAGGCTGGTCCTCATGCAGAGTAACAGACTTCATCAGGTTGACAAAATGTTACACATGCCAGACATTTGGACACATTGTCAAGTTCTGTAAGAAACAAGACCACATTTGTGGCCACTGCGATGACAATGGGCATGACCAAAAATCATGCACAAAAAAGAGTGAAGTCGCTAAATGCGCTTCTTGTCGGAAGGCAAACAGGCCTTTTGACCATTCGTTACGTAGTAAAGTTTGTACCTCATACAAAACGGCTTTGAACCTAATGATTAATCGAATTGTCATGATAGTTAAAAATAAAAATAATTATTGATTGAAATCGCCCAACTGAATATGCAAAATGCTAAAGCAGTTGGGTATGAGATTAGACAATCTATTGAAAAAGAAGTAATCGATATACTCTGCATGCTGGAACTATACGCAGACAATCAGTGGAAGCAACGAAAACATTAAAGCAGCAATTGGCATACTCAATGGCGATCTTGAGGTTCTTAAAATATCACAGTACTGCGACTCACACTGTGTGTGTGTCGAGGTGAGATCTAATATAGGTAATTTTTACTTGGTCAGTATTTATTTACAATATTCAGACGATCGAGTGAAATATGTTAATAAACTCGATAAAATCATGGATGGTCTAAAAGACCATCCTATTTTCATTACTGGATGCAAAGTCTAAACTTTGGCACAATAAGGACGCAAACGAGAGAGGAATCCTCGTTGAAGAATTCATTGCAAGAAGTAACCTATTCGTTGTAAACAAAGAAGGGCAGTCAAGTACCTATTCCCACAATGGAGAGTCAAATATTGATCACACTCTCATGACGGGCGGTCTGTTAAGAAAAATTTTAAGTTGGTCCGTCCATAAAAATTGGACATCAAGTGACCACAGAATAATTGTCTCGATCTTGGGCTCGGAGAACACACATAATGATTCCCCAGCATCAAAGAAAGTTCCTCGGTATGCCCTAAGGCATTCTAATTGGGAGGGTTTTTACAGCCAGTTAAGGAGCATCTGGCAAAGCCTGGCAAAAGACCTGAAGGTTTCGATTGAAAGCGATATCGATCGAATTGAACAAATAATAGCAAGTTCAATCATCAAAGTCTGTAGCGCTACTATTTCACGTAAACGTGCTCGCAAGTCAAAAACTGGTTCGTAAGTTGCGCAAGCTATATCAAAAAGATAAAGGTCCTGATTCTCGGGAAAGCAAAAGGCTTAACTGTGTGCACACCGTAAGGCGTACTTCAAGAATATTACAGACAAAAGCCAAATAAGCCTAAAAGAGTTCATAACGGGATGGAAGCATGGAAATGCTGAACCGTCGAAGGGTTTGTCTATAAATTTAGCACGGGTAAATTGAAAACGAATGAGGTACTAAGTACCTTGGTGAGCGGTAGTAGACTAACAACAATCTGTTAGGAGGACACTACAAAATGCTTGCTCAACACCTTACTACCCGACGACTATGATGAAAATGACTTTGAGAGGCAAAGAGAAATCCGCGCCGATCGTAGCTCTGCACCAACTACATCAAACGTGAGCGACTTCAGTGATGAAGAGGCCACTATGGCTATCATGTCTATGAAAGCTGGTAAGGCGCCAGGCCTAGACAACATCGAGGTCGAAGTGATACAACGTAATTGGCCTATTGTAGGGCCCTGTATCACGAACTTTATGAATACTTGTCTTAGTAAAGGACTATTCCCCAAAGTATGGAAATGGTAAATTAGTTATCATTAAAAAATCTGAGATAGGTGTCAAATCGATCCCAAATCTTATGGACCAATCATGCTGTTGCCGGTCCTTGGTAAACTATTCGAAAAGTTAATTGCCGGCAGATTAATGGACATATTCCAGAAAAGTACCTATAGTGATAAACAGTTTGGCTTCAGAGAAAATAGTTCCACAGAGGACGCAATGATCAAATTGACCAATATGGTCAAAGAGTCGGACCAAAAGTACAATGTGGGAATATTCCTAGATGTAACTGGCGCGTTCGACAACTTGTTGTGACGCAGCATTATGTTGGAGCTAAAGAGATTCAATTGCCTACGCAATCTCCATAACATCCTAAACTACTATTTTTCTGAAAGGAAAGCCACGGTTATTTCAAGTCATGGCACACTTGAAAAAATGGTGAACAAAGGATATCCGCAAGGTTCCATCCTTGGTCCACATCTTTGGAATATTGTCTTCAACGGAAGCATCAACCAGGAAGTCCAAGAAGTAGCATTCGCGAATGATAAGGTAATGCTTTTTACTGGGAATTCAAGACAAAGTAATCAAGAAAAAGCGCGGCTTGCCATAGACAGGATGGTGGACTGGTGCAAAAGCTACAACAAAATGGAGCTATCCTCAGAAAAGACAGTCATAATCCAACTTAAAGAGTCATTAGGAGACCACCATTGGTTTCCGTAAATGGCCAAAGAATTAAGATGGTGAAAACTGTCAATTGACTGGGAGTTGACTTCGATGAACGACTTGGAAGCTCACTTCACATGTCAAATGAGTTGCGGAAAATAGTAAGAAGGTTTTCGCTGTGCTAAAACGAGTTGCTAAAGAGAACTGGGGCCTCAAGCAACGAACACTATCAATAATATACGAAGGTCCTGTGGTACCTTCATTAACATACGCGTATGAACTGCCACCATCGGCGTACACTAGTTAGTGCCCAAAGAAGTATCTTCCTTACCAAGGCTTACAGAACGGTGTCAACTGACGCCGTTCCTGTCTTGGCCTGCATGATTCCTATTGATATACTCTTAAATGAGAAAATTGTCAACTTCAAGATAAGGAAAAGACAAAATGTGAGCTACGAAATCGTGATGAAGACAAAGATTCCTCTGAGCGTATGGTTCACCTAAATGTTAACGGGATATGGTATGGCCTCCTATATGCACCGATTGAGTCTAGTGAACTCAAGTCCCTGTGAATGTGGACAGGGCGAGGATACAATAGAACACATCCTCTATGACTGTGATCTAGCTCAAGAAGCTAGAGATCAACTAATAACTGACTGAAGAGTTGAGTGACCAGCAAGTAAACTAACTGTAATGCTGCCAAATAACCTCAACTCTTTTAAGAAGTTTTGTGATACCGTCTTGAGTGGTAGATAGACACTAGAATAAGAACACAAGATTTTCATCTTAAGAAAATTATTTTTAAATGCTATTTAAAAAGAAGACGAGTATGAGCCTCCTCGATGGCAGGGAGAGTAACAGGGCAACCTGAGTAATACCGATATAGTAATAACATCTTCAAAAATAGTAAGTTCGCGTTGGAGTTGTTAAAGGCACGATCCCCTGGGAACAGCTTCTTCGTATCAAAGTGACAAACTAAATGATTTTTTTTTTTAATATTGCGGGAACTTACTTGGGAAAAAGTCTGGGATGGGATATTCCGGGGATTGATAAATTATTTCATATTTAGCTATAGCCTATAGAGTTCCAAATAATATCCCAATTAGAAATTTCCGAACCGGCCAAAACTTTGGTCAGAATAATTTTTTTTTAGTCTGGGATGGGATATTGTGGGAATTTGAAGCAGCAGAATTCTTTCATGTTAAGCTCAGAGGTAACCTTTAGAGTCCAAATAATATTCCGATGAGAAATTAACAAAACTTTGGTCAGAATACATTTTTTTAGACTAGGATGCGATATTGCTGGAATTTCACGGGGCATTATTTTTCATATTTGATTGCAGAATTTTTCCATATTTAAGCTATAGCCTATTTAAGCGTAGCCTATAGAGTGCCAAATATTATCCCGATGAGAAATTTCCTGATCGGCCTAAACTTTGGTCAGAATAATTTTTTTATATATAACTATTTAAATTTTACTTAATAAAAAATTTTGGAATGAGTTTTTTTATGCCAACTGTATTCTTTTTATATGACAAAAAGGTTGCGATGAGCCGACTGTATAAAATCCTAGGATGAACCAACTGTATAAATTAAATATTTTTAAAAAGTCTGGGATGGATTTTTTGCGCTTGTATTGTCAAAGGCATTTTCTAAAAGTCCTATGCGTAAGGTAAAAATGAACTGGTTCTAACAACCTGAACGAGAGAGAGACTGAGAAAAAATCTGGGAGAGGGGAGAGGGAAGAGATAGAAATGAATTTTGACATTATATGTCACGAACAAAGTCACAACTCACTGCCCTAGATCTGAATATGTTCATTAACCATAAAATGGCTTATTAATTAATTTTTTTCAAAGTGCTTTCAGGTAAATATTATATCGATTAATCATTTGAAGAAGTGTAGTTTGTGTGGGATTATGTTAAGCATTTAAAAAATTCAAGTGCTTCGTATTGCATACATACATATTAGATCAATTAACATATTAAAATATAAAAACATAACAATAGTGTCACAATTTTAAAGTGTACATAATTCAGTTAATCCATGACAATAATCAATCTTTATCTACTTCGAACAGTTCATCTTCAAATCTTTTCAAAATCTTTCATTTTTTTTAAACACGTATATCTATTTCAAACAATTATCATAATTATTAATGTAATAAAAAAAACATGAATTGTGTATCGTAGTTAACATTTCATGTTAGATTAATTAAATAAAAATTATGACATTTCAAAAATATGTACTCAGTTAGTCAGTTTAGGTGTATAAGGTGAGTCATCTAATTATATAATAAACCATCGAGTTAATTTATCAAGAGTATTATAAATTCAGAGGGACAAGGGAATCTTAAATATTCTAAGAAAATCTTTTGTTGTGTACAAACTAAACAACACACAAAAAAATGTTTAAAAAAATGTCTGTCGAACATTTTATTTAAATTACTCATGCATAACCAACATATTTGTGATGACTGTAAAAAATAATTTTTATTTTAATTTATTCATGTATGTATATTCAACAAATTGATAATAATTATGACTGATAGCATATGAATATAATATAGGATATGTAATTTCACCGAAAATAGAAAAGGACATTTTGTATTGGGTTGAACAAAAAAATGATGAACTCATTAACAATTACAATATACCACCACCCTTCGTTTTATTGTACAATACATGTATGTATAAAACAATTTTCTATCTACATAACATAAATAAATAAATCATCATCTGGTGTTAGATTTGATCGGTATCGTTTGTCTATTTTGTTATCTAAATTGAATTTGATCTGTCGTAAAAATATAATTATTTTATTCGTGTGCCATATTGATTTTTTAAATTTGTAATTATATTAAATAATACTGGTATATTGTCTTGATTAAAAAAAATAAAATGGGACACGCGGGGTGGTGGTCTTTTTGTTTTGTATACATTACATACATACCGTGTGCGGTATTGTTTATGATTAAATTGTACTGAGGGTTAATTAATATTCAGTCAACTGTATAAACCTCAAACACATTAGACAATATATCATCTCTGCAACTAATATTATTTGAGATAGGCTGTGTCAATATTTCGACATCTATATATGCAATATTTAATAATGGACACATGAACTTATAGTAAATATTATAATACAATTTTTTTAGGGTCATATCACTTTTTGTAGCATTTTTGGAACTCTTCACAGTTGACAAAGTGTACTAAGAAAACAAGAATTAATTTAATTTTTAAGCAGATACTTTAAGTCTAATATACTAATTTGTGTTCTAATTTTATGTATTTTATGTATGTAGGGCGGAGTGAGAAGTTTGGTAAAAATGAAACAAGGAATAATATTTTCGGCCTATCCCAGATGTGTCAATACCATCTGCCACTAGACCAAATTAAAATTTTCAGATAGATTAGTCAGTTAGTTCAGTTTTGACAGCCATTGAAAACAAATAACCCATTGTTTTTTGCAAACATGGAAGAAAGTGAATTTCGTGTGTTAATTAAACATTATTTTTAAAATTATCATTATAAACCATTACGCAAACCAAAGCAAAGCTTGATAAATTTTATAAAGACTCTTCACCATCGATTAAAATGATTCACAAGTGGTTTACTGATTTTCGTTGTTATCGTACAAGCACTACTGATGCCGAACGTTTACGACGCCCAAATGAATTCACCACACCAAAAATGGTTGACAAAATCCATGATACGGTATTACAAGACTGCAGAATGAAAATGCGCGAGATAGTTGAGATAGTAGGCGTGATGAACGTGTGCGCAATATATTACACGAACATTTTAATTTGAAAAAGATAACATACAATCAACCAAAAACAGGAGTTTTTGCGTCGTTTCATAACTGTGGATGAAACATGGATTTATCACTATACACCGGAGACCAAAGAACAGTCTAAACTGTGAATTTCAACTGGCGAATCTGCGCCGAAGAAGGCTAGGGCGGTTTAATCGGCCAACAAGGTCTTGGCCACAGTTTTTTGGGATGTACGCGGCATAATCCACATCGATTACCTTCAAAAGGGAAGAACAGTCAATGGCGAATATTACTGCAACTTATTGGAACATTTCAACGACGGTTTGAAAGTAAAGCGACCGCATTTGACGAAGAAAAAACTTCTCTTCCATCAAAACAATGCACGGGTGCAAACGTGTGTAGTTGCCATGGCCAAAATCCATGAATCAGGCTTTGAATTGCTTCCACATCCGTCATATTCTACAGACTTAGCCTCATCTGTTTCCGAACTTGAAGAAATGGCTCGGCGGAAAGAGATTCGGCTCTAATGAGGAGAACATCGATGCAACAAATGCCCATTTTGAAGGGTTGGAGAAATCGTATTATTCGGAAGGGATCGAAAAATTGGAAAAACTTAGGACTAGGTGTATCGAGCCGAAAAGGCGCTACACTGAAAGAAAAATATTTTTGGCCGATAATTCACAAATTAGTCCTTCAAGCCATACTTTACTAAAAGCAGGACCTTTTTCTAAAAATGCTGCTAAAGTGTAGTTTTTACTTTCATAAAACGCGCTTATTTATTTGTGATCAAGATTTTGGATTAATTTAAGTTTAAAAACTCTATCACTGTTAAAACCCAAGTGAATAACTCCTAAAATTTTATCTTGTATTTATACCAAATATTACAGTTCTTGAATATTCCCGAATATGTTTCTATAAAATTTAATGCAATTTACATTTCGGGTTTCGATACTCAAATAGAGATTTCGCCACGATCGTAACATTGCTTCCTACCTAATCTCCTGATTCGCCCCGAACCAGATCTAGCACACCTTCCTTGTAGAGTGCAAATCGCTCTAAGTGCACTACTTTCAGTTTTCGTCGTTGCTCTTTCCTAATCCGGTAAACCGCACGTCGTTTATATTTTTGATGACGATGTACGGTCCATGCCGCGAAGGTTGTAGTTTCGATGATAAACCTTTCTTCCGTTGCCGGTTGTCACACCATAATAAATAAACGCTTTTACCGCTAATCCACTACTACACCCCTGATTGTTGTTCCGGTATTATCTATACGAAGTGTCAACTCGAATCTGTCGCAATCCAATACTCCGCACCCAACAGCCATGCGTCCCCATGAAGTCCATTCCCGAAATGACTTCATCCATTATATTTGCGACCAGTACTTCCTGTTGGAGCTGAGTATTGCCGATCCTGATGCAATCTACTGCATCCTCCCCTGTGGCCGTTTGTAATCTCGACTGGTTGTACTATTCCCTTAATTAGATCTTCTCGGACAAACATTCGAGTCACTCCTGTATTCAGGATTATAGCACAATTCATCCCGTCAACATCACATTTAATTGTTAAACCGTCTCCACTTCGTCATAATTTCGCTACAGTCCAATTGCTTTTTCATGTTTCTGTTCCTTCTCGGCCATATTCCTTGGTTACTCTATTCTCGCCCCTCGATGCACCAAAGATCGACCTCCCGCCATCTCCATCGTATTTCCCGTCAGTCTCGTAATACCTTGGTTTCGTGTCCCTTCACCTTGACCAAAACTTCATGGTCACTGCATAGGAGATCGCGATCTTGGTCGTCTCCACTTCACGGCAATCTCGTGATATGTAATCTATCCTGTCACAAGTCCTACACCTTATTCTACTGCCACCTTCCCTAAATCTTGGTGCCGACTGCTTAATGTTCTTGCTAATATTCATTTCCACTCGTCGCACCTTAATTTAGGCTTTTAGGTTGACCTGTGTAGTCTCGTTTATTAACGCACAAGCGATGGTTTCGACAAACGGTGGTTTAGGCATCTTAATTCTCTGCTTATAATCGGGAGAAGTATTTATACGTGCTAACTGCACAAGCCGCTCCACTCCTGAGGGATATTCTTGTAGAGTCTCTCTAAGCTTTTGATAGCAATTCTTCAATTCCATACAATTTCTATACATTTCACGTTTATGGTCACTTCCGTACTTTCGATCCAGTGCCTTGATTACTTCATTTTAATTATATCGATCATATTCCGAAATGGCCTGTAATGACTCTTCCATTTATTATTCATTACTGCCATTTCAAAATTAAATTGATCATCGACTACTGTGGGTTAATTTTTATCGTTGACCTACATACTTGCGGTGATTTTCTGTTTACTTACATGAAAGTAAACAGAAAATCACCGCAAAGTGAAGTACTTTTTCTGGTTGCTTATTCTGCTGAACCTGTTGAATCGTTGCTTGAATTTGATCTACTTCTACAGTACCTGGTCAAATTATTAGACCAATGGTAAATTATACATTTTTTTAATATTTACGAACTATAAAAAAAATATTTATTATTTTCATACTTCATATTTCGATAATATTACACAATTACAATTCAAAAACACAAAAAATTAACAATAAAATATTTAACAAAAAAAATAAAAATATAAATTAGTTTAAATAAAAATTCAATATTTCGTGTGGCCTCCTTTGGCAACAAATAGTGCTCGAACACGACGAGGCATGCTATCAATACATCCTTGGATGGTATCCTGGAGAGGTTTGTTATGGTACCACTCGTATTTAAGTGATTTCAGCAACTCCCAACCATTTTCAATTGGGTTCATGTCAAGAGAGTTGCCAGGCCAATCAAGAACTTTAATTTTTTTTTGCTCTAAATATTTAAATATACTTTTAGTTTTATGACATGGAGCTCCATCATGCATAAAAACTGGATCCTCGTCTCCAGGAAACTATTCCTCCATTAGTGGGATGAGCCTGGTTTCCAACACTTTCCGGTATTGGTCTTGTTTCATTGTTTTTTCGACCACATAGAGACGACCATTACCTTTGCCTGATATTACACACCGTACCATGATTTATGGAGGGTGTGCTTTTATGCTGGGAACAATATAATCTGGCTTGTATTTTTCATTTGGACGCCGTCGAACAAATTTGGCTTGAAGCAAACCTGAGAATTAAACAAAATTATTTTTATTTTTATTAATTTTATATTATTTTCAGTGGCAATAAATCGTAGTTCAAAATAAACAGCTATACACCATTTTCCAGTCTTCCACTGTTCAATTTTTGTGTAAACCTTGGCTTGCGAGCCGGTTTCATGGCCATAAGCTTATTCTCTGCCAAGCGACGTCGCAAAGTTCTTTCCGATATATTTATATTGAATTTGATCTACTTCTATGTACTTGTAAAGTATTATACATTTTTTGGAATTGCTCGTCCATTTTATTATGGATGAAGTATTCCGAAATTAAACATGCGGAATGCCTCTTTTCACAAATTCCAAAATCTAAAAATATCTTCATTTACGTCCTCAAGTAAATTTAATTCAGTAATTTGATATTAACAAATTTTAAATGAACTATATACGATAGCAATTAAATTTCAAATCATAAAGTTAAAAATATTTACAAATTTGTTAGACTAAATTTGAACATTATTCTAAATTATTAAACGATTTGCTTATTTCCGATTATATAAAATAGTTGATACGATAGAGTAAATAGAACAATTATGCGCTAGAACGAAATTTGCTCAAATTTGTCAAAAGTTGGAATGAGTTTGATTTATGTTAAACAAATTTATTTGGTCAAAATCTACTGTATCTCCTTACCATAGCTTTTAAAAAAAAATATTGATTTACACTGAAGCTACGTGAAACAGCAAAACTTTCTCTATTTGAAATCATAGTTTTTTAAAATAATAATTAATCTTCTCAATGCTTTCAAGGATCCGGGACTAGAATACACCTCAATTATGAACCACAAACAATATTTGTCTTGTCATTTACATAAATATAACTATCATTTTCAATAATTTATATTTATAAATCATAATTTATTAAAATGTCATTTTTAAAATAAATAATATATTTTTGATCAAATTACACATACTCGCAAAAAAAAAATTAATTAAAAAAAAAATAATTGTAAAAATATTATAAATTTGGCACACAACAAAAAAAATTATTTTAAAAAATTAATAATTTAATTAAAATTTCAAAAACCAATTTTAAAGTCATAAATTATAATCAAAACCGGCAAAAAATATATCCTGTGCATATGCACATATATGTATGTACATATGTATATTTATTCCAGAACAATGTAAATTATCCTGTTGCTTTATACATATATATAACTATGTACAAATATATGTATGCATATGAGTAGTACAATGAATTGCATCAAAAATTTAAAATTCACAAAAAATCTGCATTTCATTTTCCAGCAGTGGTTTGAAACACAATCCATACATGTACATGACGTATTGAGGAATTAAGGATATAATTTGATTGTAACATAATACTATGCATCCATTTGGGGTATAAATCCACTGTGTAATACGCTCGCGATTTTTTGGTTTGTTTGTTCAATATGTTAACACATTACACATGCACAAATCCGAATGTACATATGTATATACGAGTATGTATATTGAGAGAGGATATTCATCTTTATATTCAACACTTTTTGAGTTTTTTTGGCGAAACAATCCTACCAATAAATGTTTTATGGTTTAAATTTCAGCACTGCAAAAACAATATGATTTTTGCATGATGCAAAAAATGTGTAAAAAAAAATATATTTCAGTTAATAAATTTTTATTACTTTTGCATAAATTAACATATAAATTGACATTTATCGTGTTATTTTTGTTCTGTGGAGTCTATACGTAAAAAAAGTTTATTTTTAATTTAAATATTTGTTTTATATCTATTTGTAGGAAAATATATGTTTTTAATGTGTTATGGAATTCTTAATTTACAGCTTCGTATAAAACATGGGCACGACATTAAAGGAATTTTTATATGCATTTTTAAGTTATGTTGGTAAGCTAGAAATTACCTAGCAAATGCCTGTGTTGAGGTGAGGTGAAAACATTTCTCGGTCCTTTGTAAAATAACAAATTTAGTTTACTTGTTTTATTTTGTATCGATTTCAGGCTAATTTATAAAATATTTTCGCTGTGGGTATTTTAATATGTTGCGCATTTTTTAGCCAATTATTTTTATTTTAAACAACCTACATGTATAAATATATTTTGGCTATTTATAGGATACAATTGATATCGTATAATATATAATAAATTTTATACAAAAATGGATATCATAAAATAAAAATAAAAAAACATAAATTTTACCTTTATATCATTGAAAATAAATATTTTTCGAATTAAAACCAATTAAATTAAAATTATACGTAACTTTATTCATGCAATTTACAAAATTATATATTTTTTAATTAGTAATTGTACCCACTAAATATATCACGTACAGGGCAACTATCAAGTTTCGATTAAGATACTAAGAGTCTTGGTATGATGTGACATGGAAGCCAGAGTCAAATTCGTACACAATTTCTAACTTTAAAATTTGAAATAATTAATCATAATTAGTATAATTTATAGTTTAATTAAATAACAAATTTCAAATTAATGTAAAATTTCTTGAACCTAGCTTACTCCTTTTAAATGAAAGGAGCCGCGATTCTAATTAAAAACATATTGTAATTCACAATTAAAAAATATTTAATATATTGCATTTGCATCAAACAAAGATGGTAAAATGTTGTATTAGAAAAATATATTCAATATTTTAAATAAAATTTCTATGTTAATGTGTAACTAAGGCTAGATATTACTCCGGCCTCAGTTACATAGAAGTTGTCCTATACGCTGATCCACCGCGGCATTAACCTGTAGCTCAGGTCAGTAGGAGTATGTTGGTTGTAGGTTTTGGTTGCAACGTATAAGACATAGATTAACCGCGGGTGTATGGCCAAAGCATACAAAGAGAGACAGGTTTTTTGAGGAAAATTAGGACCCACGAGTACTTTGTGGAACCCATGACGTGATCCGACCATTTTCGTTCAAGAGCGGCTTAGTGCCGATCCATTACCTTGATGGGTAATGGAGGAGAAAGACGAAAGTAAGAAAAAAAGAAAACAGGATTATGTGAATGTTAGACGCTACGTCTGCCTACTCAGTGGTTAGTAAGTAGTTGTATTGGTAACGCGTTGCCAGCAGAAGAGAAGACGATGCGTACGCTATGCTTTCTTCCGTCCCGTTAGGGACCACTGGCAGACCCGTCACCAATTGGGCCGTTTATAGTTAGTAAATGAAATGTTTGGTTAATATTTTTTTTTTACTTACCACAAAGAGTGCGTTTTTTTTCTTCCACAAGGTAAAAGTATAACTCCTGTTTCTTTATTTTGTTCAAATATTTATTATTTATCGTATTTTTTACTTATTACTCCAAATTACTTGTTACTCCAAATTCTTTGACTCTCGCCTTCCAAAATTGACTACCGCGACTGTCTCTGTTCCGTGCCACGGCCAAAACCGGATGGTTCTGACCCATAACACGGACAAAATTCCACTCCCTCCCTAGTAAGAATATTTTTGGTATTTATACTAATTTGGTGGGTTGATAGAGTGAGAGGAAAAATAAAAGAAATCACATAAAAATGCACTCTATCAAAAACCACCTAACATAATTTTACCTGTGGTTAAAAAAAAATAAATTTTTACAAACGTTGCGAAAACGTTGTAAAAGAAATATATAGGTTACAAAAATAAATGTATAACGTAAAGTTATGTTGTAATTGTGACCGATTTTGCTGGGTGTGCATATTTCCAAGAGTGAATAACACACTATAAATTAGCGTATTACCACAGGTGAATAACATACTATGAATTTGTTTTAGCCGACATAATTAATTGTGGCCTGAATATCTATATAACACAATATTTTGTCAACAAAAAATATTGGAGGTATTGGCCTCAAAATTGTATTTGTAGTTAAGGTTGTTTGGGACAGGGTGGTAACGGTTGTTGACAGGCGACCGTTACAACTGATAGAAAACAACCATCATTCACCACAGCCATTCTTGACTATCAGTAACATTGTAAATGACTCTAGATCATTAAGATAGCGGTTTAAGTGCTATAAATCGGTGTAAGAAGGCTTTAGAAATGCACGCAGTACCTTGAACATTGGCCTAAATTTGGATTGACATATTGATTGTATAATAATGAAGTTACATATTACAATTTTTAATTCGAGTTCCAAAATTTGTCCTAAATTACAAAAACAACAATTAGGATAAATTTCACGAGTCTGTGTAAAAGTGTGAAGTTTGTCTTAATACTAAATAAATTTGTTTGTATGAGTTACAATAATAAACAAAATTCGAATAAACCGATCAATTTTTAAAAGCTATTTGTCCTATTAGCAAACGTAGAAAAATTACCAATGCTCAAAGACAAGAAATCTAAATACAATAATATTCAACTAAAAAGTTCATGCCAATACAAATAAAAACAAATGCAAAATTTTACTCAAGGGATAAACACGAGCATGAACTTGTTTAAAGTAAATGAACGGAAACCTTAATGTTCCGATTAATAATAACGATCCTCAATCTAGTAGCTATAAGTAACTACGGACAAGGGTGTACATACATTTTTGAGTAGCTGAGGCCATATCTAACTAAAAAATATTAAAGCTTTCTTAAATCTAGAAGATAAGTATCTTAGGACAGGGGTGTTATGTCACGTTGTTTGTTAGAACAAAATTGAAATTTAAAAAAAACTTTCCTACTAAGCCAGGGATCGTACCCATATACCGATATTCATTTTTAAGTAGCTGAGGGCCATATCTATCTAAAAAATATTAAAGCTTTCTTAAATTTAGAAGATAAGTATCTTAGGACAGGGGTGTTTTAAGACGTTGTATATTAATACAAAATTGATAATACTAAACCAGAGATCGTACCCAGATAGCGATATACATATTTGGACAGCTGAGGGCCATATCTTAACTAAAAAATACATAAATTACCTTACAACGTGATAAAACACCCCTATTCTAAGATACTTATCTTCTAGATTTAAGAAAGCTTTAATATTTTTTAGTTAGTTATGGTCCTCAGCTACCTAAAAATGTAAATCGCTATATGGGTACGATCCCTGGTTTGGTATTTTTTAGTTAGATATAGTCCTCAGCTAATCAAAAATGTCCGAGTATGAGAAATTTTTCTCGTATATCTCTAATAAGGTACGAATCTTGGTTCAGCAGGGCGATTTTTTTCTAAATTTTGTATTTGTACTAAAGTATACAGGGTTGTAAAACGCATGCTTGTCCTGTGTCACTTAACTTTAAGGTTTTGAATTTCTATTCAATTTTTTTTTGTGTAGACTTACGGCAATATTACATTTTCAATTATTCTTATTGCAAAATTAATACTAGTTTGTGAAAAAATTCATAATAACGACAGATTTATAATTTTTACTAATACATTCTCAGATGGAAAAGTTAGGATAATTTTAGGACAAACTTCACACCCGTAACTTTAAGTATAATGTTATAAGGTTAAAGCTTTGACGTTTGGATCGGGAGGTACTGGGTTTGAATCGCAACATAGGCAGGATGCAAAACAGATTTTTCATCTGCCGATTACGATCGGTGACAAAACGTCTATGACTCTATGTTAGAACGTAGCACTCATGGGTCGACCCAATTAATCGTTGGAATTAGTAGAATTTCCTCTGAAGTGGAAAATAATCACAATGGCATCAACATTTAAAAGTGAAGCACGCGGAAAGATATTTCATATTCTAAAAGTATAACGTGAATTTTAACAATCCTCAAGTTATTCGAACTGTTATTACGTAATTCTAATCGGTGGTCCGCTATGCCATGCCAACATTATTTTATGTGAACCAGATTTACTACAACCAATCTTATTTTAGTATTATTATTCTAGTGACTCGATCCGTCATTGGAAAACACTACTATTTTATATAAATCTGGCTTTTCCAGCGTTTTTGTGGACTGGTTTAAATCTTACCTAAACAACCGCACACAAAATGTTGAAATAGGAAATAAAAGATTAAAATTAATTAAAGTTTCTTCCGCCGTAATCACACGGTTTCCATATTGGCCCTTGGATTTTAATAATTTTCATTAATGGAATATCTGAAGTTGTAAAGGGTTTACCAATAATAGTAGACGATTTCAAAATCGATTTCAAAATTTCATCATCAACCCTGTTTTACGAAAGTATTCGAAACTGAAGAACTAGGGGTTAGTTTTTTTTGGAAACATGTGCTTCATTAATAAAAACATGCATGCTAAAAATACAAATGTAATAAAGAAGCAAACTGTTAGAATAAACAGGCCTGAATCATTTAAAGGAGAGTTAAGGCGTGAATCGTTGATAGCCTCTCAAGGAGAAGTGGGCAAAAAAACTTACGCTCAAGTAATGATGAGTAACGAAAACAAACAAAAAACTCCTCAAACAGACGACATAAATCAAACGCTTAAGCTGATATTAAGCAAACTTAATACTTTTGATCAGCGATTACAGAAACTAGAATACAGTACTAAGGGAGCCATCCCTAAACAAAGCCATGTCTAACGACTTAAGAATTTTATGCTGGAATGCCAATGGACTCCAGCAACACCAACAGGAATTGCAAATGGTTCTGGACGCAGAGAAAATCGATGTCTGTCTCATCTCTGAAACTCACTTCACTAGACAATCAATTATCAAATTTAGAAATTATAAAACATATCACACTATTCACCCGGGAAATACTGCCAAGGGAGGTAGTGCTGTTATAATTAGAAATAGCATTAATCACTTCGAGGAATTAAAATATGAAACAGAACAAATACAAGCAACAGCTGTTAATATCAAGACCAAAAATAACTCTATTAGTGTTATTGGAATTTACTGCCCACCGAAATACTCTCTAAAAGAAAAAGATTATCTTGAATTTTTCAGTAAACTAGGGAAAAGATTTGTAATTGGAGGAGATTTTAATGCAAAAAATATCCACTGGGGTTCTAGACTAACAACAACCAAAGGGAAAGAACTCCTCAATGCTATCAGAAAATACGGTTGTGAAGCCTTATCAAATGGTAAACCGACCTACTGGCCAACTGATCCAAATAAAATACCAGATCTAATTGATTTCTTGATAGTGAAAAATATATCTGTAAATTATATACATATAGATGAAAGTATTGACTTAAGCTCCGATCACTCCCCAATACTTTTGACAATAAGTGAAAGGATCATTCAAAAAGAAAGCTATCCCAGTTTAGTAAATAAGCACACAAATTGGGAATACTTTAGACTATCGTTAGAAAGAAAAATTAACTTAATGGTTCCGCTAAGGAGTGAGGAGCAATTAGAAAACGAAGTTCACAAGTTCATATGTGACATACAGCAGTCAGCTTGGGAAAACACACCTCAAGTTAAAAAGAAAATTAAGGGAAACAACTACCCTAGAGAAATTAGAGAGCTCTTGGCAGAAAAAAGAAGGGCAAGGAGAATATGGCAACAAACTAGAGCCCCTCAAGATAAAACTAAGCTAAACAATCTAACTCAGCTACTTAAAAGGGAAATCAAAGATTTGAAAGACGAATCTATCAGTAACTACCTCAGAAAATTATCTAATGATACTAGTACTGATTATTCTCTCTGGAGAGCAACCAGAAGAATTAAAAGGCCAATAATGCAGATTCCTCCAATCAGAACAGAAGATAACAAATGGGCCAGAAATAACGAAGATAAAGTACGAAATTTTGCTGAATACCTGGAAAAAATATTTGAACCACATGATGACCAATCATTGGAAGCTGAAATAATAACTGAAGAGGTTGTACAGGAAAGTGACGAAATCCTACGAGCAACACCAAAAGAAGTCATGTATGAGATAAAAACAAATATGAATCCGAGAAAAGCGCCGGGTTATGACCTTATCACAGCAGAAATTTTAAAAGAACTACCAAGGAAAGCACTATTAAAGCTCACCAATATTATAAATGGCGCCTTTCGATTGAAATATGTACCCAGCCTCTGGAAAATTGCAGAAGTAATTATGATTCCGAAACCTGGGAAACCACCACACAAAACTGGATCATACAGGCCAATATCACTATTACCAGTTATGTCTAAACTCTTTGAGAAGTTATTAGTGAAAAGGCTAAATCCGATAATTGAGAGGAAAAACCTGATTCCAAATCATCAGTTCGGTTTTCGCAACCAACACTCAACATTAGATCAAGTACACAGAATAACTAATATTATTGAAGGAGCATTAGAGGAGAAAAAAGTCTGCTCAACGATATTCTTAGACGTTGCACAGGCCTTTGATAAAGTTTGGCATGAAGGACTTAACTATAAGTTAAGAACTGTACTACCAATGCAATTCACTACAATATTAGAATCATACTTGAAAGATAGATTCTTTAGAGTAAAATTAGACGATTCCTATTCTGAATTGAAAGAAATCAAGGCAGGAGTACCGCAGGGCAGTGTATTAGGTCCGGTCCTATACCTTTTGTACACTAATGATCTCCCTGTATTAGAAAACAACACTGTGGCGACCTTTGCTGATGACACGGCAATCCTAGCTGTTGGAGATAGCAACGAAGAATCAACACAGAGTTTACAGTTGGCTATTACTCAAATACATAACTGGACCAAAAGATGGCGAATTAAACTTAACGAAACTAAATCAGTTCACATCAATTTTACAAACAAACGACTCGAACATATTCCGGTTACAATTAATCAAGAAATAATACCGTATGCCAACACGGCTAAGTACCTTGGCATGACACTAGATGCAAAACTACGATGGAAAGCACACGTCAAAAAGAAAAGTGAAGAACTAGGGCTTAAATATAGAAAGATGTATTGGCTGATAGGAAGGAGCTCCGCTCTATCAACATACAACAAACTTCTATTATATAAACAAATTTTAAAACCGGTTTGGACTTATGGTATCCAACTTTGGGGTTGTACCAAACAGAGCAACGTGGAAATCATCCAAAGATTTCAAAACAAAGTATTAAGGAACATCGTTGATGCACCATGGTATGTTAGAAACAGAGACCTCCATAGGGACCTTAAAGTGGACACTGTTTCAAAGGAAATCCAAAAAACTGCACTGAGACATAGGCAAAGGCTCGAACAACATGTTAACACTGAGGCAACTAAGCTGTTAAACAACACAGATATTGTACGCAGGCTCAAACGAACTAAACCTTTTGAGCTGGTGTAATTGCTAGTGTAAACAGCGTAATGCTGATCTAAAACCCACAATAACGACGTGGTTTAATTCAATTTATCAGACACTATGGAACACCAGTGGGAAGAAGCCATAGATTAATACAACATAGTAAATTAAGTTAGAATAAAATTGCTCATTAGTCCAGGTGACTAGATTGTAATAATTGTTTATTTAAAATATTTAAATAAAATTGAAAAAAAAAAAAAAAAAAAAAATATTCTAAAAGTATAACGTGAATTTTAACAATCCTCAAGTTATTCGAACTGTTATTACGTAATTCTAATCGGTGGTCCGCTATGCCATGCCAACATTATTTTATGTGAACCAGATTTACTACAACCAATCTTATTTTAGTATTATTATTCTAGTGACTCGATCCGTCATTGGAAAACACTACTATTTTATATAAATCTGGCTTTTCCAGCGTTTTTGTGGACTGGTTTAAATCTTACCTAAACAACCGCACACAAAATGTTGAAATAGGAAATAAAAGATTAAAATTAATTAAAGTTTCTTCCGCCGTAATCACACGGTTTCCATATTGGCCCTTGGATTTTAATAATTTTCATTAATGGAATATCTGAAGTTGTAAAGGGTTTACCAATAATAGGTTTCATTTTGAATAGCCTGCTATTTCGGCAGCTGTCAATTTTGAAGCTGTTATCTTTTGACATTTGACAAGTAAAAACTACGCCATTACTAAAAATAGTACGATACACACTTCAACAACGCATTGAAATTGTTAAAATTCACTACAAACCTAGTGAAAATGTTTCAATCTCAGTTGGAAAACTGAAAATACTGCTGCTGTAACAACTGAGAATATTGCTGCTGTATAGCCCGTAGTGTTGAAGAAAAGCCAGGTTTGTCGATTCCTCGTCTATCATTGGAATTAGATATTCCACAAACGACATTACACTGTATTTTGCATAAAGATTTAGGTCTTAAGGCTTTTAAAGTTCAGTTAACACAAGAACTCAAGCCAGTCGATCACCATAAACGTCGTATCTTTGCTGATTGGGTCCTTCAAATGCATCAAAATGATCCGGATTTTCATCGAAAAATCATCTTGAGTGATGAGGCCCATTTTCACCTCGGAGGCTACAATAATAAGCAGAATTGTCACATTTGGGGCTCAGAAAATCCAAGAATGATTGTTGAAAAGCCTCTCCATCCTCAACATGACACTGTTTGGTGCGGTTTTCGGCCTGGCAGTGTGATTGGATCTTACTTTTTCGAAAATGAGACTGATGCAACTGTTACGGTGAATGGATTGCGCTACCGAGCTATGATTAATGATTTTTTATGGCCGGAATTGGAAGATATTGATGTGGACGACGTTTATTTTCAGCAAGACGGCGCTACGTGCTAATCAGCAACAAAACAATCGCAATTTTGCAAAAAAAGTTTCCTGACCGTATTATTTCTCGAAGAGGTAATCACAATTGGCGACCGATATCTTGTGATTTAACACCATTAGACTTTTTGTTTGGGACCACGTGAAAGATAAGGTCTATGCCAATGCTCCACAATCGATTCAAGAATTTAAAGATGGAATTAGTGAAGTTATCGAGGATATACAGCCGCAAATGTGAGAATTGGTCTTGGAAAATTTCATGAAAAGGATATGGTAATACAAGCGTAGCCGTGGCGAGCATTTGGCTGATATCGTTTTCAAATGTTAATGGCATACGTTCCTCTTTACAATGAAATAAACATTCATTGATTTCTCTAAAAAAAATACTCTTTTTTTGAACGACATTAACGTTTTTTTAAACCTCTTATTGGAAAACCCTTTATATGAATTCCACGGGTTTAATGTTCGCAGACGATTTCAAAATCGATTTCAAAATTTCATCATCAACCCTGTTTTACGAAAGTATTCGAAACTGAAGAACTAGGGGTTAGTTTTTTTGGAAACATGTGCTTCACAAAATACATCGGTTAGTGCGATGCTTGAGCTAAGGGCTCGGTTTTATTAAATGGTCGACCTGGGATATTGATAATATAGAGACAATTAAAATTCTGTATATTGCCTATATCAGATCTCAACTGCATATCCAGTCAATGTTTGGAAGACGAAATTCCTGTATATTGCCACAATAGAGTTTCCAGGCCCTCGTTTTGGCTGCTCTCAGCTCGTACTTATAGGATTTCAGGACTTCCTTATAACAGTACCAATCTGCAGCATTTTTTGTGTTCCTCGCTTTCTTGAACAGTCTCCTGCATTTCATACGAGTACCTTGGAGTTTTCTCGACCACCAGGGTGGCCGAGATTTACCCAAGGGCCTACTGATAGGACATGCACCTAACATGCCCTTGCTAAAAGCATCAGATAGCTTGGTTACTAGAGCATCAAGCTCCTGTGGAGATACAGGAGGGTTTGGAACTGATACCGGTAATAAGTAACCCAGAACGGTTCTGAAATAATCCCAATCAGTTTTCCTCCTATTTCTGAAGGGTGGTTTGCTAGTGGATTTTGTATCCACTTCGTACTGGAGATAACAATGGTCAGAAAAGGAATGGTCGTCGGACACTTTTCAGTTCAATACCCTCTCCTTTATAAAATCCGAGACAAGTGTGATTTCCAACACTTCCTGTCTATTTTCAGTAATAAAGGTTGGCTTACACCCGATATTACATATATTTAGGTTAGTACTTAAAATAAAATCAAGGAGTAACTCACCTCACCTGTTTATATCTGTACTTCCCCAAATTGAGTGATGCGCATTACCATCACAGCCCATGATGACTCCTACCTTTCGTTTCCGAGCCTCCATGATTACACTGCCCAACCTACCTGATGGTGTATTTTCCTCCTCGTATGGTAGGTAGGCAGCAAGCACCAACTTGATTCCCCCAAGACAGCTTCACACCAGACCACCTTGATATTCCATTACAAACATGGCGTTGACCAAAGAGCAACCAATTGTCATTTTTAAGCTTGTGGAATAAACTCGTAGTTTTTCAAAAGCAATTACCGGAAAAACAACAAAAAGTTTTGGGTTTGAGTCACGAGAAGCTGTCAAAGGAATTATGGAGGTATTTACAAGACAGTCCCATCCAAAGGGATTAAAAATTAATTCCGATTATTATCTATATGTGCGATGCAAGAAATAATTTTTGTACTGTAATTTCTATAAGCAACTAAAACTACTAGATTATATTGTTTCGACAAAACAAAATAATCAATTTTTAGTGGTATCGATAAAATCATTAATTTTAAAAGCCTAATATATAAAATAAATATAAGTTTTTGCAGCAAATTAGAAGAATTTTGTTTAATTCTTTTGTCGCTAATAGTCGTGTGATACGAAATTTTTTCAAGTAATATAAAGTGCTGTGAAAAAAGTACAGTAATTTCAGCTCGTTATTTATAGAATATTATATTTGTATTAAAGAAATGTATTAACCAATGTATTAAATCAAAGTTATAATGCGATTTAGTTTGATGTTTATAAAAGATAAGTGGATGATTTAAGAAATATGAATAGAAATCGTGGTGGCTAGTTACGATTAGACTGAAATATTCAAATTTAGAAATGGTTTGCAGAATAAAAGTGGCCATTAACTATATCAGAAATAATTGTTGTTTTTGTTTGCATAGACATTTTATTAAAGATGAAAACCAGTCGAACGTCTTTGAAAAACTCCATCAAATGGTATATAATGATGTATGTAGCAGTAACACAACATTCTTTCGTCAGTTTTATAATTACATCTGGACTATATAAACTTTGCCAGAAGAGTCTCGCAATGTTCGAATTTTGAATTATGTGAATCGTTTAACAAAAATCGTATGTCAATTGTCTAGAATTTCAGAATATTTTGTATACATGATTCCCCCCGTTCTGTTTATCTTTTGTCGTGACTGAATCTAAAATATAGTTCGAATGTAATCTAATTGATGAAGTCTAGTTCAGCACTTTTTATATATTTAAAATCATACATGTTCCTCGTCAGATAACACTATCACAAATAATTAAAAACCGTGACCAAACCATTATTTGCTCATATAATTACATATATAATTATTGTAATTGTGATACGTAGGAGTTTGGTGCACGTTGATTGATCAATTAAGAAAGCAAATCATTATAATTGAACTTATATTGTTTGTATACACTTTTATGTACTTAATTGTATTACAATAATATCCGATAATAATTATCGACATTATATGTACATGCCATTCTAATAAGTTAATATTCGTATTCAGGTACAAAGACAAGAACAAAACACCATATTCTATCCGTACATCAATTTACAAGTAACTAATATGCATATAACATCGGAATATAATTTTTAAGAATAATTTTCAATGCTATTGTTGTGTATGAAAATCAATTACGAATACCAAGGTTTTTTTTATTCTTTATTGTGTCTCATTTTTTTCTAATTTAATAAATTTTGTATAGTTGAATTATTCCTATTTACAATTTAGAACTAGCCAAAATTTCTTAGAAAAATTATAATGTTATACGGCCAAAATTATTTACTACACGACATCATGTAAACATGAACATTTATAAAAAAAAAATCATGTCACGTAGTTGGGAGAAGACGTAAAATATTTGTGGAATAATATTGCCGCCCATTAGATTTTCGAACGATTTTCCAATTATTTGGATTCGTAGTAGTAAAACTAATTGACCTAGCTAGGTCATGATGTAAATTTATAGACGAAATGACCAAAATCTTGTTATGTGGAGAGGCACAGAAGTGTAGGTCGCCATAAATTGAAAAATGTCTTTAAAATTTAGTAATTTAAATATAAGGACATTATATTTTTAGGGTTGATGCAATATATCATTATTAATATTCGTGCACTATTATTTCAGTTCATAAATATAATACTTCACCACAACAATTTTTGACTTCATGTTGTTATTTCGCTTAATAATCCCTTGTACCATATGTTTCGGTGTGTTATCGAAAAAAATTACATTACAACAATAAATACATACGTATATTTTGTTTTAGTTATTTAATTCATTAATTACTTGTTTATACAACAACATAATTTTCTTGGTTCCACTTTACTTTATACTTCAGGAAATATTTAGTTTGGCAGATGCATCGATTCCAATACTATTGTTTGTATGAAGTTGATAGTTTTTTTGTTGTTGTTTTATTAATGTTTTCGTCAATTATTTAAATATTTAATTTATGGGTTAAACGATATATGTATTAGGAATTAATAAATTTTATGGAATATTCCCCCCCGTACATAATTTTTGAGTCGGATATTTAAGGTCTCTTGACAATTGATAAAAATAATTAATTTTGAATTATATTTCAACTTTGCTCTTTCAATGAGTCATAATGATGGACGAATGGTGTTGTAATTTATTTGTCTCTCATAACGAGCAATTTAATTTATCTTACCAAAACTCACTAAAAAGCAGGAAAACAAAGAAACTGGATATCATTAAAAATAAGTTTTAAATTGGAAAATCAGAATTTTGTTTCATAGTGAGCCGATTTTTCGAAGCCAAACTTTGAATGAAAATGAGTAGAGCGGTAGTAATTTAATTGGAAAACAAATCAAAATTAAAAATTTTAATAATTCAGATCATATGACGCATCAAATAATTTCTGGCGTAACACCAGTTTTAAAATGCTCTTATCATCTATTACATTATTCTAGGCGCTCAAATAACTCTTAACATCATGTACTAAGGTATATTGTTGAATTTTGTTAATGATTTTAAGATTTGCGAGAATTTCCTAATTAACTAAAATCATTAAAATATTATTTACAGCTTGGCATTATTCTCAAAATAGTAGTGGATGACAATAGGACGGACTTTATTTTTTTTAATTCATTTATTCAAACAATCTAATTACAAGAAAAGTAATAATTTATTTTTGACTTAATTTGTTAAAATGTTTACATAATTATATTTTAGGTTTTAAGTTATTTTAACGCAACTTTAATGTGTTATTTTGGTATTATTTATTTGTTGTTCCTTTTTAAGCCTTCTTACTATGTTGTTGAGCTGGGTTGCTTCGACGATCACGTGCTGGTATAGTCTCTGTTCATGACTTTGCGCAAGTTTTATAATTTCGAAATTGACTAGATCAATTTACTGGGGGCCCATTCTTGAATCATTACGAAAATTTTCGTAAACGTAACAGGAAAACCCTAAATCGGTATTCTTAAAATCATTACGAAAAGCGATAAGTGGTGAATAAAAAATGATGATATTTCGTAACGAGGTGATTAAACATGTCAAATTTTTTGTGAAATGTAAATGTATTTTATGAATAGCGTTGTGGACTGTATGGTAGATTTGTTTAAAATAATAAATAAAATTGATTAATTCTTTTGAAATTTAATTTTAATCAATTTGAAATATTAAATTATTTGTCCCACTTGTGAATTTAAATAATTTAGTATTTTTTTTTGGATTTAAAATAATAAGTACCTAATGGCTAGAAGTGATGATTTGGAATGGCTTTTCGAAATATCTGAATTGGAACAAGCCGAAATAAATGTGGGGAATGCTCGGCAAATAAATGAGTTTGTTGATTGTTTTGCGTTACCCGATAAACATTTTGTAAAGCTCTTTCGTGTCAATAAGGTAATTTCGGAAGAGCTTGTAGAAACTTTGTATCCGTTTATGACAGCAAATTTATTACTCGAATATCTGCTTTAACTGTTGAAACTAAGAAAATTATAGAAGCGAGTGTCAAAAGATTTGAATACTCATTATAAAATATCATTTTTTTTTAGATAATGTGAGCTTTAAGGTTTTTTGCCACTGGCCACTTTCAGCAAGACATAGGTGGCAATAAGCACGTTGCACTCAGCCAGGCTTCGGTTAGTCGCTCGATACCCGAAGTGACCGATGCGTTTTACTTGAGTGGGCTATTTGCAGCCAAAGTACAATTTCCCTCAAGCGTCGATGAGCTAAATCGTATTCGCCAAGAGTAAGTAAAAAAAATTATAAATTAGCTACGTACAATCAATTAATTAATTTAGGTTTTCAACATTTACCAATTCCCTGGCGTTATTGGATCAGTATAACATATTTATGTGAATCGTAAAGGCTATCACTCTATAAACGTACAGTTGGTATTTTAAATGCACTTAACTGTAATAGATATCTTAGATTTCGTAAACGCGAAATTTCCAGGCTCGACACAATATAGTTATATATGCAAGAGTTCTAACATACTGCCGGCATTATTGGTAGTTATTACTTTCTTAGTAATTATCAAATAACTAAATACAAATAAATACAACAAACATAATAAATATTTGCATATTATAGATTAAACAGTTTACTAACAAAATTACCAAACCGTTTAGGTGATTCTGGTTATGCATTACGTCCTTGAATGGCAACACCTATTTTAAATACAGTTGTGAACAGTTCAGAGAGCAGGTACAATAAACGTCAAATGGCTGCTCGAAGCACTGTAGAGCGACTAAATAGAGTGCTAAATGCAAGGTTCAGAAGTTTACTTAGACATAGAGTACTCTATTATAGCCCAACAGTAACATCTAAAATTATTATAATACATGCTGTACGTTCACCAAATGTGTATAAATTCAAACTTAGAAGAGTTGGATGATATTCAAGTAGATGTTGACTACGGCCTGTTCAACAATTGTTCCGACGGCAACCCACAAATTGGTGATACAAATCCATTACTCACACAATTGCGAACATTACATTATGTTTTATGTTTATTCACATGTTTTCAATTATTAACTCTAATAATGGTGAGCACAACGTTATCACAATTAATGGTGAGTACAACGTTATCACGCGTAGTTTCCACTCTACGGTATCGTTTCCTGGAACGAACTGAATCTCCGGAATTAGATGTTGGGACGGAGATTTGTACGTCAGTGTTTGCTGTTTCAATTGTCTCTATAATGGGTTCCACATTAAGAACTTCAACAAATGGTTGGTTGGTCCCTTTGAAGGGACTTTAATGATGTAGGAGCTGAATTTCGAAAATGCGCCTGAAAAAAAATTATAATTAACTATAAAAATATACGTACATACGAGTATATCCTTTTTGACATAAAATTTTAATAATAAAACTCAAACAATTTTAAATTTTCCGGCCAAGACAAAATAATTGATGGGTATCAAGTAGTAGTAAGTCGACACCGCAAACGTCTTTGTTTACCATATTTATTGTAGTTTCCATCACATTGGTGTCCCTGTCATCGATGTTGGTCCAATTTAAATTCAACGTTCTTCGTTCTAATGGTGTAACATGTAAATTTAATTGCTGACCCCCTCCAGTTTCAGCTTTATGTTTCCGCATTTCTGAATTTTTAGTTTTAGCGCCAGCTTTCGTATGATACCAAGCCTACAATATACGAAATCATAATTATATTTAGTTTTTAATACAAAATTTATTTAGAGTTAAGATAATACATACCTTTCGCCAACCTTTCCAGTCTTTGTAGGCGCCTAGCATAGCGTTCAATTTTTGTTTTATTTTTTACCATAGAGCTGTCGCGTTTTTTGAAAGTAAAGTATTAGTATAAAATTTTCGTATATTTAATTTGGGGTTTGTTTCAACGAAGTCGACTAAAAACTCCTTTTGGCCAAGTGTCATATGACCTCCACCTCTCTTAACATTCTCCAGGTCTATTAATAATTATGTTATCCATTACTTCTACTACTAATAATTTAACAGAGTTATGTCTAACGGCACTTGACAAGATTCAAATATTCAATTTTGTATCCCTATCTATAACTATCTCACTCTTACTCATGAAAAATTAAAAACCCAAAATTTGTTTCGTATAAATTGTATTGCAAAAACCAAATAAAAAACGAAAAAACCTTTACGAATATTTTAGTAACGTTCCGTTGCGAAAATTTTCGGAATCCGATTTCGGAATCCCAGTTCAAGAATAGGGCCCCAGGACCTTATATAGAATGTCATTGCGAATATACCACGGTACATCCACTATGTCATAGGAGTACCTGGTTTTGAAAGCGTTGAATTATTTGTATGTTACTTTGTTTAATACAACCCCTGAGTTGTATCATAAGTTCAGACAGGTTTTAGGATTTGTTTATAAAGCTAAAGCTTATTATATGTAGATAGGGAGGTGTTTCTTCCCATTAACATTAGTACAGTTTTCTGTATGTAAGTTCCAAATTTATTTTTTTTACTTTTTTATATGGCCTTTCGCCATAACTTTATATAGCTTTCCACCTTAGATTTGCTCTCGGTAACTTTGATACGCCATCTCTCAGTCCAGGTATGTATTTGTGATATGGGTGTTTTTAGATTTTCTGTTGAATCATCATTTCTGTTCCCAACAGCCATTATTGATGTATCATCCGCAAATGTAGCGATAGGGTTTTTTCTAGCATAAGTAGATCACAACTAAACAATAGATAAAGGACCGATCAGAGTACACTTCAAGGAACTATTGCTTTAATTTTCTTCAGTTCAGACTAGGCATTACCCTGTTTGGCTCTGAAGAATCAAAGGCATGTGCCATATCCAAAAAATGGTCAAACAGACCTAGGGCGGAAAATGGCACAAGTTTTCTTCAGGCTACTGAATATTCAGAATATGTAAATGATTTATAATTCTATAATTTTAAAAACTGTTTCATGACAAATTTACAGACGATTTTAGTAAACACTATGTATGTGGGCTTTGTTAATTCCTTAAGTTTAAACAATCCCACAACAAACCATTTCCTAGTTGAAAAAATAAATTGAATGTATATGCAATAAAACTGATTAAATTTTTATAATTTAAACAATGAATAAGAATTCTTTTTACACAAAGTAAAAAAAAAATTCTTAGAAATTCGGGTAAAAGCACGATATACCAAACAAATGAAAGATTAATTTAAATAATAAAAAACGAAGATAAATGGATTTTCCCAATTTAATAATAACAATTCCCTTATACCATTCCAATTTTTCGTTTTTATTATTAATGAAAATTGAAAATATTTTTTATTTTATGTTTGAAATTGGGTGGATGTGATTCCTCAGGTGATTGAAGTTTATACTTTATTATAGACATTGAAATATAACTACATAACAAAAAATATCATCATTCGCGGTTGATTAATATTCATTTCGCGATTATATTTTACTGCATCTTTTGACAAAATATGTATTATGTACGTATACAATATACAAAAAAAAAATATATAAATTTGATCAAAGAATTTCCTTGTTATTGTTTTCTTTTGTACAACAAATATTTTTCCTTTCGTTTGAGAAAAATCCTTTATTTTTCGGTTTTGTTTCCCGAAATGTACGTACAAAAATGAACATCAAAGGTTGATACAAAAACTAACAATATTTTTGCTGCCGAGACTTTGTGATTATAAAATGGAAATAATTCCTAATGGTAATGAAAAATAATAACAAAAAACAAAACCGGAAAATTTAAAAAAGAAAACGTGCAAAGTACATTTTTTTTTCCTGTTTTGTTAAATTCTCTGGCATAGTATGTATTTCCCACCAGAGAGTTGAGTCGCTCCTTTGATTTACAAAAATAATTAGTTTAATTATTAATTTATTATTTTAGTGTTTTTGTTGATCAATACAACCAAAACAATATTTATCACATGAATAAAAATCAATGTAATCGTATCAACCACACATAACTTAACTTCATCAATAACCAGTGAATCGGAAAATTATTTATTTCGTAAAAACAACAAATAAACATGAAATAGAAATTTTTTATTGGTATGAAAATAATTGAACACCTACAATAAATAAATAAATTATTGTTAATAAGATAAATTGAAAAATATTTAATCTGATAAATACGAAGAAAAAACATTTGGCAAATTTCACACATTTCTATTTAATAAACCCAATAGATGGATCCACCTTATCTCCATCTCAAATGAGGTTCTATTAAGGAAAGTTACTTGTCTCATTTATTGTGCCAGTAAAGGCACAGGACAAACTGCATTTTGAAATTTATAGTAATTTTTTAAGGTAGGTAAATTTAACAGATTTTATGACAACATGTTTTTGGAATTTAGTTGTAAAATTGTGACAATTTAAAATCAATATCTGAACCCGATGATGAGTCCACTAACAATTATGAAACATTAACGATCAAATTATTTGTTAGTGTGAGAAACATTTATAAAATCGCCATAAAAAAAAACCTTATGGAATTAAGTTTGAGTTGATTTCCGATTAAAAATGAGTATTTTTTATTTTATTGTTTCTGTTCCATTTATATTATTACAATCTAGTTAAATAAGTGATTTACGTTTCATTTAATTTGCTAAAATTTGACTTAATTATCTAAGCACTTATTCATTGATATTGTCTAAGGTTTGACTTATTTGAATACAATTTGAATGTGTTATTTTGATTTCATTGTTTGCTGTTCTTCATAAAATTTTTAGTTCAAAAGATTTTATCCTTTTCAGGCTGCGGATAAATCCAAAGGTAAATGATTTGGAAAGGTATTTACCTATGATACCGCATCAATTCATTGGTAAATATATTTATTAAAATTGGTTTAGTGGGTGCAATATTACGATGTAGAAGGTTATAATCAATGGTGAATAGGTACTAAAATAATAAATGGCTTAATCATAAACGTCAATACTTTTGTTATTGTGAAAAGTGAAACAAAATTATCGAAAAATGGATCAAAGCAACATTATTAAGAAAATGAAATGAAATTGATAATATTGATAACGAATTTGCTAAGCTTTTCAAGAAGTATTTGGATTTGGAAGATGCTATAGTCCAAGAAATTTGCGAATCATGCAGATAATTTTTTGTGATTTGTTTATTATTACTAGATTTTGAATTTTTAGGTAAGAACTGGGTATTGCATGAGTCAAAATCCACCAATTATTGTAAAAAAACTAAATAGCGTGTTCGATTAAACTAAATCTAATATGTATAAGAATATAAATCTAATATAAAAAAAGGAGTAAGGAGATTGAGCTCATCGTTTTTTTTTTGTTTTGATTGGGTTGTGAGACCAGTTATCGGGTAATTTCAAAGGCAATGGTGTTGCCTAAAATACTGTAAAAAATTTGAAATATTTTATGCTGAAGTGATCCAAAAACCACCTCCAGTTACAACATTGGTTGACATTAGTAACCTCGTTCTTGGGTATTTTGTAAACAAGTAGGCACGATGGATGGATGCCGTATTAAAATTAAGAGTCCCCCAAATCAGCGGGTTCAATACATCAACCGCAACTTGGATTATTCGATACAATTACAAGTTTACGATCAACATGTTCTGGCTAATAGCCAACTGTACAAATCAGGTAAATTTCTTCATGAAGGCTACTTTTTATTAGACGCTGTTGGATACAAGTGCATAACAAATCCAATAGACATTATAACCTTATACAAAAGACTTGCTTTAACTGAGTAAGAGTCACAGAGGAGCTTTAGACCCCTATTTCATTACACATTTTTGAGCTTCAGAAGACTTTCTTGAGAAAGGTGGTTCAATAATAAGTACTCGAAAGCGAGGAATACGAGAGAACGATTGGTTTACTCAAAATCGGTATGGTTGTTTTATTGACAAACTCCATTATAAACCTGAAAAGGTTGCACAAATCGCAAAAGTATGTTGCCCACTACATAATATGTGCTTTATTCATAATGTGGCCGTGGAAACTACGACACACCCCAATCCTGATATTGAGCAACCATCGGAACCATTTTAAGACGGAAATTTTTATGCTGGAGAAAGAGTTCGTGAATAACTAATGAATTCTATTTGGTTAAATTAATTGAAATTTAATAAAGAAATAAAAATACAATATTCAACAATAAATTTGGAATTAATATTTCATTTGGTTTACTTTTAAATTATTATTAATATAATTAAAGGCACTTAAACTACTCAGCATATCGGCTTCCTTGTAACTCTAATTTTCTTTCCTTGTACTTAAATGTTCCTAATTTTAGAAATCACTTAATTGTTCCTAAATTTACATCATCAAATATTAAATTGGAGCATTTATTACAAAAACTAGAATAAACTATAAAACGTACGTTGTTTTTTGGGCCATTTTGGAAGTGTGTGAAGTTATCCCAGGATTCCATCCCAGAAAAATTAAAAATGTTCATCAGGCAATACTATTTTCATCCCATCCCAGGATTTTAAATTCATCCCAATATTTGATATCATTTTGTCAAATACGGATTTTAATTAATGGTTACGTGGATATCATGTCAAGTCGAAAACAAAGGAAATGTTTTCCGGCACTCATGGTTCTCGAGTTCCATTAATTAAAATCCGTATTTCTTATATGGGACCATATACATATGAGCCAATTGCGCCAATTACAACATACGGCTGGTGTTCAACGATTTATCACAACAAGTGGACGTCATGCCAAGTCGAAAACAAAGGAAACTTTTCCCGGCGATTATGGTTCTTGAGAACCAGTAGTTAAACACCTAATTTTATGTATAGGGCCATATTCATACGAATTTCTGAGCCTATTGTGCCAATTACTTCTTACGACAAGAATGTATAGGCTAACACGTCGTTTGCAAATTTTTAAAATGATGATATCAAATTTTGGGATGATTTTTAAATTTCTGAGATGGGATTAGAATAGTATTGTCTGATGAACATTTTTAATTTTTCTGCGATGGAATCCTGGGATAACTTCCATTTTGGTTGTGTCACTTAAAAATTTCATACGACTAAAACGGTTTTTTCAGGTGACATGAAACTTTTACGTCGACACCAACGACAGATGACACGATTAAGGGTAGAATAAGGGTATTAATCATGCCCTTTCTAAAGCTCGAATTGTATTAGAACAGAATCTTATGTGCTTGCTGTGTAATGCACAACATCTGTATGTCTGGTTTTAGCGATTTTGATCAGATAGATTTAAACTATAGGAATGCTCTAATAGATAATCTGGACGCACTTGATTTCAGGGACAGCTTATGTTATAGAATGTAAAAACGAAGTATCTTCGGACGAAATATGTTACATTTTTAAATATTTCAGACTTTAAAAATGAATGTATATATATGCAACATTTTCGACCTACTCCAAATTTGAAAATTCACTCCCCAGAAATAGTTTTAACGTCACAATTTTCTTAATATTTCTAATACTTTTCAAATTTCGTCCGAAGTAACTTTAATTAATTCTATTGTAGTTAAATGTTTTTTGGAGTTTTCTTTAGTTTTTTCGGTTGGGTTGAATGAGCTGAATCCGAAAAAATTTCAATATCCGAGGACGGAAAACAAACGTTATCGGAGCTATTTGATGAACTCATGGATGTTGATGGACCTACATCATAATTTTTTTAATACTCCTCGTCGATTAAATATGCTAGGGTTATACGACACTTATATTTTAGGCAATTATTGTGCTCTTCAATTAGCTCCCAATAAGTGGGTAGTAATTGCCCGCCCTCGGTGGACACTTCCGTCTGTGGTCGTACTATTTTAGGTTGAATTTTTTTTATGTGTATGTAAAGTTTAGTTATTCACTGCAGACAGTAAATTTTTTTATAAACTTAAGTATTTAATGACTTTATATATATTTTTAACATGTTTTGCTACAATAGGCTAACATTTTTCATCGAATTTGTGACATTTGCATCCTAATAACTTTTCTTTATATAAAATTAAATATGTCATACATAACCTAAATTACATTAACATTATCGATATACATTTTCTCTCAACTTATTTTTAGTGCGGACTAAAGTTTGCTCTTCTTTTGCTGTTCCTCACATAAATAAATTAATAATAAATCAGCATTTTTCAGAAAAGTATTACTTTTCTGTGTAATTTTTTTTTGTTGTGGCTATTATACAACAAATTAAAACTTCTATAAATATGAACCAGCAATCTGAAGCAAAAAAATCAAAATTTATAATTAAAAAAAGCAAAGTATTTAGTTTAAGTGAAAAAATCGAATGTGCACATAAAGCAAATACCTATTTTATGTACAAATACCTATTTTATGTATTTTTACTCAGCTTTTTCACATTTCAATTTACCTTGAATACTGTTAAAAAGTAGGTGTAAGGATATTTACCTTTGGATTGATCCGCAGATTTTTTATTTTGCTGGAATCCATTTAGGTTCTATACTCAATGCCACAAAAGGCCCATGGTGCAAACCTTGGATTCTATCAAATCCCGCAGCCTTACTATGTTGTCATTGTCCAAGACAACTGAGTTGCTCTATTATTGGTATTATAAAATAATATTTTAAACTCCAATAACAGTTGCTCGAACAGTATTATCGATAATAAGGATATTGGACTATATGATGCGGTTATATGCGGAGGATTTCTTGGCGTTGCTTGACTTTAGCCACTTTTCACAGTTGCAATAAATGCTTAAGCCTAACTGAAGCGTATATCAAATTAATATATTTAGTCAAATCGATTCTTGGGAGTTCCTTCAAGATTTGACCTGTTATTAAATCGTATCCCGGAGCTATTTATTGATCGATATATTTTTGTATTTCGACATATTTTTCAATTTTCTGCTTCACATGAAAAGGTTAAGACAATTTAATCATGAAATTGAACAGGCTCATTGTAATACGCCACTTTTTGTATTCGGCTCAAGTAAGCTTTCTATACGCATTTTTATAGGTGGAGTCTGCATAATAGGCCTTTTTAGGGTTTTAGTTGTCTTCCAGATAGAATATTCTGTACCTTTGTCATTTGTTACCTCTCTCAGGTATGCACTGACAAATAAATTCTTCAGTTCTTTGATTTCATCTGTTTGGTCTCTTATGAGACGGTTTAGTCTAGTTTTGTCTTGTGGAGTTCTAGTTTGATACCACTTTCTTCTTGCTCTTTTTTCACTTAGTAACTCTCTGGTTTCCCTAGAATAATTATTTCTCTTTAACTTGGTTTTTATTTCACTAATGCTTTTCCATGCTGTCGCCGGTTCACATTTACAGTCTTCCATTGCATTAAGCAAATCTTTTCCTTTTGTGGTTGTTCCCATCTATAATGTATCGCGTTCCAACATATTTGAGTAATTTAAATTGAATAAATTGATTTTTTAATAGCTTGTATTGGTGGACTTTCAATACAAGATTACTACTATTAGTTTCAGTTTTGATGTTAACTATACACAAAAAAATTTGAGGTGTTATTAAGTTTTTTAAATGAAAAGTTATTTAATTTTTATCCGTTCATGTATTTTCGTTTAAAATTAACTCCGCATTACGGATAAATATTTTGAAATACTCGAACGGATAAACGTACTTAAAAATTAATTTATCAGTATAAATGTTTAAGCCAATCAAATTCTCGGTACTAAAATGTTTTTTGAATTGCAGAAAAATTTATTTCGGATTTAGTAATTTGCACTTTTCGGTGTTTTTTTGTACTCAAGAAATTCCTGTTTTGTTTTAAGAGAATTTTTTTTGGTGTTTGTGGTTTTTTCTAGAAAAATAATTAGTTTTATATATAAAGTGGTGGTGTACGCATAGATATGCAGTGAAAGTATTTTATTAAAGTGTGTTTATATTGTGTTTAATTATATTAAAGTTTAAGTACAATCTAAAATTTTAATTAATAATAATAAATAAGGTAACTTAAATCGTAAATAATAAACATATCTATAGAATGATATTACAACACAATTCTTTATTTAATTATACAAATTTATTTCTAGACTGGAACTACAAAAGATGATGCCATAAGTCAACCTCATCTAATTTTACGAGGGCCAACTAAATCCGAAATACATTATTATTCAATTTTAATAGATGAAAAGGAAATTCTTATAGTGGATAGCAGCATCAACGCGCATTTGCTACATTATTCAAATCGTTTTACGTTTTTAATTGTCAGTATCCGTCGGATCACGAATCATTTTTTTTATTTTACAAGAAGCGTTGTTTAAAATGAGTGAATCGTTACTAACGCCTAGAATAAAAGAATTGAAAAATATGTTGGGTTGCTAATAATTATATTATACCATATTATTTAAATTTGTTTAGAATAATGAAAATTAGAATTAGTTTTATAGTTTTATTATATATTTTCACCACTGAATTTTTTAAATAAATGAATTATGTTTGCTTGCAAAATTCACAATTGCACTAGATCTTCCATAGATTGTAAAATGTATATTAAACATCTGAATCTGATCTCATTTAATAGAATAGTGTACTGTGGATACAAAAATTGTAATGCTCAATATGAAACTTTTAGTGGGTTAACCAAACATTGTATCAATAAACATAAGCAAATAAATAATAGTACCATATAGAATACCAGGATAAAATTGCAGGCAATAATGTCGATAATAAACATCTGAATGCCACAAACTATTCCCAAGACACTAATGATGTCGACCATGAGTTAAGCGGTTCAAATATAATTGGTAGTGGTAGAATTTTAAATTGTGATTCAATTAACAATTTAACAGATATTCGAAATAAATTTCTTATCGACTTTATGAAGTTAAATTTAAATTACAGCCAACAGAATACCATTTTGAGCCTAGTTACTAATTGTACGCACTCCGTTGAATTAAACATCCGAAATAAAATTTTATAATAATACTGAGATAAATAGTGCACTTCAACAAGAATTACAAATTCTAAATCACCCATTTGAAAACGATAATACCAACTATAAGCGACGAAAACAAATTGTTTGTACTGTGCCAGCTTCGAAAGAAATATCAATAGGTATTAGAAGTGACCGAGTATGGGATCAAAATAAATTAACGTATAACTGTCGGTGAGCCGTAACCAATACTTTCTCTTACATTTCCATTCTTGAAATATTATCCTATTTATCCCATAATAAACATTTTGTGAAAAAAATTTTGAGCGGTTCATTCATTACACACAATGTAAATATTTTAAACAAAATAAGTTATTTTCATCAGGCACTCCAAGTTTCCATTTACAGCTGTATTTTGATGAATTCGAAGTTGTTAACACTTTGGAATCAAAAACAGGTATACATAAAATCTTAGCATTTTATTTTACGGTTCTAAATCTAGGAGATTATATTAATACTCATTTGCAAAACATTCATTTAGTCGCCTTTTGTCATTACGCAGACGTAACGCGTCTTGGTTATCAGCCATTTTTAGAGGTATCTTAATAGATCCAATATTCCCTCGCTAATTAGCTTAGATAGTAAAAATAAAAATTTAAGACAAAAGGCTTCACAGTTTTGGTGTCTGCTTCGATACCTACCTTTTATAATTGCTGACATGATTGATAACGCGGATAGCGATTATTTGGCAAAGTTTAACGTTATACTCTTGCTTATTAAAATAACAAATATAGTTTTCTCGCCCAAACTTAATGAAGAATTAGTGGATGAATTAGAAATTCACATTGAAGATCATCATAAACAGTTTTTACAACAGTTTCCAGGTAATAGCTTCATACCAAAACAACATTTCTTAACGCATTATAGTCGAATTATTGGTATGATGGGTACAGTAAGAACCTTTTGGACAATGCAATATGAAGAAAAACACGAAAAATTTAAAAGAACTGTTCACTCCACGCGTAACTTTAAAAATCTACATCTACTTACTTTTAGCTACTAAGCATCAGGAGACGAATTATGTTGATTATGAAACATCAACGTTTGACTTTAAATTTGAATTTTAAATAGAAAATAATTTGGAATTTCATTCTTTAAATATAGATATAGAAACTTTAACGTCAAATTTTAGTAATAATGATAAAATTAACCTTCTAAAAGAAGTTAAATATGTAAAAATCCATAAAAAAGAAAATTTATTATTTGCATTAGTAAAAACGATAATTTTCATCGTTATTTAAATGGGTATGATATTGAAATAACAAATCGAAAATATGCTATTGAATTAACTGAATTGCAAATTAAAGACCCATTAGAGTTTTGTTACAACGAAATTCTAATCCTTTCATAATTTCAAAATCTGAACTAGTATAAATTATTGATGTTATATTTGTTGTAAAATGTAATATAATATTATATGAATAATTAAAAATAAAAGAATTTATTGTTAATTATTAATTCAAAATTTATTGTTAAGTTTAAATTTATTTACCTTAAGTCCGAAAAAATTGTTATAGTACCATTATTTGAACCCACCTAATATTCTTTCCAAAATCATACTTTTAAAAAACTCCTAACTGATTTCATCAAAAGCAAATTTTACGCCGTTTTGAATTTTTGAAAACACTATATCGGATATTTTTTTAAACCTCAACCGTAACACACGATTGCTGATAAACGGCGTAAATCTTAAAAAAAAACGGTGTTGTTATATCTACAAATTCGGTGTTTGTTTGTATGTATAATCGGTGTTAATCTGATAACACCGATCGATGTTCGATAACACCTCTGAAAAGAGTTTAATATAATTTAAACATGATACATCCGATCGAACGCAATTTTGGAATATCCGATGGGTGAGATCCTATGCAACACCGATTCGGTGTTGTGGTAACCCCCTTTTTTTTGTGTGATAATGTAGCTTGTAACTCTTCTGTTTTCTTAAATTATAACTGCACTCCTATCTTCAGCCAAGTTTTCACATGTATGCCAGTTGTTACAACAACCAAAGGTAAGACTTCTAAATTATACTGCTAAAAGATCGGAAACAGAAATGTTCGTTTAGTGTAACAAATATTAGGTTAGGTGGAATTTTTCTAAATCATTTTCTTGACAACAATAATTCATTTAAATGTTTAGCTATACGCAATAAATTGGTAAATGTCCAATAGGATAAATCAAATTACAATACAAATTTACAATTCTTCGCTGTAATATCTGCTCTTAGTCATCGTGTATGCATCATAAGAAAACAAAAATATCAGCAGTAAAATTTTTTTTTACGCATCAAAGCCTGCATAAATTATACACATCAAACTAATAAAATTGTAGATAAAAAATGTTTACGAGTATACCATAAAACGCGGAAGTACTCGTTTAAAATGTATATTACGTGGTATAGTTCCCAGAAATCATATTTACCTTATTGTCTTAAATCTCAAGACCAAGGGAAAAACTATAATCATTACCTGCGATAATAAAAAATAAAAATTTCACTCATCCATAGCGACATAGTTTTTCCGAAGTCATCTTGTGTATTAGAACGGAGAAGTGATGAGCAGCAAAAAGTGAAAGTAATTTAAAATACTCGTGATTTTGGTTTCCGTTATAAAAAAAATTGTAACAATATGTTGAAATTGTAAAAATGTAAGGTCTAATTAAGCATAATTATTTAAAAGGGTGTGTATTGTTTTATGCTTCCTGAAAGTATATTCAACATAATATTTTAACCCTTTACGTAATTTAATTTGAAAGATTCCATATAATTTCATCTCGGTATTGTCTGTTAATAATTATGAATTAAAACAAACCGATTCCCATATGTGATCTGCGCTACTTGTTAATAATTTGCATAATTTTTTATTGGCATACGTCGAAACAAGTAAAATCGCACAAATGTTACGTGAATTTAATTATACGACACTAATCATTTCACGGTGAGAATTATGTGAGGATAGTTTGTACTTTTTAAGTAAAAATAATGATTCAACGTACTTTTATAATTAAACTAAATAAACAATAAAAAATTTGCATAAAAATGCAATGATTATAAATTTAATGTGCGTTTTCGTATGAGGGGAAGTAAGCATAAAATTGTGATGATGAATTTGTAATATTTCTAAAGGTTAACCCTTATAGTTAATATTACATTACATTACATATTGGTATTTCAGTATCGTTGAAGTGTAATTGTAAAATTCTTCGTTTTTTTTTTGTGCAACAAAACTAATTAACTGATAATTAATTTATATCTGCGGGTAATATTATTTATTACGATGTAATTACTATTGTAACTTATTGTTTTGTTTCAACGAACACTTTTGTTATCGCAATGACATTGAATTAATCCAGACATTTTGGTATTATGTATGCGGTTTCGGATTAAAGTAATTATTTGCAAATTAAACTTTAGATATATTAAATTAAATGTATTTGTGATTTTCGACCTGTTGAAGAGGGGACTTTTGTAGTGATTTGATTGCCAAGAAAATGATTACTTTCGGAACTTTTTGAAACAAATTCAAAATTGAAATAATTAAATTTCCTAGTTGGCATTTCGCGTCATCGTACCTGAGGATTTAATCAATTTGAATGAAATTCCACTGGAAATTGTTGCACTACAATTTTCAGTGGAATTTCATTCGAATATTATTCAAATTTATTGAATCCTCAGGTACGATGACGTGAAATCCCAACTAATTGTTATCATTTGATGAGAACAGTTAAACAGAAATAATTATCATCCGAGCAATACCACTTATTTCTACTGATAATTTGATCAAAATTAATATTTTATTATTAGAATTTATAATATTGATCGGAATTAAATCAACATTCATCTTCAACACTACAATGAAATTTAATTTTTCTATGACAATCGCAGAAAGTAGGCTTTTGCACTCGAATTTTGAATCGCAAAACGAGTCTTTTTCGATTATTTCAATTTTCCACTTTTTCGCTTGTTTCCAATGGCAACGAGCGATAGAATATTTTATCGCTGGCTTAAATTAAAACAATTTTATGAGTTTTAGATTTAGATATTTTATGCTCAGCCTACTTATAAAAACAATACAGTTTACTACTTTATCCAAATTTTTTAATATGGTAAATGATTCCAAATGATATTTGGATAGGTTCAAAATTAAGAGATTCTTATACTTTAACCATATTCTTAAAATAATAATATTGACAATATCATTTGATTTTGAAATCTGAATTATTTTATTAATAATATATGATATATACAACGCATGTAGTTCATATCTCTTGAAATTATTTCAAAAAACCGGATAAGCTATTGAGTATATGGATTAATTCACTAAAATCAACAATTTCGAAATTACCTCTAATAATAATAACAGTTTTTAATGGCCATTACTGGTTCGTTACTGTATCAACAATTTAGCTCCAACAGTTTCGATCCTGAGCATGGTTTTCATACTGTCTTAGACAATCTGAAGAAGCCAAGTAATTTTCTACACCGTGAAGCCATCTTGCAAAATTCGTTCCGATATATGATGTTGCACTGAGGTATTTCACTTTTACGAAAGATGTACTACAACATGAGATTAAAGAGTATCGAAGACAGAGCATCCCTGCCAAACACACCCGAGTTAACTGCAAAAATTGTCGATAGCCTGTTCTCAACTTTAACACCACAGTATTGAACCTGTGTCACTGTCATTCTACAAAGTTCACCAATTTTGTTGACATTCCTAGGTACTCCAGAGCAGACCACAAACTATCTCGATTGATTGAGTCATAGGCCTGCCGGAAAACCAGGAACACCTGATGTACGGGAATTGATGTTTCGTAATATTTAGATAGAATCAGCGAAAGGACCTGGAATCAGTGACTGATCGATTCGGACGAAATCCTTCTTGATAGTCACCAACTTAATCCTCACACTTGAAGATGGAGCATATCGCGGCCACTTCCCATTCATCAGGCATAACTTCAATTCGATCCGAGCCCAACCTTTTGACATTATAATTGCGTGGTCAATTTGGCTATGTGTAGTTTTGCGAGGATGGATCGATGTTTCTAAATGTATTTATTTGAGTGGGAAAAATGTGTTTGCTACTCTAAGGTCGTGAGCAATTGCAAAGTACAACATTCTCTCACCGGTAGTACGGACCTATGTTTTCACACAAGTCGGCCTGACTTCTGCCAGCTCTAGCATTAAAGTTCCCAATTACCTTCCTAACATCGTGTTCGGATATAGATCCAATCAGATCTTCCAAGTCATTGTAAAATGAGTGTTTATCTTGGGGCTGGCTAACTTCTGTGGGCGCATGTAGACAATTTATCGACAGGTTGGTTAACTTTATGCGAGAGCGAAACTTATACAATCGGTTTTTGCCTGCTTAGAAATCAGGAAAAGCCTTCTTTACCTGCGGCCAAGAACAAGAGGAAATCCAGCTCCAAGATTCCCGAGGTCATTTCCACCGTTGAGCAATGTATAGCCCTGGGACACATGGTCTCGACTTTTAAGCCAGCGAGTTTCTTCAAAAGCCACGAGTTCCAGCTGATACTGCTTCATCCAAGTGATTAGGCTCTCCAACGTTCCTAAGTACTGATCCTAAATCTCGTGTCCGAGTACTTGAGCTGGGGTCCGGTATGGGTTTGGCGGTATCCAGTTCTTCTTTTGTTGATATTGTAAACAGTTGAGTTTTTTACGGATGCGGGTGATCAGCCCAGCGATCCAACCGTTTAGTCGCCTCCTACGACAAGCAAAGGACACTGTGGTGGTATTTTAGGAAAACTTGTTCGTGCAATTTAGGTTTACCAGAAATTTGAGTGCCCCTCGACCACAGGGGGCCGATTACCTGTAATAATATTTGGAAATAACTTACAATTTTAAAAGTTTAATATTCCTTTCAAAAAGTAATCTATTCGATAAGCGTTATATAGAATAACTCGCATCTTACGAGTCACCTAAAAACCATAGTAAGAAAATTTCAATTTACAAAATGAATGTGATTTATGAGTATGAATGAGTTAATAAGCAAACCGCTTCATTAAATCTGCAAAATGTATATTCCACACGACTCTATTTTCCACAAATTTAAATCTTTTGATCTTAATTTAAAAAAAAATTGTCCATCAAACCATAATTAAAACAAATAACTTTCAACTTATCAAAATCATCAATAATCATCACCAATCTTTTATTCTCGGCTGATGATTATAACACACGCCCAGAAAAACAGTTTTTTTGCGTATCTCCCCATAATGTTAAAATTAAAATTCAACTTATACACATACAAAAAATGTACATACATACGTACATACATTTATAGAAGTCCTGAAGAAACGATAGACATTAGACAATAAAAAAGTCCTCAGAATATTTTACGTCAAAACATTGTATATACTCATATCGTCGTCGTATACACAAAATTTATTGAAGCAAATTTAATTTTTGACAAACTTATGGACCGATATTATTGCGCTGAAAAGGATAAATTGAAAAATATTATTATGTGTAAAATGCAAGGAGTGATAAACAGGGGGACATGTATGCGTACATACATACTCATATATACAAAAAATTTGGATGTTGTCAAAAAATGTATAATTTTTTTCTTTTACATTATTTTGCTTCAAGTCACGTGTCACTGTAATAAACACGTGTTTTCGTACAGTAGTTTTTCATTTTTCGTCTTCCACTACACGGTTTTTTTTGTTGATTGACTTGAAGTTTATAGATGAGAGTAAATTTGTTGTTTGTTGAAACAATCAAAGGCTCAAATTTTTTTCCAAATAAATAAATCTATTGTTTCCAATCCCAATAATAGACAGGGAATGTGAATACAGTTTTGTTACGTTTGCCAGAATATAATATATCTGGTGGATAAACAAAGCATAATGTTTAGTTTGTTTGTGTTTTTTGCCGAAATGATTTGATGAAATTTTATTGGTAAGTAAATATATTAAAAGTAAGTAAATGGGTGGGGCACGGATGGTGGTAAAAAATATTTCCATCCTTTAGGGTTTAATAATTTAAAATAATATTACCCGTATATTTACTTAAATATATATAAAGTTTGCTTAACATCATATTATTCTACAGGCTATTCGAGCACGTACATATTTCCTAAAAATGCCTGTAGTAGGTGGGTAGCTGATTTATTTGTGTTTTTAAGCGAATATTTTAACTTTCGGTGAAAATTAAATACGATTGACTTGTTACACGTTTCAACTGCATCAGATTAGCAAGGAATGAGTGCGGCCAATAGCATTATAACAACTACAAAATGGCAACGAAATTCAAGATCATAGGGTGTGATTTGCTGCTTAATATGAATTGCTAACTTAAATGAAAGCTCCCCCGAAACTGAAATATTTTTGAAAATTTTAACTATAACCCTTAATTATGTCTGAGCTGCTGCTCATGTGCCCTCTTTTCTTTGTCCAAATTAGCAGAAAGAAATTTATTTCTCAAATTTTTTTGCCATATTATGGCAAAAAAAGTCCTGAGATGTTGTACTCATAACATTACGATTTTCGTTATTCGATAGATGTACCTTTTTTCAAGAACAAAATTGTATGCTATTTCGTTTATTACGCTTTTTCTATTGCGAAATTCTTTTGGCCCCAAACTCCCATTTCGAAACTAAAAATTATATTTTTGATAATAAATATTCCAATCTAATTCTGTAGATAGGAAATTCCAACTCCAATCTGCGGATTCCAATTTTATATTCAAAACGATTTCAAAGATAAATACAACTGAAACTTGATTTGGAACAGATGAATGGCTCAAAAAAATTGATTTGGTAAATGATAAATTTGTTTGGAAAAATATTAATTTTAATGGAAAATGGTTTACTTTCATTGAAAGAAAGTTAATTTTAAGTTAGACACCTACATTTGAAAACCAGGTAAACAGTCTGCTATTCCAAGCAATATGCCCATAAGAATGATACATTCACTGCTTAACTGCATTTCTATCAAAACAAAAATATCATCACTGTTCTTAGATGTTTTGGAACATTGACGCCACGAACGCTTAATGGTTCTTTAATTGCAGAGTGTTGAACTCGCTTTGTTTTAACGTTCTAGGCGTCTTTATGCGGCAATTTCAATTTTGATGTTTTCGGACAGTTGCCATTACTATCTCTTATAGCTGCAGCTGAATGTTCTTTGTTGGCGATGATGTAGTGTAATGGCAAGTCGCTTGCTCTCATTGATGATAATCTATTTTCCATTTTCAAATTTTGAGGTCACGCCCGCGCGTTTTTGAGCAAACGATATTTGATGAAATGATGTTTAAGGAAACAGAATTTGTGTAAATAATTTTCGGAAAAATAGTTTTGGGAAAACGTATCTTACACTTTATTTCTCAGAATTTTTATTTTTTCTGTAACTCTGAAACTGTTTCAGCCCCTCGATAAATTAACTAAATAAATTAGCAGAAATAAATATTCTATATAATATTTTTAATAAGTTAAAACTTTAAAAGTATAAACTTTAAAATTGTACGTTAATTTACTTTTTAGAATTGAATATTAAAAAATAAACAGTTCCTGGATAGTAAACTTTCCTGGAAGAATCACCTGGATTACAAACTTCAAAAAGCAACTGCCATTTTTTGGAAATGTAGAAGAGCTTTTGGGAAAACCTGGGGTTTATTTCTTTCATTTATAAATCACTGGCCTTCCGCTACTATAGTACGCTTCTATGGTGGTGGCCACTGGTTGACCTGAAGGCATCCGAGGTTGATCGTGGGATATCGACAAATTTTTAAAAATTATTCTTCATGTTTACCAGAAATCGATATGGATAATGACAGACTACTACCCGAATTCCATTTCTCAAATGTTTTCTCGGCCGCTTTTCCTTCGAGAAATTTGTGGAGTTCGCAGCATTTTCTTAACAAATTAGATCCATAGTCTTTTTTTCTGATGGCTCCCGTTTTAATCTCAGTGCCGGTTTTGGAATCTACTGTTCTTGGATGAATCTGAGACTTTTCGATAGTCTTGGTTCGCATTGTACTGTTTTTTAGACGGAACTAATAGCGCTGACAGGCAGTGTTATTGAGGCTTTGCATTTTGCTATTAAAATCAAAAGTATTCTACTGTGTATATATATGTATATATATATATATATATATATATATATAATTTTAACTTTTTATTTTATTTAGGGAAAAGAGACGGGCATCTCGTATTGAAAAAAGAGGCATTAAAATTATAAGCCGTGAGGAACGTACAAGAACAACGATCGACGCAGGATGTATTTGGGGAGTTCATTGCCATGGAGCTGAAGGCACTTATTAAAATATGTTGCAAATTTATCTCGTACTTCCTTGGCATGCTTACTTGGATTAAATGCCTTGGTATGCATATTTCTGAGACTATCCGTCATATCATTTCGCCAAGTTCCGTTATTGATGGTTCCATCATCGTTTTCTACATCGATCAAATCAGCCGAAATGTATGGCGTTGGACTGGATTGCGGTCTCAACCAGTTATGAAGACACACGCAAGCTCCTATAATATTTTCTGCTGTATCAATATATAAAATTCAAATTAACAGAAGGATTTAAATAAAATTCTGTATATAGAACACTTACGTTTGCAATTATTGGCTGTCGAAATATTCTCCATTTAGACACCAACCCGTGACAGCTTATAATTAAAAATTTTCTGGGCGCCTGTAAGAGGACATTTTAAGAATGGTTTCAAAATATTCTCGTGCAGACCAAATGCGCCATTCGCAACGAAGAAATACGGGACATTTTTTATCGATGGTGATAATTCCAATGGCCGTGGTATCCGAAACGAAATGGTTTAAATGATTTATTGCTGTGAAGGGTTATTTATACAATACTTACCGTAAAGAATTTGAAAATAATTTTTTTAATAATTTGCTGTTGTGAGAAATACTCCAATCACTCGTCTTCCTTCAGCCCCTATATCGCACATCATAAAATTATAATTGTGGTCACACATAAAAAAAAATTCTAACCACTATACGACGGGGCCTATATAAATGAATTAAAATTTAGAAAACTGGAATATTAAAAAATCACTATATAGTAAAATACCTGTATATAAATGTATTTCCCATCTATTGCACCAATGCAATGTGGGAACTTCCAACGTTCTTTATATCCATTCAATCTTGCACTTGCTTCAATACTCTTTTGGGTTAAATTTTATTTAGTGATTGCGTGTCCGACTAGATTTAACAGTTCATCAAACTGAGAAGATGACATTCTCATATAATTATAATAAAGCTCTGGGTCAGTTAATTTCAGACGAAGGAATACTGTTTGAAATGCTCCCGATTGTTCCCGCTCTTGGTAGTACGGTCGAACCCAATATTTTTTTTTTGATTTTTGGGCATCTCATCTTCTTCATCGCTATTTAATATTATTTTTAATAGCAAATTGTCTTCATCAAATTCACACTATCACTGAATATTATTTGAAGTAACTGATTATTATTTAATTGTTCCATATTTAATTAAATTAATTTTTTTCCGTTAAATCGTTTTCACAAAAAAACATGTTTACGTTTAAATATCGAAAAATATATCATCGCCAAACATCTTTCATCATCTAAATCGGACTTTAAATTTAAGAATAACACCGAATTTAGGCATTGCCAATGAAACTAAATGTCATGGTGACAATTAATAAAGTAAACAATTGAAATTTGCTATGAAATTTCCATTGTTGCTAAATAATAAATATTTAATGTAAGCCAGACACTATATATTTAAAAAACACACATAAACATTTTAAATCCTTAAATTAAAATATTTTAATTGAATTTTAAATGAATTTTTAGGAAAGTATAATGCTAAACTCAAGTAATAACAAATATAACACTTATCTCTCTACACTATTCAAATGTTATCTATTGTTCAATAAATGCAAAAAATCGTAGACAATGGACAATCCATCAGAAATATAATAGAACACAACAAAAAGGACATGAGCATCAGGGGCATCATCTTTATGGTATTTAATATCATATATGTATGTACATACATTTGTATATATATGGATGTATAACCAAAAGGACAAGAAGAAAAATCGCCAACATTAATTTTATCATGATCATAGAAATCCTTTTGTGTATCCGAAATATTTACATGTGAAAGACAATGAAATATTCATCGTACACTTCACTATATATATATGCTGGACAATTCAATGAGACAAAGTATGAAAGGACACGTGTAATTTACATTTTTTTAAATTTAAAATTTTTAATAATAATCTAAATATGATGATAAATAACAATAGAGTTAAATATCAGTGGAGAATACAATGAGGTTATTTAATTTTAACACTTTGCAACAGGACCAAATAAAAATGTAGATAAAATAAATTAGTTTAGTGAAATTAATGTTATACTGTACAATGAGTTCTGTTTTAATGACCATATACCATTCCAAAAGTATATACTTATATGATTATTTGAATAGGTAGGTAGACGCAGATCGAGTTAAATATAAATATATATGTAGTATGAGCATATAGTGTTTTACCAAATGAAAATAGTTACCGATTATACGAATATAAATAGATGGAGAATTTATTTAAATTTCGAATCCCTTATTTTCCCATTTTATCTATATATTATATTATCCTTATTTAGCTCTGATCTAATTATATTTAAAAATTAAATTTAATGTGTGGTAATTTAACTCTCTATGTACATACATATATACTGTCTATCTATATATTGTTTAGGAAATAACAATAAAATGAAGAACCCAAAATCTAAATATTTTAATCATTTGTCATTATCATGCCGAGAGATAAGTAGATTTTATTTTCCAAATAAATAATTGAATTATTCCGATTTATTTTTATTTCTTTTGTGAATTTTATTGAATCGAATAATGAAACAATTTTTTATTTTGTGTACGGACATGTGATTTTTATTATTGAACTTTTAAGGTGAACGTAATTAATGTATTATTGTATTAATAGGGTGTGGTACTATGTCACTTATAGATAGTTCAATACACGCATGAATGAAATCTGTTGGTTTGCCCACCCCCCGCACGTATGAATGTACTCGTATATTATTCAAAATCTAATTTAATTTTTATTTTATATAATATTCATATATCAAATAAAATTTATCATAATATAAAAAATGTATTAAAATTACAATCTATCAATGCCTATAAATATTTATTCATCAAACCTAATAATCTTCAATTCAGTTTCATTTTTATAAACTATGAACACAACAATAAAAATACTTTATCCCTTGAGAGTCATTCAAGATCATTTTTCTTGTGTCGAAAAAAAATAAGAAAAATCGCAACAACAACAGCAACAAAAGCGATTTAATAAAGGGGCGACTAAATATACGTTTAGACAGTCTATATTCTCGTATACATACGAAGAAACCACACATTTCTATAGATCAAGAAAATAGATAATTTACAAATGTTTAGGTTTTAAAATGTATGATGGCATGGGTCGCCAGAATATGAAAAAAATATATATATACAAAAAATAAAAAATTCACGTCATTATACAAATGGAATAGAACCATTTTTTAAATATACGAATACGAAAAAAAAATTGCAATATACTTGTACATACACAGAAAAGTAATATAATCTATAGATAAATATAGATAGTTAGATTAGATAAATGGAATTATTTGTTTCGTTGGTGGTAAATTTTAAAATTTCGATTTTCTATTCATTTTGCAGCCATATGTATAGTTTGATGAAAACCACATGGATTGTAAGTAGGATTAATCGATGACTTTAAAAAAAAAAATTGACGTTTTAAAATGATTTGACAAATTATAAACATTAAAATAGATTCTTGCCGAGTTGTAGTTTTCAAATCTTTTTACAAGGGATGATTTCGATAACATTTTATTCTCGATTCACAAAATTAATTCCAAGATGATTGATTTGATAAAATACTTTCTTTTTACCAATTACGTGTATTATGCCGCGGCTACACGAATGGAAAATGAAGACCAACGTTGGAGATTTGTTCAAAAAAACCAATCGTGTAGACAGAAAAAAAATAACAAATTCAAATGAAGGTTATATTCTTAGTAGGCGGTTTTTATAAAAAGATCAAAGGAAATTACCAACGTTGGAGTGTATATTGGTGCTTCGTCTACACGATTGGTGAGAAAAAATGTATTTTTGAATACTTAACGGCAGATGTCACTAAATACAACTGTAGATGTCATTATATTTTATTATTTAAAAACAAATAAATCCAAAATGGAATCTGATTGATCGACGGAGTTAGTGCTAGAATTTATAAATTTATACCAAAAGTAATCCGAAATTTGGGATTTAAAACACTGTAAACATAAAAATAAGCTCGAAGTGCATGAGGCTTAGCATGAAATAAAAAATGAGCTGTGTTTTTCAATCAATTTAAAATTTAAAAAAAGAGAAAGAGTCATTAATGACAACATATCGGGCGCGTATTCTGTTTATGAAATGTCAAAAACAAATCTGAGAATTTAAAGCAATATGTTTGCATTGGCTTCCATCTTGTGGGAGATATTGTAATTAATGTATGACTAGTAGTGACAACTAGTGAAAAATTTCAATATATAAACCACCATAATTGGTTATAGATTGGTAGCCATTCGAAAAATGAACATTGGGCACATCGTGTAGACAGTCAAATTTTATTTCACCAACATTAATTGTCCAATATTTTACAAATCACATTGGGCCAATGTTGGTCTACATGTTCCATTCTACATGAATGATTAGATGTAAAATGGATCTGTAAGACATATTTATATAGTGCTACATAGCTTCACTAATATTTGAGTCAGTCCAACAAAAATTACTGAGTCTTTTATTCAAAATGTGAAGATCTAATATGGTAAATAAGCAAACATTAGACGTTTGTTTATTGTTGTCCCAATATTCGACACGGGCGATATTGTTGGATTCCTTGATCAAAACGAAGATGACTTTAGTTCTACCACTTCGCACTGTCAGGCCAGTCTTTCAAGTTATAAGCGTTTAAACAGAATCCTTCCGACATAGTACTCTGTCTTGAAGAAACGGCTATAACAGAAAAACTGATTCCTAGAATTTTAAAATATTAAACTCATTTGGAAGCTTGTACAATTTTCTTTCAAACAAGTTATAACTATTGACGTAATCTGAAAAAATAATTTTTGATATTGAACAAATCCTTTTTAATGTTTAAATAAAAAAAAAAAATTGCTTTCGGAAGTTGCCATTTGTTAAAATCCTTCTATAGCTACAGACATTTTTAAAAGTTAAATCAAATTTATAAGTGACCATAGTGTGACTGCTGTAAAATATTCTCAACTTGATACTTTTTATAGCAGTCACACTACTACAGATACAAATATTTCTTGACTGAGAATGTTTTTTGTCAATTCAGTCAAGTGGAATAGCACCTACAGCAGTTTCTTCTAGATAGGGTACTACGTCGGAATGCTTCTAATGTGCGAAGTACTTGTTTTGACCAAGGAATCCAACCATGCCATCCGTGTAAGCAAATATTGGACTACTCTGGCTGCGGACCAATCGACGTGTAAATCAATTACTAAGGTAAAAGTCGATTTTTAGTATTTTCATTTTATTGAAATACGTGATTTTGTTTATTTTCAGCTTACTCAATCCGTAGATCATTAAAAAATGAACAACCTAAACCTTAAATATTTACTTTTATGTACTCGCTTTACCCTACTTTTTGATGAATGAATTTATCGAAAAGTCGACTTTTACCCGTGAATTGGTCCGCAGCCTCTGTATAATATTTAAAACTTGAATTATTCAATTCAAATTTTGATTTTATTATACCTTTTGCAGTTTAACTTGATTGATTTAATAAGAACTCAGACCAATCAAGTTGAGAAACATCCGAAAATTTTGAAAAAAAATAAATGGTATTTCAAAAAGTTTATTATTCTATGGTGAAGATGTACTATTAGTGAATTATACTGCTGTGGGTTGATTCTGGGTTTGCCTGGGAAATGAATAATGAAATAAAATAAAATTGACCGATTAATAGAGGAAATGGAAAGTTATCTGGAATATAATAGTATCAATTGAAAATTAAAATTACCTCTTTTTTTGATTCTCAGGATCAGATGCTATGAAATAACCTATGAAAGAAAGTTAGATCCAACTTGCAGATATTCTGAATTCGATGAGGGTGCGACTGCTCAATTGTCAGAGGAGAAAAAAGCAAAATCGAAAGATGTGGATTTCCAGGTGTCATTGGATGTGTAGATGGCATTGTCAGAGGAAAAAAAAGCAAAATCGAAAGATGTGGATTTCCAGGTGTCATTGGATGTGTAGATGGCACACATATTACCATTATCCGACCACATAAAAACGAGCATCATTTCTATAATAGAAAAGGTACACATAGCTTAAACGTAATGATGGTAAAAATTTTTTGAGTATAACTAACTATATACGACACATTATTAACTATTTATGATTTTTTCTAGACATGCGATTACCACATGCGAATGTGCGATTTTTTGCTTTCAAGTTTCTTAATTGCTCTAATCCCACTCGAATCGAAAAAATCCGATTCGAATAAGTTTCAGAATAGACCCGCAATTTATTCCCAACACAGCCGGAATACACTTTCAGAAATTTGTAAAAAATAATTAGGATAAACTACTACAAAAGGATTTTTTATTATTGTTTAGTACTTGACTAAAAAAATATACGATATTTTGTAGAGTAAAATCAACAAATTTGAATCTGAAAGTACACGAAAAATCAAAAATGTATAGCACCTGATAGATAAATGTCATTTTTGCCATCAATAATTAGTCTGCTACAAATTTAAAAAAAGTGACAATTTGGAATTTATAGTGCAAATTTATTTGAACATTTTTTTTCACAACTATTAATATGACACCTAGAGGTCAAAATACATCATTTGACATCAGATCGCTTGTAATTTTCCATAGACAAAAAGGGAAAAGTCTTCTGGAAATTGCGGGAATTGTAAATTTATCAAAAAGTACGGTACAAAAATTTTGCCAACGTTATTATAATGAAGATAAATTGGAAGGCGTACCGAGCACAAAAGGACCGCGTAAAATAACTTCTTCGGATACAAAATTTATACTCTGAGAAATTCGACAAAACCCGAAACTATCAGCGGTGCAACTACCACAAATGTTGTTAGAATTCAGTGGAACAAACGTACATCCCATTACTGTACGACGTTTGTTTAAAAAGAACGGCCTCCAATCACGGGTTGCCAGGCGAAAACCTATGGTTAGTGAAATAAACCGAAAAAAAGATTAGAATTCGCCAAAAAGCATAAAGATATGGGGGTGGAGTTTTGGAAGAATGTCGTTTTCATTGACGAAAGTTCATGTACCAGAACGACAGGAAGCAAGAAAAGGTGTGGGGGAAACAAAATCAGGCGTTTGACGTTCAAAATTTATGTGCCACTGTTAAACATGGTGGACAAAGTGTAATGGTCTGGGGTGCTATGGGCCATAATTCTGTGGGAAATCTGGTGTTCGTAGAAGGCAATATGGACCAAAAAATGTATTTAAATATTTTAAAAGATAGGGGTCGAAAATACCTATTATTTCTACCAAGATAACGACCCCAAACAAAGCATTAACGGTACGAAATTGGCTATTATACAATGGCCCCCATGTTATGGGTACACCACCTCAAAGTCCAGACCTTAACCCTATTGAGCATCTTTGGGAACATTAGGAGCGTAAAGTGATAGTTAACCACACCAACATTCGAGGTAAAAAAGAGCTTAAAAGTGCTCTAATGGAGGAATGGTCCAAAATCGGAAACGAAATAACAAAAAAATTAGTGGAATCTATACTATAGTATACTATAGTATAGTGAATTTTTTTTATTTATCTAAATTATTCTTATTTTTTCTAATTTTTTTGTAAAAAACATTAAAAGTCATGAATAAATTTAAGTATGAACACTATTAATAAAAAAATATATATATTGAATATGGCATCTTCAGTTTTTTACTTTAATTTCAAATTTTCCTCAAGATATGTAACCGTATACATCTGAATGTTCCAGAATGTTCCAATTAATTAAAATTTCCAAAAAACAAAATTTCAAAACAAAAATTACAAAAAAAATAATTTCAAAATTCCAAATTCCAAAATTCAATTATTTTATTTATTATTTTTATAGAATATTTGTGCGTGCAAATTATTCTATAAAAACAATAAATAAAATAATTGAATAATGAAAAGAAATCTGCGTGTCATAAAATTACATAATGGCATCGATGGCTTAAAACAATTGTTGGAAAGAAAAACTGCGGATTTTAAAAATGCGGATAATGGAGAACTTGTCAAAGGAACTCATAATTTCAGCCACCGCGATTGGCAAAATAAAATCAGGAGATCGCCCACCTGTGAACATACATTTTTATTTTAAATATCTAAAACTATTAAAAGAATAATAAGAAAAGGGAAAGATTATTTCAAACTGAATACCTGGAAAGACTTGCACAAAACATAATTTTGTACTAAAAATTTTCAATATTTTATTTATACTTTTTCTTTTTAATAGTCCCTAAATAATAAACAATTGGTAAGTTTTGGAGTTTATTCCAATATTTTGGAATTTTAAAAATTGTTAATTTTATATATGGTTTTTTTTTTTGTTTTTCTGGAATTTTGTAATTTGCAATTTTTTTATTTTCTAATTGGAATTTTGAAATAGTGGATTTTTTTTAAGACACTATTCTGTATGCAGGAATGGTTCGGTCCTCAAATACATTATCTTCGTATACCTGGTGTTTATTTTAACTTGACAAATCAAAATAATTCGAAAAATTCGTGTTTTACAAAAAAAATTATTATTGCTAAAGTTGACGTATAGAAATAGGGACACAATATGGCGGTAATAGCATAATAATAGTTAAAATGGATTTAATAATAAACTTTATTATGAAAGGATCAATTAAATGCATTTTACAAAATATTATTATTGCCGGTATATGGAACGTGGTAAACATTTCAAATACTTACAATTTCTGACAACTAAATACAAAAAAGTTAATTCGTTAATTATAATTAAATGCAGATACCAAATTTTTTACATTTTATTTAGATGGTATGTAATAGGCCATTTTAAAGGGTCCACTTTAACGATTCTAAAAATGTTTTTCAATATTTTTTTTGATGAATTTTAAAGATCGAATTTTATGAAAACGAAACAAAAAATGTATGTCAAATCTCTGAAAGTTTCAGGACCAAAATTTTGAAAACAATCTGAAATGTGTATAATGAATGTGTTCTTCAACAGCCTGTGTTAAAGATTACAGACTGTTGAAGAATTGTGTTAAAAAATGATTTTAATACAATTTGAGGCCAAAAACATTCGATCTGTATCTATAACCGTAGATGAGATAAACGACGTTCCGCTGTAAAGAACCACACAGTCACTCTATACACGTATGCCCGATACTGACAGGGTTTTCGGAAATAACTAAAGGTAACGGCTCTCAACTACTGAAGGTAATCCTGATTGGGGATTAATAGCGAACGATAGGCCAATTGTAGTCGGCCTAGTGCCACTAGATAGTTGCCGCTATTATAGCAGAACATGTTCAAATGGTAGCCACTGTGAATGTATCAAAATACAGATAACTGGAGTACTGATAATGATTCTGATAACCAAACAACGCAGAACATAAATAGTATAGATTGTATACTTTCTAATATATAATATAGCAGGTGCATTGAGAACGGGTCTTTAGTGGTGTTATGTTTGAGATTCCGAGAATAGCTTGGTTTACTCGAATTGTTTTCTATAATTTAAAACAAATAATTAAAACAAAATATATTAACGAGAACAACTTTTGTAGCTGATACTGGCTTTACACCGTTTGCCGTAACAGCAAAATAGTATATAATACTATCCGGTGTAAAACCGTTTGGTAGTATAATAGCAAATTATAATATTTCAGTATAATAGCTATCAAAAATATAATAGGTATTATTTTTTAATTTTTTACGAAGTACTTTTTACAGTGTACTTTTGAGTGTTGACGTTTAAATAATATTTTGAAAACGACGGTAGTTAAAGAAAAACCATTTGTTAATTTGGTTAAATAATATATTATAATGAATACGGAAAATCCCCGCAGGAAAATTCGGGGGTTAAAATGGACGTGCAACGAAATAAAAAGAATGTTGCGGATTGCGATCGACCTAAATGTAAATGAAATTGTTATTTTTTATAAATTTATTTTACGTTTATTGTAGGTTAATGAAATGTTTGATTCCCACCGTATTAGTTCATTAATGATATACAAAAAAACTGCACATATTTTCGATAAAAAAGACGAAAGTTAAATTAAAATAAAATTTGAAAATTTGCGTCGTCCAAAAAGTAAGAAAAAATTTAATATCTATTGGATTTGCTAAGTATCACTTTAGCGTTCGATTCGTCTGTGCCATCCACATCATTGTCCACACCGAGTACACTAAATACGCCAAGTAAAACGACTGACTCGTCCCCACCACCGAAAAGGCGAAAATCCGGGAAAATAGAAGAGTATGGCAAAATGTTTGAAGGTTTACAAAACAAAATGATGGACAGGTTACAGCAAATGCAGGAAAAAGCAGAGAAAAATGATAGACATTTTTAAAATTATTTTTTTCGATAATGGAGGAAATTCAAACACGTAACAATTTGTTTTCTTATAGGTAATTTATCCGTAATTAATCTCATAGCATGTCTAACTTTTTCTCCGTGCTGCCTCATTTCTTCTGATTGCTGTCTTCGAGGGAATACTAGTCTAGTCATATCTCGCATTTCAGGTTGTTGCAGCACGGTTTGGTTTATGCTGTCCTCATCGGCAATTATTGGGTACGTCTGCTTCTTATTTTGAATTATGTTGTGTAGTATACAACATACTGCAACAATCTGTAAAAATAAATAATGTTGTCAATTCTAAATACAAAAATAACATACTATTTTACCTTAGGCACGTAAGTATAATCCATTTCGTTGTTTTTTTTTAAATTCTCCATCTGCTTTTCAATTTACCTATCGTCTGTTCGATAACGATACGAGCTGAGTGTAGAATAGGCATTGAATGATTCCTCCTGCCTTGTTAAACTACCTGAATATCCCTTCATGAGCCAACTCATTAACGGATAGGCTGGGTCTCCAAGTATGAGGTAATCAATTTTTACATTATTTATAATTTTTGGATTCTGAAATATGTAGGAAATTAAATTTCTGTCTTAAATAGAAAAATACACCATACCAAGGGATATTTGAACTTAGTTTTGGTAAAATATCTCCCTCGCTTTCCAACAAACCAGAATTCTTGAAAATGTACGCATCGTGTGAAGAACCTGGGAAACCACAGGTAACATCTCTTATTCTATAATAAAATAATTTTATATGTTTACAGATATTTGTGTGCAATTTTAGAAAAAAAAAATTCTTACATGTAATTAACGTCAGCAACTATTTGCACATTGTACGATGTCCACCCTTTACGATTAATAAAGTCACCATGCCCATCTTTAGGTGCCAGTACTGGTACATGCGTTCCATCGATCACTAATAATATTTGCGGAATTCTGCAAATACTTAAGAATTTTTGTGATATTACCTTAGCTTCTTCGTTTGATGGCATGCATATATATTTTGTGGCGTGTTTCAACATTGCATCGGTGAATCTGCGTATACATTTATGAACACTGCATATACTAATCTAAAATTAAATTAAACAAAATCAAATTAACATACAATAATCAATGAAGATTTTAAAAGTTTATTTACCCCCATATTATTGCCAATAACTCTCATCTCAGCACAAGAAGCTTATAAAACTTATATAAAACAACCATAACTTGCTTTCCACTGGAATTGATTGCCGGGGATTCAATGGATTCGGTTTTGGTTCCAAATCGGTACGCACCATTTCACAAATCTCCGCGAAAGTTGATTTGTTTATCCAATCATTGTCGGTAAATGATTTCATAACAATGTTGTCCCACCAGGATGAATCTCGTGGCTTCGACCAACAAATTCTTGGTTTTCTTTGATTGGACATCCACATCGAATGGAAAAATAGAAGCTGGTTGTTGAGGCATACGTGAAAAAAATGTCTAAATAGACGGTGTCTTCTACGACGTCGGATCATATATTTATTTGCCATAATTACCATTAACTTTGATTTTAGTTCAAAATCACTCATTATAAATTTCTTTTAATAGAAGACTAAGAAAAAACACAACTAACACTTCTTTACTTTTAATTGTTTATTATGACGCCACGCCAAAAAAGAAAATAAAAAAAATTGAAGTAAAGCTAACTTCATTTCGGGCGATGTAAAACCGAATATGGTAGGTAGTATAATACTATTTTACTATTATACTATCTACGGTGTAAAACCAGTATTAGTTACAAAAAACCAAATCTGATTTCGATAAATATAAATTGACTACTAAGGCTGCGGACCAATTCACGGGTAAATCAATTTCATTTATTTATTTTAAAAGTTATTAAATAATATTTTATATTCAAGAAATACTTAAGAAGAACCAAATTCGTTGTTAGAACAGGCTCGTTGTCATCTAACGAATTTTTATAATGGATAATCCCAAATTGTTTCGTATATCTCAGCCCTTTAACTGACTGCCACGAAAATGTATTGCCCTCAGTATCAATATTTCGAAATATAAATTTCGTTTTACTAATTTGTGCCAAATCAAGAAATGTCTCGGACCCCATCTCTGTTACTAGGTATTGTTTGTAGGAACGAATCGATCTTACGAACTGATACCAGTCCCTTGGGTGATGGATATTATAGAAAGTTCTCTTCTTCTGCTTTTCAATAATAGCGTGAACACTATCACACTCCAAGTGTGTATGACCCACTACTAAAAATTTGTGATCGATGACCTCTACACTTTGGCTATTGTAAAGAAACACCTGTTTATGGTGTTTCTTTACAATAGCCACTACCTGGAAGCAACGAAACTGTTCTTGTTTTACCCGACACAAGAATCGGAATAAAAAATTAGGCGATTGACATTAAGTGATAAGGTTTGTAAACGGTTTAGTAAACATGACGAAACTTCGTTACCCCCACGATTTTCAACGGCTTCATGCCACATATGATTGTAGGGTTGATTTGAAGCACAATCGTGGATCGTGACGTTGTAGGTCCATAATGCTCGTTTATAAAATGAAACAGATGTGTTTAGGTATGGCGTTGGTAAACATTTCTGCATATCAAATGTATATACTTTAAGTGTTGCATTTGATTTTGCCAACATTTTATCTTTTTCTTTTTCTTTGTAGGCTGCGTAGTGATGAATACGTTTTTCTTCTTCGAGGTTTTCTCTTTCAACCCCATTAGAAAATTGAATTTTGAGGCGCAACGTTTCACAAGTATTACATTGATCCAATGATGGGTTTTTAAACTTAATATTCATAGTTTTGAAAACGAGCATATTTCCAAATAGAGACAGGTTTTTCTCTATTTGCTATATACAATTTGTACATTTGGGCTAAGCTAAGGTCCGCATGTAAATATTTTTGATAACTATCACGACAAGTGTAGTGCGACTTATAGGCCGGGAAAATATTTATATGCTGCTTTACAGCCATTACAACAGATTCCGGGAGGCTTTTGTACTTGGCACTATGTTTACCACGCAAATCGCAAATAGAACTAGCTCCTGGAGATGTAAACATTTTGTTGCTTATAGTGCGCAAACATTTTTCGGTTTCACCCAATGTTAATTTGAAACAAGTCAAACAAACTTCTAGTAGGCTCCCGTTAATCTTTAAAAAATATTTGCATGCAAATCGTCGATTCCTAAGTGGAACATTGTTTATTTTCTGTGTTTTTTTTTCAATTATACTGATTAAGCAAGAATTTCAACCATTTTTTGCGATCCGCTGGCCATTTTAAAACATTAACACACGTAAAATCAACTAATTAGAAAAATAAGTTTATTAATTTACCGTTTCAAGAATACGGTGCCTTACTTCATTTACGTTTTAAATATTTTTCACTTCACAAGGCACAAAACGTTATACAACTACTTAAAAATACACAATGTTTAAAACAGAAAGATTTAAAAGGGATCAAGTCACTTATTTAAATTTAATATTGTGTTGAAAACTGTTTAAAAAGTCTAAACTGTATTTACACTTCACGATTATATTATGTATGAAATGTATAAAAAGAATTAATTTTAGTTAAGCCTTTTTATGACTTAACAAATTGATTAATTTTCGTTGTTATTTTATGCACTATAATGGTCGAAAATCAGTTTATTTCCTTTTATATATGTAATCACTAACATCAAATTTGAAATTTATATTTAAAATATTACGAGTTACGACCTTTTGTAAAATGCTAGCCAAACAAAATTTGAAATATGCCCTTTTAGTTTCCACTGTATCTTTTTATTCGTTTGAGCTACTACCTTAAAAAACGAAATATAATTGCGTTAATAGAAAATACGAAAAAGGAGATCATGGCGTAAGTTAAGTTATGTCCTTTTAATTCTTGACCACAGAATTAGTGATTTTAATTATATGTGATTATTCAATATGGTGGCATTCGATCATAAATGCATATTTTAAATAACGATCACAAAGAGTTTCCACGGAAGCTTTAAAATCGCTTTGTTAGTATTTACATCCGTATAACACCATATAGAAATTTCAAACTTATACAGAATTCCATGTTTACTCTTCGACCCACCCATATCTTTATTCTAGATTCATTTATTATATACCTATGTACATGCATTTGTCTGTCAAACGAAATGACAATCCAATTAATACATGAACCAAACAAAACAAAAACTTATTTCCACAAATTTATTTTCAATCTGCTGTAGTTCTTTGAAATATTGAAGTCAAACGAAGGTGAAAGTTTATTTCATTAATTTCCCTGTCAAATTATAATAATATTCACAGCAGAAACGAAAGGATAACAAAAAATCTATTTAAAGAGCTGGGCACATTGTGTACATTACATACTCGTATACCAAAAAATTGAAAACATACAAAGAATTAAATTAAAATAAATGATTTTGTTGATAGAAAATAATTATAGATTTTTAAAGTATGTTTGGTAAAAGTCAAAATGTCAATATATGAATTGTAAGATGATCCACCTACTTTATGTAGATTTAAATTGTTGAATATAACTAAAGAGTATATATGTATATATAGAGGACTTAAAGAACTCTTCTATTATTTTTCAACGTGACATATATAATGACAAGTCAGTTATTTCATCTCGTATTTATCAGAATTTATGTAAATTGACATGAACATTGTTTAGCTCTTTTCCATTTGGATAATTCTTGTTAAAAATAACAACAAGAATTAATGATATAGATAAGAAAATAAGATGTATACATGTATCGTATACGGAATTCATCATATGACGGATAAATAACAAATTAAATTGAATGTTACGAGTAAAATATGTGTTAACTCTATGTATGTATATCGTTTGTACTGTGTAAAGTAGTTTTGATTTTTAACCATAAAAAGGGGAACAATATATATTTTAGATTTAAGAACCACCATAATATCATATTTAACTATTTTGAAAAGAACACATCTTAGCTATGTATGTACACACTTAGATACACAGCGCATGAATAATTTAATTTGCCCATACATATTGTATTACACCTAATGTCGTAAAAATATAATCTATGAATATTTCAGATACATATACGAGTATGTAATACACACATAAAATTTCCGCATAATTACCCGCACTTTAAAATTATTTAATGTCATTTGTCATATCACACCAATAAAATCATATATCAACCAGACCATATCCATAGTTCGTATCTAATTCATCAATCTTTAAAAATAAACATTCATATACATAGATAAAAATTTAAATTACATTATGTAACTATTAATTATTAGATTACTATACAATAACTATTATTTTAGAGATAGATCGCGATATCATTAATACTATGGCTATCATTAAATTTTATTGTTATTATTATTAAACCATCATAATTTACAAAAAAAAAATAAAAATATATTTGGGGATGACATTCGTAGTATACGTATGTTTGTATATGCACACGACACATCAAAACTGCGGTGTGACAAATTAAATTAATTAAATTTACAAATTTTAAGGATAATTAATAATTTTAATTTCATTTTACATACATACATATGGATGATATTTATCGGACTGGTACACTGGGTACTTCTATTATATACGTATACATATTATGAATATGGCTGATGGCAATTTAATTATCATCAAATATTATACACAAAAACACCAAACAAACAAATACTAAACTAAAAACTAATATCTACCATTACCACTTATATATTATATTGTCCGTATATATATATATATGAATGTTTAAATTTAAACAAAAAAAAAACGTTGTATACACATATATATACCTACTTATAGTCCAGGATAAAACACATATCCTTATCATCCCATTTGGTTCATTGTATAAATTTTACGATTATGAAAGACAAAATGATAAAGTTTTTTTTTGTGGTAAAAATATTTTAATCTTGGACAAAATAATACACAATGACCATATAAATACATATACATGTATATACTTTCTCATACCGGAGAAAAGTATGAATTTATAAAACAGGATTATATGACAAATGACAAAAAGGATCTGTATATATACATATGAACGAATATGTGTAAAAGATGGACCAAGAGAAGGAAATAATTAAAATTATCAATTAAATTCAGATTTTAAGTATTAGTTTTTGGAAATGATTTATGTTTTATAGTTAAGTATATATGTATATGAAGGTGTTGTTGTTCTATTTATGCGGTTGTTCTATTACTTTCATTAAGGTTAAGGATGGCAATTTTGTAAAAAAGGATATTAAATAATTTTTTTTTAGATTTGTTTCTAGGTAGCTAGATAGATACCGATTTGTTAAGTGTATATGATGATGATGAATTACGGATATTGCTTTGATTTTATGTAATATTTTTAATTAAAATTTGAAATTGTTTGTTTAAGAGCAAAATAATATTATAAAACAAAAGAATCGTGTGTAACAGACGTCTAGCAATACATTTTATACCTCTGTTGGTAGAATCCTTAATCTTATACTCTTCAGTTTGAAAATGTCGGTTGAAATACTATTTAATAATTATATTTTATGCAGAATTAAGTAGAGTTTAGATATTTGCCTATAAAACCCATAAACGAAACTCTGACCAATTGTTTCTACCTTACCGGGTCAGCAAAAAAAAAGTTAACGCAAGCTATTAACATTAATTTATGGCCCAACCAGCGAACCTGTAACACAACTGATCGTCAGATTTTTGTTCGAATATTTTGAATTTAAAATCATTTACGTGAACGAATTTTTAATGGAAAAATATTATAAATTGCGCATTAAGTGCTTAAGATCATTAAGTGCTTGAGGTGGGGAATGGAGCCCCACATAGTACACTGGCTCTACGTCTCAGTGGTCAAACCTATACTGCTGTATGGGGTTGTCGTCTGGTGGCCAGCGTTAAAAATTATGGCCAACCGTAAACTATTGATGAAAGTCCAAAGAACGGCCTGCTTGTGTATAAGTAGGGCTCTCAGGAGCACACCTACTCAAGTTCTGCAGATTCTCTTTCATCTTACTCTCTTGGATATATCGGCACAGCAGCTTGCATCTTGCACAGCTATTCGACTCAAATACATATCTATGTGGACCTGTAACAATGCAGGGCACTCATCTATCCTATGCAACAGGGGTATTCCGGAAGCTACTGACTACGCTATCCCTTTGCCATCTGTTGAGATGAGATTCCAAATTGAGTTTTCCATCAGAGAGGACTATGTGAACGAAACGGTTATGGACAATGAGGCGCTAATCTTCTTCACGGATGGCTCAAAAAGGAATAGAGAGGTTGGCTGCGGGGTATTCTGTGAGGCACTAGGGGTCAACCTCTCTTTTCTTCCCGACTTTTGCAGTGTTTTACAATCTGAACTGGTCGCGATAATGGAAGTCATGTACTGGTTGAAGTATAATGTAATATCTACGAAGGATATTCGCTGTTTTACGGACAGCCTGGCTGCTAGTAAAACACTACAATCATACTCCCTGACATCGAAGGTAGCCCAGAACTGTCTGGCATCTTTAAATGAGATGGCTGATCAGTTCAACATCTGCTTGACGTAGGTGCCAGGGCACTTCAATATCGCAGGGAAACTGTACAGCAGAACAAAATATATGGAAACTTCCCCTTTGATCGATCTCACAGATCTTAGTAAGATCGAGATCCGGAACTTTAAACGCTTCTCGGTAAGCTCGTATAGTTTAGCGAGTGAAGAGGAGGCAACTCGAATGTGGTATAGCTACGGATCATTTTTGTGTTTATGCTGTTCCTTTAGGACGGCCACCCTTACCTAACCTAACCTAAGTGCTTGTGTTAGTATATCGGGAATATTTTAAAATATTTGATCTTTTAAAAATGGGGGACCGTTTATAGTGTTTAGAAAATTAAAAGAGCTTAAGAGATTAAAAGTCCAGCAAAAAAGGAATCGATCTTGTTCCGTTATGCAAATTAATCGCATGGGAGTTCGCTTTGGATATTTTAACGTAACCTTATACTTTTGTATAAAGTTTTGATTGTAACAAAATCGTTTTATTTTTAGGGTATATTTTCGGAAATTAAAATAAACGACCGAAGTCGAATTTTTGTACACACCTACATGACACCAGCTAATTTTCATTTGTTGCCTAATTTGTTAAATCACCATATGGCCGAACATACCCAAAATTGATTGAGCACGGAATTTCGTTTGAAAATTAGTTATTTATAACAATGTGTGCATTATATTTAAACTCATATTTCCAGTTATCTATCCCAAGAATGTTCATTCCAATGCATGGAGCTGGCATGGTGAGAAGAAGACGGTGCGATTAATTAATTAATTGACCTCAATTATTGTAATTAATTGGCTTTAACTAATTGACCTCCAGTTAATTGCGAAAAATTTCTCCGACAGCTGGAATTTTCCAAATTGTGTAGGTGCAATCGATGGGGAACACATCGCTATACAATTTCCGACAGATTCCGTCAGCCAAGTTTTTCATAATTAAAAATTCTATAGTATATTGTTGATGGCCGCATATGATGCCAGATACATATTTGCTTATATAAATATCGGGGCCAATGGCTTACAGTCACAAAATAATGGAGATAAAAATAATTAGTTTTACAAAAAAATAACCATCAAAATGATTGAACTCGTATGTATATATACGTGCGGTGAAAAATACATGAAATCGCAAATGTTTGGAATTTTTGGAAATGTTTTAATTCTGGATTTATATGTTTTCAATTTGAAGTACTAGGTAGAAAGAAAAATTTGTAGAACTGGATTGATTGTTGTTCTTGGTGCTTAAAATACAGAGGGTGAAATATTTGCTAATTTGTTGAAGGTTAATTTGTTGGTGGTGCTTTTATGCAAATATAAACAAAAGTATTTATCCGAAAAATACGAAATATGGTTCGCTTTAAAGAAATAAGAATTAAAAAATTATTACAAAAATAGTAGTCTTTAAGTTTCTCACTTTCAAAATGGCCGCCAAAATAGTTTTTCTCACTTTTCTGGAAATCGGTTTTTTTTAGCTTTTTTTCCCATTCAATTCTATAAAAGATATCAAAAACCAAAATTGGTATTATTTTTCATTTTCTTGCAAAATACGTTTTAATACCACGACCTACTCCTCTGCATATAAAAATCGAATTTTAGCCTTTATTTAATTTTCAATTTTGTTTTTATGAAAACAAATTTATTCTTGGTGTTCCTAAATTTTATTTTCACTCCAAAATACCATTATCTTGCAAAATTCTACTATATAAATCTATCCACTGTTTATATTCAGCCAAAATTAAATTTAAAACAAAAATTATTGGTAAAAAATATTTTATTAAAAATTAAATTACTAATTTAAATAATTTCATTAATGTGGGAAACGAATTGCGTAACTATTGAAAATCTTAAAGCTCAGAAACGTCTAATGATGAGGACGACTAGTCGAATTTTCCAAATTTTGCTTGCTTCGTCCTAAAAACTGTTTGCAATCAGGAAGCAGTGGAATCTTCTGAAACGCAAGAATTGTAAAGAATTAAATTTATTTCGAGAATATTTGTGAAACGCGTTTCTGCAAAAGGACTACGAGGATGCTGATTTATCATTCAGTAAATGGATTTCAACTGACAGATGCAATTTGGAAAAGCATTCAAAACCGTCAGAAGAATTTTTCGATTACCTCATAAAGAAGCTGGAAAATCTAATTCCTCATTACTACATTTCACTTCAACAATCTAGTTTCGTAAAAAATAAAAAAAAAATATTCTGAAGCCTACAGAAGCACTTGTATCATGTGACTTTGCAGAAAATTATTCATTTTTAAGGCAAAACGCAGCGCATGGTTTTCATTGGAATAACCAGCAAGCAACTAGTCTTAGTCATGTCAGAGTGGCAGTGCATGTATTCATCGAGAAAATGATTCAGTTCTTAAAAACTAAAATGCCAAGTATCACCACATTTTATTATATAACTGATAATTTATTTTTATAATGTGCTGTAACACATTATAAAAATAAAAATAATTTATGAATATAATTAAACACAAAGAAGATTTTGGAGTCGAATGTGAATGGCACTTTTATTTCACAGCTCATGGAAGGGGTCCATGTGAGGGAGTAGGAAATACTATCGAGAGAATTGCATCCACAGTCTAACTGATGAATATGATAGCACCATATCAAATGCAGCAGAATTGTTTAAATGGGCTTAAACTTTAAAAACTGATATGGTTTTTTTAACACCAGAAAAGTCCGACTTGCCAGTAGGTTCGATAAACTGAAAACCATAAACGCAACTCGCGATTTCCATGCAGGTATTCCTTCAGGAGAAGGTTACTTAAATTTTAAGAAATATTTTAATAGTGACGACTATGTTAGATTTAAAATGTAATTACATATTTAAATTAGTAATTTAATTTTTAATAAACTATTTTTTACCAATAATTTTTGTTTTAAATTTTATTTTGCCTAAATATAAATAGGGGATGGATTTAATTAGTCGTATTTTGCTAGATAATGGTATTTTGGAGTGAAAATAAAATTTAGAAACACGAAGAATAAATTTATTTTGATAAAAACAAAATTGAAAGTTAAATAAAGGCTAAAATTCGATTTTTATATGAAGAACTGGAGTAGGCCATGGTATTAAAACGAGTTTTGCAAGAAAAGGAAAAATAATACCAATTTTGTTTTTTGATATCTTTTATAGAATTGAATGGGAAAAAAAGTTAAAAAAATCCGATTTCTGGAAAAGTGAGAAAAACTATTTTGGCGGCCATGTTGAAAGTGAGAAACTTAAAGACTACTATTTTTGTAATAATTTCTTAATCCTTATTTCTTTATCTTTAAAACGAACCAAATTTCGTATTTTTACAAAATACACCACCATTTTCAACAAATTAACAAATATTTCACCCTCTGTATCTTAAGCAACAACAACAACAAAAATCCAGATTTACAATTATTTTTTTTAACTACTACTACACATTGAAAACATAAAAACCGCAAAATTAAAACATAATTTCCGGTTCCATATGCTTAATTTGCGATTTCATGTATTTTTCACCATGTATGTATATATTTTAGGAATTTTGAACCAAAGTAGTTTTCGAAAGCGCCTTTGAGCTGGTACTCTCAGACTACCAGAGCTAGCCGTATTATCAAGCAAACAAAATACTGTATCACATTTTTTCGTGGGGAATGAAGCATTCACTTTGACTTTGAATTTAATGAAACTATACCCGGGCCAGACGCGCAACTGAAAATGCTTCTGGCATTTTGGTATGTAGATGGCGAATACTCTTAACCACACTGAACATGCAGCCTGATAACGCGGCAAAAATTGTGGTAGCATGTGTCACTCTACACAATTTTCTGAGACTTATAAGTACTGGGAAGGATTATAACCACCAACAACACAAAGGATTATGATGACAAGAAGTAATTGATTCAAATTAGATTTTTGTATAAAAAACATAATTGAATTTACTAAAATAAAATATAAATTGAATAATAATAAAAGATATAAATTTTATAGATTTGTTTATTATTTATTTCAAAAAAGGTAATTCATTTCACATCATAATTTCAATTATCACATGCGAGTATGTAATTAAATTCATATTTTTTCGGTTTAATTGCTAGTATCGTTTACTCCACATAAATATTCGGATTCTAAATTTGTAATATAAGTAATAATATCCCCTCGAGAAGCATTTTTACACGGCTCGGATAAATCCAACATCAATTTTATTCCGTTTAGGAACTGTTCGTCTAAATATTCCTCTATGCTTTTGTCTTTATTCAAATCGTACCCAATTCTCCTTGAATTTTGAGCAGGATACGGCGAAGTGGTCTCATCACAAGATTCTGTAATCAAGTCGCTGGAATTCGATTTTGTTCTAAAAAAACGTTATATGTAAAATTGTTTGATAATATCCAAATTATCATTCAACTACTAAACTTCTGGGTTGAATGAAAGGTTTTAAAAACATAAGGCTTTCAAAGTATGGCCATTCCTCAACCACCGTCTCGCTACCCGTTCTATCGTCTTTTCTCAACTATTTATTAAATTTTTTCTCGGAATAATCCACATTATTTCTTGCAAACATCTTCTATGAATATAAGAAAAAATTGTTAGGGTAGGCCGTAGGGAATTCATCGTTGGAAGCATGTGAGTATTAAGTGCGTAAAAAAATAATCCATTGATGGTGTTTTTGTCTAAATCGAATATACAATATGAAAATCTTAAAAATAATTTTCTTGAGGTTATAAATTATTAACAAACAAAAAATTGCAAATTATTTTACATTTTATTTGAAATGTTTCCATCACATATATTTAATATAAAACGGTTTACAATTATTTTGATTAAGATCTTTTTTCACGGAGCATTTTTGAGTGACTGGCCGATTCGGAATGGCACCAAGACAGCACATTTTTTATTCATGTCGATTCAAGAAAGCTATTGGTCACCTAAAAAGCAACTACATACAATTTCAAATTGGTGAAGAAAAAATTTGTTTGCTGTAATTATTATGCTGTTATAACTTTTTAACTATTTGCCCTAACTTTCTTTTCAGAGTTTACAGAAGCAGAATCGCAATGAAAGGAATAATTGAAGCGATTGATGGATACCACATTCCAATTTAACAACCATCCCATAATCCTGCGATTATTACAATCGTAAGGGATTGCACTCCATTAAATTGTAAGGCAAGCTCATATAAACATGGCCGGATTATTATTTGACTAAAAATGCTTCTAAGAGTGTGCGATCACTATATGAAATTTATTGACTTTTTGTGGGAATGCTGGGAAGAGTGCACGACACAAGAGTATTCAAATGCAGACCACTTTTCAAAAAACTAGAAAGCACAGATTCTCCGATTACGCCAATGAATCATTTGATGGGAAATTCGGCATATCATATCATCATCATATATGTATGTACCCTTTTCAAGGACAACTGACACATCAAAATAACAAAGCATATACAACACTAAATTAAGTTCTGTACAATCAATTATTGAGAGGGCTTACGCTTAAAAGGGGAATTTAGCCGATTCAAATATATATAAAGCTTAAATAACTTATTGATTGATTTAAATTGTTACTTTAGTAGGTTTTACATTTTTTAACTCATACAATTTCAAAACCACTTACCTCGTTGCTAATACGGGTAGCGGCTAACAATTGAATAGTTTCACGTTTATAAATGTAAAAAATCGGAGAGTAAGATTTTTTTTTAACATAGTTGTCTTATATAATACCAAATCAAAAAGTAAAATCACACTTCTTTAATTAGCTTATTAGGATGCTTTGTCTGCGAATTTAAGGGCGAATTTAAAGCTGGGATTGTGATCGTGCGAAATTTGGTAAATGTTTGTTGTTTCCGTACAAGAAATTCGTTTTGTAATTTATTAACGAAAACCGATCGCATCGATAAATCAATTTTGTTTATCTGAGCTTAGATTATCATACAAATTGATTGTATTGCGCTAACGTATCCAAACCACTGACCACAACAACAAACTAATAGATACATATGATAATATATCTATTGGATTGGAAACTAAAAATGTATATGAAAAAAATTAAATTTAAAACCAGCCCAAATGAAAAATATGATTTTTCCTGCCAAGCGAAATTGATTGATGACATCATTAAATTTTTCTTATATCATCCGAGCTATATACTGTCAAAAGACACCAGTGAAATATTAAAGTCGCGTGGCATTTTATATATTTTTTGTGCTGTCTATTTTGCTCTTATGTTCCCGCGTTAACATAAAAATCATGTCATTTCCGTTTTTCTAACGCATTAATACTTTGCTCCTTATACACATTTATGTATTTTTTTATTACATCAACAGCAGTATGTTTATTTTAATCAACCATCAATGGGTATACATATAAATGCGAGTGTACGCACATTTGATGATCTAATTCCGTTTGAACTCATTAATTATTAAGAAAATTGAATCGAAATTGTTTTAAAATAATTTGTTATGCTTTCTGATTAAAAAAAAAAAAGCGGATGTAACTCGAACAAAACAAAAATTAAATAAGGGATTCCTCTTGAATACTCCTAATTTTCAATATGACATCATACACACATATATATATGTATATAAATAGGAAACAAGGAAAATTCTATATTTCAAATTATGCAAATTAGCTAAGAGAAATAAATAAAATGCACACAGGAAAATGTATTGAAATGAATTTCATGCCTACGTAATTTGAGTACTTTATGTATGTACATACATACGACTTGAGATTTTCATTTTCGATTTGATTAACGTAACGTATTGTTGTGATAGGAAATTAATTGAAGCGTATGATATACGAATGGAAGATAAGAGCGATGCGATTTTTCGATAACAACATATCTTTATGTAGAATATCGGTTATGGAAATATGTTTCTTATCAGCTGGTGTCGCAGTTTGTTCGAACTTTTTTCCTATGTTTTGAACCAAATTGAAGGCACGAAAATGCAGTATTAGTTTTTTTTTATTATTTTAATATTTTTATTTTTCATTCTGAAACTATTCTGTGTTTTTTAACGTTAATTTTTTTTCACCACGAAGACTATTTACACACCAACGATTTCTGTAAATAATTTCAATAAATCTAAACCAGTGATGACCAAAATAATATAAGTGCAAAAACAATTTAAATATAAACCAATTATTATTTGCATAATTTAGTGTAAACTGTACTATAACGTTACATAGTAGTAACACTTGAAATAATTGCCATTATATAATGTAAACCACGATGGAATACAGTGGCCCTATTCTGGTTTTCCGTGTTGGGAATTTTTTTCCTCAAACTATTCTGACGATTGGGAAATTTTGTGTAAAGAGAAAAAAAATTCCATTTTATAATAGGTTTGACGTTTTAAATAGCAAATAACATATAAATTTAAAATAAAAATAATTTAAAAGTTTGAAAAAATAATGTCAATACCAGCTTCAAACAGAGTAAGCCAAAAACGCTTTCTGCGTGAATTTACATATAAATATATAATATACTCTATTAGGGTAAAATGTGAGTAAGGAGCAAAAGGGGAAGATGGTGATCATAATGGAAGACAATATTGGTTTAGCCAATCATAGGTGGTTATAATATTATTATTATTATTAAAATTGGCTGGAACCCACGTTGATTCCGCACTCAATGCTACAAAGGCCCATGGTGCAAACCTAGGATTCTATCCCAATTCGCAAACGGGCACTGCTCCATCACAAACTGAACAAGTTTAGACCAAGGCAGAGAGGAAAACTGATCTAAATTTAAAAACCTAAAGTTGAATACCTGAATTCGTATAGAACTGAAAGCAGGACAATTGCTCAATAAGTAAAGGCAGTGATCATCAAAACAGTCCTCGCAAATAACATCATGAGCTAAACACATATGATGTAAATGCTCTTTAAAACGGCCATGTCCCGTAAGAATCGCTACCAAGATTCTTAACTGGTTCTTTTTTAAAGATAAAGCCACTTAGGTCTTTTAAGGCTTAGTCCATTATAACTTTCTTCCCGTAGTTGAAAGAAAGTGGAACCGCTGGTTCAGGACCAACAAAAATCAATTGGAAGCCAGCTTTGGCTAAACAATCCGCTATCTTATTGCGTACGATGTAACTTTATTGTTAGAACAAAGAAGGTTCAGAAAATGTTTACATTCCTCTGCAAGCAAGATTTTGTAGATCATTAATCTTGGCTACAGAAGCCATTAGGTCAACAACTGGCCACCACACAATAGAAGCGTACGAAAGAATCATCAGCGTAGCTCTGTGCAATGTAGCCAGATTACTGCAACTTTACAAGTATAACTCTTCAATGAGCAAAACAGAAACTAACCCCCCATCCAGCTCCTGCAGCTACTACTCCCAGCCCCAAAATTGGTACAGGCAGTGGTGATTGTAGCAAACGAAGTGCTATCAAAAGCTCCCGCAATATCCAGGAAAGTACCCACACGAAACTCCTTATTATTAAGAGATTTTTCAATCCTGGTTACAAGTTCATGTAGGGCGGTTTCACAGGACTTACCGACTCTGTAAGCATGTTGCATGTTACTGAGTGGGGAGGCGTGAAAATGATCTCTAATGAATCTATCGACAATTCTTTCCAGAGCTTCAAGGAAAGTTGAGGATAGACTATCGGCAGCAACATCATCCGAGTTCACGATATCACAACTAAGAAAATGAGCCGAAAGGAGCAGCTCACCAATTTCCTTGTTGGAAGAGGTTAGCTGTCCGTCCGATAGACGAAGAGAATCATGTTTACACATACTGTTCGTAGCTAAAGCTTTATTGAGTCCAGCGACAGCAGATAGGCTGTTGATTTCCTCGCAGAAGTTCAACTCCGAGGCTCTTTGAGCGGATCTTAAACTTTTTTTATATTCCTTTTGTGTTAGTTACAAGAAGTTATCCCAATCAATCTGTTGCTTAGACCGTTTTGCTTTGTTCTTCAGTTTCCTAGAGAATCTTTTGATTAGTGATAACAGGATACGAGTTTTCGAAGGCTATCGTAATTGCCAATGCAAGTGACGATGTTTGATCTTCAATGTCCTTCCTCGACCGAATAACCTTCGGAGGCGCAAGTAAAGAACCTAGCTTCTGAGAGAAAAGACCTCAATCGGTTAATTTCCGATTGTGGTAAGGTTTAGAGGCGGTCGTTTAAGGTTAATATTAAACGAGATACACCTGTGATCAGAGGTGAGGATGTCTTCCGTCACCCATCCAGTCTAAAATTAAATCAATAATGTACATGGAGCATAGACTAATGTCAATCACCTCCTGCCGGACAGAGTTGACAAAAGTAGGCTTGCAACCAGTATTGAGAATTTCAAGCTCAGGGGAGCTTATATAGTTAAGCAGAGAAGAACTCCTGTGGTTAATTTTCGTACTACCCCAGATCGTTTTCAATCCACAGAGTAGTTAATGGGATAGATGCGGAAAAGTCGAATAAAGAAAGTTGCGATCGAATTTCTGTATGACTAAATGGCATGGGAGCGGCATATAAGAATGCCCATAAATGGAAACGAGGGTGGTCAGACATGAAGTACAAAAAGTGAGTTATTCGTAAATAAATTTAACTAATTTTCTTTTGTTCCATTTTATTGTTAGGAAATATGGCTGAACTTATTGGGTTGATCTTAAAGATTATGATAATCAAACAGAATTAGGGTTAGAGTGCAGCTCGAGAAAGCCGGTGATGTTGTCAGAGTTACATACAATGTACTAACGGATTCTGGACATATTGTCTCCCGAAACCTGTTCCGGTAGTTTCGATAATGAAAGAGGCCTGCAAATATCAGGACAAGTACACAATGTCTAATTTACATTCAATCTTTTTGCCTATTCTACAATACATACGAGAAAAAGTGTAAAGTAAATTAGCCATAACAGGAAAATTCAGCAAATTTTCATTCAGCGCAGTGATTCAGGTAATTTTTTGAAACTGCATGCCTCCATCATTAATGCTTATTGAAAGAATTTTACCGGAGCTATTTCAAACAAATGTGATCTTACAAAGAAACCAATGAAACCAATTTTTATTTTACTGACAAGTTTATTTTTGTAGTATTTGTGAATCGAGATGACTTCACATGAAATTTGGCTAACCGAATTTGATTGTGAGAATGGCATACCTAGAAACGCACATTTTAATTGTATGTGATGGCCAACAGAAAAGAAAGTTAAACGGAATTTCAGAAAATCGCAAAGTTTAGTGGACTGCCGGTTCACGAGCAACGGATACCTACAGTTCGCTATTTCTGAATGATAGTACAGCTGACGATGTTGCTGTTAACTGCGAAGCTACAGCTAAACGAATACTGAAAGATGTGTTGCAATCATTCGATAACCATTGCATTCCAAGGAAAATAATAACAATCGAATCATTCAAATACAATATTATTGTACAAAAGGAAAGAATACTTTCACTGAGTTGACAAGTGAATATTGTGAAAACGCCATTTCATGAAATATTGTGTAAAGAAGTGGGAACCTACCGAATCAATAACGAGAGAATTGAGTTAAAAATTGCTTGGTTTTTTCACCATTAGCAAATGAGTCAAACATAAAATTCAAATTTCCTTTTTCACAATATTATGAAAGCAATGGATAAAACGGTGTGGCAGTCGCTAAGAATATTCTGAAGAGATGCTTGAATCGAATGATGTCAACAGATTTCAGTATTGTATTCTAGAGTACCATCCAACACCGGTGACAATCATGCAATTAACACCTGCACAGTTGTTCTTTGGACGACTAATTAACAGTAATATAGTATCGTTTCAGTAAAAGGAATACAGTAGCCAAAACGATATATAAAAACACAATAATAATAAAATGAAAAAATTGCTTGATAATAAATTTTAGCCGACCTGCCAGACTCACATAGCAAAACATACGAAAAGTGGTGTAGCACTGATATAAGATAATTTTTCGTGTGTTTTAATATGTAAGTACTTGAAAAAGTCTACTAAAATTTGATATCGAATTTTTTAAATATTTTTATTGTTTGTAAATGTGTGTGGAACATTGACTGTGCAACTAAAACTATAATATTTGTTTGCTGTCGATGGATTAATGTTTTTAATTTTTATGAATACATTTTTTATTGAATGGTAAAATAAACGATGTACCGTGCCCAATATGATAATTTATATCTTACTATATTTCATTCAATTTTAAGTTCCTTGTGTGCAAAGTATAAACAATTTTATAAACAATTGTAAATCATCAGATTACAGTGCATCCATAGCATTTTAACATAGGTAATTTTTTTCTATTTCCAAGTTATGCATCGGTCCAGTGGGTTGAAAAGTGATTTTTCTTTGGCTTACCATTCCAGAAGTTGAATCCTGGAACGTGAGGGTATTGGGTGTAAGTGATTCTTTAGAGTACTCGCTTTCTATAATAAATTTGCTCCTGTCATAAGGTGTAAAATGATCATTATATGGTTTGCTCCTACTGGGATTAATTCTTAACATTTAGCTGGTGTTCCATTATGTGCACGCGTGAATAGATAAGTTGTACTTGCTATATCATAAACAACCGTTTGGAGTTTATATGTGGTGAAGGTCTGTTTAATCTCGACATTTCTGGTATTATGTATCTTTTCTACTACTAGAACTTGTTGAAACGTCTTTTTAGCTTCGACTGTGAATGAAACTTCAAATATTTTAAAGAGAAGAAATATTTCGTACAATGGATGTGGTCGCAGATTCGGGTTAAAGTCAACTTTTAATTGTGTGTTAAGAAATTTATTTAAAAAATCACTTTATCTAGTGATTTCAATAAACCACACATACTAAAAATTATATTTCACAGCAGTATATTAGATACCCGAGTATTCATCCACAGTTGTAGGTTGGACTATTATATAAGTGCTCCCAACACAAAAATTGACTTCGAATATAACCAAAACTAACGGGTGATTCAATTAGAGCTTCCGGAAGTTTTTTTGAAATAAAACGCATTAAAATCAATTTAATAATCAAGAACGTAAGTTCGGTTTATGACAGTTAATGTTTGAAAATAATTTCTTTTAAATGTTGTCCGCGACTGACTCTTAGATGATCCTTTCTATGGGTCCAATTTTCGAGCACCCTTTCGAGCTTTTCGGCCGATATTCCGTTAATTACGCGTGTTATATTCGCTTCTAATCGATTGTGGTTTATCGATATAAACAAGTGATTTCAGATACCCCCATAAAAAGTAATCTAACGGCGTCAGATCACAAAATCTTGGAGGCCAATTCACGGGTCCCTTTCTTGATATGATGTTCTCATTAAGATTTTCTTTCAATAAATCGAAGGTTTGGTCTGCTGTGTGGCACGTTGCACCATCCTGTTGAAACCACAATTTGTAAACGTTGTTCTCGCGAAAGTCTACATATTCATGGTAAAATGTCAATGAATACTGAACACAAATGTCATATGACCACGACAGTTGTCATGCATGAAGCCCAATTGGAAAAAATACCTCCTATTGGATCACTCTTTACAAGCACTAAACACCATTGCGTTCCACTCACCGAATCCTTTTTAAATCTAGCTAATTATAGTTAAACTACTAGCGGTGTGCTGTCATAATTCACAAAAAATGTTCTCGCTCTGGGTATAGTAATTCATTAATTCAACGTCAACTTCAAAATACCATTATTGAATTAATTATTGTGGCAGACTTAGAACCCTTTCATGAGCGGAAAACCTTGAAATTTAAAAAATTAATTGAATCGCTATAATACATTGCAAATGGATTGATAAACTTCGGGTTTGAAAGGTCTGATTTAGAATAAAATACAAACGGTATGTAATGTTTTAAATCCAACGTATCGTAATATTATTCAAAAATATTTATTCTAATGATGCGATTATACCGAATAAAGACGATCACATTAATAAAACCAAATACTTACCCTTCTATGTATTAAGCCCAACTATGTATACACAAATTCCGGTCTTTCAACAGCATTGAATAGAAAATGAAACATTATTGATGAGATGCTATCCATCACACAAACTATACAGTTTTATTGTTAAAAAAAAAATGCTGAAGATACATTTTCCAAGTTTTTCTTTTCTTCTATTGAAGATGAAAAATTGTACTCAACATTTATTATTTAAATTATTATTACTATTATTCTTAATATATAACTATTAAACTATTGTACATATAGTTTTCTTTTATAATAATATAATGGATGAAAAAACCAACGGATATTTTTATATCCATCTCTGTAATGATATCATTAATTTACAAAAAAAATATTTCACCAAAATCTCTGTATACATAAGACAAGACGAAGAGATGAAATAACCAATAATTTGACATTAAATATGTTTTTTCAATTAAATCAAGATTTTAACTGAAATTAAATGAGATAAATGTTGGAGATGCAATATACATGCAGCGGAGAAAGCAGATGTTGTGATAAATGATGAATCTTATTTGAAAATACTATGGAGTGTAAGAAGCAATGATATTAAATTATAATTAAAATCATAATAATATATAAACAGTATTTATGAAGGGGATCGTCATTTCAAGTGAGATTTTATGTTTTGTCAATTTTAATTATAAAATTCATAATTTGTTTTGATTTAATTTGACGAAGTCGAGCTGTGAGAAATATTAAGAATATATAATTGTGCGGCATTCGAGTTAATAACGCAGAACTTATTTAACACCATATATCTTCTTCGCCATACCTAACCCTTAATCAAAATTCTTTATAAACTAGATCCGGTTAACCGCAATAATATCAATTCAAATTTTCAAAAATGAATTCTTAAGGGTATAATAAATTTATACAATACAAGAAAACCCTTTTCAATGTATAGTACGCACGAAAGTCACTTTTTATCGTTTTTCTTATTATTTCTGATCACTTGACCATTCCAGGGGGACACAATATAAACAAATAAATTAAAATGTATACCATTACATATAGTAAACAAGAACCGAACATAAGATGGACCAAATGGTTTTGTTCGTTTATTATAAAATATCTTAATACAAATTGTAGGGCTATAAATCATTTTTGGTTGTCAAAATAAAAAAATTCGTTTAGGTCAATTTATATTGTAATATTTTTTGGATAAAGTTATTTTTATCATAAAAAGGACCTATGTATACATAATTTACACAAAAATGGTACTTTATTATTATCATGATGATGACAATCTGAATGAAATTTGATTACAAAAAATGTACAATGAAATACAAGTTAATTTTCTTTTCTGGTGTAAAAATTGTAAAAGATATTTTCCGTGGACCAATGTGATGTATTACGGTTGGTCTTTTGTTTAGATTAGTAACACTTTTTTTTAATTATTATTAGATCTTATTTTCGGACAGTGATTTATTGCTTTAGAACACAAGAAAAACGTTTGAAACACAAATCTCTTATTTTTATTTTTTGATAATAAAATTATTAGCCTATAGATTCTCATAAATCGTGGTAAATCCTTATTTCTGTTAAAGAATACAAACAACAGTCACACCGAATGAAATATTAATGCGGAATATCGATACCCAAACTACTTAAGACCATACTCGTGGATATTGGATGATACTAGTTTTAAGCCGCGATCACATGACTAGCGAAGATAGACGGATATTCGTTATTCGTACAAAGAACGAGCCGTGTGGAGAAAAGACGAATGCCAAATGTTTGGATTTGTATACGCTCGCAAAATATCAACACGGATGAGAAATGTTCGTCTATACGTTGGTATATCATCAACACGACTCGTGTAAAAATATTTATTTTGGGATTTTAATAGAGAGGTGTCACTAGTGTCTATTAGTAATATATCGTTATATATACAGAATCCGTAAGTGGCTGACACCAATGGTACGTTTGGAATCCGATATAGTACCCTGTCTTGAAAAAACTGAGGAACAGATTTGAATCTAGGATAAAAAATTGTAAAAAAATGTATACAGTTTTATCTATCAATTCTCAAATGTGATATTGAAATATTTGATTTTAAATAATTTAGTGTTCGTTAATTATAGTCAGTGGTTTTACACTTATTATACAATTATAATAGTGATTATAATCAATTTTTTCGCATGCATTATAATTAAAACAGTTTTAAAGGCCATTACTGGCCCCTTACTGAGTCAACAATTCGGCTCCAGCGATTTCGATCCCGAGCATGGTCTTCATACTGTCTAAGACAATCTGAAGAGGCCAAGTCGTTCTCTACACCGTGGAGCCATCGTCGCCTGCAACGACCTCTGCGCCTACCCTATGGTAGCTCTCCTTTCAGAGATCGCTGCACAATTCGTTCCGGATCAGCACGCAGAACGTGCCCGAGCCAGTGTACTCGCTGAGATCTTATTTCATGTACAATATCGGGGATCTTCATCTTCTGCATGCATTATAACATATATTATAACAAAGTGGTTCACCGAATTTTGCATTAATAAGTACATATTAATATGTGCCGTGTTACATTACGTCCAGTTTAAAATGTGATGAATAAGACATCAAAGCGGATAATTGGCCTTCTCAAGTCAGCATGCAACTTATGCCAAAGCACTTAATCGACATTATAGGCGGACAATACTTAAAAATTGTGAGAACAGTTGTATTCCACCCAAATGCATGCGAATCTCTTGACACATTCAGTAAAGTATTCCTTGGAAGAACACATTCCTTGGATTCATTCCGAATAATCAAAATGGTTTTGTTGTTCGATTACGTATTGTAATCGTACAGAAGCATGGTGCGAGTCGCATTGTTCAAGGTCCACTACAGCAATCCAAACAGCTAGGGCAATAGTCTGTTCAACAATAGGGTGCTGGAAATATGCCGAACGCATCACAAATCGAAAATCCTACAGTAAGTATAGTAATCGCTGGTTTCATTTTAGTCACATGTCATGCTTAAATACTTTTTTTCCAGATGATGCAAATGGTACAAACTTCAACGGACCAGATGCAGAATGTACACCAAAGTTTTTTTTATTACTTGCAATTTCATTTAAAATTAGGGCAATATATAGATTTGAACCTCCTAGCTTAGCCCATTTTGCGGGCAATGTATACGGGTACAGTATTTGAATATCACTGTATTTGAATATCAACATTTTCGGATTGGATTAAATATTTCAGTAAATAGCAAAATTTTCCGTTGATATTCATTTACACGCATACTAAAATTGGGAACTCCTCAAAGCCGCTTAGCCTTGGACCCTTCTGCCCAAAATCTACATGAATGTACCAAATTATCAGTTGAAATTCAAATTTTATTACCATTTAAACGCATACTAAAATTGAGAACTCCTCAAAGCCGCTTAGCATTGGACCCTGCTGCCCAAAATCTACACGTATGTACCAAATTATTAATGGATAATAATATAATTATAATAATTGTGTAATTTCCACGCAAAAACTTATCTATATAGATTTATGATCTGATGGTGATGATTCATATAAATGGCGATTAAATCACGTTCGCGCCATAACGTTGTGCATTTTATATCTTGGCGTCATTCATTTATGGAAGTTATTTATGCATTTACTTTGAAAATGTATATGGACCTTCCATGAAGATTAATTAAGAGCAGCTTTCGTGTTTTTCCAAACAAAGTTGGTACTCCGAAACAAAAATATGTCGCGGAAAATATTGTACCGCGGCCAATTCTTATGCGCACAATTTCTTCTTGTACAGGCCGATTCTGATGCGCACAATTTCTTCTTGTACGATGTGGCTGTATTGATACAAAAATGATTTATGTTTTTACCAATGTAAAATAGTCGAGCCTCCATATCGTACAAACACTAATTAATAATTTTAAAAGAATAGGTAAATACCTTAGTTTTTCTATTTCCGCGACGAATATAATTATAAAGATTTTAATAACTAATTATTAACATCCACAAATAGTAAAGAATATTTAAGTCACTCTTTATGTTTTCTTCAATATTTTTTTTTTTTTTTTTTTTTTATAATAAGAAAAATCGACAATCACCATCATATCAAAATAATAACAGTGTTAAAGGCCATTACTGGCCCCTTACTGAATCAACAATCTGGCTCCAACGGTTTCGATCCTGAGCTTGGTCTTCATACTGTCTTAGACAATCTGAAGAGGCCAAGTCGTTCTCTACATCGTGGAGCCATCGTCGCCTGCAACGACCTCTGCGCCTACCATATGGTGGCTCTCCTTTCAGAGATCGCTGCACAATTCGTTCCGGATCAGCACGCAGAACGTGACCGAGCCAGCGTACTAGCTGAGATCTAACTTCATGTACAATATCGGGGATCTTCATCAGATCTCTGATCTCGAAATTGTACAGAGCTCGGTATGTACCATCTATTTCGCGTTTAGGGCCGTAAATCACACGCATGATTCTTGATCACGCATGAGCCATCTCTCGTACTCATCCGTCAGCGCCCAACTTTCACATCCAAGCATAACAACGGGCCTGATCAACGCTTTGTAAAGCTTCAGCTTCACGGCACTTGATAAGTGTTTAGATTTTAGCAGTAGCCTTAGAGGATACAAAGAACGACTGCCAGCTGCCAGCCGCACTTTAATATCCTCACCCACACTGTTATCGTGAGTGATAAGAGAGCCCAAATATTTGAACCTCCTCACTCCCTCAAACGTGTGGTGGCCACTACTAAAATCTGGTGTGCCATTGTCTCTAAAACCAGAGATCAGGTATTTCGTTTTGGACTCATTGATCTGGAGTCCAACAGAAGCCGAAAACTCTACAAGCGGATCAAGTATTTCTTTCACTCCGTTGCTATTCAGTCCAATCACGCATATGTCATCTGCATATGCAAGCACTTGATTGGACTGGCGATATAAGATGTTGCGCTGAGGTGTTTCAGTTTTACGAAAGATGTACTCCAACATGAGATTAAAGTGTATCGGGGATAGAGCATCTCCCTGCCGAACACCCGAGTTAACTGCAAAAATTGTCGATAGCCTGTTCTCAACTTTAACACAGCATTGAGACTGCGTCACTGTCATCCTACACAGTCGTACCAATTTTGTTGGCATTCCTAGGTATTCCAGGGCAGACCACAAACTCTCTCGATTGATCGAGTCGTAGGCCTGTCGGAAATCCAGGAAAACCTGATGTACGGAGATGGATGTCTCATAATATTTAGATAGAATCATCCGCAGCGAAAAGACCTGATCAGTGACTGATCGATTCGGACGAAATCCTCCCTGATAGTCACCAACCAAGCCTTCCGCCAGAGGAGTGACTCTATCCAATAAAATGTATGACAGTAACTTGTATGCTGTGCAAAGGAGAGCTATACCGCGATAATTCTCACACTTCAAGCGGTCTCCCTTCTTGAAGATTGGGCATATCGCGGCCACTTTCCATTCATCAGGCATAACTTCGGTTCGCCATACTAATCGAATAAGGTCGAAAAGACAGTTCCACAAAGTATCCCCTCCGAATATCAAGAGCTCCGAATTAATGCAGTCCACTCCAGGTGAGCGGTTTCGTTTCATTCTCTGCATGGCCTTAGTGAATTCCTCATGGGATGGCTCCTCAGTGCAACTCTCCGCAGACTGTTTTAGAGGTGGCTCAACAACAGTCTGTGACGCATGATGAACATCAAGCAGCTCAGTAAAGTGTCCACTCCATGCGTCAAGTACTGCGTCGATGTTGACACAGAGGTTTCCATCCCGGTCCCGAATGGCGGTTGACGAAGGCCTGAAAGTATGGTGCAATCCAGTAATTCGTTTAAAGAAATTACGTGAACTACGCTCATTGCTGAGTTGTTGTACTTTCAGAACCTCGGCCTTCCACCATTCTCGCTTCTTCCGTCTACAAATCCGCTTAGCTGCCCTTCTTGCAAGAGCTGCCTTGTTTTTCCTTGCGATTGTGAGACGTTGTTGCACTTCATTATGGGCTATATTTTGTTGCTCAACTGCAAGACGACACTCGTCATCAAACCAATCATTCTTGGGTCTGACTTTCACTATACCTAAAGTCTGTTGAGCAGCACTGACTACCGAAGTTTTCAGTACCTCCCAGACAGAGTTCACGCAGTCAGACTGGTAATTAGGTTATTACCACCATATCAATTATCGTTTATATTATCTTATTATACCAATAATTATTGATTTTTCTCACATAACCAATTTTAAGAGACGACAAAATAACCCAAAAAAGAAATTCCGGATTCTGAACATTATGATCCCACCGTCTGTTGAAAGTAATGTAACACATTCTGTATGTAAATATCAACATTTTCGGTTTATTTAAAATATTTCGGGACTATAGGAGCCAATAACAATTGTCGGATCGCTGCGCTCCCGTCGCTACGCGACCTAAAAAAAAAAACAGTTTTGGGGGGCGTAGGAGTGGGGATCATCAAACATGTCGAGACAATAAGAGCCATTAATAATTTTCGGGTCGCGGCGCTCCCGTCGCTACGCGACCTAATAAAAAAAATTTCGGGGGGCATGTGGGCGGGGATCATCAAACATGTCGGGACTATAATAATTGTCGGGTCGCTGCGCTCCCGTCATTATATATATATATATATATATATATATATATATATATATATGTATATATATATATATATATATATATATATATATATATATATATATATATATATATATATATATTTATATATATATATATATATATATATATATATACATATATGTATTTAAATATATTTATCAAAACATTAAGCCGTTTCCAACATTACCCAAGAGGTAGGCTTCAATGCGTTTTTAGTATCGAGGTTCCCCAAAAAATAGGCCTAATCCCCGGTTTCAAAATTAGCTGTAATTGTTCTTATTTTGCAACAATATAAAAATAATAAAATATTCTTTGTAAAAAAAAAATATATTAAATAAATAATTTAATTAATATTACTTGTATAACAATAATTATCACAATTTTTATTTGCCGTCGGCTGAATGTTTGCGTTCACACAATCTAATAAAATTTAATTAGATCCCGTTAATTAACACTATCACTTATTAATACTAATATCACAGTTTTCAATTGCCATTCGCCCTTAGTAAGTTTATCCCCTCAGCAATTGTCGTCATTAAATGTTTGTAACCGCACAATTTCAATGAAAATATTCACGGCGTCTTCTCCTCTAGCCAACACCAATTTTCTAAACATGTATTTGGCTAAGTACATGGAAAAATCTGTCTCCCTATTATAATGGGGCAGTGTCGCCTTTACTTGTATCCATGTGCTCTCTATTGTGTTGGCATCGATATACAATGATTAGCCGTCAAATGAGTATATCCTTCGTTTCCTAGATGGTCGTATGCCTTCCAACAATCCGATATGATAACGGTGCTGGGTAAAATGGTTTTCTTGATAATTTCCGTTAATGTTTCTCTACTTCTATTTACTACTTTTTGGATAAAACATCTCCCGGTCTCTCGCTCCACTCCATTAAACACCCACTGCCCCTCTAAATGATGTCCTCTGTTATGTTTTCGTTTGCCAAACTTGATTTCGTCGATCTATACGATTTTTCCAGGCCCTCCTATCGGTAGATATTGCGTCATCATGTACTCTCCACCATGACTTCCCTGACGAGATTGTGCCAATCACTATATCGTATGTTATTAACATAATCAATTCCATAGACAATTTTGAATTCGCGAACCACGAATTATGGCGGATGGTTCTTCGGGTACAACATCGAACGCCATTTATTGATTTCCCACAGTGTTTTTAAAAAAAAAAATAATATACAATAATTTGTTTGATGTGATTTTACTTATGAATTTCCGGGTCACAACGCCTACCCGCCAGCGTTGCATTTCAATCCCTAACAGGTTGCTCATCTGCTCTTGGTATTGAGTAACCACACATTTAAAATCTTCCATCTTTTCCACTGAAAATAAAAATATTTTTATTTTGTTAAACAACTCACTCAGTTGCTATCATGAAAAAAGCTTCCCGAGCTAGAAACAGGGATATGCGTTAATTAGAAGTATTTTATACTCGAGTATAAAATACTTCTAATTAACGCAGGGACATTTAATTTATTGATTTTTATTTATAATTTAATTCGTTGTATACATATGTGATTTTAAGATGAATTTAATTCGTTGTAGGTATATGAATCTAATTCGTTGTAGTTTCTGAGCTGAAATATTACATTAACCTCTAGTAACTATACAATTTTAACATGTTATATTCTTTCGAAACCATATACAATTTTCGTTTACATGAACTATTGAATACAATTTTTTAGATTTCAAAACTTTTACTTTTGGAATCATTCGTTTGTTCAATTCCTTCTGGGACTATAGGCATGTTTGGAAATTAAGATAGTGTTATCTTACAACTTTTATAGAAGCCTTTATTTTGTCGTAGTTGTGATAATAATTTTACCTAAATACAATTGTAAATACAACTGGGGTTTTTTATTTATATGATTTTATTGAATAAGGAAAATGAAATTTTACTTCAAAACTTTTATTTTTTTTAGATGAAATAACGATTTAATTTTAGTAGAATTTATTAGTTTCTATAAAAAAACCACCAGGAATATGGGATTTAAAAAATATGAAACCTAAAAATAGACTAGAGATGAAAGATGCGCGGTACTCGGTACACAATTAAAAGTATGAATTGAGCGTGGATCACCAAATTGGTGTTTTAAGTTTCGCATAATCTTCGCACAGCAAACCATAATTTATGCTTAGAATAATGTCATCTATCTATAGGTGTATTTTGTTGGGGTTGTTACAACAACAATTGCACTGCTTAACTTCTGACATGAGTTAAATAACTTCAAAATATTTATTGAGTTATTTAACTCTATTCCGATTTTAATTAAGATACCTGACACCAGATGTACATTTTTAATTTTAGCTTTCGAAGGTTGTCATTTTGGTAATTAAATGACATTTCGTAAGCGTCAATTTATATAAAGTTTTAATTATTTTTGTTTCATCAAATTTTTCTTGTATTCTCCATTATATTTTTCAATTAATCATCGCTAAATATTTATTTGAATTTGATTTTAAGGTTAGGTTGTTTGAAAATTACTCTCAACTCATAAAAAAAAAATTAACCCAAATAAAAGTTATTTTGTTGAGAAAAACAAACTTCGAACTGATTAGAGTTAAATTGTTCTCAACACAATACCGTTTTGTTTTTAAATATTTTTATTTTGTTTGAATTGTTAAGATTTTTATTTTTTACACTATAGCCAATACAGACTCAAAATGAAATGTCAAGCGTTATTTTTCGTTTTTCTAATATATATTTTTCGGGCTGCCATGTTTCAGAAAATATATTCTTCAATGTTAGCACTAGTCGTGAAATCTCGTGACAATTAAAAAAATCATCGGCTAACGTTGGCTATCATTCACTATTCACAATAACACGAATATTCGACGAATCGTGGGTACACAGTACAGTCATGACTCATGATTACCAAATATTATATTTGGCGAATATTCGTCGACTATTTGTCAAATGATATCAATAGTGAGTTGTGTGCCTGCGGATACATTGTAGACAAAAAGGATTACTATAGATTTCTCATTTCCACTGTATATCTTAAATGTCATCGTTGTGTTCCAGCTAAAAAACAAATATTTTAGTTGGTAACCGTGCGCAATATTTTATGGCACAAAGAGTGGCTTATATCATTTTAAGTGGTTTGATTGATCGATAGATCAGGCATAAATACTATGAAAAATTCTCCCGATGTTATGTACATACGACATCGAGAGAATTTTTCACAGTATTTATGCCTGATCAATCAAACCACTTCAAATGATATAAGCCACTCCTTGTGCCATAATATGTTGCGCACGGTTACCAACTAAAACATTTTTTTTTAATTATGAGCAATTTATTGGCCAACTGTAATACGCAGTGCAACATAAATGTTTTGCATATTATAATTTGCTCTTTTTTGACGTTTCATTTGATTTGATTTTCCGATTTCGAGTCAGTTTAGAAACATCCAATTCTGTTTTTACACCGTCCTTTTTAACACGATTTTGGAATAACACGATTGACAAAACTAACCCTGGGACCCTACGATTTTCGACGGTGGTCGTTTTCCTATCGAAATTCAATAATTCGTTGTTTCGGCTGTTTCTTTTTCATTCTGTTTAGTTCTTCTATCGAGTAAGGTGCTTTTTGATATATGTATATATATATATATATATATATATATATATATATATATATATAAATATATATATGTATATATATATATAAATATATATATGTATATATATATATATATATATATATATATATATATATATATATATATATATATACAGCCACTCAATACTACTAACGCGCCCACGGTGCAATACCCGGGCAAACACATTTACTTACATTAAAAACACCCAACCGTGATTCTTTGGTCACCACCGGGAATCGAACCCGAGACCTTCGAATAAGCACGATATTTACAGTGCTAATAGGGGCGGCAAAACGAAGATACAAATATTAGACCATCTTGCCAAAGGCGAGGGTTCTTCAATTGTTGGAATTTTTTTAAACTTCAATGAGGCTACAATTAGACCGATTAAAAAATTTAAATTTCTATTCAACAATCGTTCTTCTCAGGTTTTTTATTGAGCTGATAAAACGAAATCCGAAATAATATTAACAAAAAAGTGTGAGTTACGTATGAAAAGACCTATTGTTTAATGTCTTTTAAGTGAGCTGTAAGACGACTTCTTATTCAATGTAGCACTAGAACAAATGGAGAAAGCATAAATAACCGTGATTGAAGATAATACTAAACACCAAATTCCAGTAGATGGTAACACCATCAAATCGAAAGCATTAAGGATGTATGAACAAATTAAAAGGTTAGAACCCGGAACGTCTGCACAATCCAATAATGAAATAAAAAATTGCTGCAAGCAACAGCTGGTTGTATTGTTTTTATGAAAGGCATGCATTGCACAACGTTTAGATGAAATGTAAAATTGTCTCTGGTAAAACGGACGCTGCTAGAGAGTATCCTACAGAGCTGGCAAAAATAATTGAAGAGGTCTGTTTTAGAAAAAAAAATGCCAAGTATAACGTATATTTCTAAAACTGAGAAAACTGCCAGCGGGTTTAAGGCATGTAAGGACCGAATAACATTTTTGCTGTATAGTAACGCGTCAGGTCACAAAATGTATACTCTGCCAGTCCACTGGATGGCAAATAAAAAAGTTTGGGTGATTTCAGCCATTTTTACTAATGGGTTCCACAATTGTTTTATTCCTGATATCAAGTCATAGTTAAAGGACAAAGGTTCCTCGTTCAAAGTTTTTCTTTTAATCGATAATGTTCCCAATCATCCAAACTTGGAATATCCCGAAGTCAAAATCATATTTTTGCTACCTAATACAATGTCACTTATCCTTTTAAGACTTATTATATAAGGCAGTCCTTTCAATTTATATTGAACAAAATCGAGAACCACCCATACCTGACGGCAAATGAAAGGAATTATTCAAAGAACTTTCCAAGAAAGGTGCTCAAAGATCTATCTCAGAATATACGGTTAAAATTGGTCAACCTCAGTCCTCAGAAATGTTACATAAAAGTTTGAAAAATGAAGAACCACCATTACAAAATTCGTCAGACGAAAGCAATTTTGCTCACCCTGTGTTTTTTACACACACGACGAAGTTTGGAACGCATCTAATTGATAAAAAAGGTTTAGCTTATATTTCGTATAGCTATAGCTAAAGGGCGATCAAATTTGAGGTATCTTTTTAAATAATCCGCCATCAAGTTCAAATACTCCAGTTAGTTAAAATGAATCGCTGCACGATTGAACAACGTGTTTTCATTATTAAAACTTATTTTAAATATGGTGAAAGTTATTAATAAGTCGAAAGAAAATTTCGTTCAAAATACGGTAGAGAAAATGTTCTGACAGCCGGGCTATTTAACTTATCATTGATAAATTTGAAGAAAGTTTGTGCTGATAATCCTCTAACTGTTCAACACCTCAAAGACATGATCATCGCGCAAATATTAGTGAACCATCATTAGGCGAAAAAGTTATTTAAAATTTTGGTAAAATATTGACAGCCGATCGAGCTAGCAGAGGAGGTCACTTGAACGACTTTCTTTTTCATTTTTAACGGCAACCAATGTACTTTAATTTCTAATAAAAGTAAATAAAGATTTCACCGAATTGCACAAATGGAAAGATACCTCAAATTTGATCACCCGTAGTAAAAAATAAATTTCTAAATTTTTAATCCTTTAGTTCTTCAGTTAAAGTGAAACTTAACTTTAAGCATTTGATGTGGTTTCTTGGTAACACAAAATAAAAAATATCTCAGCTTTGTTTATAGAAGATTTGGTAATCTGTAGGCTCGTGTTAGAAATCGGTATAGTATTACATTGATAGAGAGAGAACTGTGCACAGTTTTAATATTAACGGTTGAAGATTTTTCATATGTTTAACATTAGCAGAATTTAAATGTCAGCTGATGTCATTCTCAAATCCATTACGTATCTACTACTTTAGTGATAAAATTAAATCCGATCTAACATGAACAAAAAAGTGAGAGTTACGTATGAAAAGACCTATTTTTTTAAAAAGTCTCATTCGTAATTAAAATTTGAGATCATAAGGTAGGCGACATCCCTATAATTGATATCTATATAAAAATTGTCAAACGCAACTATTGCAAAGATTGAATTTTGAATATTTGATGCTGAATTTTAATTTTGCCGTTATTGTCTTTCTTGTTTAAACTAAATACTAGCCTGCAACAAATCTGCGGATTTTAAAACGTAAACTTCAACCGATTCAGCTGGTAACATTTTCAAATTTTGGATGATCATTAAAGTTGGATAAAATACAACAACGGACTGAGTAGCTCGCATGAGCAATGTTTTGCTACGCATGATGAGCAGGTCCCATTAAATATTTAATTTTAAAAATCACATTAAATTAACTCAGTTGAGTTGTATCACACAATAATATTTCAAAAAATTATTTAATTTTTCTAACTTAACTTAGACATGGCATAAGTAAAACTATGTAGGCAGCGATTTGGAACAAGAAATCGCAACTCGTTTAAAAAACTATGGCAAATCGATAACCCGAATTGCTAAAATTTTAGGAAGATCAAGAAAATTCATCATAAATGCGTTGAAACCAAAATATCTTGAGGAAATTCTGGGTCGTCCTCGAAAAAGGTCCGAAATAGATGATGCGATAATCATTAGACTACCAAAAAAATCCATATAAAATATTTAAAGAAATAAAAATGGTTTAAGAATTTAACTGTTCGACAGTAACCATTCGGGGACTACTTTTGGCAAAAAATACGCAGCCCAAAAAATGCCTTGCTTGACGAAGAAAAATATAAAAAATAAGATAAACCCAAACAAATGGAAAAAATTCGAAAGGCCGATGAAACTAATCTAATTTCGATTGGTTCTGATGGGCTATATTACGTCAGACGTCTACCATGCACCAGTTTATCACCACAGTACACAAAAAAGACAATCAAACTTGGCGGAGGATATATGATAATATAATAAAAAATTCTCATGGCATGGACCAGGTTATCTTTTCTGGTTTAAAGACACAATGACGACTGATGTCTACGTTAAAATCTTAAGTGAGGTTATGGCCAATAATTATTATTTATTTGTTAGTTGGAATTTTCGAAATTGTTTTGTTACAAATAATAAAGTGTGTTAACAAAGGCAAATATATCCGCATGATTAAATTCATAAAAATTCAATTTGACCACAGCATAACTTTATCTGATATCACCATGAATTACCAGTACACTCAGAAAAATATTTTGCTAAAAGTACATCAACTATGATTATCGGACTCCACCTCTAACTAACAAATTATAAAGATCGCTAAAGAATTCAGGACTAACCTCAATTACAAATATATCTTCTCCCAACGTTCGAAGAACTTTAGCATACATATTTTAAATTCAATTAAATATACATAATACATACATATGTGAATTTCAAGATTTTTCAACTGCAATTGACGGCTTTGGGAGAGGCATCGCTACTATACAAAACTGCAAACTATTTATGGATGCGGAACTGCTGACTGAATATGTACACACCTCAATTCAAAACTCATATTTTTCATCGTATCTACGAGTTCGACGAAACACGGAATACGATGTACTGGGTCAGAAACTAAAACCCATTAATCTGAATGCCGTTGCACTTGTTTATGATAAGCTTCCCGCATCGTGAAGGTTCTGATGTTTAGTGAACATCAAAATTATTATTTAATGCTGTCCCTGCTAATATTATAGCTGCGATCAATGAATTATTCAATAAGAACTACAAGGTCACCCGAAAAAAATTTCAAGATCGACATGGTAAACCGAATTTTATCTGTGACCAGCACATCCATAAATTATCTAATTCTGTACACAATGGTATCAAAACTCGATTCAGAAACCAAAAGTAACAGAATGATGCGGCACCGTCAATTCATCTTCTTGGCCGATCTATATTATTTTATTAGTTCGCGAGTTCACAGGATTATTGCTGGTAAAATGGAACGACGTACATGTAAGGAGCAATTTTATGCCCCGAACGAAGTTACTTGAATTACAGACGAAGTTTTGTGTGCAGTGAAATTGCTCATACTTAATTTTATTGGCCTTCTTGAAACTGGAGTAAAACTGTCAAATTCCATCTGCGACGTACGATGGATCTGGCCAAATTTACGTATTCGAACAATTTCTGACTTCCATTAAACAAGTTAAAGCGGTTCTAAATTCATGACCACTCCGGCCCATTATCAACAGCCCTGATGATTTCGACTATCTTACGCCGGATCACATTTTAATTTAAATTACATTTTGTAATTAAGGTTTAATCTTGATAAAAAGTCCAGCTTATCTATAGGTATTAAAATTTTGCAAAACTGAAATATTCTTGGACAATACCCGACGCTTTATTCATATGTAATCAAATTAACATAATTTTATATACCAAACCGATTCATCCTAATCCACATTGTCATTTATACTGAAAGATACAGATACACAATGTTCTCTTTCAATTTATCTGAAGATGGTTAGTTTTCTGGACATAATAAATGTCATCAATTAATCATTTTCTTAAAAAAAAACTGTAACATCCTTTATATTACCAAAATAAATAAAAATGTATATCCTTTATTTCCATCCTGCATATTGTCCTGGTTTTGTGTTTTTCGTTTGTCAAACAAACAACAAAACAAAAATGGAAAAATCGGATAAAAACAACTTAAATATTTATAGGACTATAAGGAAAAGGGATAATATATAGAATAACATTGGTGAATGGAAGGGTCAAATCTTTCGACAACGAAATAAGTATTACATCGTGATCATTTTCCACTTTGGTTAAACGAAAACGATTTTCTTACGAAGAATTGACGTTATTCTCGGTATCAATGTGTCTACCTAGTTAAATGAGGGTGGTGGACAATCTATATACTTATTCGAAAATGAAAGGGTGAATATTAAACCAAACATTCAATTCAATTCAATTGAAAATGAAAATAAACATCTGACCTTATTTACTTCGATATGCACCATGGCAGGGCAATAACAGAACATTTATATAGAGATATAAGAAAGTTCAACAAGATGTACATAATTGAAAAATTAATTGAAATTTATTACAATATTAAATAGAATTTGATTTTGATGAATCCATTGTCCTTTTTGGAAACGAAATGATCGGTTAATTTATTAAATATGGTTAAATGTTTTACTTAATCGAATTAGATTGACCCTTTGGGATTTCAGATTATTCGTATTTAATTCATTAGTGTCTCAGTACAAAAAATCCCGCTAAATATTTTTTGCGTACGAATAATCATTAATCATAAATTTCGTATGGCGCGTCAAATAGTCTCCCTAATACATTTCGAGTGTAATAAGTATGCATACGTATTCATATACCGAAAAAATTATATATTCATTGTCATATTATTAAAAATTCATTGATTGCAAAATGCAAAAATCATTTTTCCACGATTAAAAAATATTCCAAACATCTAATAATCATTCAATTTCCGTGCAAATCAATCAATTCACAAGGCGCACCCTTTTTATGCATACGAATTTTTACCAACAATCCTTTTATTTTCTGTGCGATGAATACATTTTCCCACCTGCAGGAGGAATATTGAATGTTTTTTTTTTTGGTGTATACGATACGTATTATTAAAAAATATTTAACGGAATGAAAATCCGCCTAATCATTTTACCTGCAATTTAAAAACCATTAACCAAATATGTACATGCGAAATTATACGGCATTATTTTTCTATCGAGCTTGGTGTGAGAAAGGGGGATCGAATTATTGATCGCAATGAATAATTTATTAATTTTAGTAAGAAAATACTTAGTAATCATAAATTGCAAATTTTTTATTAAAAGGCGTTCACTCGAGTTTTGAAAAAAAAAAATCGTTAATTTACATTTCCACCTGCGATTGATATATTAAAAAGGGTTTCACAATAGTCGTATACATATATATTGATTGATCATTTGATCATGATCGTGAGATTTAATTTTTCTTTCTTTCGAATGAATATTAATGAACGAATTTAACGTACTTTTACGATTTAGTTTGGTTACATGTGGTACCCAAACGGATAATTAATGATAAATTGTTGTGTCACGATGTCGCATGTTGAAAATAGAATTTTGCATTTTTTGTAATTTAATTCCTCACTCCTTTAATTTTGGTATTGAGTTCTAGTATCATGTAGTACTCGTATATATAGCGAGAGACGAGACCAAATATAGAATAATTGAAAATACAAAAATAGTACAAAAATAATTAATTAAAAGACAAGCGTAGAATTTTCATCTAAATATATTCCGCTTCTATGAGTCCTCTCGATATACATAATACATAATATGTATGTATGTATGTATGTAGTATATAAACGGCGACAAACAGGATCATCAATTACAATTTCCGTATACATTTTGAGCCATGTTTGCGGGGGGATTAAATGAATATATATGTCAAATGTCAGTCGAAAAATGGACTTTCATTTATTAAGTTGAATTCTATTCGACTAATGACGATTACTTAATTTATTTTTATTTATTTTTTCTGTGGACCATAATTTATTCTAAATTTATGATTGCTATCCTCTTCGTTACAACAGTTTTCAATTTATTTTGTTCATGTTATTCAATTTGTATGTGATACTGAATATAATATTGATGCCAAGAAAATTTTTTTTTATTTGAAATATCAATACATGGCATTATATATGAAAATGATTTCGGCTGTTCTTGACGAAACGCATTCTGTAGCCTAATTCTATAACGAATAAGATAACGTGAAAACGCGAAAACGAGTACTTTACACGTTTTCATACCAAAATGGTATTCTATAACTTTACACAAAGATAAATTAAAAAATCGGTAAAATATTAAACGTCAATAAACTACACATACAATTTATCTTGTGTAGTTCGTTTTCACGGATAAAACTTTAAAATTTAAAACTAAAATTTCACGAAGAAGGCAGGCTAGTGCCGAACAAAAAAACCATGTTTGTCCTTGTTACCCTTTATATCATATTATGAAATGAACCACTAACAAAACGTCAAAGTGGTTTTAGTTACGATAAAATTATTCAGCAAGAAAAAATTTACACGCTGACTACTTTGTTTTATAGAATACCATTTAAGATAGAAATTGTGTAAATTTTTTTTTTGTAAACTTTTTCAATGTTTCGTTTTTTCACATTATCTTGTTTTTACAGAATTAGACCACTGTAGTCTAATTCTATAACGAATAAGATAACTTGAAAACGCAAAAACGAGTACTTTACACGTTTTAATACCAAAATGGTATTCTATAACTTTACACCAAGATAAATTATAAAATGGGTAAGATATTAAACGTCAATAAATTACACATACAATTTATCTTGTGTAGTTCGTTTTCACGGATAAAAATTTAAAATGTAAAACTAAAATTTCACGAAGAAGGCGGGCTAGTGCCGAACAAAAAAAAACATATTTGTGCTTGTTACTCTTTATATTATATTATGAAACAAAACACCAACAAAACGTCAAAGTGGTTTTAGACACGATAAAATTATTCAGCAAGAAAAAATTTACACGCCGACCACTTTGTTTTATAGAATCCCATTTAACCTAAATAAGATAGAAATTGTGTAAATTTTTTTTGTGTAAACTTTTTCAATGTTTCGTTTTTTCACATTATCTTGTTTTTCACATTATCACTTTTTCGAGCACTGCTGGCCGTATGTCACGATAAACACGAAAAATGCTGGCTTCCAAGGCGTCAATTGTTGCTGGTAAATCTGTGACTTCACGTAGTCCCACAAAAAATAATCGAGAGGAATAACATCGCACGACCTTGGAGACCAATTGACAGTTCCATTTCAGTGTTCCCAACTATTATTTTTGGTGGGTACCAGATTGATGCCAAGTTAGTGCTAGATTGATAGTATAGAGTGCTAAATAATTTAAATTCTAAAACTGGTTCACAAAATGTAAAAATTCTATAGCTCTAATTTTACTGAAATTGTTTATAAAGAAAACGTTACTATGTAACAAAAATAATAGAGAGGAATAACATGGCACGACCTTGGAGACCAATTGACAGTTCCATTTCAGTGTTCCCAACTATTATTTTTGGTGGGTACCAGATTGATGCCAAGTTAGTGCTAGATTGATAGTATAGAGTGCTAAATAATTTAAATTCTAAAACTGGTTCACAAAATATAAAAATTCTATAGCTCTAATTTTACTGAAATTGTTTATAAAGAAAACGTTACTATGTACTTATCTTCCCATGTTTAACGTACATTTTTCAAAAATATGGGAAGATATTTTGAAATTGAATGAAACTATTTTCGAATTCGGTTTATTACGAACAATGCAATTAGAATAAGACTTTTCAGAATGAATATAACTTTTTTCAACAATGTTATGGATTCAGATTGATATGGCGCATAGATACATAAAGTTCACTGAATGATTTTAAATAATTTATTTGTACACTTTATTTTAATGATAATATTTATTTATATGTTGTAGTTAGTATTTATGTTATATATTTATTGATTTTATATAATTTTTATTTAGGCTTTTATAAGTTTGTGATTTGGCTGCTGGACTACGAATGACCATCTACCAGTCTCTTTATTCTTTATTATAGCTCATTATATAATACATAATCATTACATAAAATAGTATATTTGTGTTAGTACTTAATATACAGACGTGTATTTGGAGGTGTTGCATGCATCACACCTTCCCCCTAAAGACAAAATTTATCCCGAAAAGGTAACTTTTAGTGACTGTATGTATTATTTATTTATTAACAATTTTATATATTTTATTTATTTTATTTTATCTTTTTTTAATTATTTTATTCATTTATATATAATAATAATATTAACAATATAACAATCTTAACAATATTAATATTCGTGTTTTTTATTTTATTTTTTTTTTTGGACTTAATTTAATTTCAATATTCGTTAAATTTAATTAATCATTATTATTATTATATTTTCTTAAATCGTAATCCATAAATTATAATTATTCTTTCAAATAAAAGTATCTACGCGCTTTTAAATTGTTTTAATCTGTTATTGTGTACAGTTTTAAGTGACTTCCCAATCTTGATAATGCAATTCTCTGCGGATGGAACGGCTTGTACAATATAGGGACCAAGCCACAAAGGTGATAACTTGCCTTTAGTATTTTAATTTTTTAACAAGACATAATTTCCTTTTGAAAATGTAATAGGATTTAGCGATTTATCGTAATACATCTTGGATTGTTCCTTTGATTTTAATACATTACGTTTAGCTATAGTAAAAGAATTTTGTAGTCGGTATTTTAAATCATAGTAGTAGTCATCTAATGTGTAAACTGGATCAGGTTCTTTGGTTAAGGATGAAGGAATGCTAGGTTTGATCCCAAAAACTAATTCATGAGGCATAAAATTAGTAGAGCTATGCGGTGTACTATTATAGCAAAAGGTAAGATACGGTAACCATGTATCCCAACTCAAAGGATCTGCTTGTGTAAAGTTACGTAAGTACTCGCCTAGCGTTTTGTGGAACCGCTCTAGAGCATCATTGCTTTGAAGATGATATGCCGTGGTTGAGATCTTTTTAATTTTAAGCAGTTTACAAACGTGACTAAAGACTTCACTCATGAAATTTGTACCTTGATCGGTTAGAATTTCATCTGGTATTCCAAAGATGCAAATGAAGTTCTCAACAAAAGTTTGTGGCACCGTGTTACTCTCCAAATTCGGATTTGATTTACCCATTGCGTACGCTAGTCGGGTACTCAATAAAGCCGAAATCAATTATGCCACAATTGAAAAGGAGTTGTTGGCCATCGTGTGGTCAGTTACTCATTTGCGACCATACCTGTATGGACGGAAGTTTCTAATTGTTACAGACCATAAACCGTTAGTTTGGCTTTGTTCCATGAACAACCCATCCTCGCGTCTGATACGCTGGAAAATCCGTTTAGATGAATATGATTATTCCATAGTTCATAAACCTAGATCGCAAAATAAAAGTGCAGATGCACTTAGCCGAATCCGTACAAACGAAAATATAAATAATGACGAAGAAGACCATATACCGGTCTCTTTATTCTTTATTACAGCTCATTATATAATACATAATCATTACATATAATAGTATATTTGTGTTAGTACTTAATATACAGACGTGTATTTGGAGGGGTTCCATGCATCACACCAACAATTATTATTTTTTGTAAATGAAGTGCTTTGCATTTTTAGTCACAATGCGAATGTAGAAAAGGTTTTTGCTTATAACTAGCCACTAGCGATTAGCCAGTGAATTTAAAGAAAGGAATCATTTGAAAGTAGAGACACAATTACTGGAATTTTATTAGCTATGTAAGTATGTATGTATAATATGAACATAGATTGTGGAGAATTTTGAATTAGCTTTTGCAAAAACCGAAATTACTCTATATTTGATGAAATTACTCTATATTTGTGTATTCCATTTTCTGGCCACACATCAGATTTTAAGTTTAATATTTCATATGCAAATATGTAAAAAAGTCCGAAAAAGTACGAATTTCAGGACCCGTGATACGTGACCAGAAAATGGATAACACAATGGCCTAACAAAAAATATCAGCCCAAGTTTTGTCACGGCCATTTTTATTAAAAATTATTCCATAAACTGCCCACTTCCTACGAAATTCCTACATTTTCGGACTTTTTTACATATTTGGATATGAAATATCTAAGTTAAAAATCTGATGTGTGGACAGATAATGGAATACACAATGGCCTAACAAAAAAATATCAGCCCAGGTGCGGTCACGGCCATTTTTTTCAAAAATTATTCCATAAACTGCCCACTTCCTACGAAATTCATACTTTTTCGAACTTTTTTTACATATTTGGATATGAAATATCCAAGTTAAAAATCTGATGTGTAGCCAGAAAATGGAATACACAATGGTCTAACTTTTCATGGTCGAAATTTATACTTTTTCGGACTTTTTTACATATTTGGATATGAAATATCCAAGTTAAACATTTGATGTGTGGCCAGAAAATGGAAAACAAAAAAAATGCCTAATATAAAAATATCAGCCCAAGTGCGGTCACGGCCATTTTCAATAAAAATTATTCCATAAACTGCCCACCTCTTACTAAATTCGTATTTTTTCGGACATTTTTACATATTTGAATATGAAATATCCAAGTTAAACATTTGTTGTGTGGACAGAAAATGGAATACACAATGGCCTAACAAAAAAATATCAGCTCAAAATTGGTCACGGCCATATTTATTAAAGATTATTCTATAAACTGCCCACTTCCTACGAAATTCGTACTTTTTTGGACTTTTTTACATATTTGGATATGAAATATCCAAAGTAAAAATCTGATGTGTGGGCAGAAAATGGAAAACACAATGGCCTAACAAAAAAATATCAGCCCAAGTGCGGTCACGGCCATTTTTATTAAAAATCATTCCATAACTGCCCACTTCCTACGAAATTCGTACTTTTTCGGACTTTTTTACATATTTGGATATGAAATATCCAAGTTAAAAATCTGTTGTGCGGCCAGAAAATGGAGAACAAAAAAAATATCAGCCCAAGTGCGGTCACGGCCATTTTTATTAAAAATTATTCCATAACTGCCCACTTCCTACGAAATTCGTACTTTTTCGGACTTTTTTACATATTTGGATATGAAATATCCATGTTAAAAATCTGATGTGTGGCCAGAAAATGGAGAACACAATGACTTTAAAATTTAATAAATTGTGTTTTATATTATAATCGGTAAACTTTTTTTTGTGCTTTATTTATAATTTGTCTTACACTAATAATAATAATTCTTTGATGCATAACTATAAGTAATTTTTTAATGTAAGGTTAAATACTAGCTTTTGAATGTTAAATTGCCAAGCTGGTTTGTGATATCCAAACCAAATTTTAATTAAATGGCCATGTAATTTATTTAATTAGTTTAATAATAATTTTATTTCTATTTATGTAATGATTATTTACTAATTGGATGGACATAAGTTTTAAATGTTTAAAATATACGAAAAAACTTATATGCCCGAATGTATGCTATTTATTTATTATCAACACTAATACATTTACATAAATTAAAATTTAATTCACTTTTAGGAAAAACTTCATTCGCCTATACAGGCGAGTGAATTTTGTACTAAAAGTGTCCTAACTTTAAATGACGTAATTTAGGACAAATTGAGGAAAAACTGCATCCGCACATATAGCAGAGCTTTCACCAATCAATAAACTTTTCGTAATACCTTTTAGATTTTAAATGTTTAATGACACGCCAAGGTAAAACTCATAATTTTTGGATCATCAAAAATAACTTTTCAAAAGTGAGGTTTTACGTCGAAAACAGATCATATAAAAATAAACATTTGTTCTTTAAACAAAAAAGCCAATGATTACAAATATTAAAACTTTAATGTCCAGTTCCAAGGATAATTGTGAAGCTATTTTACAAAAAGCTCATCTTTTCATAAAAGGTCTTTTAAGTCAGATCAAAATCAAATCAAATATTCACAATTCATTTTTAATTAATCGGATTGGAATATATCTAATAAACTATTTTTATTTGTTCTTTAATAAAAGAAGCTTGTATTTAAAAAGATCAAAAATTTATTTTAAGAACATTTAAAAAAAAAACTCATCTTTTCATAATAGAACGTTCACGTCGGATCAGAATCAATTAAATTATTTACCGTTATTAAATTATTTACCGAGTCTGTAAAACCTATATTCTCAAAAGGCTTGGATTTTCATAAAAAACATTTATGTCGAATTGAAATCATTAATATTTTATTTAGAGAAAGAGATAATTATAAAATAGAAAGACTGCGAAACATTTCTTCTGAAAGTTCATTTGTTCGATAAAAAATGTACACGTGTTGTTTAATTTCAAAAGGAGATAATTAACAAATATTAAATTATTAATTGCTAATTAGAAGAACAACTGTGAAACGTTTTGTATAAAAAGCCTTTTATTTGTATAAAAAGCGATTTTATTTTCATGAAATTCCGGTTTAATATCCAGACCATTCAAGTTTTCATTTTCGATAACGGAAATGATGGAGTAATGTACTTTTCGGATTTACAAATTAGTTCATTTATAACGACTCCGAATTGATGCGTCTTGTGCTAAGTTTGTTGTCAAACTCGGATAGGATAAAATGTCGCAGCATTTAACATAAAACACGTTGCAAAGCTGCAGTAACCAGGATGCAAAGCAGCACAGGGTTAAAAGGCCCTAACAATAATTTAAATTTATTAAAATTAGTTTTATCGTTGTTTTCATTGCTTGGTCCAAATCGTTTTTATTCATTGTGTATGTGTTTTCATTTCATAAAGTTGTAAACTTTAACTCACCCCAAATGAATTTAGAGAGTTTAAATTTAAACCCTTTAAGCTAATTACCGAGGAAAATCGTTTTGCTGAATACTTATTTAGAATTGACGTCGGGGATCTTAAATCAATTTGTTGCACCTTAAATTTGTTAAGATTAATAAAATACTTATTAAACCCGTTTCATTGCAGTTTATCAAATTTCAATCTATTCTGCCATTTAGAAACGGTGTTATGAATTTAGATGTATTCGTTATCTATTATTTTCTACGTCGATATGTCAACAATCCGTCGACAACGTAGACAAGGTCGATAATGTAAATAATTCCTACAGTAATTTTGTGAACTAGGTTTAAACTACGTTGGCCAGATTTTTAAGGGTCAATGAGTTGCGAGTGGTGGGTCACATGTTAAGAATCTTCTTCATGTAAGGTGGGCATCCTCACAGGACCGAGCAAGTAGCGCAGTGGTTAAAGCTGCGACGTTTGGATCGGGAGGTACCGGGTTCGAATCCCAACAGAGGCGGGATGCAAAAAGGATTTTTCATCTCCCGATTACGATCGGTGATTAACTTGAAAACATCTATGACCCACCTCTGTTGGAATGTAGAACTCATGGGCCGACCATGAGTTCTACATTCCTGTACAGGGTGACATGGAGCTATGCAATGCGCAGGTGGTAACTGTACTTGTGGGAATGGGATGAATGAATGAATGGATTGAATGAATGTTGTGTGAATGTAAGGTAAGGCTATGGACCAAAAAAGTGTCTATGCCAAGTCCTTTAAAAAAAAAAAAAAAAAAAAAAAAGGTGTTCACCTTTTAAATCAGAACATTTATCTTAAACAAAATAGGATTTTTTTAAATAGAGAAGGCGTTATTTTTTTAAATAAATAAAAAAAAATATTTCACATAAAAATGATCAAATTTAAAAATAAATAAACTATCAATACAATATTGACAACCTCACATAATTTGGAAGGGCCCTAATTTCAGTAAGGTTCTTTAGAGGATTCCGAAGAATCATGTTTATCATATTTATGCTGTGAATGTTCAATAAGACTTGATTGCCACATTTTATTTTCTCTAAAAACGCATAACATCAGTTTACAATTGAATGCTTAGTGTATCTCGCACAGTAGGTACTTTGAACCTATTACGCTCATCGGTCCATTGAAAACCTTCCAAACCTTCCATGAAAATACCATTTCCACATTTTCATCTTAGTTATCGGATATCCACGCGAGTAAAAAAACATGTTCCTGGTATTTTTTTATCCAGAAAAGGACAGGCAAAATCAGTTTACAAGAATCTAAATTAAAAAATTCTTGAATCTTTACAAACAGATGCTTACAGAGCCATGATCAGGCCTATATTATATACTGAAAATTTTGGGAGGTCGCAAGAAATTTCTTAATTTCAATGAAATCAAGAAAAACTGGATTTTCTGTATTTCCAATCATCTTTTTATGAAAAAAATTTTGAGGCCCCTAAAATACAAAAGAGTTACTCCAAACTTCGACTGAATTCAGAAAATTTCATTTGTCATAGTTAGTTATCAAAAGTTGAAATGTAACCAATAAATTTCTTTTAAATGTAGTCATCTCGTGAGTTGAAAATACTTCTCTCTGAATCTTTATGTTCTCAAAATGAGCGTAAACTTTAATAAAAGTTCAACTTAATCCAAAGAATTTTCATTTTCATCTTGTTTCTCATATGAACACTGCTTCAAAAAGTCAAAATTCTCTGGAATTTGAAGCCCTGCAGTTGAGAGGGGATTAACTAGGTTTCCAACTCGGTTATCGGTTCAAAAAATAAATGTCTTATGATTGTTCATGCTTTCTTTCGGGTTTAGTAATCGTAAATGAAACTCATGAGATGCAGGAACACAGTTCCAAATATTACGGCTCAGTTTCTGTACTTGTTTTAATATTTATCCAATTTTTCGGTAAAATTCAAGACGCTAACATATTTTTCAAAAGTAATACATAGTTATTTTTAATTAGAATACATAGTTTGGTATTCAAATGGTAAATAATAGTAAGGCTGTGGTCCAATTCCCGACTTATTTTGTGTAGACTGACTTTTTTAAAAGTCTACAATAAGTTTGCTCGCGAGCAGCCTATTTGTAGACTTTTTTTAAACTTATTTGGGAAATTTCCACAATATAAAGGTATATCATAAATCTTTTGTCTTTGAAATTAATTTTTTTGTAGTGATTTGAACAAAATTTTCTATTTTAATAAATATTTTATATCTGCCTAAACATGAAAACTAAACTAAACTATGAACATCTACAGCTTTGAACTGTCAATAAAATCAAATGAGAGGTTATATGTTGAAATAAGCCTCGGTTTGAAATAGACCGGTCAATAACTTATTTCACGCCGCCATACTGAATTAGTCAAATTAATCGATTTATTTCTAATAAGGGTTGAAGTATACACTAGATTTGTAATATTACATTCCTTTTATTTCTTTGCTTAGACTGTGTCCGAAACCTGTGATAAAAAATCGTGAATTAATTTTTTGACATTTGTTTGATAATATTCCCCTACATTCACGATTTTTTATTATATTTTTGGTGAATTTAGAAAAATTAATTAATTAAAATAATGGATCCGATAGTCCTTTTTATGGTCGTTTATTATTATTGTGTTTATGTACAACAACGGTTAAATACCAGGATTTTGTTGATTCGAAACAAGATGCCATATACACCAATTATTCGATGGCTGTCAAAAATTATCATAGTAATAGACTCGAATAATTTGGGTGTGTTCGGTATTTTCAAGTAAATGTCAAAAAATTAATTCACGATTTTTTATGACAGGTTTCGGACACAGTCCTACTATTAAAAAACAACAGCCGTCTAAGATTAGTAGGCGAATTGAGCAGTTTTACAAGAAAGGAAATATAGAAAATTAAAACAGAGAGCAAACGATAACATTTAAAAAAAAAAGAAAGAGTAAACAAGATTGGAGTCAAAAAAGAGAACATGATCTCTAAAACGAGACCTTTTGGCCAGCCTACCTTCTATAGGTTGCGCGTTGTAAATATTCTACCTCTAAACCAATAAAATCGCTTACAAAACCCGAAAAAATTCCTCCATTTCCTCTCTTTCGGGTTGGTTTGCGACGTCGGATATTATTTACTCGAGCTCTTTACATTCGACTATAAAATAAAAATATTTTAACTTGAATGAGGGGATGAACTTTTTTTTGGTTATGAACGGTATATTTTGGAGAATTTATTGATTTAGAGCTCGGATGGCTAATAATAATAAACAGTATTTAAAGGCCATTACTGGCCCCTTACTGAGTCAACAATCTGGCTCCAACGGTTTCTCGCACTCATCCGTCAGCGCCCAACTTTCACATCCAAACATAACGGATGGATAACTAGGGTATATATCCGACTTCGTGAATCAATTTTCAATACATTTTGTCTAACTTACCATCTCAGAAAAATAAGTTAGGTTAAAAAAGTTTCAAAAAATCAATGTAATCTGAATCTCAAATTAAAGCTAAAACTGTGAAATTATTGTTCATAAATTTCTATCAGAGTTTCTAACAATTTCCAGGGATGTTATAAATTTTAAAAAAATGCTGTATTGTTAATAAACTATTTAACTAGTTTTTATGTTAGCTTGAATCACTCCTTTTCAAAATAAAGCTGTGAACTGGTTCATTCAATTTGTACAAATTTTATAATAATGTAAGTCATTGAGGTCGTCTTAAATGTCGAGGTTGACAAAAAACATTGCCAAGTAATTTACGTAATATTTTACGTGTCGACAACCACGTAGATTACATGGCATAATCTACCTCCCCATCCCTGAATTTGAGCGAGGTGGAACCATAATTTAAATTCATACAGGTTTAAGTTGTTTGATTTGAAATTCAAATATAATAAAGCTAACTACTTAATTTAATTACCCTATGTCCCAGTTTTTTCTGCTGACTTAAAGGATTTTATAAATTTACTTGCTACATATTTTAACATTAATTGATCCATTAGTTGCCAAAGATTTATTTAACAATAAAATTACTTATACTTTAAAGTTCATATCGTATTGCAAATGGAAAAATTAATGCAACAATCTTTACACTACAATTGGAACAGTTCAATAGCCGTAACACCATCAATCAAATTTGTAAATCTCTTCATTTGATGTACAAGAACCTACATAAAGTCCCATTCTACTTCCACACAATCATTTTACAGACACATACAATCAATAATAATTTAAACCAAAAATATCATTTTAATAAAACCGAAACAAAAAACAAGGATCATTTGTAATACTAGCAAAAAAAATGTCCTTATTACCATTTTACGTATTTTATTTTCGTTTTTTGTGGCAAATCCATAAATCATCGATACCCGAAAATAGATGTTATATGTTGTCGTACGGTTTAAAATGTATTTTTAAATAAAAATTGTAAATTCGTAATAATATTTTTAATGGATTTTTGTTGTTGTCATTTTTTAGATAAATTTGAAGATTAATGTATGTCTATACTCGATATGTATGTATGTACAACTTACCTTGTTTGTTCGGTTAGTAGGTCTATACTTACTTTAGATTTAATTCGGATTTTTTAAATTAATTTGTGAGATTGGTAACAAATATGTAGTCATAAACGTTTTCTTACAAACACGCAAGAGTCGAAAGAACGTAACCCGAATTAATCAATCATAAAATAGAATAAAACTTAATCCAGTAAATATGTACAATAAAATCTAATATCCTGTTTCGAGTTAGTCCAACACAAAAACTAAATCCTAATTTTTCTGTATGTCTTACGTACATTTGATTATTTGCACATTCCAGTTTTTTTTTGGTCGTTTTTATACATGTACAACAACAACACAATCTATGTCCTATAATATTATTATTGTATTCCTTTTTTTTATTTTATTTCCGCATGAACAATTTCTTGACAAATGTCCTTTTCATTCAATTTACTTCAATTTTTCGTATTTTTATTTCATTTTATGTGTGTATTCCTTCGAATTGTACGTACATACAACATAATATAAATATACTATACAGAAGGAAAACAGGACCATCATCATTCAATTTCATCATAAAAATTGATAAAAAATGAAATCATTCCAACAATTCGATTAAAAATGAAAATCAAGTTTTTCATCCTTACATGTCAGTCGTCGACTTACATACATTTGAAATGATGGGGAAATTTGTAATAAAAACAAAATAAATAAACTAAAAAGGATATCATATGGATATCATGATTATGGTATACATACATACATGTATATATACATGCATTCAGGTTTACGCATTTCATTTTGGTGCCGAACAATTTATCATAATTTTTGTTATTGTTGTTTCTCGTTTTTCTTCAAGATGTCGAAAGACGAAATGTTACAAATAAATTCGAGATAAGATAAATTGACGTTTCAATTTGGTTGAAGTTGTTATGTTACGAGATTTTGTTTTATTGTATCAGCAATTTTTTATGAATACATATATTGTATTACGATATGATATGGTGTATCGTGATATGCATACAATTCATGTGATATTCATGTCAGTGTCAGAAATGTCAAGTGATTTCTTATTTATCACATAAGTATATCTTTTTATGTATTTCAATTATTATAATTGGATAGTTTGCATAATTTCACGTAACATGTACATATATGTATATATAATATACGCGTTTTGCATTATTTTGAATGTATCGCGATGTAATGGAATGAAATTTGTTCTTCAAATGAAATTCGAAAGAGAAATAATTTGCTTTTTATGCTCGATAAATTGAATTGTCTGTTTCACTGCTTAACTTAGATCGTTTCATAACCTGGTACAATATAAATCATCAAAAACAATATTTGGTATAATAAAAAGGGTTTTCCAATAAGTGATTTGTTTCATTTTGATATTTTAAAAAAACGAGTATTTTTTAAGAGATATCAATGAATGTTTATGTAATTGAAGGAGGAAGGTGTTCGATTAACATTTGAATACTATATTAGCCGAATGGCCGCCACGGCCACACTTGCAGGACCATATCCTTTATGAAATTGTCCATGACCAATTCGCACATTTGCGGTTGTATATCCTCGATAACTTCACGAATTCCATCTTTAAGGTCATGAATCGGTTGCGGAGTATTGACATAAACCTTATCTTTCACGTGGCCTCAAAGAAAAAACTCTAAGGGTGTTAAATCACAAGATCTCGGTGGCCGGTGGAGAAATAACACGGCCAGTTAACTTTTCTTGCAAAATTGCGATTTTTTCATTGCTTGTGTGGTACGTAGCGCCGTCTTGCTGAAAATAATCGTCGTCCACATCAATAGCTTCATTTTCGAAAAAGTAAGGTCCAATCACACCGAAAGCCCAAAAACCACACCAAACAATGACACGTTGAGGATGGAGAGGCTTTTCAACAATCAATCTTGGATTTTATGAGCCCCAAATGCGACAATTCAGCTTATTGCCGTAGTCTCCGAAGTGAAAATGGGTCTTGTGGAATGTCTAATTCCAAAGATCGACGATGAATCGACAAACCTGGGTTTTCTTCAACACTATACGGGCTACAGCAGATATATTCTCAGTTGTTTTTGAGCGATGCGCACGGTTTCAATTCTTCACTTCACTAACTTGTCCCAACAGCTCAAATTTTTCCACCAGTTTCGCTATTGCCTGCTTTAGTTTTGCGATCTATGACTCTAAAATAATCACCATTTTTGTAGTGAATTTTAACAATTTCAATGCGTTCTTGAAGCGTGTATCGTACCATTTATAGTAATGGTGTAGTTTTTACTGGTCAAATGTCAAAAGGTGACAGCTTCAAAATTGACAGCTGCCCAAATAGCAGAATGAAATCTTTTATTGGAAAACCCTTTACTAAATGCCTCAAAATTAGAATAAGAGTTGGACAGTAGATAGATAGAGCTTATTATAAAAATTAACTTTAAAGTAAATAAAATTTTTATAAAATTTGAAAGCGTTTAAAGACAGAAATTAACCAAAATTTGAATCACTATGGTAATTAAAACTGTAAATTTGAGGCAGGGAAACTTCGCTAACTATAGTCGCGTTTTTATTAAAAAAAATTCCAGTTCGAATACTGTACTGGATAAGAATTTCCCCGTTTCAGTCAGTCAGTTTAACGTGACTCCAGGTGACCAGGTCTAATCCTTCTCTACCTTCCTTAAGTTAAGGGCCGTAATGTTCCCATCTTCTTGAGCTCTGTCAACGACTGCCATGATATGCTGCTCCTTAAGCACCTCGTTGAAGTGCATGCCTACACATTTTATACAATAACGTAATTTATACAAAATCGGCTGAACTGATTTTGACGCAAAATTTCAGAATCGTGTTGGTTTAGTGGTTAGAGCGATGGTCGTTCGTTTCGTAGATCCAAGTTCAAGTGTCGGTTCGATCCAAATATTTTTAATTTAATTTCTCTATTCAAATTGCTAATATAAAAAATAGATGTAGCACCGAAAAGTTCATGCGGCGGTGATGTAATGGTCAGAATGATGGACTTTTTGATTCTGTGGACTCAATTTCGAATCCAGGCAGGTAAAATCCATCCTATTTAAAGTATTTTTCAATTTAAATTTTAAGTTTTCTCCATTCAAATGTTAAGTATTAAAGATATTCATATCAATATATAGCGGTGGTTAAGTGGTTAGAGTAATGGCTATTGGTTTCGTGTGCCAAGGTTCGATTCTTGATTCTGTGCAAAAAAGATCTCAATTTTTACAGAAATGTCTATCAATTGTTGTTGAACTTTTCAGCTTGAAATAAAATGTTCATGTTTCTCGTTCAAATGAAAATTTTTAGAGAAGCGAATGAATTTTGTGAAAAAAAAAATGTTGTGGTTCCGAAATGAGAATCGAAATTAGATCCATGAAACCATAGTCCACACACTCTAACCACTTAACCACCGGTACACGTAGAAATAATGGTTGGTATACAAAATATATACATCTCTCATACATACCATTTGAATAGAGAAAATTGAAAGTGGTAACAATGTTGTGTGTGGTTTTGAACCAATTTATAAGAAGAAATTCAATTAAAGAAATTTTTGGCCCTTAACCTTAGGCTCAGGCCGACCACACCACCAGTCAATGAATCTATTTCTTGACCACCGTCGTTCAATTTCTACATGTATCAATTTTTCTTATATTAACTAGCATTTGAAAATTTTAACATAAACTAAGTCCAAATTAAGAGCAAATTAATTTAAACAGTTTTGCCCCAACCGAGACTTGAACTTAACTCTACGAAACTATAGTCCATCAATCTAACCACTACACCACCGCCGTATATACTAATCCAGGTTATATCGTTCTTTAATACTTGACAATTGAATGGATAAATTAGAAAATTATACTTTGACAGAAGAAATTAAATTAAAAAATGTTTCGCCCCCGACAGAGTTTTGAACTTAAGCCCACGAAACCAAAGTCTATAACTCTATCCACTAAACCACCGCCTTATGACATTGACTTGCTATATCCAACTTTTATACTTACAATTTGAATATGGAAATATAAAAATTTTAACAGAATATGAAATGAACTAATTTGGAAGAAGAAATTAATTTAAACAATTTTGACTTGAACTTGTCTCTATGAAACCACAGCTCATCACTCTAACCACTACACCATCGCCGTATATACGAATCCAGGTTATATCCTTCTTTAATACTTGACATTTAAATGGAGAAATTAAAACAAAATATTTTGAAAGAAGAAATTAAATTAAAAAACTTTTGAACGGAGGTTTGAACTCAGGTCCACGATTGCAAAGTCCACCACTCTAACCACTTGACCGCATGCTGTTTGTTTTGCTACACTCATCTTTAATACTTACAATTTGAATACAGAAATATAATAATTTTAACAGAACTTTTTTATATATAAATGAAATTTATTCAAAATCACTTGAACTAATCATCAGGAATTTTGATCCAAAATCCAAAATCCGTAATAGAAATTCGATTACGATGGTATATAGGTTTTTTTTCTGTGTTCAAAAAATTTTAGTTTCTGTGTACTTCTCGATATTGATTATACAAACAAACCGGTATTTATTCTGCAAGGACCTCCACAACCATTTTAGAAATATAAGAATTTTTAAAAACAAGGATTTTGACTAAACCATAATGTTGATTACTATAGGATTTCGATACACTCCCAGAAAGTATATTTCACAAGTACACCACGTATAATTTTAATGGAATCGGAACTACATCAAAACTTCAAAATAAATTCTTTTGGAAACTGTAGGGCGATATTTATGAATTGCACCCTTTTTTACACGGCGCTGTGAAACTCTTAGCAACAAGTTAAACTATATGTACCATATTCTATATACTTTTAATATACATACATTCTCCATCAGGCGCCTTTATCATGAAATCGAATGCTAGTTGCTTTGTTTTTCATGAATCAGGGAATTTTGATGCCATCGTCAGCGAGATTTTTATATTGATTTAGATTGAAGGAACCCGTTAGAAATGTAATCTGATAGTACATAATTTCGGTAACCTTTCTAAAACAAAAGTTTAACTATAAACTTGTAGTAACCCATTTCCGACCAGCATCAACATTCAAGCCAACTAATTGAGTATTATAGAATAGAATAAAAATCTTGATCACCATTTATAATAAATAATGTTCACGGGTACTTTGACAGAATATCAAATAACAAAATGATACCGAGTCATCAAATTAAAATACAATTCAACTATAAAATTATAAAATGAACTTATATACATCAATCATCGTGTACGTTTGTTATCAATCTCTCAATCAATTCGAAAAATTTAAAATCCATTGAAATGGCACGTGACCGTTCAATTTTCGTTTTTTATTTTATTTTGTATTGTTCCGTTTCAAACAAAATTGAACGATAAAGAGTCAATTCCATTACGTACTCGTACATATGTACAAATATATGCGGACATAGTATATCAGATATTGATTACTTAGCAAAGTACCCAACTAGACGGCAATAAACTTTACACCCAAGGATTTTATATAGATAACTACATACGTATATAATATATTTTATATGATAAAGGATAGTTTTGGTTTTGTATATATAGAGTCACCCACAAGTCGTCGTAATAATGGATAGCAATGATTAGATCATAAAAATTATGATTAATGAAATTAACTGGAATGGAACACAATAAAAATGCAGCAGAAAAATTATGAACAAATGGACAGTGTCGCGTGATTTGGATTTTTTATTGTATTCTGTTGTTATAAAATAATAAAATATGTGATAAAGTATTTCTGTATAAAACTGTAATAATTTTTTTTTTTTTTGCATAATAAAAATTGCATTAGTGAATTAAGGAAATGATTGATTAGAATTTATATGGCGGTTATAAAAATTTTGTTTACTTTAATTTGATTAAATTGTACTGTTTATATGGATTTGTTTGGCATCGAAGGTAGCAATAGCTACCGCCCAAAACTTTATATTTTTTTGACATTTATTACCACACCACGCACTTTTAAACGCAATTAGTCGCTAATTTGAATAAATTCTCACATTTTGTGCATTTGAAACCGCACATATTTTCGGCTTGCTCTTAACTCCCCTAATTACATATATACGAGTTTTTTTTGTTCGATTTAATTTAATCAAATCAAAATAGACGTATTGTAATTCAATTAATTAATTTTATATCATTGAAAATCAAATGTTCACATAGCTTACATCAAAAAATATTTTGATCCTTCGTAATCAAAAATAAAATTGGTTTTAAATTACCCTCCTATTTTACAAAACACATCACACATCGGTCCTTAAATTTTTGTTTGAATTAAAATTTCAATTGCACTTGACTTTGGAAATTCATGTGCACTTAGAGTAACAAAAAAAATTTTTTTTAACATTAATTACGCATATGACAATGTATGTAACTTTTTTGGCTCTTCAAATTTGAGTGATTTGGTGTCGAATTATTGTACTATTATAGATGATATGTAATGATGAATATTATGTGTGAATATCGAAAAATTAAAGTACATATAAAGCGAAATAGAAGAATGATGTATACATTCAAAATTAAAGAGGGTCAATTATTATTAAATAATTCTGCAAAATGTATGTTTGATTTATGGTTATTTAAATGGTCGTAAATCTTTAAAAATTAAGATTTTTTGGAAGATGCAGGTGGCTAAATGCCCGCCTACGGGTTTCAATATATGTACATTCTAGCTAAATCAGGCTGATTGTTGACCATGTGATAATCCTCGCACATTCGCCAATTCGTCTTAATCGACTTGTATAATGCTGACAATACAAAAATGTTAAATGTATTCGAATTATCTGCATTTAGCCTTAACAGTGGTTATGTCTATAGATGGATTGTTTTGCATCTCCAAATATTACACTCTAAATCTAGACTCTAAAGGCTGATTTAAAATTTTACACAATTTATTTTAATATTTCTATGTCATCTATTCATACCGATATTTAATCGTAATTCAGTCTTCGGTGGAATACAGGGTACAACTCTGAGCCCCACAAAAATGAGATAGAAACGTTCGTGTTTCTAAAGGACAAATTTTTGAATGCTTTTAAATAAAGCAGTATTTTGAAAACCTGGTGAAGCACATGATGAGTTCAATTAAATGCATTGATCAGTTTATTTTAGAAGGTTTCTTTGACAGAAGATGAAATCAGATATAAATTACGCAATTTAACTGCCACACTCATCTCGTTGGACAATAACGACAAAACTAGGGCTAGTTATATGCCTTGATCGATTTAAAGATTTATTGGCCATTTTATATGCCGAAGAAAGATCGACGATAGTATCGTAAAATGGAACTGTTACTTTGGGCGTGGAAGGATCGAAACCAATTACGTGGCAGAGTACCGGTGAAGAAACGGGATGCGATCTCATAAAACTATCAACTTAATAGCAAAGAAGACTCGAGGAGAGCCACAAACCAGAGTAGGAACATGAATTGGTAATATTGGTATATACAGAAACGGCATCAAGGCGGTGTAAATGGAACGAAGAGCAGTGGAGTATTTTTTTTTCTTTAAATATTTTATTTATGATAAAAATAAACTTTTTTTACAAAGTAACTAGTGATTTTTGACTAACAGCGTTTGACTCTGACAAAGTGACAATATAATAATAAAGCACTCCTATGTATTTTTTCCATAAAGTGTTGTTCTGGCCGATTTTCCAATATGCGGACTATTCAGGTAACTCAAAAGGTTTTACTCTTATGATACCCCCTTGATGAAGTAGCTTACAGCTTCGATGTTAGGGTCATGATGGAGCCTTTCTTGTTATTTTTGATAAAACTTCTTTATTTTACTTACGGCTGTGTCTATTCCGAGATCTTTATGAAGGTCTCTATTACGAGTGTACTAAGGGGCGTTTACAACCCTGAGAACTTTATTTTGAAATTGTTGAACTATCTGTTGATTGCTGGTTTTGGTGCATCCCCATAGTTGAATACCATATGTCCAGACCGGCTTGAGCACTTGTTTATAAAGCATAAGTTTATTATGAATGGATAACTGAGAGTTTCTACCAATTAACCAGTACATTTTCTGCTTTGTTTTTCACGTATACTTTCCACTTTAACTTTACATCAAGGTTAATACCAAGGTATTTTGCTTGATTTGCATGTGGTACATGAATATTATGGAGAGTCACAGGTAGTGGTACTATTGATCTATTAGTGAAGTTAATATGAGTAGACTGCGATGCATTCACTTTAATTCTCCACTTAGCTAGCCAGTCTTGTATATTAATTATGGCTATTTGTAGTTTGAATGTCACTTCACCGATTGTGTCGCCAACAGCTAGAATTGCAGTATCATCTTTAGTTTCTTTTATGCTGAAGTAAACTTCTTCCTGTTTAACTCTAAAGTATCTTCTTTTCAGGTATAACTTTGCAGTTCGCAATAATCAAATAGCAGAGATTTCCCCAATTTAAATGTTAAACCATCTATCCAGACTTTGTTAAATGCCTGCGGTAGGTCCAGAAATATGGCTGAACAAATCTTTTTTCCTCTAAGGATGTTTCTATTAAATCTGTTGTTCTATGGACTGGATCGATTGTGGAGTGCTCCTGATTTTACAATTTCTGGTTTAATTCGTTTTAATAATAGTCTCTCAAACAGTTTCGACATTTCTTCTGATGACAAATTTATGTTATTGTTTAGTTCATTCCTAAAATTGTTCCAATCAGTATATTTATTGGTTAATATTATTGTATCATTTATTGTCATAAAATAGAGGAGTGGTCTGATGTGGAGTCAAATTCTTCCTGCCCTTGTCATAATCAACCGGAAATTTTCTTGTTATAAAGAAATCAATTAGGTCTGATGTTTTATCTTGATCGCTGAGCCAATAAGCTGTTTTTCTAGTAGAATGCCAGTTGCAGTTGTATTTAATTATTGCTTGATGAAGCTCTTTCACTTTTGTTGTTGTTAGTTTTTATCCTCATTCTGTATGTTTAGCTTTGAAGTTACCAACGATTATGAATTTTTCACCTAGCTGCTTGAAGAAGTGAGTATAAGCATTATCTTTGATGTTTTATCTAGGTGGGCTATTGCAGCTATGACCACTTTGTGGTTGAGGGTATTAATGCTACCGCTAATTGCGTGTATTTCATCACTTTCAAGTTTTTGGTGGAGATCGTATTTTATATCTTTTTTTATAATCACGACACTGCCCCTTCGAGCATTATTATTAGGATGTACTGCTGAGTGAACTTCGCAGCAACGGATTTTAAATGACTTTGAGTAGTAAGGTGTGTTTCGGATTATAAGCATAATATATTTATTTTTTTCTAAATCAAGAAATAGTTGTATTTCAATATGTTGCCGTTGCAATATACCTATGCAGTTCCATGCAACAATTTTAAGATTATGTGCCATGTTTAATTAGCAAAGAGCGGTTAACTCTAATGTTGTTCGACTTTTTTCGAGTAGGGTGATCCTTAACTAGTCTATTTACTATTTACTTTTTTATTAGTTTGGTAATTATTTGAACCATTAACTGAAACAGAACTATGTTGTCCTCTCGAGCTCCCAGTAGTGAGTGCATCAGCATATGTTACATTTGGATTAGTTCTTGATACTCGTAGCTTGTTTAATGTTTGGTGGGGCTTAAGATCTTTGTTTAGATTTAACATTAACTTTTCTATTTCGTTGGATGACGACTCCCTCCACTGGATGACGAATCCCTCCACTTCGTGTGCAGTTGTCCTGCGTTCAGTTCTATACGAGTTCAGGTATTCAACTTTAGGTCTTTGAATTTAGATCAGTTGTCCTCTCTGCCTTGGCCTAAACTTGTTCAGTTTGCGAAGGCAGCAGAGCGCGTTTACGAATTGGGATAGAATCCTGGGTTTGCACCATGGGCCTTTGTGGCATTGAGTGCGGACAGTTCTGCGTTATCCCTTTCCAAGTTGTTCGCTAATGGTGGTGGCGATTTTGCCAACATGGGTTTTTGTCCAAACGGGTTGGGTTGCCAAAAGAGCTTTTAAACAATGATTGGCTCACCCCACAATCCGTTGGGCCAGCCTCATTAGAGGGTTTGTTGTACTCATTGTTTGTTTTACTGGTCATGGAGCATCTACCACTCTGACCAGTTCGAGTTGGTACTGGGTCTGGTTTGAGAATATCATTTACTAAATTCTAAATAGTTGATTATACCGCCGTATCTCGGTCGCCAGGGCCTCGTTAGTTACCTAGCAGGGTGCACCGCGTGCAGGTGAGGATGATATTTGAGCTGTTTGTAGACCATTTAACTTAACCCCCTTTCCTATCCCAGTTGAGTTATTTAAAAAACTAATTAATTAATTACTTTTATTACTGAAAATGAAAAAATACTATTTTAAAACGAAACAAATACAGGAAGCATTGGATGAGATATTTGGTAATCGCCCAATTACTTCAAACGTGGTAATCGATAATCTACGCTCCACGTAAATCATCACCCGTCCGGTTAACCATCCGAATAAACATCTCAGACCTAAGCGATGTCCACCAGCATACCATCCAACAGTATACCATGTCTGCCAAACAAAACAATCCAGTCACACTTAATAAACCATCTCAAGCTTCCGTCTCCCAAACTACCTCAATTTGACTAATTTCACCTAATTATTCACTTTAGCATCAAGTTCCTCTACATCTCCATCAACTGTACTCGGCTTATTCGTTCATTTCCATAATATCACCAATAATAAATATCTTCTGTTTCTCTCTCCCAAAACGCATGTATACCATTTTAAATTCGTATTCAAATTGAATACGGAAATGGATGGCTGATAATGCCCTCCAAGAACAGCGACATCGAGAAGACCGGCCAATTATCACCCGCCTTATCTGTTGGCTAGCAGTACAAGAGTCTTTACTCATGCGACATCGCTGCGGTCTAATGAAAGGGATGAAATTGAACTTAAAAGTTTTATGACTTCATCGAGTTCCATTACGCGACAACATCTTGATCGACTAAAGAAAGCCCGGCATCAGCTTGTCGAACAAAAAAATGATTGTCATGACAAGTACTTAATAGGTTCTTCAGCAATATTGGAATGATCTACCGTCACATTAACATTTCCATTCACGGCATTGGCATCGTTAATTTCCCCAAACTCACAAATATTGTGGAAAACGCACACTGCAAAAGTGGATTTAATACTGTTTTCAACTCCAACGAATAAGATGCCAAATGGGCATTCTACAATATTTGGGGCTCGGCTGTGCCGTATTAAATATTCTGTGCTGCTTGTTTAAATTTTTATATGGTGTTATTACTTGACTACAGGACTTAATTGACAAGGCTATGTATCCACTATCACCCAATAAATAAAAATTGTCCAATGTATAAGTGCCGTCTTGATAAAGAGGACTATTTTTGAGAACAAGAGTGTAATGTACAGGCCCTGGAAATCCCATATAGGTGTCATTAAAAAAATGATTACTATCTACCATAGCCTGACATTGAATAGAATAAAACGTTTTATAATTTATATATTCATCATATTAATTTATGGGGTAATTGAACCGTACACGACACCCATCAATAACACCCAAGCCTTTTGTAAAAATGCTGCGTCTTGATTGCCAGCAGAATTTAATAGCTGTCTCCTCACGGTTCTCATCTCTTGGTGGTTTAATAATGTGCCGCATGTGTACAGTGAAGTATTCCAATAATTTATGGGCTCCTTTTAACTGTGAATAACCGCCAAAGGATAACAAATAACCGCCAAATTGAAATTGCAGATAGGTATAATTTATAGAAATCTCCCAAGTTTTATGTCATAAAGAGAACTATAAAATGGTAATTGACAGTGAGTATATAAAACGGCCAATCACTTTAAATTACTTAGCATTCTAGCAGTTATAAGTGGTTTACAAGAGATGAGAGAGTTTTAATTTTTTGTTGAAGCTACATATATCGATGGCCTACAAATGAAAATAAACACACCACGCGACAAAAAATCGAGAATGTCATGGTGGGTACCAAAAAAAAAATGTTAATTAATAAAAAATACATATTCGTGAGCCTGGATCTCACTGGATTATTTCGCTTTTCAAATTTTACGGGTTTCTTTCAAAATCAAACTAATTGTAATCGAACACGCGTTTAGTGCTAAATACATCATTACTTTTTATGTTCTTTACAATTAATGAATACGATTATGATATTAATAAATTATAATGTTGTATTGGTTGATTTGATTGATGTATCGACAGATTTTTTATATTAGTCACAACTCGTATTTTTCTGTGCCGCACGTTGTGCCGCAATTGAAGAAAACAATTAAAAAAGTACATCTGGTGTCAGGTATCATAATTAAAATCAGAATAGAGTTAAATAACTCAAGAAATATTTTGGAGTTCTTTAACTCATGTCAGCAGTTAATCAGTGCAATTGTTGTTGTAACAACCTCAACAAAATACACCTATATTTAAATAAAATTCTGATGTTCGATGTCCCAAGGTTGCTAAGTAAGAATTAACTTGCGTTAGAATTAATACGATACAGTTTATTAAATACAATTGAATAATTGCATATTCACATATTTTTTGTATAGCAAACCATTTGTTTAGAACTCTGGTAAAAATTACCACGTTTTGTAATGCTAGAATTAATGAATGTTACTCGCGTGCAGTTCCCAAACTCAACCTTAGATTTTAAAATAATTATTACGAATTTAAAAATAGGGGCGAGAAAAAATGATTTAAACCATTGCACGTACTCCAGATATTACCCAAAAAAAATAAGAATAAAGATTATTTAGTGTATAGGGTTACACAGCTATATTTAATACAAATCCATATGCTTTTGTTACGTTAAATAAATAAATTTTTTAACTCTTTTCCTATTTCGTTTTTTTTTTCAACAATAAATTATAAAGCCCGGATGCCCAATTGGACATAAATATTATTAATTCTTCTTAAATTAACCCTTTTTCCATTGGAAAACAAAGACGGAACACATAAATACTTCAAAATGTATATATATTTTATAATTTATTCACCAAACAACAAAATATTAAATTTCCTAAGTGAGCACACTTCACGAAAATAAAAATAAAATAAAAAAGGCGGGAATTTTCCAAATTAATTCCGTATTTTTCAATTTTACATTGACTTTCCATTCGATCGAATTACAATAAATAAAACATCCTTATATAAGTTATACAATGCAAAAAACAAACAGGATACAAAAAATAAACAAAAACAGGATTGATACGGGATAATTTTCATGTAAATTGGTATTATCATGTCGACGCAAAACACGACTTTGAATTGGATTTTGTTACACCAACAACCGAAAAAGGGTTGTTTTTCAATCATCCGATGATTCGATTCTAATTGCTCAATCACTTGGAAGTTGGAACCTTATTTATTCAATTAATATCATAAAAGTCACATATATGTATGCATACACACGTGGTTCGATTATATACATAAGTATTGATGATTTGTATTCTGTTTATAATACGCGCCAACAGTATATTATCATATCTAATCGATTTTTTCGAATAAATATTATGTACATAGACATAAATTATTCATAGTAATGTTTATTTTGCCTACCCATACACAGGACACAGCACATCTGCATTAAATTATTTATTTTGATTGACTTTAATAGTCAGTAATTTTTAAATTTTATGATGCAAAATAATTTTCGGTACATTTTCTTTTTTATGAATTTAAAATGAAAAGCTGCAAATTATGATTAAACGTGTCATTAGCATATTTATTGGAATGCTCGTAATTTAATACAGACGAAATATTTTATTGCCATTTTAAAATTATAGGCATGATGTGAAAATTATCTTGTGTGTTTAAGGGTGCGGTAAAGAAAGCATGTTATTAAATTAAAAAACAGATTTTTTTTAGTTTGAAATAAAAAAGATCGAGATGCTTATTACAAATCAGAATTTTTTATGGGATGAAGATTAAATTAACCCAATTGGTTCATTTGAACAATCTACAGAAATTTTTTCAATCTGCACAATATACTAAGACTATCCATCTATTTATTAAAATTGGTCGACGATTAGAAACAGTGTGAGTTGAATAATTTTAATTAATCGGAATTTGATTTTGAAATGTATGTAACTGACCATTCCTGTCGTTTTTATATCGCAGGAATATCAAAATCAATCTTGGCTTAATATAAAGTTTGATTCGAAACTTGTCTATTAATTTCAGAATAAAGAATAAATTTTGCTTTAATTAGATTTAAAAACGAAAAAAAATGTATTTAAGACGGGTCCAAAATAGTTTATATTTATTTACCGATAAAAAAAATGTTGACATCGTAACATTTGCCGAATGAAATGTTGGATGAACAACCTAGATGCCGATACATCATCTTTTAAATAGAAACACTGATATATAACACCTTACATGGAAAATTAATTTCCACGATACTGTGAATGGCAAAATTAGTTTCTGAGAAAATGTGTAAGCATGAAATTACTCGTTTTCTCAGGACTGCGTTCCTTTACTCCACATTTTAGCAATACTGTTAACAATAGCAGTTCGAATAGCTCTATAGTAACAATAGTCACCTAATAATTGGTCGGGCCCCACGTTGGGCGCCACTTGAATCGGAAGTCGTGGTTGTCCAAATAATTATACCGATTATATGAGCTCGTCCCAATTCCTAGAAATTGTACAGTTGACCACCACCGCAGCTATATATATCCTACTATAAAATTCTTTAATTTAAATAATATTTAATGTGTTTTATATTTTAGTTTAATATTTTTATTTCTTTTATTTTAAAATTTAAAGTTTTTTTCCCTCTCGCTGCTCTCCACTGGTCCACAAAAATGAGGCTATCCCGCGCTTGTGATCAAATAAGGATAGGGAAAGGTATTCTTGAAAACCGAAATAATAAATTTTATTAATTTACCCGATCTCGCAATGAGCATTGAAAATGTACTACCAGTGAGCCTCATTGCTACAGTGTCAATTTTTCCAAAATTTCATTAATGAGTTTAATGATCATGATTAACAACCTTGTCCTTGTTTCCACAACTCCGGATTCAAATTCCTTTCAGGAAGACTATTTAATTCATATGTCCTCTTGACAGAAAAAATAATTGTTCATCCTACCATTAAAGCCATAGCACGCCGGCTAATGCTCTTTGAATTTCTTTAAGTTGTCGATCTTTCAGTAACTAACTGATGAGTTAAGCTCGCAGTTATGCCCATCCACTAAACTGAACGAACGCTTACCCATTAGTTACCTATTTATTACACCCTGGATTTTTCTAAAACTAGAGGTGGACTGGCAAACCCATCCCTAAGGATGAACATTTAAAAAAATTTAATAAAGTGAAAAAACGCAAACTTAATTATAACTTTAAAGAAATTCGCATTTAAGCCTTATTATAAAAACAATATTTATTATACTAATTTTTAATTACAGATTCTGATACTCAAGATCCACTTCCAGCCAAAAAACACAAGAATGCCAAGAAAATCCAACCTCAGAATTTCAAAACAGATATCTTGAAAATAAATCTGCAGTCCAACATTTTTTGTTTATTTTTATTTCTTTTTTCATTTATACCATTACAATCTAATAACAAGAATACTAATCTGTCATTTATTTTTGACTTGATTTGCTAAACAGTTTTACATAATTACCTAAGCATTTATCCATTGATAATGTCTTCCGTTTCAACTTATTTTAACACAACTTTAATGTTTTATTTTGGTTATAATTATTTGTTCTTCTTCAGAACATTGCCAATTAAAAGGTTACTGTTATTGTCGAGCAGCTGGGTTCCGTCGACATTAACGTGCTGGTATAGTCTCTGTTCATGACTTTGAGCAGTTTTGTAATTTCAAAATTGACGAGAACAATTTTCAGGTCTTTGTGTAGATTATATCGTCATTGCGAAATACCACTGTGCATCCACTATGCCACGGAGAACCTTGTCTTGAAAGCGTTGAAATATTTGTATGTTGCTTTGTTTAGTGCAACCCCAGAGTTATATTACATAAATCCAGTCAGGTGTCAGGATTTGTTTGTAAAGAAAAAGCTTAACATACATATGTAGCTAGAGAGGAGTTTCTTCTCATTAACCAGAACATTTTTCTGTATTTAATTTCCAATTCCTTCTTTTTACTTTTTTATATGGACCCTCCACATTAGCTTAGCATCAAGTGTCATGCTTAAGTATTTCGATGTATTCGAATACGGAGTAATTTGTTTACTGAAATAGACTGGTTTATATTCGATTTTCCTGTTAGTAAAATCGACATGCGCAGATTTGGTTTCGTTTAATTTTATACGCCATCTCTCTCAGTCCAGCTATGAATTTGTGACATGGCTGTTTGTAGTTTTGTCGAGTTTTCATTGCTGTTCCCAACAGCCACTATTGCTATGCCATCCGCAAATGTAGCGACAGTGTTATTTTCTATAATAGATAAATGACCGGTCCGAGTACACTTCCTTGACGAGCTTCGATCTGCTTTAATTTTTCAGAATAGGCATCATCCTGTTTGACTCTGAAGTGCCTATCTGAGATGTATGAATAATTTATTTCTCTTTATTGTATAGGTAGGAGCAATTTTGTATATCAATCGCTCATGCCATACTTTGTCAAACGCCTGCGCTACTTCCAAGAAAATCGTCGAGCAGACTATTTTCGGATTTTGTATCTAGATTCTCTGCAAATCTTATCGCTTTTTAGTCATTATTTCTGATCCAACCTCCATCCTCATTTTTCATTAGTGGAGTCTGTATGATAGGCTATTTTAGTTTTTTAGTTGCTTTCCAGAGCGAATATTTCGTACTTTTGTCATTTGTTAGCTCCCTCAGATATGCATTGACAGATTGATTCTTCAGTTGTTTAATTTCATCTCAAGTGTCTTGATAGATTGTAGTCTAGTTTTGCTACGTAGAGCTCTAGTTTGATGTCAGTTCCTTCAAGGTCTTCTAACCTCTGAACATAACATAGGATTGTCTTGTGAAATGATTTTCTGCGATGAGGCACACATCAGTTTTATTTATTTCTATAGGCCTGCTTGTAATTCTTGTGGATGTTGAAGCAGTCCGCTTGCAATTCCATTTAATTTTGATTTGGGGATAGATTTTTTAGGATAATAATGATTCTTTCATATTTGTCATTTCTGTCAATATACACTTTAAGGTTGAACTAATATCATTATTTTGTGAATTGACGATTTTCTGACTGGTTCTTGCTACCACTTGTGCGAATGTTTTTTCGCTGCACACCAAAATATGAAGGAATTAATCCAAATTACTAAAAATTCTAAATAAACTTTTTTGTATAAATCAATTAAATTTGATTTGTTTTACTTTTTCAATACAATTTCAATCTATTGATGAGAAATCAAGTTTCGCTTTACTATATACTATTGTTAATGGAATATTATTTAATCTACTCGTACTGCCATTATTAAATTAATTATCATCCGGATTACTAGTTGCCAGAATGATTAATCCTTCTTCGATATAATCATTCGAAATATCCTGATCATTTTCCAGACAAATATTCAACAAGCATTTATACTCCTGATGCCCAATTTAAACGGCTTAAATCTGAAAATATGACGCACATCGGCAGCAAAAAAGGCCGTGTCGTAAAATACAGAAAGCGCTCGACTGGAACTGGTTTGATATTGAAAAAAAGAAACATAGGGCAGTTCTGTTCTTGCCGGCGGGACTGTCTTATACAAAAATATCTTTATTATTGCTATTTATATGTGGTCATACTTTTAACTGTCAGCTTTAGTTTTTGAAGCATTACAAATAGCATTCGATGGAAGTATAAACATATATAAGCCACATTCTGGCCGTTGTTTGGTTGATCTGAAGTAGATTCATGCTGCTTTCATTTCTATAAAGTTGCATTTCATGATACCAAGAGATCTGCCCCAAAATTTATTTGAAGCAGATCTCTTGGTATCAACACAACAATTCTACTTTTTATTTTTATTTTTGGAACGTAATTGTGATCTGAATCCAAAATTAAGTACAGTATTTATACAGTATTTATTTCATTAAAGTTAACTTCGAGTCGAATGATTTGGTGTTATGAAGATACAAGATATCCTAATTTCTCTAAATATCTGATTGCTGAATAAAAAATATTTTACTGAATGATTCCAAACGTCTAATACAGCTACATATGAATGTAATTCTCGGAACTAATTTGGCTGAAAATGTTGTATCTAGTTTACCGGTAGGTTGAAAAATCGAATTTGCGAGAAGATGTGTAAAAATCATACAAGCATACAATACAACAGTCATTAAATCTATGTCACTTTTTCACGACATCTTTTCAACCTATATAGACGTTCTACAACTTCCCAAACGGTTTTTCCATTTATCGATGTAAAATTATGAAATAGTCGCAGTATTTATAGATGTGCAAATCTATACACTGCGGAAACTGCATTATAATTTAACTTTAGATTACTTTATAAAAATTTAAATTTTTTGTTAGGCTGAATGTAAAATCCAACTTAAGGCAACAAATTATAAATTATATTGCCATCTTTTGAATATTAGTCAAACTAGTTAAAATATCCCAAGTGTCAAATTTTGTGAAATTGAAATTATATAGGGGAGAAAAAATCCCTTTCAGAAATTCACTGTTGATTTGACACAATATAAATTTTTTGTATATGTTACAAACATACATTAAATCAATGCAGGTAGTTAGATAATATCCTTTGCCTATACGACAAAAACCTTTGAGTATACTAGATTTAAATAAGCACAAGTCAAATCGAGTATTATTAAAATTTGAATTTAATATACCTAAATCAACATAATTTCCAAAATAGATCGGCGCTTCAAAAGATTAAAATCACATCATTTGTGTATACCAAATAACCAACCCCTCCAGTTTCCAATCAAAACGATTCCCATCAAAAATCCTTATTGTGACAAATTTTCTGTAACAAATCTTTTATATAGTTCGATACAATACATTATGTATACGTATTCGTGAAGTACAATATTATTGAAACTACGTACATTGTATTATCAAGTGATCACTTATCGATATAATAAAATCACAATCAACTATGTACGTATGTATGCTGTTTGATAAGTTAATTTGTGGGAAAAAAAATCTATCCGATATTTGATATTATGATTTATATTTTATAACAATAATTTATTTTATATATCATTTAACCCAATCATCAGGGCTCTAAAAACGAAATCTAATTTCATTTTAATTATAAAGATTAACTCTTTCTTATTGTGTATGTGCATGTTACATTAAAATAATCGTACATAAAAACAAAACATAAAAATCACTAAAATAATGTAATTTGATATGATAAAAAAATATAAAAGTCACGTGGCCACTACCCGCATCCTGGGAGTACATAATAAAATATACAGAATAAAAAATATCCTTTCAACCCTATTTGTATACATACACATTTGTAGTAGCATACGTATATATAGACGCGCTATCATCAATTCATTATAATCAACATACATGAATGGTCCGATTTTAATTTAAATTTTGTAGAGTTGGCGGTGGTACCTCTTCCAATATAATATTGTGTCGTGTGAAATTTTCGCGTTTTCATTGTTGTTAATACATAATGAATTGATGTTAAGTCAAAAAAAAAAATGAGATCGTCATCAAACTTGATTATTTATTTTTTGGTTTGAAGTTTGGTTACCAGCTTTTGTTATGTTGATATGTGAGGAGTTCAGAGTGTTTGTGTGTGTGTGTGCGTACAGATGATATCCATTTTTGTAACTAATGGTGTTTTGTATGTGCGGTGCTTAAATAATGAAAGGGGTGAGGACGGAAATTTCCATAAATTATAATTATTTTTATTGTTATTTAAAATATTCTCTCGTTAGATTTAATTTCACTGCACTCAGGAGCGGTGTGTTTAATATATGTTGTATTTTACAAATTGTTATGTTGAGTAATTTAAAATTATTTTAATACATACTAACAAAAATATAAAATTCTATGCGAAATACATTTAAGAAATTTTTCATTGCAGAGTCGTTACAAAATTTCTTCTTCCCGAGTTCGTTTTTTTTTTTTTAAATTAAATACCAACACATACATTAATTAGAGACTGTTCCGTTAATGGATTTATTGTCCTTTAAAAGCTGAACAGTATTCCTATTTTGTACATGACTACAGACCGTCTTTTAATGGGCCATCCGCACACTGCATATCTCCATGCTATCCTGAACATGAACGTCTGCCATGCGTTTTACATTCGAACAGAGGGGGTCATAGATGTTTTTTTGTCATTTAAGTTGACTTGATTGGGACAGAGATCGGATTTTCAATCTTAGGATTTAATCCATTCTCGTGTACCCGACTATAACTTTATCGTTTTCTTTAAATTAATATTATTACAAGTGTTCAATTTATAATTAATACGTAAGTCGGTTATTGCTCGGCAACCTAATTCAAAATGAAAGAACCACGTTCTGATGTTTAGTTGTAAACGACTGACTAACAACATTTTAATTCCGGGATGGATTTCCCGGGATTCAAATCACGAATTGCCAGATTGTTATTTTTTGAGATTTTTGGAAACATTAATCCCAGTCCATGGAAAAGTCGATTGAATGCAAAGAGGTAAAATTCTTAAATTAAGTTACGATTATTTGTGTAAAATGTGGTAAATAATTTTACTTATGGTGAGAGAAACTGTTTACAACAATTTTAATGTGAATTTATATGAAAATTCATTAATAATTTAAAGAAATGATGACAGTGTAAAAGCAAAATATGTAGATACATATATAGAATTCTATCATCTTTGTTCGTTAATTGAGTCTTGTCATCATTTTCCGATAATGGCCGATAATAATGTAAACGGACTTAAAAAAGACAAGTTCCATTATTATTGGTATGCATCGTTCAATTCATTGCAATGTGTCAAATTATTCTAGTGGTTATTTCCCTTTGAGCAAGATAGGATAAATATTTAGGAGTAGAAATGGATATAAACTTAAATTTACCAATATATATCGAAAAATTGTTATTATCATTATATGGAAAGTTAAACACATTTTATTGTCTAAGAACTATCTTAGTTCAGTCTATATTTCAATGTGGTCTAGCTTGTTTACCTTCCAAACAAGCTTATGCAAGCGTTTTCTTTTGTAATGTTAAAAATTTAATAACTGTTAAACGCTTTTACAGTTATGCTGGAAACAGACGTGCGGAAATACGCTCGTTTAAACGCACCTTTAAATTAGAATACACTACTGTATAAAAAATGAAACACATGTATTCCGCGTAGTATGCGTTTTCCGCAAGTTGTCTCTAATTAAAAAAAAACTAATGGCGTCGCAGTGTTGACAATAGAATACTAATCATTAATGCTAGCTTCACGACATACCTTTCTTGTTTGACATTTCAATTTATATCGAAGATGGTGGAGAAAATAACAGAGTTCATAAAAAAAATGAATTTATTTATCATAAAAAGCATTTTAACATTTATAATAAACATTTTAACATTTAATTTATACATTATAACTAAAGACTTTTAAGTTTTCTCTGATAGAGAATACATCTCTAGCAGCATTGAAACGCCTGAAATGCCTATATACTGAGTGAGATAAAGGCTCAAATACATTTTGCCAAGTACCCTGTATCATTTCATTTTCTTCATTCCAATGGTCAACAAAACTATTTGGTACATAGTTCGACGAATCGTTTAATAAAGTTGTGCAGGACCAGAGTTGCACTTACAACTATTTCGGCATTTTGAGAAAATAAGTTTATAGAATTGGTCAATAATTGGTATTTCGCGGTTAAAATTCCAAAAGTATTCTCAATTTTAACTCTGGCTTTTTTTCTTTTATTTTCAGCATAAATTTCACGAGTTAAAATCCTTCTATTCGATATTCTCCGCTGATTTAGTATAAATCTTATCAATTTTTTGTAAGACAAAAAACAAAGATACAACAAAATTATTTTGTTTAAGGAATCGTATTTAATTAGATTCATTTTTAACAAATTGTTAAACCCTTTAAATTCACTTTAATTATAAACACGTTAATAAATTAAATACAACACAATCCGATATTTGTAAATCACAATATGGCGTATAAAACAATATTAAGCAAAATGTCAAAATATAACGCAAAAGTATTAAATAAAACACACATGTGTTTTGGTTGCGTATCCGAATGCGGAAATTCCGCACGTCTGTTTCCAGCATTATAATGCATAACAATTGAAAATTCAGATGAATTTGTTATATAATATAATAGTAGTATCTTTGTGTATTTATATATAGAGTGATTACCATAATAAAATAAAAGTTACAATGTTACCTCGCTCGAATTGTAGAGCGCGACAATCGACTATAGAATTGTACATAGTAGAATGAAATTAAAAAAACAAAAGCAAAATAACCTTACAAAGCTACAAACATACTAATAAATTGTTTATTTTTTGTTTTTTAAATTTTGTTTTTATTTCAGTTTTTAAATAAATTTTTTTTATTATGTACCAATTTTTTATTCCGTCTAAGGTGAGCGATTGCGTTGCTTCGAAACCAAAATTTGGTTAGGAATATTAGAGTAAATTGCGCTGGTTCTATAACAAATGTTGTATATTTAATAATAATAACAGTGTTAAAGGCCATTACTGGTCCCTTACTGAATCAACAATCTGGCTCCAACGGTTTTGATCCTGAGCTTGGTCTTCATACTGTCTTAGACAATCTGAAGAGGCCAAGTCGCTCTCTACATCGTGGAGCCATCGTCGCCTGCAACGACCTCTGCGCCTACCATATGGTGGCTCTCCTTTCGGAGATCGCTGCACAATTCGTTCCGGATCAGCACGCAGAACGTGACCGAGCCAGCGTACTCGCTGAGATCTAACTTCATGTACAACATCGGGGATCTTCATCAGATCTCTGATCTCGAAATTGTACAGAGCTCGGTATGTACCATCTATTTCGCGTTTAGGGCCATAAATCACACGCATGATTCTTCTCTCAAATGTAAGGAGCCATCTCTCGTACTCTTCCGTCAGCGCCCAACTTTCACATCCAAACATAACAACGGGCCTGATCAACGCTTTGTAAAGCTTCAGCTTCACGGCACTTGATAAGTGTTTAGATTTTAGCAGTGGCCTTAGAGGATACAAAGAACGACTGCCAGCTGCCAGCTGCCAGCCGCACTTTAATATCCTCACCCACACTGTTATCGTGAGTGATAAGAGAGCCCAAATATTTGAACCTCCTCAAACCCTCAAACGCGTGGTGGCCACTACTAAAATCTGGTGTGCCATTGTCTCTAAAACCAGAGATCAGGTATTTCGTTTTGGACTCATTGATCTGGAGTCCAACAGAAGCTGAAAACTCTACAAGCGGATCAAGTATTTCTTTCACTCCGTTGCTATTCAGTCCAATCACGCATATGTCATCTGCATATGCAAGCACTTGATTGGACTGGCGATATAAGATGTTGCGCTGAGGTGCTTCAGTTTTACGAAAGATGTACTCCAACATGAGATTAAAGAGTATCGGGGACAGAGCATCTCCCTGCCGAACACCCGAGTTAACTGCAAAAATTGTCGATAGCCTGTTCTCAACTTTAACACAGCATTGAGACTGCGTCACTGTCATCCTACACAGTCGTACCAATTTTGTTGGCATTCCTAGGTATTCCAGGGCAGACCACAAACTCTCTCGATTGATCGAGTCGTAGGCCTGCCGGAAATCCAGGAAAACCTGATGTACGGAGATGGATGTCTCATAATATTTAGATAGAATCATCCGCAGCGAAAAGACCTGATCAGTGACTGATCGATTCGGACGAAATCCTCCCTGATAGTCACCAACCAAGCCCTCCGCCAGAGGAGTGATTCTATCCAATAAAATGTATGACAGTAACTTGTATGCTGTGCAAAGTAGAGCTATACCGCGATAATTCTCACACTTCAAGCGGTCTCCCTTCTTGAAGATGGGGCATATTGCGGCCACTTTCCATTCATCAAGCATAACTTCGGTTCGCCATACTAATCGAATAAGGTCGAAAAGACAGTTCCACAAAGTATCCCCTCCGAATATCAAGAGCTCCGAATTAATGCAGTCCACTCCAGGTGAGCGGTTTCGTTTCATTCTCTGCATGGCCTTAGTGAATTCCTCATGGGATGGCTCCTCAGTGCAAATCTCCGCAGACTGTTTTAGAGGTGGCTCAACAACAGTCTGTGACGCATGATGAACATCAAGCAGCTCAGTAAAGTGTCCACTCCATGCGTCAAGTACTGCGTCGATGTTGACACAGAGGTTTCCATCCCGGTCCCGAATGGCGGTTGACGAAGGCCTGAAAGTATGGTGCAATCCAGTAATTCCTTTAAAGAAATTACGTGAACTACGCTCATTGCTGAGTTGTTGTACTTTCAGAACCTCGGCCTTCCACCATTCTCGCTTCTTCCGTCTACAAATCCGCTTAGCTGCCCTTCTTGCAAGAGCTGCCTTGTTTTTCCTTGGGATTGTGAGACGTTGTTGCACTTCATTATGGGCTATATTTTGTTGCTCAACTGCAAGACGACACTCGTCATCAAACCAATCATTCTTGGGTCTGACTTTCACTATACCTAAATTCTGTTGAGCAGCACTGACAACCGAAGTTTTCAGTACCTCCCAGACAGAGTTCACGCAGTCAGACTGGTAATTAGCTCCCTCAATGTTGTCCCAGACAGAGTTCACGCAGTCAGACTGGTAATTAGCTCCCTCAATGTTGTCGCAATGTTGTATATTTACAAGGAATTAATTTCGATTTTATTAAAAAAAATATGCAAAATCCAAAAAAATATATGCCAAATTTTAATAAAATTTGGATACAAATTTTGAGAATTCATCTCACTGCAAAATATTTAAAATAAACCGAAAATGTTGAAATTTACATACAGATTTTGTGCAGAAGGGTCCAATTTAATCAATTTATTTAAGAAAAATTTCCTTCATCATTTTTATTTCATCCCTTGATGTTGTACTGTTTGTGTTTTCGGTCCCACAAAGAGCGCCTTTCTTCTACAAATTAGATTTTTCAAAATCCATTTTTTACTGTAAATAATTTGGCTAGTCTTTGCAGTCATGTCTCCCTCGAAAAAGGGTATAGCTTTTATAATTAGAAATACTTTGATTAACTATAAATAAGCTCCATTTTGTTTGAAGTGGTCAATTTCTCTTTTTCCTGAAATTATTAACCAAATTGTTTACCTTTTTTAAGAATTTAGCCCTTTTCCAGAATGCACAGTACATATTCGATTTTTAATGGGAGACGTCTGCCAAAAGTGTTCCGATAATTCAAACGACAACTGATCAAAAAACAAAACATTTTGTTGCTATTGAAATTCAGTTCAAATTCAGAGGGTTCGTTCGAATTAGACGAGCTTTTAGATTACTTTAAGAATTATGCCGACTTCGCTTTACTTTCTTATTATAAACATGGTCTATAAAAGGTTTTTTCAATTGAGTTCAACATGAAAGAGTACGGTGGTAGATACTAGTTATTTCAAATGACTTCTTGAGGTTTTTATTTTATTCATGAAATGCGCAGTTTTATAGATTTGGGCATTACCCGTTCCAAAATAAATCAAACTCCTCTACCTCTATAATTCAAACTCTAATTTAAATAAATTTTGCAAATTTATTGAAGAACTCGCTGCAAAATTAATGAACTGAGTTCTATTTTGTAATGGATGACGCACAAATCCACAAAACTCAAGAGGATATAATAGAAACCTCAGGAAACGGTTTAAGGTTCCTACCGCCGTACTCTTCCATATTGAACGGTGAACCCAATTGAATAAGCCTTTTCAAAAATAAAAGCAATGGCCAGAAATTTATTGGGTTCAACGAGAGAACAGAATTGGGGTAGTGTGAATTCAGTGCCATCTACGGACTCTTCGAGTTTCATAATTAACGTTTATGTTTAACACTTACCGGTCGGTACGGTTTTATAGATAATTTTTGCAATAAGTCGATGAAAGAACTTGGTAATTTCTTACCCGATTATGATGAAATTCATCATGTACGATGAAATTGGGAATTTAATAATTAAATAATATAATTTGTATACATGAAGTTCTGGAACATCACCAATCACTAAAGAACAGTGTAATTTCTTAGTCGATTTTTGGGAAATTCGAAATGTGCACTGCCAAATGATTTTTACATGGAGTTCTGGAATATGGGCCGTCAAAAAGGAACTTGGTTATTTCATAACCGATTATGATGAAATTCGAAATGTGAAATCAAAATGGGTTTCTAAAATGATATTTAGCAGAAGATGTGGAATAAAGAAACTTATGAAGGAACTTGGCTATTTATTAACCGATTATGATGAAGACGATGTGAAATCTTTTAAGAAACACCTGAGTACTTTCGAACATGCCGAATTTCATTATAACCGGTTAAGAATTCTATTATAACCGGTTAACAAAGTTCTTTCTAACTGGCCATATTCCAGAACTTGTAAAAATAATTTTAGAATTCCACTTGCATCGTATAAATGCTAAACGTCATCAGAATCGGTTAAGAAATAACAAAGTTCCTTCCTAATTGGCCATATTCCAGAACTTCATATCTGAAAATTATTTTAGAATCCCGTTTTCATCATTCTTGCTGAATTTTATCTCTATCGGTTAGCTCGTTTTGCCGAAAAATTTTGAAAATTGTCTCCTGCATTTTGTAAACAGTTCAAGTTGCAAAAACAAAAACAATGATAACAAAATAATCAAAATTACAAAAGACAATTACGAAAAAGTTTTGGTTTTTATACATTTTTATGGTAAAAACCATCAGCAACTGAAAATTTGCAAATAGCGAAAAACAAATGAAAAAATGAGCCCTCCTATCAGATCGATAAGGGTTAATCTTGTATTGTAAACACCAATTAAAAATTAATTTTGTCGAATTTTAAATTATTGAAAACAGCTATCTTACTGTTTATTACAGATTAATCTTCATAAATCTCAAGTGTTAGATTCAAAGGCGATCAACTTAATATAAAAGGTTTCATTGGATTTGTAATTAGTATCATTCTAATTGAATAAAGTTTCATTCCAATTGAAAACGGGTTCATTCTATTTAGAAATGGTCTCGTTTTATTTGAAAAAGGTTTCTGTTAATTTATAAAAGATTCATTCAATTTGATCTGAAAAACCTATAAACATTGGAATATGCGTGAAATCGTTTCACTTGCAAACTTCATTTAATTAACTACTTGTTATATTTTTCTACAAAACGTACATTTAAATGTATATTTCGAAAATCCTAGATAGTTCCGAAGTTAAATTTCCAAAGATTTTAAAATCAAAATACATAACACTCTCACTGATATCGCACATTCACAGGGGTCCTGTCTGTGTGATAAAAAAAAACAAATCTAATTCGTCTACCTTAGTTTTTAAATTGTTTTGTTGTTGTTTTGGTGTACATAAGAGCGAAAAGAAATAAAGTTCGAATGATACTCAAAACAAAATATTTCAGCAAAAAATCTTACTGTATAGTTCGATATATTGCAACCTAAATATACTATGCAGAAAAACATTCAAAATCGTGTATGTAACGCTATCTATTGAGGTAACATTGTAATTGCTCATGATTTCTCTATTTATATATACTCAAAGGTAGTATTCAATAAGAGCTTTTAGTGACAAGTTGGTAATCAATTAAAAGTATCGGGAAATATTATTTACATACATAATAGATAGTAAAGTAAACATATAAAAATGATATTTAAAAATTAATTACAATAATAATTACTTAATAGTGGGGCGAGGAAAGCACTGCACAACCGTATACTATAGTGGCAATTCATTTTACAATTGAGAAATGATGGAAAGACGTATAAAGAGATAAAACGCATTGTTGGTTGTAATGCTACGATGGTTGCTAATACCATACAAATTCAAAATAAGCCGGGAACTCGTCAACCCAAACGAAAAACAACAAGAGCAACCCATTTGCATCATCCAAAAACATAAACACTGAACTAGTACTAAATATTATTGATGCAAGACTTATGTGTTCGCAGTCCTCGAGAAGTGTACTATAAAACATCAAATGGCCCATCGCAAAATCGAACAACTTATTGTGAACGGACGAATACAAAATAGCTCTTTTTGGCAATACAGGATCCTGGTAATATGCACGGCGACTGCCCAATACTGAGTATCAGACACAATTCGCCACCAAAACAATAAAATACGGTGGTTCTAGCTTAATAGTTTGGGAATATTTCTGTTATAATGGTGTGGGATCCATCCATAAAATAAATGGTACTATGGACCAACATTTGTATGTCCAAATATTGGACACCGTGATGCTAGTATGCTACCTTTGTGATGAGTCTTTGAGTCAAAGGCTTAAATTACATATTTTGAACTATGCCATTGAACTGTTAAAACTTGTGGAGGTGCTTATTGTTATTTTTTGTATCATGTTTTCAGATGCTATTGAATTGCAAAACATCAAAAATAAAACATACATGCTAAAAATACAAATGTAATAAAGAAGCAAACTGTTGGAATAAACAGGCCTGAATCATTTAAAGGAGAGTTAAGACGTAAAGCGTCGATAGCCTCTCAAGCAGAAGTGGGCAAAAAAACTTACGCTCAAGTAATGATGAGTAACCAAAACAAACAAAAAACTCAAACAGACGACATAAATCAAACGCTTAAGCTGATATTAAGCAAACTTAATACTTTTGATCAGCGATTACAGAAACTAGAATACAGTACCAAGGGAGCCATCCCTAAACAAAACCATGTCTAACGACTTAAGAATTTTTGTGCTGGAATGCCAATGGACTCCAGCAACACCAACAGGAATTGCAAATGGTTCTGGACGCAGAGAAAATCGATGTCTGTCTCATCTCTGAAACTCACTTCACTAGACAATCAATTATCAAATTTAGAAATTATAAAACATATCACACTATTCACCCGGGAAATACTGCCAAGGGAGGTAGTGCTGTTATAATTAGAAATAGTATTAATCACTTCGAGGAATTAAAATATGAAACAGAACAAATACAAGCAACAGCTGTTAATATCAAGACCAAAAATAACTCTATTAGTGTTATTGGAATTTACTGCCCACCGAAATACTCTCTAAAAGAAAAAGATTATCTTGAATTTTTCAGTAAACTACGGAAAAGATTTGTAATTGGAGGAGATTTTAATGCAAAAAATACTCACTGGGGTTCTAGACTAACAACAACCAAATGGAAAGAACTCCTCAATGCTATCAGAAAATACGGTTGTGAAGCCTTATCAAATGGTAAACCGACCTACTGGCCAACTGATCCAAATAAAATACCAGATCTGATTGATTTCTTTATAGTGAAAAATATATCTGTAAATTATATACAAATAGATGAAAGTTTTGACTTAAGCTCTGATCACTCCCCAATACTTTTGACATTAAGTGAAAGGATCATTCAAAAAAAAAGCTATCCTAGTTTAGTAAATAAACACACAAATTGGGAATACTTTAGACTGTCTTTAGAAAGAAAAATTAACTTAATGGTTCCGCTAAGGAGTGAGGAGCAATTAGAAAAAGAAGTTCACAAGTTCATATGTGACATACAGCAGTCAGCTTGGGAAAACACTCCTGAAGTTAAAAAGAAAATTAAGGGAAACAACTACCCTAGAGAAATTAGAGAGCTTTTGGCAGAAAAAAGAAGTGCAAGGAGAATATGGCAACAAACTAGAGCCCCTCAAGATAAAACTAAGCTAAACAATCTGACTCAGCTACTTAAAAGGGAAATCAAAGATTTGAAAGACGAATCTATCAGTAACTACCTCAGAAAATTATCTAATGATACTAGTACTGATTATTCTCTCTGGAGAGCAACCAGAAGAATTAAAAGGCCAATAATACAGATTCCTCTAATCAGAACTGAAGATAACAAATGGGCCAGAAATAACGAAGATAAAGTACGAAATTTTGCTGAATACCTGGAAAAAATATTTGAACCACATGATGACCAATCATTGGAAGCCGAAATAATAACTGGAGAGGTTGTACAGGAAAGTGAAGAAATCCGACGAGCACCACCAAAAGAAGTCATATATGAGATAAAAACAAACATGAATCCGAGAAAAGCGCCGGGTTATGACCTTATCACAGCAGAAATTTTAAAAGAACTACCAAGGAAAGCATTATTAAAGCTCACCAATATTATAAATGCCGCCTTTCGATTGAAATACGTACCCAGCCTTTGGAAAATTGCAGAAGTAATTATGATTCCTAAACCTGGGAAACCACCACACAAAACTGGATCATACAGGCCAATATCACTTTTACCAGTTATGTCTAAACTCTTTGAGAAGTTATTAGTAAAAAGACTAAATCCGATAATTGAGAGGAAAAACCTGATTCCAAATCATCAGTTCGGTTTTCGCAACCAACACTCAACATTAGATCAAGTACACAGAATAACTAATATTATTGAAAGAGCATTAGAGGAGAAAAAAGTCTGCTCAACGATATTCTTAGACGTTGCACAGGCCTTTGATAAAGTTTGGCACGAAGGACTTAACTATAAGTTGAGAACTGTACTACCAATGCAATTCACTACAATATTAGAATCATACTTGAAAGATAGATTCTTTAGAGTAAAATTAGACGATTCCTATTCTGGATTGAAAGAAATCAAGGCAGGAGTACCGCAGGGCAGTGTATTAGGTCCTGTCCTATACCTATTGTACACTAATGATCTCCCTGTATTAGAAAACAACACTGTGGCTACATTTGCTGATGACACGGCAATCTTAGCTGTTGGAGATAGCAACGAAGAATCAACTCATAGTTTACAGTTAGCTATTACTCAAATACATAACTGGACCAAAAGATGGCGAATTAAACTTAACGAAACTAAATCAGTTCACATCAATTTTACAAACAAACGACTCGAACATATTCCGATTACAATTAATCAAGAAATAATACCGTATGCCAACACGGCTAAGTATCTTGGCATGACACTAGATGCAAAACTACGATGGAAAGCACACGTCAAAAAGAAAAGTGAAGAACTGGGGCTTAAATATAGAAAGATGTATTGGCTGATAGGAAGGAGCTCCGCTCTATCAACATACAACAAACTTCTATTATATAAACAAATATTAAAACCGGTTTGGACTTATGGTATCCAACTTTGGGGTTGTACCAAACAGAGCAACGTGGAAATCATCTAAAGATTTCAAAACAAAGTATTAAGGAACATCGTTGATGCACCATGGTATGTTAGAAACAGAGACCTCCATAGGGACCTTAAAGTGGACACTGTTTCAAAGGAAATCCAAAAAAATGCAGTGAGATATAGGCAAAGGCTCGAACAACATGTTAACACTGAGGCAACTAAGCTGTTAAACAACACAGATATTGTACGCAGGCTTAAACGAACTAAACCTTTTGAGCTGGTGTAATTGCTAGTGTAAACAGCGTAATGATGATGTAAAATCCACAATAACGATGTGGTTTAATTCAATTTATCAGACACTATGGAACACCAGTGGGAAGAAGCCATAGATTAATACAACATAGTAAATTAAGTTAGAATAAAATTGCTCATTAGACCAGGTGACTAGATTGTAATAATTGTTTATTTAAAATATTTAAATAAAATTGAAAAAAATAAAAAATAAAAAATTGTTTTCAGATTATAAAACGGTTTTTTGTTTTTAAGAAACAAGAAAATTAGTTCTTAACAAAACTTTGAACGAGAAAGTTCACAGACAGCGTTATTAAAAGTTATATAAATTTTACAAAAAAAAATTATCAATATAAAATAAACACATTAATAAATTAAATGTTAAAATATTAATAATATATACATATGTATGTTACATTGTAATAATAATGATTAATAATAAATAGTTGTGATTAATATTACTTGAACATTAGGAGTAGAGTTAAATATGAGTATCGTCCTTATTAACACGAACTCGACACACTAGCCGCCCTCTAAAGGCTTTACTACTAAATATTATGTTTATATTTTTAGTTTAATTTAATTAAAATTAGTATTTGATTTATTATTTAATTTTTTTGTATATATATTAATATGAACTATTAACTATTTTTATGAACAGAGAATTGTTTACTAAAAGTATTGGAAATAATAAGACTGAACTTTTAAAAGAATTCTTTCATTATTAAAAGATGAGATACGGTGACATTATATTTGTAAAAGTGATTCATTTAAATTATTACTAGTACCGCAGAAATCTTGGTTTATCTCTCACGAGATTTAAAATTGTTATTTAAAACAATTGGCAGCACTGCGCTCACTTTTTGCCCGTGTATACAGCTTGGTTCCCGGACAGTAAATAAATAATTAACGAGTATCCCTGACGCTGTCTTATCTATAAGAAAATACATACATTTGTCATTTTAAAGAAACAAATTCAACGTATACTCAAATCATTTAATGCTATCTAATATTTCTATTATTCTATAATCATTTTCTCCGTTTCGCGGTTAAATCAACGAAACTAAGAAGATAAAAATAAATAAAATATTTAGATTTATAACACTTTCAATACTGCCTTATCAATTGAATACTCTTAAATTATTCTAATAGCTTCGTTTTCAATTTTAGATTTAATGTTAAATATTGTATCTTTTAAGTTGTTTATTTTACTAGTTTTGAATCATTTATTTATTTAATAAGATGTAACCTGCCTCTATTGCCAAAATTGTAATTTTTGTTTTACAAAATCCACAAATGACCTTGTCTTTGCCACGAAATTGTAACGGTGTCACAAATTGTTTATTGGTGAAGGCCTTTCCCTGCGAGTAGAGCCAGGTTAGGCTACAAAGCAGATAGAACATAAAAGTTAAATTCCCAAACCCAAACAAGTTTTAGCGGCTTTGATTCGAATCAAGCAATATTTTTAGTATGAATCGGTTAAAATTGTAAATAGTATTAATTTCATCAAGCACATGTTAAATATATAATAAAAATTAATGTTTTATTTTATCAACTCGATTTTGACAACACAATAAATATTTTCAAGCATTAATCCCATCACACTTATCGATCAATCAAGTGTTAACTATACGCACTTGTTTCTATTTAGACTAATTAATTTTCATCTAAAACACACATGCTAGAGAGTGGAGTGTTAACCAAATTTTCAAATAAAATGCCGATATTAATGATCATGTACGATTCCATCAGTAAAATTTTATCTTAATACATGCTGATTGTAGGTTGTAAGTATTTCTATAGTTAAGTGACAAAAATGTTAAATTACCATCATTAGTTTTATATACAGTTTTCATGCCACACTATACAAAGATGTACGCACTCGATTTAATTAAGATATGTGTTTACAAAAGAAATTTAATTTGATAAATTGGATACAATTTTGTTTTATACTACATGTACAAATATATATAATATATAGAACTATACATGTATAGTTATATTTTACTATCACCCTTTCTTTACATTTTTGCAACAGATTACTGATTAAAAAATTTCGCGAATATAAATGCGCGATATGGAAAAAAAATTTGTCATGCTCTAGTTACTGTTGGTTGCGGTTGTAAAAAATTATTTCATAATTTATATGCGGTATAGAATTGTTATGATATTAATTGAAGTTGACCACAAGAACTGTTTAACTTAAAATATTTTTGTTTATATACATATAACCTTTATACATTCTAGTTTATGTGTCTGCATGTGTTTTGCATGAAATTTCAAGCCTTTGTTTTGTGCTGTACAAACAAGTCAAGTTATGTTATTATGGTGTTACACATAATAAATATAAATTTGCTGTAAGCATTTTACTGTACACCATAAATATTTTACTGTCTTGTCAGGGTAATTTAGCCACTTACCTATATAGGTACACATTGAGATATTATTACATTAAAATATTAAATCGATTACATGCGAATCACTGAATCAATCATGGTTTTGTGCCGAGTTAATTAGCCAAATAAATCAAACAATTTCAAATCGGAAAATTATCCATGCGATAAGTTCGGATGTTAATTTTCTATTTTCTACATGTTCTTTTCCGCAATACATCATTCGACAGTGTATACCATAATTCAATTTAACATCTTGTTATTACCTAAATTTGGGATAAAATAAGGGAACAACAAAATACTATAAATAAAAATTAAATTAATTTCACATGAAATTAACCTTAAAATTTATTTCAATAATTTGATAAATTTTAAAATATTGGAATTTTCTATTTTTGGGACGCCATACAACCACACACATTCCATAAAATAAATAGAAGAAATAATTACATAGGATTTACCAATTTTTATTTTTTGTAATTAAATAGATTGATTAGATTATTGAATATAGACACAAGAATTATGGTTTGTACATCTATATATGCATAAGAATTTGTCGGCCCCTTTTAAATAAATAAAAAAAATACTTGTTTGGTATTTAATGTTGTTGTTGTAAAGCAGTACCATGAAATTGTATGGTAAATTTTTGTATGCGGGAAGAAATGAAACCGTAACTGTCAATTTTGGATATTCTTAGTTTGTTTATAACTTTATAACACAAACATAATATTTACTTATAAAATCGGAATACAAATATAATAATTCTTATAAGTGTTTAGATCCATTTTATGCTGGTTACGTTGTATGAATATAGAAAACACGTTCATAAAATAAAAAGAATTGAACCTACATTTAAACTGCCGATAGTTAAAATTTAGGTTAGGTTAGGTAAGGGTGGCCGTCCTAAAGACCAGCATAGACACAAAAATGATCCGTAGCTATACCACATTCGAGCTGCCTCCTCTTCACTCGTTAAACCATCCTGAGCTTAGCAAAAAGCGTTTAAAGTCCCGGATCTTGATCTTACTGTGATTCGTGAGGCCGTTCAAAGGGGAAGTTCCCATAAATTTCTTTCTGCTATACGCTAGATTAGGACAGGTGCAGAGCAGATAAAGCACACTTTCCCCCTCCTCCTCCTCCTCCTCATCACCGCAGCTGTGGCAGAAATCATGGGCAGGGAAACCCAGTCTGCTCGAATGTATCCCACTGAGACAATGTCCCGTTATAGGTGCCACGACCATACCAATATCACCATATTGGTGATTGGACGCATCCGTCGAAGCGATATTAGTTGGCCTGATCTGAACCGTTCAAGTCCAGGCCAAATCTGCCTGGTTATTACACACGAACTGGCGTTAAACCATCTGACGTTCGTTTCTTTTCTGGCTTCTTCCTCAAACAGCAGTTTATATGAAGAAAGCGGTATCTTAATATCTCGCCTGCTTTGGGTTATTAGGCGTGCTGATAAAAATGAGAATATCCCTCGTAAATACTATAACTAGTCCATGACTTCTTTTATAAATACAACCGGTCCATGACTTCCATTATCGCGATCAGTTCAGCTTGAAAACACTGCAAAAGTCGGGAAGACGAAAAGAGAGGTTGACCCCTCGTGCCTCACAGAATACCTCGCAGCCAACCTATCTATCCCTTTTTGAGCCATCCGTGAAGAAGCCTAGCGCTTCATTGTTCATAACCGTTTCGTTCACCCAGTCCTCTCTACTGGGAAACTCAGTTTGGAATCTCACTTCATCAGATGGCAAAGGGATAGAGTCGATAGCTTTTGGAATACCCCTGTTGCATAGGATAAATGAGTGCCGTGTATTATTACAGGTCCACATAGACATGGATTTGAGTCGAATGGCTATGCAAGATGCAAGCTGCCCGGCCGCAATACCCAAGGGAGTAAGATGAAAGAGAATCTCCAGAGCTTGAGTAGATGTGCTCCTGAGAGCACTTAGGTTGGTTTAAGGTTGGCCATAATTTTTTATTATTAGATCAGATTAACTGAATAAAGTCGTCCATGAATTATTCTTAAATTTCTCACAGTATTCACAAATGAGCACTGATTTTGATAACAATTTAGCAATTGTAGCGTTATAAATGCGTTATCAACGTTGTTGAAGCGTGTATCTTTCCATGATTAAATGGCATAACCGACTGAACATAAATGACATAAGAAATGTCAAAAAATAATACGCAGTGTTGCCATTATAACCATTTTAAATTGTATCATTCCTATTGGAAAACCCTTTACTTATGTGTTGCTCTGATTTTTTCTGAAACAAATGTTAAAATAGGTGACTCAGCAGGCGAATCGTTTTCCTATGTTTACCGAGTTTTTTTTATTGTTTGAAAAAGTAAGTGAGTACAAGATACTGTATTATTTAGGATGTGGTGACTGCGGTGAAGTTATGCAGAAAAATTAAGGTAGAACTTATTTTTGTCTTGTTATCGTGGATGAACAAAATTTGAACCGGGAGATACCAGGATCCCAAAAGAAGCCGGAAACAAAAGAAATGTTCATCATATGATTACGTTCGGTGATGCATGCATATCGCAATTTTAAAATTATAAATTGCTTAAAAGTTAAAACTACTTATTTTAGATGTGCTCCTGAATAATTTTGTTGGTTTGTGTCTTCAACAGTTAGCAGCGACTTAAAGAAAGGACGCTACAAACCTTGAAATGGAGAGCCTTAATATCCTATTCAGATTACCTATAGAATAAAAACAAACAAAACGATTTTGAATATATTCCGAAAGTACCATTAGAATATGCTTTAAAACAAAGAATGAGGTTTGGTTAATTCAATTATTGAGGAAAAATAATGTAAAGATTTCTGAACCGGATTCCAATGGTAAGAGCTACTATAACAATTTATACTTGTTTACTCTTGACCAGAAATGTTGGTTTGTCTATTAACAGTAACCATTATTCATTTTATCGAAACCGTTCAACTCAACTCAAACACGACCTGAATATTATAATTCATATAGTATAGAGGAAAATCAATCTTTATTGGTTTAATATTACAAATTACAATCAGTTTTGAATACTAATTCCTTTTAACTTTTTAGTTTTCGTTCAATTTTAGTGAAAATGATCAATATTGAGACAATTGGGATTAGAAAATTATAATTTTACTATCGGCAATCCAAACAGAACTATAAAAAAACAAAGCTAAAAAACAATTGACAGCGGTGGGATTCGAACCCACGCCCTTTCAGACTGGTGCCTAAAACCAGCGCCTTAGACCGCTCGGCCACGCTGCCTGTTGCATGTATCGGTGCTTGGAGGATTTGTAAACAAATGTATGACATAATTAACAGAAATTTGGAACTGATTTAGTGCATTCTCAAGTTTCATTTTATATTGATACACCTGAAGCCAAATTTTAGACTCACCTATTTTGGTTGTTAATTAAAATCGATTTTTTTCCAAAGTTCATATTTTGATATAAACCAATATAAAATGATTGCCTGCAAACAAAATGCTTCCGAATAATGTGTATTTTAAAATAAAAATAAAAATATTAGACAGGTCCCACCGAGATTTGAACTCGGATCGCTGGATTCAGAGTCCAGAGTGCTAACCGTTACACCATGGGACCATTTTATCCTTTATGTAAATTATTTTCTATATAAAGCACAATCATGCGCATTAAAATCAGAATTTTACATTTTCTACATCTCCGGCAAAGACATGCTGTCGTACATAACTGACAAGGGTATGAAAGAGAAGCAGACAAAAATCAATAGAAAATTTTCTGTTCTTTCGACAACGAACAGAACAAAACACAAAAATTTTCATTTCCATACTAAATACGAATACGTATCGCAGGATGCTTGTAGTTCTGCATCCATATTGGGATAAATTTAATGAAAAACGATAAAAAAAAATACAATAAGAAGAAGAAAATCACGAAAATTAGTCAATTAGTTTGAATGACAACATTGTGTATTCGAATTGTCTAATTTATTCGATAAAAAATGTAATGAATTTAATATCTACATCTTAATCTTTTAAGTACGTACATATATAGTGTTACACGAATTAATGTGAATCCATTTTTATTTTACCGTTGTTGTTGGTTTTAATTTTCTTCTACAATATATTCGTGCTATATCGTTACATTGTGACAATCGAGTTTTATTCAACTTTATTTATCTATTACGTGTATCTTCTTATACAGCAAATTGACCGTAACAATAAAATATACGGATAGGATAAGTGTCAGTTATTGATGAGTGGGGATTAAGTTTTTAATCATTGGGAGAAACTTTTTTGTGTTTTTGGTTGTTATGTCAATAAGAATAATTAAGATTATCGACATACATACATATGTATATTAAGCAATAAAGATAGTAATCGATAAGGATGTAATAAAATGTTGTATCTTAGAATTCGTTTTGTAATTACATAATATTTAGATAACGTTGGAATTTATAATCATACGTCCTATTTTTATAATAGGAATTTAAGGTTTATATCGTTTTTAATTTAATGAGAATAATGATGCTTGAATGTGAATCAAATATATCAAAGCTATAAGAATAAATTAAATACGGACGTACCCAATTTTTTTAACTGAATCGATATAAAATATAAATGTCAAAAATTTTTATATGTAGCTGTTATCTATTTTGAAATTAAATCAAATGTTCAATAATTTTTAATCCAGTTTTAAGTAAATTTGTCTCAATTTTGATTACTGCCACAAAGAAAAATAAATAATTTCTAATTCAAATCTGTTAATAATCGAAACTACAAAGTTTTTTGAAATATTATTTTACACATTTCTTACAATTATATATTAGAAATTATTTTATTTTTGTGTTAGCAATTTTAATAAACTAAAATAAAAATTTAATAATTTTAATATCATATACAAATTTCATGCGTTCTAGAAAAACAACATATTTTAAATTTGCCCTGTAGCAAATATGCTTATCTCAATTTTTTTCACTCAATTGTAATTAAGTCATAAAAAGTCGGTACATTTCGGATTCAATTAGTATTACGACGATAGTGCTTAATTTTTAATTCATCCAAAATTAACATAACACGGGGAAGATATTTATCATAGAAGGAAAAGGCAAAATTGAAGGATTCCATGATAGGGTAATTCGTGTCGAGAAATCGGTAGACGATCAAGACCATATCACAACTTCAAGTTTTATAAAAATTACAAGAACTTACGGCCTAAATAAAACAGGAGGATCCAAAAAAAGAACGACAACAACGTAGACTGCAAGTACCTTACTCTACAAAAAGTCTTAAACACCTTCAAATTCAGTTAAACATAAATGTGTCACGTAGTACTGCGCTGTAAATTATAAATTTTTTTAATTCTAGGTGGCTTTTCTGATGAGTAAAAATGTAATTTGGAATCTTCAAAAGAATACAATGTATCCGATAACAAATTTTGGTAAATTCATTATATGATATAGTGTGCAGAACCGGATGTTTCGGTTGGTTGAAAGTCGTGGAGAGCCCCCTAAGTATAAATGTAAATTTTCATTCTGCAAATATTCACGAAGGGACTACTAAATGAAATGTACTAAATGAAGTGAGTATTTTTGTTTGATATAAATGAGCTTGGCATTTATCTTTTCTTCTGTATTTGTCGAAATTGGTAAATCAATTATTGAAAATTATCAAAATTTAAACGGTTAATATAGTAATGCGATGGAAGATAGTGAAATAAATTCAGTCTCATTTAAGACATAAGTAAAATCCTTTATCCAAAGTTTACCGTTTACAAATGATATCATATGATAAAAAAAACAATTGTCTCATTAAAACATGAAATCATTTTTTCTTTTGAAAAAATTTGACAGTTAAATTTGATAGTTAAAATTTAAAAAAAGGTGTTCAAGTTGTTTTCGACTTACTCGTCGAATATAATTGCTCATTGGCGAATCGGCTGTTTTGAATGATTGGCTAATCTAATGATTGGGTTATTTTCGCCATAGCGTTAAAAATTGATGATTACACAATGTCCTGCAAAATATTCTTAAATACATGTAACTTCCAAAAGCATTCGACTATTTTCATGAAGCCTTCTAATCCTGGCATTTATGGTTTTATATGGGGGTAATCGAACCATATTTATATGGAACGGTATGTTTCGGTTACAATCTCAATTTGTTTTCTTCTAATCACATTCAAATATAAAATACGCTATGGTTTAAATGAAAAGAATAATTTGGTAGCTACTTAATAGACTATAACTATCACTGCACGAATGAAATAAAATAAATAAAACACGCCTGGAATAAGGGTAGTATGATGTATGAAAAAACGTTGTATATATTATTCTTCAACACTTTTCCGACATTACTTGCATGTACCTTACTTGTCCCGGTTGATTTTTATTTTATTTTTATAAACCTACTAGGATACACCGAAAGATCAATCTGATCGGCAATTTATTTCCCTGGTTCCTAATATAGGTTAGTTAATGGTCTTACACTAAATACCGATTATATCTAATGCCTTTCTATAACAGCGCCCGCCTATCGCAATTAATTTTATAAAAAATTCACTTCACTTGATTCTTTTATCCCACTTTATCACATATTTAATGTCCTTCTTTCACAAAACACAACTGATCAATCAATTAACGAAATTTGTTCGAATCTAATACAACACGGAAATTACTTTTGTTTTCATTCATTTTCAGCCAAAAAATGCAGCCAGTCATAGTTTTTCTTTATTCTATAGCTAAGCCTACTAATTATTTACCATAACTTCAGGAAAAGTTAATGTATTTTGCCAAGTGATTTCGTTGTTTATACAACTGTGCTGGGATGTTCTATCATCACTTCGATAGACATTTGTGTCTCTTTTTTTGCGAACAAAATTGTGCTCCATTGCGTTTTTTGAATTACGTTTTGTCTATTGCGATCTCAGCCTGTTAGAATAAATTTGCAAACTATCTCTTTTTCCTCTTTTCACTTGCCATCGAAAATAAAAATATTGGTGATATTTTATCGAATGAGTTTATAGAAATAGAATCGAGTAGGCTATGATCACAATATAAATTGCGAAATAGAATACAATTTTGTTCGTAAAAAAAGAGACACAAATGTCTATCGAAGCGAATTGAAGTGATGATAGAACATCCCAGCACTGGGTTATTCGACATAATATTTCCGCGATACCCAGTATCAGACAAATTTATAGAAACTTGAGCTGGAAATAATTCATGAATCGGTAAAACAAGAATATAAGATCTTAAAAGAATTTTGGCCAGGCCTGTAAAAATTAAATTTAAATACTGAGATAATCATCTTGCAAATTTGAAAAACAATGAAAATTGGAATAATAATTATTTATATTTCCAAACGTCTTACTTTTCCTAACCAATGTTCTCGGAAATAGATTATTTGACTTAACTCTTATACTCTCCAGTTTCCAGTACAATCGAGTTATACCACTAATTTTTGAACAGTGGCTATTGAACACACGAAAACGAGTAACGGCTTGCAGGGTTTTCCAATAAGAACTTCTTTTTAAATAGAGTATAAAGTAACTATTTTAAAAGTTCAGTTGTTTTAAACAGTAGAAAGTTGAACATTTATTAAAATGAATAGAATTTCGATTTAAAATCATATTAAAATCCATTATGAAAATGGTGCATCTGTAAAAACCACATTTCGTAAAATTCGCGTTATTTTTGGTAAATAAAATCGCTCATCTTAGTGCAAAATTTTGAGTCCACTGGTTTAGTAGCCAATATACAAACAGCAACACGTACTCGTTCAGGTCGTTTAACCGAAAAAATTCCTACAGTGAGAAAAAGTGTAGCAGAGAACACATGTTTATCGATTTAACGACGTTCTCAACAATTAAACTTGCCCACAACGACTGTATGGTGAATATTACGCAAGGATTTATCGATACATCCTTATGAAGCCCAACAATTGGTCCAAGAATTAAAGCAGCAAGGTCATTCTCAACGTCCACAGTTTGCAGATTGGGTCATTGAACAAGGTGATGGTTTTAAAAGAAATATTTATTTGTCTGGCTACGTAAAACGTAAACAAACAAAATTTACGCATTTGAACTTCTAAAAACCCAAGGGCAGCCACTGCATTTTTCTCATATTACTACATGGTGCGCTCTATAGGACGGACGCATCCTTGGATCGCATTATTTCTAAAATGGAGCTGGAAACGCTGTTACTGCCTATGGTGTTTGGGCTATACGTGGTTATACAGTAGAGATGACTTTGGAAATCTTGGAGCTGGATTTCTGGCACGCGAGTATAGAAGGCTGTTTTGGATTTCTAAGCAGTCAATAACCGAATATGTTAGCTTCGCTTGCGCATGAAGTTAGCTAACATTTACCGAGCAAATAGCGCAGTGGTTAAAGCTGCGACGTTTGGATCGGGAGGTACCGGGTTCCAATCCCAACAGAGGTGGGATGCAAAAGGGATTTTTCATCTCCCGATTACGATCGGTGATTGAATTGAAAACATCTATGACCCTCTGTTGGAATGAAGAACTCATGGGCCGACCCATCGTTCATGTTAGTACAGGCTACCATGGAGCTATGCAGTGTGCAGATGGCCAATTAAAAAAAGACGGACCTGTAGCCGTGTATAAATAGGGATACTGTTCAGCTTTCATAGGACAATAAATCCACTAGCCGAACAGTCTCTAAAAATTGTATGTATGTGTTGGTATTTATTAAACATGTCGATAATTTATGTAGATGCCCACAGAAGTCAGCCAGCCTAAAGGTAAAGACTCATTTTCTCACACGACTTGGACGATCTGATCTTTACCCGAACACGATGTTATAATGGTAATTGGGGATTCTAATGCTAGAGCTGGCAGAAATCAGATTGACTTGTGTGAAAGCATAAGTCCATACTCCCTCAACGAATCTGCGACCGATAAGAATGAGAGAATGATGTACTTTGCAATTGCTCACGATCTTCGAGTCGCAAGCACATTTTTCCCTCAGAAACAGATACATTTGGATACATGGTTCCATCCTCGCAAAATTACCCGCAGCCAAATTGACGACGTCTTAATTTCAAAAGGGCGAGGTCGGGTTGTGCAGGATGTGAGAACTTATCTAAATGCCAAATACGTAGGCAGCGATCATTATTTGGTCGATGCAAAGCTACGGTGGAAGTTTTCGTACAAGTTCGGGAGCACAGCGAAACGCATGGATCGTTTCGACTGTGAAGGTCAAAAGAAACGATATCAGGATCTTGTCAGCGACAATGAGGGAGCTAATTACCAGTTCTGAAAGTACAGCAACTCAGCAATGAGCGCAGTTCACGTAATTTCTATAAAGGAATGACTGGACTGCACCATGTAATTTCAAGCCTGCGTCAATTGCCATTCGGGACCGCGATGGAAACCTCTGTCAACATCGACGGAGTTCTCGACGCATGGAATGGACTCTTTACCGACCTGCTTGGTGCTGATCATGCGTCACAGACTGTAGATGAGGCACCTCAAATACAGACTGCGAAAATTTGCATTGTGGATCTATACCAAAGGAATTCCCTAGGGCCATGTATAGACTAACACGAAACCGCTCACCTGGAGGGGACTGCATTAATTCGGAGTTCTTGATATTCGGAGGGGATACTTTGTGGAACTGTCTTTACGGCCTTATTCGATTAATATGGCGAACCGAAGTAATGCCTGACGAATTGAATGTGGCCGCGACATGTCCCATCTTCAAGAAAGTAGACCGTCTGAAGTGTGAGAATTATCGCGGTATGGTTCTCCTTTGCACAGCATATAAGTTACTGTCCTACATTATATTGGATAGAATGACCCCTCTAGCGGAGGGCCTCGTTGGTGACTATCAAGGAGGATTTCGTCCGAATCGATCAGTCACTGATCCATCCCAGTACATGAGTTGTTCCTGGATTTCCGACAGGCCTATGACTCGAACAATCGAGAGAGTCTGTGGTCTGCGCTGGAATATCCAGGTATGCCAACAAAAATGGTACGATTGTGTAGAATGACAGTGACACAGTCTCAATGCTGTGTTAAAGATGAGAACAGGCTATCAAACATTTTTGCAGTTAGCTCGGGTGTTCGGCGGGAAGATGCTTTCAGCTTCTGTTGGACTCCAGATCAATAAGTCCAAAATGAAATACCTGATTTCGGTTATAGGGCAATGGCACACCAGATTTTAGTAGTGGCCACTACACGTTCGAAGGAGTCAGGAGGTTCAAATATTTGGGTTCTCTTATCACTCACGATAACAGTCCGGGTAAGCCACCTGCGCACCACCTGCGCATTGCATAGCTCCATGTCACTACCTGCTCATTGCATAGCTCCATGTCACCCTGTACAGTGATATGGAAGATGGGTCGACCCATGAGTTCTACATTCCAACAGAGGGTCATAGATATTTTCAATTTAATTACCGATTGTAATCGGAAGATGAAAAATCACTTTTGCATCCCGCCTTTGTTGGGATTCGAACCCGGTACCTCTCGATCCAAACGTCGCAGCTTTAACCAGAGCCACCATATGGTAGGGACAGAGGTCGTTGCAGGCGTCGATGGTTCCACGGTGTAGAGAATGATTTGGCTTTTTCAGGTTGTCTAGGACAGGATCGAAACCATTGGAGCCGGATTGTTGACGCAATAAGGGGCCAGTAATGGCCTTTAAACACTGTATTATTATTATTTGATGGTACGAATATTAACGACGTTTCCACAGGACCTCGCTACTTGTCATACAGTCAATAAAACAATCGGTTTATTGAGAAATATATTCGATAGACGATTAATTTCACGAAGAGGGGTTGTTAGTTGGCCACCAAGAACGTGTGATCTAGCACCATTAAATTATTTTTAGTGGGGCTATGTGAAACATAAGGTTTCTGAGAATAACTCACAATCAATCGAATGTCGATTTGTTTTATACGTAACGAATTGAAATTTAAAAGGATGCCTGAGGAGCATGTACATATAACATAGAATGAAAAAATCAGTCCTTGTTGATATATTAGATTAACGAAGATAATTCCAACGTTAGATCCAAATTGTGCTATTTAAATTTTGTTATAAAATATAATGGTGTAAACGGTATCTCAACATGCCAAATCCCAAAAGCATATAAAATGTGTTCAAATAGTCGGAGCGTCTCACCGAATAAAACAATAAAGTGAGTGACTTAATAACGATTGCGGAGCGGGTAACTATACCACCATTCTGTAAAACACCATAGCTCCATTCTGGCAAATGATTATGGCACGAAAGTGCTAAGACAAAACTTAGACTCTTTTGAACTATCCGTTTAAACCCAGATTTCGAGTTTTCTGCAAGACAAAGGTTAAAAATTTTGCAATGTAGCCCCGTATATGGTGCCAAGAAAATGAAAACGTAAAGAACATACATATATTACAATTGTGCTAAATACGTATTTAAAACCTATGTCGTTATTGACGTAGAAAATATTGTTATGGAAGTATGTATATCCGGAATTTTCTAACTCAGCAAAGAGAAGAGAAACTTTCAAAGAATGTTTTGAATTTTTTAGTTCAGAATATCACGAAATGCACCGTAATGATCCAACTCGCTGTCTGAGCTTATACAGAGCTGTCGATCGTTTGCAGCTTTTGCCGCTTAAGCGACATTTTATTGCTCAAAGGCTCAAAACTGTTGCACTGCTATTTAGAAAATTTTACCCGACCAAGAAAATGAGATACCAACCGAAGATAAACCAACTTTTTCCGAGCTTTACTTATATTTTCATGTCTTCATTTCAAGACGCGTTACTTCAACTAAAAATATACTTCTTGCGATATATTTATAATTATGGATCAATTTGGGAAATCATTACAACAGAAAAAGGAAGATTGATTTTTTGGGATGAAAGTTATTCTGGCACTACTAGGGCTATTATCTATTTAAAATTTACACCGCTGAGTTTAGCAAATGTCGAGCGATGCCCAAATTTGAAGTTAATTTTGGGGATATCGTTGATATCACCATTTAAATCTATCTCTCCTCCGGATAAACTCTACGATGTTGTTTCGTATTTAAATTTTGTGTTTCAGAGTCTGAACCGCAGAATCTTCAGTTGAGAAATGAGTATATTTTTCAGTAAGGAACATGCAATAAATCGTTTTAAATTAGTGTACTAGTATGTATTATCTATACCAGTGGCTAAAGCACTCGGGCGTGCAATGAGTTAGAAGGGAACTCTGTATAATTTTAAATATATGTACCATCAAATCCTAAAAGCAGACCATTCGAACACCAAATATTGCAACAACAAATTCAAATAATTAGAGGTTTCTTAATTTAAACTGGTTTAAAATAAATAACCATTTATGTGTATAGCTTAAACGAACAAAATTCAAATTTCATCTCATATACTCGTTTGTATACAGTTAGAATTACAACAAACATCATATTTACGAAGCATCACTGTGTTTAAGCCATACTTAAAATACAATATCTGTTGCATGGGTTAAAGATGAGTTCCTCGCTTATTAACAATAAAGCGAAAATATATGACGGCTGATGTATGATTATTCAGTATACATATCTCAAAAGAAAAAATATACATCCGCTTAAGCCTGGTACTGCAATAGCCTATGCCTATACCTAGCAAATTAAACCACCTGCTCCACATTAAAAAATATTTACTTTCATTGTAACATTAAATATGTATATAAGTATATATTATGCTGGGAGGTTATCTTCGTCTTTAATATCATATAACTTTAATTACATCTTCAAAAACGAAATGACCCTATAAATACATCCCTTATATAATATTCTCTGATAGAATTTAAATATCGTATTATTGTTATTTCATGATTTTATATGAAATTCATAAATTTCATATTTTTTTCTATTTTTAATTAGCAAAACAAAAAAATAAAAAATTGTAAAAGAAATAAAAAAAAAATACTTTGAAATTACTTTCTTGTTTTTAATGTCAACTACCCACTCATATCTGAGTATATATTTTAAGGGGTTGTTATTATAAAACAGTATTGTATTTCACGTTCTTTCGATTGAAACAAATAAAGGATTCGTATGCGGGTCTGCAACCAAATGATACTCTATTACAGTCTATATATGAATTTAACCCTTTCTCATTATTTTCTGTAATATTATGATTATTTTTCACTTCTGCATTGCCGCGCAACATAAAAAATAAAATTTCCGCATTTCTTTCGCCGAACAAAACATTTTACGACTGTTAATAACTTAATCCGTGATTTTTATGGCAAAATAATAACAAATTTTTTATTACACGCAGCGAAACATGCAATTACAATTTAGCTTAATAATTTTAAAAGACGCCGAGACATGATACTTGTTAAAAATATTTTAAGAAAATTAAAAATTATAAATAAAAAGGAATTTATAATTAAAAATTACAAAAAAATTTGTTTCGTATTCAGCTGGACAAAATAATAAAATAATCATAATTTTTTATTTGTTTTTTTGGGGAGATTAGTTATTAAGATTGAGAATTTTTATTTTATGTTTCCTTCAAATGACCAGAAGGAATATTTGAAAATTATTAAAAAGAATATTTAACTATATAGACGAGATTAAAAAGATTTGTTGATCCGATACCATTTCTTCCACCACTACCACACCATCCATCAAAAATCATGTGTCTGTCACAATTGAGGAAACAAGCACAACAACAAAAATTAAATTAGAAAACACGCGCACTTGCAAGTGTAATACCATGTAAACACAATTTTCTATCCTTTTTCCATGCTGTGCTATCTAAAAATCTAACCCATCCGATTTATTTATTGTTACGGAATACATCACCAACCCATCAAAGTGAAATACAAATCGGATGACATAATTTTAGACAAGCGTACAAAATTTTTAAAATTTACAATGAAGCTAAACATGTATGGGAACAGAAAAAATTCCCAAATTTATTTGTGGATTTCAATTTAATTAGCATAATCATATAGGATGTGTGCGTAATAGTTTTTGGATAAGTAATTTCCTTAAAAAAAATTTCCTTTTGATATTAATGAAAAATGTTTAAAAATTTGACAGTCTAATTAAAAAAAAAAAAAAATTAGGAATTTAAGATAAAAATTAGGGATGATTCTTTTAAATATTCTTGGTTGACACTCGTACATCTATAATTATCTTAATTTTGTGTTTTAGTATTTTTTCACATTTTTAAAAGATTAGGGCATAAAAAAAAAGTTTTTTTTTTGTTATTTCGTGTTTAATCTTCTTGTACACAAAAGGTGGATGGAAGTGGTATGTCGTGTGTATAAAAATAATTAGAAGACATAAATAAATGTTGACTTTTAATCTTGGGTTATTAATTAGAATTTTTGTTTTTTTATATTTGCTGAATGTATGCGGATGTGTGTTGTTATTAATATCTAGCATTGAATGAGTGAACAAGCTAAGTTTAGAAATTGTATTTAACAAATATATGTATGTTCGGTGGTATACATACATATGTAGTTATGTATATAGTTTAGGTTTAATTGTGATTTAAAATTTGATCTGACGAACGCAAATATATCGCATTAGGATGGATCAGTAGACTGACCAGAACAATATTCTGTAACTGGAATACACTTATATATACATATTAATAGTTTATGGACGATATAGTATTTTCGAAAAATCTTGTTTTAAATGGATTTAAAAACACCCGATCAGCATTTGGATCCCAGCTTCTTGCGAGATATTTAAACAAGCTGATATCAATTTATCTTAAGAAATTCAAGTGGTTCTGTCCTGTATGTAGACTGACATTGCCTTGCGTCAAGTGGCGTGGTCAAACCGCACCAATACACCTATGGTGGCACAGCGCAAACTAAATCCGTGCGGTAAACCCAGGACATGCTAACCTAAGCCACAACAGTAAATTTTCATAAACTGTGAAACAAATCTTCATTAAACGCGAAACGCGAATTCATTGGTTATTATTTTTCAAACAATAGTTATAAATTCATTCGTGATTGTTTGAATTCTACGTTCAGCTGGCAGCTCTACTTTATTTAAACGACTCTTACCAGTTACTATATATATATATATATATATATATATATATATATATATATATATATATATATATATATATATATATATATATATATATATATATATATATATATATATATATATATATATAAGTATGTGTTGACAATTGCATAATTTCGCATTCTGTTGAAGTTGATAATGATCCTAACTTGGGCCCACTAACACCAAATTTCCCGTTAATTTTTTCCTTTCTGAATTAATGCAATGTTTTATCCAATTTGTAATTCAGTTTCAAAAACAACAAATTAAGCATGTTGAAGATAGCCCAGTTTTTCATCCCAGAAAAAACAAAAACGTACTTCAGACTACTCTGTCCCATCCCAGTTTTTTTCTTAAACAAAATAAAAGTATGAAATTTTTCATTATTTTTGTTCATTAAATGGTGAAATATCCCAGCCCAGATTTTGATAAAATAAGTAAATAAATGCATAAATTTATTATTTATTTAATTTATATATAATATAAATAAATTAGCTAGGAATATTATTATTAACTCCTAAGAACTTTCGAGGCCGGAAATAATTATTTTTGTTTTGAGTTAGGCATAGTAAGGGCAAGATTCTGGTAATAATAACAATATTTCTAGCTAATTTATTTATATTATATATAAATTAAACAAATAATAAATATATTCATTTTCATTTGATTTTGATCTATTGAACAATTTGGCTTTGTGGTGTTTCTATCTCCATAATCTCCATAAGATCGTTGCAAGATGCGATTCGATATAATTTGGATGTCCAGGATTTACGAAATAATATATTAGATTTATATACATAGATATGTATATAAAATCTAACTTCAATTTACACTTTAACTTTTGGGCTTCTCAATACAAGTAAAATTTCGGATCAAAAGTTGGTTTGTCGGATACCATGTGGGATCGAAATTTATTCGCCAATAATAGCTTGTTCAATTACAAAATCACAAAGTTTCAGGAATACAGTAGTTGTTCAGTGCCAACATTCGTTGTTTGTACAAGAATATTATAGAGGAATGTTCTTGTAACTCTATAATTATTCAATATAATTTGATTCCCTATATAGTAATGTTTGGCGTATCCGTAGCAATATTACACCGATGAACTAGTTTTGATGAAGAATGCGTATTTTGATGATCACTGCGCATATTGTACAAAACAATAGTTTTTCTTGTGCAGCAACCGACTATAAGTGGAAGTGTCATTGAGGAATATTCAATTATCGATAACAACTACAGCGTTGCGCTAGGGATGATTTGATTTGTCAAGATGAAGTTTTGTCGAATACCATAAAATTTCGTTTGCAGCTGTAAACAAACACTGAAAGATTGCTGGCACTACATCCATCTGGTTGGTCATAGAGGTTTAAATCGCGTGCCTGATGATTCATGAGTGCAATCATGCATGATTTTATTATAATAATTATTTATAACGACAAGAAATGCACGTCTTAAATACATCTCTTATGTATTTGTGTGCAGCATGAAAACGTTCGCACTCATTGAAGATCATAGGCTTACCCAATGAGGTATTGGGTCTCAATGCCCACAACTTATTTTCAATTCTTACTATTGCGAGCTTGTTTTCTAATCTAACAATTTTCCTAACAAACTGCATCAATAAATCATAAATTCGGCCAGAATTTAAATTTTTGCAAGATGCTAACCCATTGAATGTCATTTAAGCATTTTATTATAAAATTGGATTGCAATGCACATGATTTATAGATTTTTGATTTTATATAGATTAGAAAGACCAAAGGGGATTACAATTCTTCTAGAATATTTATGCTGTGTGCCTTAACCGACTAAACGAATAAAATATTAAAGCTTCTCTTAATATCTCATAGGCACTACCTTTAAGTCCATTTACGAGGCTACTTTCGATGATTTTTCATTTATACCTACTGTGTAAAATGATGACTTCTCCACTTTTTCTAGCTAATGATCAAGAGACGGAATTGTACATTTTCTTAATGAGTGAGGAACTATCTTCTCCACTTTATGGTAAATTATGGGAACTATTTACACATTTGGAGTTACCACAACCTAAAAAATTTTAATTTTCAAGACACCGTAAATTTTTTTTGTTTTAATTTACTTTTACTTTTTTTTTTAAATTAAATGCCATGTTAAACCACACTTTTTTTACTTTTTGTATTTAAGATTTTATAACTTCGATGCCAAGTATATACTCAAAGAATAAATCAACAATAGATTTTAAAAGTGACAACGAACAAGTGGAAAATAGTTTGAGTGTTCAACCTATTGAAATTTCAGTTGCTGAAATTAATAATGGGAGCATGAAATCACATGTGGAAGGTTCTGTTTTAGTATGTATGCGAATTCCTTACCTTCCAAACAATGAATCGTTTGATTATTTTGTTGAAATGAGAAGAAATGTAGATAAAGCGAAAATCTGAAACTAGGAGCGCCCTGTTGTCCCTCACTATATATCGAAATGGAAATTTTAATTAATATTTAATTTGAACATCCTATTCGGCAGTCTGACTAGTCCTTGTTTTTTATCGTATGTTGAGTAGTCACGAGATATTAAATTTAGATAGTGTGTGAGAGTGTGAAATCGTAGGTGTTTCTGACATTGTCATCATTTTAGAAATCTGCAAGATTATTGGATGATTCTTTTTTAAACTTGAAGTATGGGTACTTCTTAATTTTCAAACTATCTATGGCTCACTGTTCTAGCCAATGCAGGGCGAAATACTATGAGCAACCGTAGGTAATGCGAAATACTGCATTATAAAACGTTTTACGTCAAAAAGTAGGTTTTCTATTCCTATGTGAAAGTAATTAGTATTTTTTATTTTTATTGGCTTCATTCTCTAATTTCTTATGTAATACGGAGCAGGGTTGTTCCTTTACGCGTAATCTAACATAGATTACATTCATATGGAAATTATGGAATCTATGTAATCTACTAAATTGAAAATGAAACGGTTATATTAATAGATGGGTGGAAAAATACATCCAATAACAGCAAGCTAGTGGTGTCAATGATCCCTAATATGGGTAAATCAAAAGCATTCCTAGAAGCATGGGACTTAATCATCGTGAATAATTCGGTGGTTTTAGCAAAAAACATTTATAATACCCATATTTATGCAGTCGTGTCAGATAATAATCTCCTCGCTAAAGACGTAATGAATCCTGAACTCAACAAACAAGTTTTATCAGTATTGAAAGAGTTCAAACATGGTAATTTCGAAAAGACACTCGTTTGCGAATCAAAACACCAATTGATACCAGATGGTGCAATTATAAAGATTCTTACGACTGTTTTATAAAAAATCTGCAACATATGAGAACATTAATCGTCAACGATGATCGTCTAAAAAAAATTAAGAACAACGTAAAACAACTTATATTTGACGATGAATTTCTAGATGAAGTAAAATATAATGTTTCTCTTTTTAATCCTATTTGTAACTTGATCAATATTTGCCAAAACCCTGAAACTGGAATTGCTAAATCTACCCATTTGTGGATGAATTTGATAATCCCAACTAAATTTAGCAATTTTCAAGCAAATTTAGATAGAAGAAGAGAAATGGCATGCAATTTGTATGCCAAATGTGCATACTAACTGCATCCGAAATTTCATGACGAAATTAAACTGAAATTAACCAAAACGCAGTGGGAAAGTGTGTCAGAATGTTTAATAAATGAACTCGATTCTGAAGGTTTATCTAGCTTGAACGAGTTCCAGGAAAATAAAGGAATTTTTCGAACATTAAAAAATAAAAAGGTTACAGATTCTGTATTTTGGAACATGACGAAAATTTATCACGAATCCTTATCTAGATTAGCAGCGAAATTAATGAGAATTCCAGCCTCATCCGCTTCAATAGAAAGATTATTTTCTAACTGGTCTTTTGTACATCCACCGATTCCAAATAGACTCGATTTTGAGCGATCTAAAAAATTGCTACATATTTATTATACTCTAAAAATTATGGATACAAATAAATCCAGCGAATTTTGAATTTATTTTATACATATAAATAAAAAATTAGGAGAATTTACAATTTTTTTTATAATTACGTTAATGTTAAAAGCAAAATCTAATAAATTGTTTGATCTTTGAATTATATCAAAATTTTTCGTTTTTCTTCGTAAATTTTAATATTTTTAGTTATTTTACCTAGGATAAATAATAAAAAAGAAATTAAATTACAGATTACATAGATTACACGAAAATATCGCATGTAATCTTCACGTAATCTATTCGTGTAAAGTAATCTATTTTCTCGACGGCACAACCCTCATACGGAGTCCTCTTCAACATCAAAGCTAGCAAATTTGTTATTTAATTAGGTACAGTTTAGGATATGTCGACGCACAAATAGTGTTTTTTATACTACATACTAACTAACTCTTTCTACTTTAGTTTAGTCGATTACGGCACACAGCTTTAATCTCATATACAATACAACAGCCATATGTCAAAACTAAAAAACAAAACTTACCAACACAACCAGAAAAAACAATTAAACCAAAAATTGTTGATGAATATTACGACACACTTGCATTTTATTAAAATGTTGTTGTTTTTAACTTGAACAAATGCTGAGCTTACTAATTCTTCTTGTATACCGGCCATCGATAAGCTTCCATTTAAGTACATTTATATGGTTCATTATTATCCAACAAACATATAAATATTTAAATACATATCTATATTTTATATTACATATATTGTAGGTACTGTGCTGGTAAGTCAAGCAAATAAAATTAGTGTACTTTAAAAATTAATTAACAAAGTGATCTGTCACAACCATGAAACGTATAAAAACAATACGTCTAAATTTCCATCTATTCTGCACTCGTATATTTATATATAGAATCTTATACTCAACTCAGCTGGGAGCTATATAATTTTAATTATTTTCCATAAAAATGTCTTAAACATTGTCTAACATTTTTATTTATTTATCTTATTTTCAGTTGCAATAAATTAACCCATAACAATCAATTCTAATTTGCACAGTACACAATAATTGAATAACCATCTCTCAGTTACATATATAAATTCGTATAACGTAAAGGGTTAAGAAAGAGACATAAAAAAATTTATGATTTAACTAAGCATAAATGTTAAAATAATATGAATTGCATAACACAACAATTGATAGTTAAATGTTGTTTTTTTTTTGCACAAATAACAGTGGAGAACACAACAAAACATTGGTTAAACGAATGCATGTCAATGTTAAAGTATAAAATGCATAATCATAATGCAATCGTATTTTGACAATTAATTTGTTGTTGTGCGGTTATGTGTGTTGTGCATGTCAACAGAGTGCAGCAATAAATGAAATTTATGTGCGCGCAAAAGGAGTTAGTTAGTTTTGTTTCGTAAATACAAAATTTAGGTTAAATGTAAGATTAATCAAATTAATTAAAGTTTACAATGTTAGCAGAATTTTTATATTTTATTAAAATCGTATACAAATTAACGTCAATAGAAAAAAGGTGGATATTAATCACGCCTCTTTATACAGATTGTGCCGTACTATTTTTCAATATGTACGTGTTTTATGTTTTTTTTTAACGATGTCATAAAAAATGGCTAGTGATTTTATATTTACAATATTATTATATTCATTGCTATGGTTAATGATATTGAAAATTCGATATGAGTATGACGCCGTTGAATCTCAGATGGTGTGTCCTAGACACAAGTTTATTACGCTAATAATAATTAAAACTAATTATTATTTTTGCTATGTAACATTCAATTTTATTTTAATAATCACTCGTAATTGACGGGAAAATTGATCAGTTTTGGTATAAAACACCTGATGCTTTTGAAATTTGTTATGGCAATGAGTTGATTATGTCGAATTGTTTCCTTATCTGCGCCCTCAGTTGATGATATATGCATTTCTAAATTATTTGCGTAACGTGAAAATTTCTTGTGCCCCGAAACAAAACTATTTGGGAAATAGGATGTGGACCATACTTTAAAAAAAATATAATATTTGAACGGATATTTCAAAATATATTTATTTTTATTATCATAACATCATGCAAGATGTCATTCAATTTGCTTCAAAACTATTTGTACATTATGTAGATTTTTTTTCAAGCGTCACAATAAATCAATGTATTAGTAATACACTTTTAAAAAATAATTCAAATAAGACAATTCTCTAGACGGGCGAGATGAACACAAATCATTTCTGAATGCAAGAAATTCTCTACCGGCTGGACAAATTTCCATATAAAACAATACACCGTCAAAACACATTATAAAGTAGAAACGATATCGACAATAAATTTGCTGTTGTTAGATTTTGGATGCTTTATGTTTCTTTCTTCTAATTTCAAAATGTGATTTGACATGATTGCATTCATGATGCCTCTTCTGGGCCTTCTTGCAGTCAGAAGTGATTTGTATTCCTCTCGCCCAAGGCTACATGAGTTATGTAGTCATATTTTTAATGTTGTGCTCGATGTGCTCAAAGCACACCAAAAAAAGAAACCCGTGAGCCGTGATTTAAAAATGTTTGTCTTATGGCTGATTTGCATGCAACGAAATTTTGCAAATTAGGTCATCTTGTAAAAACACGAGAAACAACATTGAAAAATCATTCAAGAAAAAACGAGACAGAACTTCATCTTTTTGAAAATCAACAGACGAAACCAGAGAAACAAACCCTAAATTATAGTGGCACAAGATAAACGCAGTCATCTTTTTACTAAAATGAAAATACGTCATTATTTCGCTATAAAAATTCAAATACGCACATTCTAAAGTAGGATAATAATACCTACGTTCAAAGTTATTTAATACTATAGTTCTTTTTGACATATAATATTTTATAGTTTAGTTATGTTTTGTTGTTTTGTGTATATGTATGTATTTATGTATTCGTACAACAAATTAAATAAATCAAAGTTAAAGTGGATTAATAAAATATAATAAATTGATAATATTGAAAACCTATATATAAACGAGTTTAACCTCAAAAATGGAAGGAAAAAGAACTATCTTTAAAATTTTTAGCGTAGTCGATTTACAACAACAGTTGAAAGATGCACTGCTGTTGCAAAACAAATTTGTGTGCCAAATAAAATTGGACTGTAGATAATACCTACATATTAATAGTTTGTGCAATTTAAATTACAGTTGGTGAGGAAACCGAGATTCAAATTTCTAATGGTAAATATCTATCGGTAATCAATATACTTATGTATATGCACGTCTAATGCACTAATTTCTCAATTTTGTTTATAGAAGCCTTAATTGAAGCAGTGCATGCCAGGCCGTCAATATGGAATGAATTTGATAAGTTCTATCAAAATAGGGTGATTAGAGTCCGGATGTGGGAGGATATCACAAACGAGTTAGGTAAGTAATGCCATAATTGAATAATGTATAGTATCATCACTTGTTAAAGCGATTCATTCCCTCGCTCAGCGATATCGAACCATTTTTCCACTGATGAATCGATATTGTAATTCTTTATTTACATACATATTTATTTTTCCAAATTTAGAGGCGATCCCTATTAATATAAAAACAATAAAAAAACTTTGGGACACGATTAGGACGTCATTTATCCGGAACATTAAGTCGCCAGCCAGTGGTTCCGGTGGCGGGAATATGAAGCCTCATCGATATGAGAAGTTGCTCTCATTTTTGGCAGACACTACTACACCACGGAAGTAGGCACATTTTTATTAGTTTATCCTAGTAATATGTATGTGATATTAAGGTTACATCCTTCAAATCAACGTACATTTCGTATTATAATTTTTAACGATACGTTACTGCAACTATTTATCGAAAGATGATGATACTTCATCGCTCCCACCTGCTTCAACCGACTCATCTACATCTTCCGGTCCAGGTACAGTAAAAATCCATAGTTAAAATTTAGGTTTTTTAATTTTATTGGTTTTGGTTAGGGTTGTTAATTTGTTATTATTTAAGAACTTTCAGAACGACCAATTCATCAGTACAAAGAGGATAAATTAGTGGTGAAAAAAAGAGATGTCGAAGTTTTAGCAAGGAGCATAAACATTGAAAAAACAAATAACCAAATTTTTGGAAATTTGCTGGCGGCAGAACCAGCAGAAATATCAGAAGAAAAGCAAAGAATAAAAAAACTAGAAATAATGCTGAAAATCCTCATGGAGGATAAAAAAATTTTTATTTTATTATTTTTAAAGAATATTTCTAAAGCAATAATGTACCTGAAATACTGAAGCAATAATGTACCTGAAATATTGAAATAAAAGACTATATTTATATATATTTTGTGTTAAAAAGTTTATTAACATTTCAAAGCTGGAAGAATTCCTCTGTAGCCGGTTTTAATTTATTTTCTCAGATTCCTCTAATACAATTCAATTGACATTCAAAAGTATTTTTAAGAAATTGTTTACGAAAATAAGCTACGCGAATATAAATACCATGGTCAATGGATTATGGTCAAGGAAAACTTACAGGAAAACCCTGACCGAGAAAATATTGCAATATATTGAAAATATTTATATACATATATACAATTAATATTAAATTAATAATTACATTTTTTCGTTTTGTCAATCCACCGCTCCACTATTTAGTAAATAATTGGCAAACGCCGATATAAGCTATTCCGGTTTAGTCCAAGCAACATGGGCGTCTCATTTCGCCACGAGCCAGGAATCATTGCACCTTTATCGTATGTATTGATAAGGCTTGGTACCATGTAGCTGGATTTTGTCGGGTCCGATCGAAGCCAATTATGTAGGCACACGCATGATTGTATTATACTTTCCACTAGCTCGAATTTTGCGTTTATTGGAGTGTTGAATATTCTCCATTTGGCGTTTAATATACCGAACGAATTTTTAATCACTCACGGAATATCTAATTGCTGCTTCGAGGGTTTCAGCATATTAGTTCCCAAAGTATAGGCGTCATCGACAAGAAGCGCGAAAGGAACATTTTTGAAATCCGGTGCGACGTCACATGGTTCTGGAATCCTACAAATAAAATATTGTTAATCCATTATTACTCTGCAAATTTGTTTTACAAATTAGTTTAAATTCGTGCTTTACCATAGTAGGTAGTTTTTTATTATAAATTAAAAAAGAGCAAAGAACAAAGTTCAGCTGATCTTCGCGAACTCGTTGTAAAGCTGCACTTGAGTATCATCGTTTCAGCCAAAACCACCGACAAGCGACAAATCGTGGTCCACAATTCAGCACATTTGAACACAGTTTAAAATCGTGTTGAGTAAACGAGTGGAGCGAAATAAAATACTGATCGAACAGGATGAACGTGCAGTGCTGCGGGCGATAAGAAAAGTCCAGAAAATAGTAGACAAGTTATAGTTAATAGAAATGATTATTTTTCAAGAAGAGCATGGAAAAATCCATTAATTAATAAAGTTAATCAAAAGCAAATAGAATTGACTTCGCAAAAGCATAACCAACCAGCATCGTTTTGACACAATGTTATATTTACGGACGTAATATTTTTCATCACGATGGGTCCGCCAGAGTATGACAAAAGAAGAAAAAAGCTATGGATATCAATAACTCAAGAAACACGGTAAAACATGGCAGTGGAAGTGTGATGGTTTGGGGCTGTATGTCGACAGCAGGTGTAGGTAGTTTATTATTCATAAATGGTAATATCAATTTAAATAAAATTATTTGAGCATTTTAAGGAACAATTTGGCTGCAAATAACTAACCATAGTATGTGAGAATATCTTCTTTACAATACCCCGCTTCAATTGTATTCTCTGCCGTACCGTCCTGATCTAAATCCTATTGAGCATCTATGGGATGACTTGCAGAAAGGCAATACAATAATTATGACATAACCACGACAATTTGTTTGGAACAGGCGATCAGCTCTGAATGGTGTAAGGCACCAGCATTATTAACTGACAACCTAATATTTTCAATGTCACAAGAAGGTCCGAAAAGGTACTGGCATACAACAACAATTCATTTATATGCCGAGTCAGATGGATTTTGTCGAATGGTGAAGGATGAAAATTTAAATATTTATTTTTAAAATTTAACAATTCAAAGTAAATACATTAAATTCATTTGTATATAATTGAATGTATGTAGTCTTATTTTAAAATTTGTATTCAGTTTCATTTGGTCATGAATATATTGGCAATTACTTACAACAATCAAAATAAAGACAATGGTGTCCAAGTAGCATGTTATTGCAGCGAATGTTTCGTTACAGAAGATATAGATTTCTTCCATCACTTATATGTATGAATATTGAAACAAATTAATTGGATCAATTTAATTTTGCACGAGAACATATTCACAAACCGATTGAATTCCTCATATATTATGAACCGAAGAACCTATGTTTTTGTTCGACGGATTACGAAACATAACATTTTATTATTCCACCCAAAGAAAAAGCTAAAGAGATGATTATTACAACCACGCGCCTTCTTAGTGGTGGACATATAATGATATGAGACTGTTTCAATGGTGTATAGTACCGATAACAATGTTGTTAGACAGTTTCACAAGTTAGGTATTTGGAATTGATGAATGCGATAGCATTGGTAGCTGGCAAAAAATTAATTGCTTCTCTATTACAAACGGTAAAATCACCAACGATTATTTTAAAGTTCTAGATCAAACGGTATTGCAGTGGCCAGTGCCTTATATTTTCGATACATTAAAGTTCTGACTAAATGGTATCAAAAATGTATGGGCATGTACACGTATATATGTGTATGTACATAAGTAAATAAACAGAAGTTCCATCCGAGGACGGTCCGAAGAATGTATGGAGTGAATTCCTTAAGAACTTTTTCAGCGAATGACCTAGATATGTTCGTAATAATATTGTTATTATTAAATTGTCTCGAATTTGTGTCAGTCGGCCATTGGATGACGATGTCTTCCACAGATTGCCCCCTATACCATTCGGTTAATTTAATATTTCGTTATACCAGTCGGCCAATTCGGTTCCGTAACGTACAATAACCCTTTTACAATAACCCTTGACCAATCTTTCGAGTATTGCCTACCGGTTTTTCAATTTAAACGCTTAAATCTCAAATAATCCATCAGTATGTATGAAGAATTAACCATTCGATCATGATTTGATTACACAAAAAGTTGCCTAAAACAATTGACTTGCGGAATCTAAACATTTAGACGAATATCTTAAAATATTTGCTGGCTACTACAATTGGTTGACAAAGCTGGTTTTTGGTTTGATACTATACGATAAAATATTACAGAAATTTTTTAACTTTGTGATTGCCTCAATTTTGATTTTATTATAGGCTTCGAAAAATGAATGGAGCCATCAAATTTTGTTTAATTCGCGTCATGGAAATTTCTTATGAAATGTTAAAATGAAATTCTTTAAAGTATTCGACCCGCTCGACCGTTGGCTTTGAATTTTAAAAAAGATGGTTACAAAATTCGTAATCCTAATATTTAGTTTTTTTGTATTTATTTTCATTACAAACCAAAGGTGATAATATGAAAATAACAAAGCTGTAGTGGAACTTTAAAGGTGTTCTAATATCCGTCAAATTTTTGTAGCGATAATCCAAATAAAAAATCAGTTAAAAATCATACTACTACACATCACGCTAAATTTATTATTTTTTATGTTTTTTATATTTTTGACAACTAGGGAAAAAAGTGGGGAACTAATTTTTTTATACCAAATATGTATACATTGTATATGATATAAAAGTCTGGGATGTCAGCCAACTGTAAGAATTACGAACCAACAGAAAAATGGGATATTTAAAAAAAATATGAAATAGTATTTTACGCTTGTGTTATCAGAGGTTTTTGTTAATTCTCCTTGGATAACTTTAAGGTGGTGTATTTTAATATGCAACCAATTAATTCCATTTAAATTTTAAATCTTAAACATTTCTAAAACTTGAAAGCTTATTTCTTTGTGTTAGCTATCCATCATATGTAGCTCGCAAAATGATTTTAAAACTATCAATACTTCGGGGAACTTCATAGCAAAAAAATTTAAGATTAAGAACATTAGAATAAGCTGAAATAAAATAGTTTTTATTACACAATTTCATAAATTATACATAAAAATGTGTACACCATACGTATTAAATTTTTTAATGTTTTCAGACAAAATCCTTCATTTTTACATAACGATAAAAAAATCTTTCGTTCACATAAATTGGATGGAGAATATTACGAGTATCATAATTAAAATTCCACTTGCATTTTATTCTATAAATTTCAACTTTAGAGTGCGAGTTTTTTCGTGTTAAAAAGTTATTTAAGAAGAGCGCAACTGATATGAAAACTTTATTTATGATATTTTCAGCAAATGTTGGAGATTTTTAATTTACCAAATTGTCATTCAACTTTGTATCAATTTAATTGATCGTAATTTATAAAAAATTCACACAAACATTTTTCAATTTGCAATAATCGTGCACGGTGGAACGAATCAAAATCCTTTCATTTCCTTTTTTTAACAGTTACATTTTAAATTACAATCAAAATGTATATCAACATATAATAAAATAAAAAAACGAACACGTCAAACGGTTGTCAATCAAAAACAACATAAATTGTGTCATCGTGTTGGGTATTTCCGGTTTAAAATTTTAAAGGATTAAATTTGCGAAATACGTTTCCTTTTTATTTTATATATTGAAAAGGATTTAAAATTTTGAATTCTTCATGCATGCACCTAATAGATATGACTGTGTGAATTAGTTATACTACAAATATGCATTCATCTTTGATAGATTTAGAAAAAATAATATTATTTGAAATCCTTGTGCGTCTGACACGATGTTATAATAATAAGAATATTATGTAGGATGTTTAGTTACAATAGTAACATTTTACTCTATGTGCAATGTACATAACAACAAGTGGATTCGGAAAAGCAGTAATGCATTTCATAAAATAAATTCTAATTAAGTAATAAAAAATGTATGTATAATGCAATACTCGTATACAGCTGTGATAATGAAAGATTCCAGACACAGGCCAAGGTTAAATATTATGCTTTTTATAACATTGATTCTGCATATTTAATTAAAGGAAAATGTTTTTCACACTTTTCAACTTGTGTTTCATTTTCTAAAGAGCTTTTAAACAATTTTATGCTATAGTATCGAGTGCTGTGACTACTACAGTGACGCAGTCTCAATGCTGTGTTAAAGTTGAGAACAGGCTATCGACAAGTTTTGTAGTTAACTCGGGTGTTCGGCAGGGAGATGCTCTGTCCCCGATACTCTTTAATCTCATGTTGGAGTACATCTTTCGTAAAACTGAAACACCGCAGCGTAACATCTTATATCGCCAGTCCAATCAGGTGCTTGCATATGCAGATGACATATGCGTGATTGGACTGAATAGCAACGGAGTGAAAGAAATACTTGATCCGCTTGTAGAGTTTTCAGCTTCTGTTGGACTTCAGATCAATGAGTCCAAAACGAAATACCTGATCTCAGGTTTTAGGGACAGTGGCACACCAGATTTTAGTAGTGGCCACCACACGTTTGAGGGAGTGAGGAGGTTCAAATATTTGGGTTCTCTTATCACTCACGATAATAGTGTGGGTGAGGATATTAAAATGCGGCTGGCAGCTGGCAGTCGTTCTCTGTATCCTCTAAGGCCACTGCTAAAATCTAAACACTTATCAAGTGCCGTGAAGCTGAAGCTTTACAAAGCGTTGATCAGGCCCGTTGTTATGATTGGATGTGAAAGTTGGGCGCTGACGGATGAATACGAGAGATGGCTCCTAACATTTGAGAGAAGAGTCATGCGTGTGATCTACGGCCCAAAACGCGAAATAGATGGTACCTACCGAGCTCTGTACAATATCGAGATCAGAGATCTGATGAAGATCCCCGATATTGTACATGAAATAAGATCTCAGCGAGTACGCTGGCTCGGTCACGTTCTGCGTGCTGATCCGGAACGAATTGTGCAGCGATCTCTGAAAGGAGAGCCACCATATGGTAGGCGCAGAGGTCGTTGCCGGCGACGATGGCTCCACGATGTAGAGAACGACTTGGCCTCTTCAGATTGTCTTAGACAGTATGAAGACCATGCTCAGGATCGAAACCGTTGGAGCCGGGTTGTTGACTCAGTAAGGGGCCAGTAATGGCCTTTAATACTGTTTATTATTATTATCGAGTGCTAAACTGGTATCAAATAATTATGTACACATTTTGTTTGTACTAATAACGTGGTGAAATATATAATTTACGCGGAAAATATTAGACTTATCTCTACCAGAAATTATGATATGGTCTAATTTAATAATATGTCTCCCTAATATGAATAAAAGGCACCCACCGAAAATTTACCTTTCTTGTATGACGCATGCTATTACCTCCTGGATAAAAGTCAGTTCCACTGTTTGATACATCACCATAAACTAAAACTGTTTAAACTATTGTATTGCATAAAGAATTGAGTATTTGGGGTATGTACCACTACAGAGCAAATATGAAATCGAATGATTAAACCGAGTTTCTGATTTCATTATTCGCATTTCCATCTCACTCTATATAGAAGAAGTTGGCCATAGCCGATTTCGTGAACGACAACGAGAGTCTTGAGCCCCATAACAGGTCCACGAAACGAAAAATTGATTCAACAGTCCGAGAGACTTTCGTGCCTGAAGAGGCAGAGACAAAGGGTCTTGGGGTCAAAATAGTAAAGGGCGAAACTTTAAATAGAGAGGTACTCTACTTCACAAAGCGTGAAGTAAAGTTCTCCTGTGAAGCAATACTAGTTCATCTCAAATAAGATAGGAAACGGTGGTCTTTCCAACAACATTATCAGCATTCAATCCAGATGAAGCATCAGAAGAATCGGTGACACACACAAGAACTGAGTTCCTACGAATGGCGACAATGATGAGCCATAATAGCTAGTATCATAATTAGAACCGTTACTTCACTTATCAGTATTTCAAAAGTTACGAATAATAACAGCCGGGTATGCGAGCTCAGCAAACTACATTCTGAACAATATAATAGTTAATTGTGTCCACAGCTACCCACAGAACAAATTAAGAATCTCACTACGAATTTGTTTGTTTATGTAAAACCCTTTTTATAATTTTAATAATGCTTAAAGTATTTTTATGCCGTACTAATATACTCACGCTTTTCCTAAGCTGTTCATCCACATGCACTAAACGCAACTCATTAATCGAAAATATTATTTGATCAATTTGTTTTTGGTACAAGCCTAATACTGTAAACGCCACAATTGCTCGCACTACATTAATAATGGTTAGAGACGACCAGTTTAGCACAAAAAAAATTTTTAAATGTGGGCAACCTCAAGTGCCAAAGTTCTATAGTCACAAAAAAAAAAAATTGGCCAAATGACAATCAGTAGTTTGCACCAAACATCCAAAAATTTGAAATAGAATATTCATAATTCAACAGCATCACCAGTGGCAAACTTCCAGCAAAGGTAGGCATTTCTCGATAAAAAAAAACATTTTAAACGTTAATTTTTGAAATTGTGGTCGAATAGTAAGCAGACGACTAAGCCGTACACCAATGATACACGATTTAATTTTTTCGTAATATGAAATGAATTTGGTTCATCCAAAATCCATTTAAATTGGTTTATACCGTACAATTTGGTGATATATAAAATTACTTTATCAACGTATTAGGCGTAGCAACTTTAGAGTCGAAGGAATTAGGACCCGATGATAAATTATAAAATTTGGTTTCCGCCCAAATTATATGTCGAATATGTTTAATAACAAAAAGTTGATAATTACACAGTTTTACGTGTTAATTGTAGTGATGAATTTTATTTCAATAGTTCAGCCCTAAACGTCAAAATTAGGTAATTTTAGAACTACCGCCGATACTCTAAATTTATAATAATCAAGAATCCTGGCATACGAGATACTTAATCAACTAATTTTTCCTAACCATGTTGTAAAATACGCGAAATAACAGTGCACAGATTAATCTACTATGGAATTATAAATATTAATGCATAATCCCATCTACAAGGTGTAATAAATTTCCTCTAAACGGCTAAACGAAGAGCAGGGATAAGCAGTAGAAAAGTTAAGCGAAACGACCAGTTTTCTAAAAACACTGAAAATGTAGAATTTTCCAAAGAAACTAACGATAAATAGTTCTCTTTCATTGCTTATTGCATTCAACACGGTTTACCATTTAAACTAATGGATTCACTTCACAATGAATACAGAATAGCAAGATCCTTCGTGAGGAAAAGTTTTCAATTATAGTTGATGAAACTATAGATGACGCATCAGTCATAGCTGGCACTTATAAAGATGTGAAAACCAAATTCCAGGAAGTTTGTTAAGACATTTTTTTTCGCAATGTACATGCCATTCAATTGCACTATGTATAAACCATTCGTTGAAACATTATCCAGATTCTATCGAGAAAAATATTAAAAATATATTTAATCAGTTTAGGCACAGCCCTAAAAGACTTGAATTTTCTGCATTTCAATCCGATTTTAATTTCGTTTTGTATTGTTTCGAGGAAAACAAAGTAAAAGATTCCCATATTCGCGAAATTCTTGATTTCCTCCGTAACGTGGAATTTGAATTGTATTTAACATTTCTTTCGTGTATTTTAAAGAAAGTAAATAACGTAAACAAAATCTTTCAATCAGAAAAATCAGAAATACACAATTTACATTCGACAATAAAATCTATTTATTTAAAAAAAATGTATTACTTTGGGAATCAGTATTAATGTATAGATGTTAAAGATGTTGATAATCATCTACCAGTAACGTCCATGTATTTTTCACTTGGTTTCCAAGAATTAGAAGAATCGGTAGGAAAGCAAAATAGCTTTAAAATCGAGAAAGTTAAAAACAATATAATAGGCATGAAATTTTAAAATATTGTCACACTAGAAAAACTGCGGTATATTGCCTATAAAATGCGAGTGAAGTTAGACCTAAATTAGAACTAAATAAAAAAATAAAAAATAGTTTTAACTTAGTACAAACTTCACACGCCATATATTATGACTTGTGAAGGTTATACTAAAACTAAATATTTGTGAATGTATTAGTCAGATAAAATGTATTATAAAAGACAGTCATCATTTAGGCAAATAATAAAACTTTTAAAAAGTAACATTGAATAATTAATTTACTTCCTTTTATCATAAAAATTTATGAAATAAATAAAGCTAGAGATTCAATATTTACTATAAATCTCACTATGATTTTTCGATAGGCCTGAACTAGCACTACAATCATGCCAAACCGTTTAAAAGCTAATGGCTTTCACCAAATTGAGAATCCAGTAAATTTACATTTTAGGATTTTCTTGTAAATGTAAATTTACTGAAACCTCAATTAGTTTTTCAAACGTTTCGACTTGATTGTAGTATTAGTTAAGGTCTATCGAAAAATCATAGTGAGATTTGTGCTAAATAGTGAAAATTTTAAGATACGCAATTTCTTAAGAAAATCCTAAAATGTAAATTTACTGACACCTTAATTTGGCCATGTGAGAGCCATTAGCTTTTCAAGAGGTTCGGCATGATTGGATTATTAGTTTTAATCTTTTAGTTTTATTTATGGTTGAGCACTTACAACTATTTGGATATTCAATTTTTACATACTTTAATAAATACAATAAATAGCTATGTACAAATAATTTAATGTTCGCCTAAATGTCATTTTTTTCGTATTTCCTAATACTTACTCGTACATATATTACGTTGTTTTTGTTGGTTTAATTCTAATTTAGGATAAACTTTACAAGCGTGCCAATAAACAAAGATTTGCTGAGAAACAAACCTTTTTTAAAAAAAGATGAATCGATTGAAACCCTAATGACTATATGACCAATGGCGTAGTATAATTCGCAATAAGGAATTACTTTCAAAATTAAATTCTGAATTCAAAACTGGCTCAAAATCAAAACATTTTGATTACATTTTAACATTGCTGTCATTGCCTCAAAGTAGTGCAGATGCGGAAAGGCCAATTTCTACTTAACATATTAACTTAATAAGTAAATAAAAAATATATAAATATACAATAATATAAAAAATAAAAAAACAATTGGTAACATAATGTTTACTAGAACGCAACTCAAACACGATTCGGTGGAATTTATATATTTCTCAGGATGCACTGATCTCGTACAGTACATTCTGAGAAACATATAAATTCCATGCCTAATTTTTCACTAAACAGTCGAGACAGGCACAACATTTACGGAGCCTTTTCTATAGTCTATCTCGAAAATAAATGCCTGCAATTTAAAATTCCAAAATTTCAAAGTGGAAGTCGACAGCAATTTAAAAGGAAAAGTTATGTTACACCTGGATCTAAATAATTTATATGTTAATTACACCACACTAATTTAGCAGGGCGGGCTTGCCCTACAACTCACTCACGTAATAAAATGGGTACCTCTAGTCACTACGGTTGCCGTGAAGTATATTCCAATCTTGCTAGTCTCACCTCGATTTACTAGCCATTGTACCTATAGCAATCGGAGTAAAGTCAAATCTTTCTGTAACGGCGTATCTGATTATATTTATTACTACCTGTTGGGCAGATTTGAGCATTTTCCTGAGCCTTGGAAAATTTTCCAATCTTCAAGACGGGAGTAATTATTTATTCTTTGAATCCATGGTTCTACAAAACGTTGATTCAGTTACTGATCTAGTTTTGATTTGTGATAATTTATTTAGTAGTTTAATATTCAGACACCATATGTGTTTACACAGAATATTTTCCGATCACTTTTAATAAGATGGCCTCCCTCATTGGCAAAGAAAGTAGTGTCCTTATTTTGATATTCGAGGTCCTCGGGTTAGATTCCCGGTGATGACCAAAAATCACGGCTGGGTGGTTTTAATTTGTAAGTATGTGTGTTTGTCTGGGTATTGCACCGTGGGCCCGTTTGTGGCATTAAGTGCTGGAGTCATCCGCCAGACTTTTTTTTTTTTTTGATAAGATCAATCACTCAATCCTTATCATCAACTTGAAGAATTTAAATAGTCAGCTCCTTCCCACTGCGAGGTTCCGAAGCAGTTTGTTTATCAATTATTTTCTTCCATCCTATCAGCATTGCTGTAAGTTATTAAATTAAAGCTAAAGATTAATTTGATAGCTTGTGAACACTCAAATCATAAAAACTACAATTAGATATAAGAATATCTTATTTCATTCCAGATAAAAAATAAAAAATTTCTTCTTTCCCATCCAAGTTATCTAAGACTTTTTTAAATTATATTATGTTTTGTGTTATGTTGAAAAATATTAAAAAGAGGAACACCACAAGCCTAAGAACATTCTTAATAAACTAACCAAGAGTTGCGTATTTTAATTGCACCCGTCAATTATAAAAAAGAAATCTTATTTCAACCAAAATTAAATAATTTTTAATAGAAATTTTCACTTTAACAACTAAATTATATTATTCAACTGTGAACTACTGAATTGGAAACCAAAAAAAAACTATATAGACAACCCCTTTGATTAATCGCGAGTAAACAAATTGATAAAGTAACAATATAGATTCGCTGTTTTTGGCTTGTTACCAACATAGTACATAACTGAAATTATATTCTTAACAAAATTAATAAATTCAAGACAACTTTTTTTTTCAAATGAAAGGGGTTACAAAAATTTCTTAAGTTTTTTGTTTAATAAATTTTTCAACACACCATGCACTTTCATTACAATATTGAAAAGGTTAATTGAGTTGAGATAAAGTCTATACTTTTTACAGAAGATACGAATTAAATTGTTGTCTGAACTTATTCACCAAACTAATATTTTTGAGTATTATTTTAAATAAAATTATGGTTTTGACAAACGAGTTAAGATGTATCCGAGATAAATAAGACAACAAAACCAAAAAATATGTATAAAATGAAGCAACCGTATCTAATTAAAGTAATCAACGTGATCCTTGGCAATTTATAATAATGGTTATGTATAGGGAACTCTAGTGGTATGAATTCGCTAGAGAATATGTACGTATACATTCTTATGATTTTCAATATAATTTTAACCCTTTTTACCAAACCATATACGTGTATACATATGTACATTTATATTAAAACCCCAACAAATCATTGAATTAAATTAAATATAATTATTTTTATTACTTTTTAATATTTTTTAATCGCAAAGAGATCTTAATTATATCAATTATCAGTTTGATGATGATTATTATCTGGCATATACATATACTTACATGCATGTTTCATTCAAGAATTTTCCATACTAGACTTATAGACTACAAGAGTATAGTTTAATAGCACAATTTTTGCTGTATGATTTTTTAATTACAATTTGCTAACCCTGTATAATTGGATAATGGTTACGTTGGTGAAGTAATGTGAGTCTATATAATATGTAATATGTGGGCAAAAATTAAATTGGATTATGCACTTAGTCTAAAACCCGATCAAATATATTTCGTATTCATACATACACACAACCGTCATACAACCATTCCACTTAATACAAACTTTAATAATTTTATTATTTGTCTTATTGTAAATAAAAACATATCGGTATTGATATTGATGTTATTGTAACGTAACAGATAATTAGTAGTTAAGTTTTATTTGCCATCCGTTTTCTGGTTTTATTTACGTAGTAGTTCCCATTGAATGATGTGTACATGTTTAATAAGAAACTAAAATATGACTTGCATTTTGCATAAATATTTTAATGATATAGAAACATGTTTGTTTTTTATAAATATGAAAGTTGAATAATTCATTTTAATGCACTTAATTTCTTTTTGTTTAGATTTTAATGTTTAATTTGGCCAACAGGATAATTAGATAACGAAGTAAGAGAACAATAGAGCCGGACTACTAACCTGAACTGCTAGTTTTTGTATTGGCATTCCCGTTCGATTCCACTTTGTGGCTCGTCCGTGTCAAGTAAAATTTGAAGAAGCGTATTAATATATTTTCGACCTCCTTTTTCAGTATCAGAAATTTTGTTTAAATGAATATTCTTTTTTGTGATTTTTACGACGTTTTTATAGATCATATTCCCATATATCATGTTTTCTCGACTTTTAAATATATTTTGAATATAAAAAATTTTTTTGTTTGTTTCTAGAAAAAACAACAGAAAAAGTAGATTATCTACTTAATAAAAAAAATTAGGCGAATAAATTCACCACTCAAGGCCGCAAACGGCGCAATACCCGGAAAAACACACATATGTACAGTACCTGGCCATATTATTAAGCCAAAGAAAAATATTAAAAAAATTTTAAATCAGGAGTTTACTACCCCTGACCTGTACTAAATTATTTTTATTTAATACTTGTTTCCTCACGGCTATTTCAATACCGTTACTATAGAAACATAAAAATTATTTCAGTACTGTTACTATGAATAATTTCTGCACCGTTCCTATAGGAACCTAAAATTTGTTTCGATTGTTTAATTTAGTTTGAACTGAATATTGGACTATCAAGGTAAGTTTTGCATTGTAATTAATTTGTGTAGGATATTTATCATTTTTATTCATTTTTCATCATAAATAATTTTTGTTACAATATTTTAGATGGGGAAAAATGCAGATTTATCACTTTTAAAAGTAGGGCAGGTTTGTGGTCTACTAAAGGCCTCTAAACTGACCCAAACTCAAATTGCACAAAAAGTAGGCCTTTCGAGAAGCTCTGTGCGAAATATAAAAAAGAAAATAGATCTAAACCTTAGTTTTAAGCCTTCACGAAAGGGCCATAGTGGACGAGCGCGCATTACGACTCCAAGGGCGGATCGTATAATTCGCGACATTTGTGTCGATAACAGGACAAAACCATTACGAATGCTAACGAAATTAGTGCAGGATGATGGCATTCTAATATCAGAAAGAACTGTGCGACGTCGGTTGAAAGAAAACAACCTTATGGCCATGAAACCGGCTCGCAAGCCAAGGCTTACGGCAATAATGATAAAAAAACGACTAGAATGGGCAAAAAAGTACAAAAATTGGACCGTGGATGATTGGAAAAAGGTAAATAGCATTTATTTTGAACTACGAATTAGTGTTACTTAAAATAAATTAAAAATAATAAAAATTAAAACAATTTTGTTTAATTTTCAGGTTTGCTTCTCCGATGAATCGGTATTCCAAGTTCTAACGGAAAAAACAAAATTTGTTCGACGGCGTCCAACGGAGAAGTACAAGGTAGAGTGTATTGTTCCGACCATAAAGCACCCTCCATCAATCATGGTATGGTCGGTTATATCTGGAAAAGCTAATGGCAGCTTATATGTGGTCGAAAAAACCATGAGGCAAGAGCAATATAGGAAAGTGTTGGCAACAAAGCTAATCCCACAAATAAAGGAATGGTTTCCTGGAGACGAGGAATCAGTATTTATGCATGATGGAGCGCCATGCCATAAAGCTAAAAGTGTTTTTAAATATTTAGAGCGCAAAAAAATAAAAGTTCTTGATTGGCCAGGTAACTCTCCCGACATGAACCCAATCGAAAGTGGTTGGGAGCTTCTTAAGAGGCAAATATTTAAAAAACACATAACAAACAAGGAATAGTTGCTGGAAACACTGACATACTAGTGGTTCCACAATAAACATCTAAAGGATACCATCCAAAATTGTATAGAAAGCATGCCTCGTCGTGTTCAGGCACTATTAGCTGCTAAAGGAGGCCATACCAAATATTAAATTTTTATTTAAAATTAATTTTAATTTTTATTTTTTTTATTTAATCTTTTATTGTTAATTTTTTTGTTTTTTTGAATTGAAATTGTATATTATTATCCAAAAATGAAGTACAAAAATAAAAAATAATTTTTTTTATGTTGGAAATAATAAAAAAATGTATAATTTACCATTGGCCTAATAATTTGGCCAGGTACTGTACTTGCAAATTAAAAACACCCAATCGTGATTTTTAGTCATCGCCAGGAATCGAATAACAATGTAAAGATTACTATACTATCTTACTGTACTATCTGTGCAAACGAGGGCGGCCTGATAAATTGGATAAACTTGACACCCTTTCTGAAGATGAGTAAGTGTTTTGAGTGAATTTTATGCTTCCCGACGTTTTATTTTTTTGTATGTATTTGTAATATTTTTGTGTATCTAAAATATGGTTAATTAATATATTATTTTAACATACATTTATAATACTTTATTTTATAATTAATAGAATTCTAACGTGCAAGATTAGGAAATATGATTACGGAAATATTCTATTTAGCGTCGATACTTCTAAGTAAGTAGAAATATTTATAAGATATTTCTATTTAACCTGATTTTTTTTGCAATTATGTTTAAAAAATATGAGGGAATAATAAATAAAAATAATAACCAATAAAAAATGATGAGGGAAATTGGGTAACAAGTGCCAAACAGAAAGCAGCACTGTTCGCATCTCATCTTGAAGAAACGTTCCAACCATATGCTAGACAATCTGCGGATGAAAATATAATACCAGTGCAGATGAGGATTGTAGGAAAATACCACCTGTAACTCTACGAGAGTTGAAAAATGAAATTAACCATAACATAAATACGAAAAAATCTCCTGGCTATGATTTAATTACAGGTGAAATAGTGAAGGCACTTCCTGAGAAAGGGGTGCGAAAACTTCTAATCAACGCTTCATTTCGACTGAAATATATACCTCTGCTATGGAAAGTAGCAGAAATAATTATGATACCAAAGCCGAACAAACCATCTAATAATAAAAACTCATATAGGCCATTTTCTCTGCTTCCAGTCCTTTCGAAAATTTTTGAGAAACTTTCATACAAAAGGATGAAACCTATAATAGTTGAGAAAAAAGCTAATACCACCACATCAGTTCGGATTTAGAAAAAACCACTCCACCATAGAGCAAATTCACAGGATTACAAGTATTATTGAAGATGCACTTGAAAATAAGAAAATATGCTCAACAATATTTCTGGATGTAGCACAGGCCTTCGATAAAGTATGGCATCCTGGATTGGAATATAAACTGCATCGAGATTTGCCAAAAGAATACTTTCAGATATTGAAATCTTACATTGATAACAGATATTTTCGCGTTAGATGTGAAGAAAATTTTTCCTAAAGACGGTATCTGCAGGGGTTCCCCAAGGTAGCGTGCTAGGGCCAGTGCTGTATTTACTTTACACAAGTGATTTACCAAACACAAGCGGCACAACAATAGCAACATTGGCGGACGATACTGCAATTTTAGCTACTGGTTATAAAGTAGACGAAGCAACCAGAAAACTGCAACGGGCTACCAACCAACTTAGTAACTGAACGAAAAAATGGCGCATTAAGCTAAATGAAGAAAAATTAACGCACGTTAACTTCACCAATCAAATAGTTAACTGGATACCAATAGAACTAAATTCCAAACAAGTTCCCTATGCTAACACAGCCAAGTATCTTGGCATGACTCTCGATGCCAAGAGCACATTAAAAAGAAAAAGGAGGAACTACACATTAAATATAGAAATATGTATTGGCTAATTGGAAGGTATTCAGAGCTGTCAATACCTAATAAGTTGCTACTTTACCAACAAGGTTTAAAACCTATATGGACTTACATATGGTATTCAGCTTTGGGGCTGTACTAAGAAAACCAATATTAAAATAATACAAGCTTTTCAAAATAAAGTGTTACGTGGAATAGTGAACGCTCCTTGGTACATAAGAAACGATAACCTACATAGGGACCTCCGGATGGAAAACGTCAGCAAAGAGATAACAATTCATGCAAAGAAACACATACAACGGCTTGGTCAACATGAAAATGTTGAGTTACGTGGTATGCTGAGTAACACAAATGGAGTACGAAGGCTCCAAAGAAAGAAACCGCTGGAATTGGGAAGACTACAATAGGGTGGCCAAATTTTTAGAGGATAACTAATGGGTTATACCTCTGCAAATTGAACATAAGGAAGATAGACAAATTACTAGATGATATATGTAATCAGTTGTAATATTTAAAACAATAAAAAAAAAAAAAAACATGTTTAAAAAAAACAGAATGATTGGTCAATTCTTTGGATTGTCCACTGCATGCGGGTGAATGGAATCTGTTTGTATGAAATATTTAGCATTTAGTTTACATATCTATTTTATTCTGAAATTTAATCTTTTGTACATCGCCTAGTTATATAATTATTTCAGTTTACTGCTTAAATATGTGCTTAAAATCAGTTTACTGCTTAAACACGTGCTTAACATTATTACAACAACACGCCATTATAATAATATCAAAACAAAAGTTTGATTAGATTCATGGCCATAATATACCATAATTTTGAGCACATCCTGGATGGGATTTGTAAAAACAAATGATTCACATGTTTCTCCATATTCTTAAGAGTTTAAATAAATTTTTGACATGCTAGTTCCACATCCGTGTTGTTACGTGAGGTTGTAGTTTGTACAGGCAGAAATATTGCTTCAGATACAATCAAAATGATTTACAAATTCATTATTACTACGAACTTATTATTATTAAGACTGTGTCCGAAACCTGTGATAAAAAATCGAGAATTAATTTTTTGATATTTACTTGAAAATACCGAACACACCCAAATTATTCTAGTCAATTACTATGATAATTTTCAGCATGCCGGTTTGTTTGAGGCCAAATTCTATAAAAGAGGCGACGTATGGCTGTAATTATTATTCAATTTATTTTGTTGTTCGTGTGAATAAAAATTTTATTTTTCAGGGCTCTTTACTGCCCTGAAAAATAAAATTTTTATTCAGACGACAGGTCTCGAGAATTTTTCTACGGAACAAATAAGATTAAAGTGGAATTATTTGTTCAAAAAATATAAAGTGAGTTAAAATAATGTAGATAATTATTAATGTTTAAAATACATATTATTTGCCCATCGACGGGTACCGGTACAGAGGATGACGCGGATTCAACGGAGAACTCGAAATGGTTCTTCTTAATTTATGAGTATGGGCAAACACTGCATAACACAAACCCACCGATTGTGGCTAGCAGCATCCCAGGATATACATTTACAAATCCTAATCACTCATTTAACACGTATGAGGAAACCATTTTCAGTATCTCCGCTGATCCGGCGCGAACATCGACACATTCCAGTAGACGGCACATTCCAGTAGTAGAAGATTCCTGTCCTTCAACATCTAGAAAACGATCTCTCCTTGATATAGCAAGGAGAGATTCGAAGCGGTTAAAAAAGAAGGGTAAATGTATCTTAAATTTTTTAAGCGAATACGCAAAGAAATTAGATGTTCCGTTTGCGTTACCAGCTTCATCAGATGATTCTGATAAGAATTTTTAAATTTTCGGTTCAAGATACATTTATATGTATATATCATTTATAAATATTTATATTTTCCGTTTTTTTCTTTTCGACCCATTCTTTTTATATTTATTTTTACTAGGACCCAAAAAAATGAAATTAAAATAAAAGGATGTATTATATTAAGGACAAATAATAAAACATGATAATTCATTAAAACGACAGTTTTAAATCCATCAAATACAAACAGATAAATAATTTAAAGCGCAAACGTTACACGAATATTAAATAGTTTAAATAATATTTATCAGTAGAAACAAAGAATATATATAAATATAACATAATAACAATTTAAACTACAACAAAAATATCTACGTAATAACACGATATAAAAAAGAGCCGTCAAATGTTTGAGCAGCGATTTTTTCACTTCAGATAAGAATGGCATAAAATAAAGAAGTCTTCTATTAAAATCGGGCAAAGCTTTACCAAATGTTGGAGCTGTCTGCTGTACCAAGGATATATCGGTGGAATTGACCACTATTAAAAATAGGAATATTATGAAAAAGATGGTGGTTCCCGCGGAGGTTGTATCGATCATCAACTCTTAGACTGTTGACCGCTTCGGTTCAAAAAAAAATACTTATTACCTTGTAAATATACAAATCCTGCAACGGCAAAATATTGTTGAATTTGAATAAAAGCCATGATGGTTTAGTTCTGTTTTTCTCAATAAGGTACGTGAAACCATTTCCAGCTGAATATACATATAATGGCTTTAAGGTAAAACCCTCCCCCTCCGTTTACATGATAAACCATATTCAATTTAGATATCATGCATGATATATCATTAGCAGAACAGAAACTGGACATAGATCACGGAGAAGATAAAAATCCAAGAAGCGGAATACATGTTTACTTTCAAGTTGGTAACATGAGTTTTTCAACTAAGTTTAGTGTTGATACTTAAATGAATTAACAAACTCGATATTAATACGGTCCGAATGACACTTACTGGCAGTATAATTTGTAACACTATGATATGTAACTAAGTTATTACTAGACGTAGTAGGATTTTCAGATATTTAGAAAAACATACATTTAGTTTTATCGCTAAGAATAAGAGAATGCTTATCAAACAATAGATAGAGAACGATGCGCCACTAGAACCAATGTCCGAAAGTATAGATAGAAGACGCTTGTGGTCAACCATATCAAAGGTTTTAGTAGCATCAACAAAAAACCCGGAACGAACTTCACCGTAATTTAGCACGTTATAAATGCTGTTCAAAAATACTAAAAAAGCTGAATGGAATCCGTCTTGGTGAACACTAAGAATTTTAAACCGATCTAAAGAAATGGTAAATCTATTTTTAACTAGTTTCTCTGTTTTAGTAGCCGCTTTTAAAGAAATTTTTGTTCTAGTATGTTGGTACATTTTTTTTTGCTCAATTTGATGTCAAAAAAAAGAAATTCAATTCAACTTGCAATTTTTTGAAAAGTGTAATATTATCGTATAAATTTCAATTTGATTTTTTTGTATTTAATCATACTTATTTTGTGTTTAATTATATTATATTTTATTGTCTTACAATATTTTTTTTCCATTAGGGAATTTTTTATTTTATTCTGCTGTGCCCTCGCAGTGTTGCTTGAGCTCAATAGGTCTCAAGCAGTTCACCGACGGTGGTTTGTTGTAAATTCTATATACCGTAATAGAGCAAGGCAAGGATTCTATCATAATTTAGTTGCAAGGATTCTATCATAATCTGTTGTTGTGGGAGCAAGTTGACACATGGGTGATATAGGACAGTTTTTAAAAATAGCCATTTTGGAAAATATTTAACTAATAATGGCAACGACTTATTTCTTCCCGTACCAGACAATCTGCTTTTTAGTAGTGTGGTGCCCCCACATGTAATAATTGGCGATGAGGCTTTTCCACGAACGGTGAACCTAATGCGGCCATATCCAGGAAGAAATTCCTCAATTCTTCCGCAAGATAAAAATACCTTCAATTATAGAGTTTCTAGAGCAAGGAGAGTGCACAACTGGCTAAGCGAAAGACAAGCAAACTATGTATATAACACAGGATTTGCAGGGATGGAAAATATTGCACGAATCGGATCGTGCTGCGCAAAATACAATACAGATCCGGGAAAAATGTAAATGGTATTTTTTCACAGTAGAATAACCAAGTAAATAGTACATACCATTAAAATGTATCATTAGCAGCATGAGGAATATGCCTATGGGGGGATACCTCAATTAAAAAACGCATCACTTATCTTACCTCTTTTTGGGTGATGTCGATATGAATAAATTTTTAAAATTTTGATATATATATATATATATATATATATATATATATATATATATATATATATATATATATATATATATATATATATATATATATATATATATATATATATCGTATTCTTTATTCAACCTTAATAATATCCGCCGAAGCTAGGTTGTAAGCGGTAGGTGAATAAATCAAATCCGAATCATAAACGATCAACCTACCAGCTCTATAAGCATCATTACAGCCCCCAAACAGCGTAAAACCATCCAGATTATATAAAGATAATTCATTATTGTAGATCCAAATTTCACTTAAAAATATAAACGATGGTTTAATATGATAATGATTAATGTCAGCTACGAAAATGTGAATGTTTTTACATATACTTCGTATATTTTGGCGTCTAATTAAACATCAGAATATAAAGAATATTGTTAATGCAATTTAATGGTAACTGATTAATATGATGATTCGATTGATGAGAGGTTACAAACATTTTTGGGCTCAAAAATATTTACGTAAAAAATAAAAATCAAGAATAATAACGAATTTAACGGTAACTGATCAGTAAAACCATAATTATCTTGAATCGTTGATAAATTATGCCTTATTGACCAGCGTTTTTGATGTCGTTTTATATAAAAACGTCCAACATGGTCAGGCGAAGAAAGCCATAAGTTTACGTACGATATCCAACAATAAACAATGTCAATATAATATCCTTTAAAACTATACTACCTCAAAACTACAGAATTTATTAGGAATGCTTCTTTGACATGTTGAATTGCGTACGTCAGTGATCAGAAATTTCAACTTGTTTTTATAATGGTTACAGTAAAAGTCATTATACCCAAAGTCATTGAATTAGTGGTTCCGCTGAATTAAATCTTGCGCAGCATATTAGTGGTAAAATATATACTTGAATTATTTCTCCTTTATTTGAACTGTCATACCCTTTAATAATAGCTTCGATGTTAACTCATCTCACGCAACACAAAAAAGCATCCTTAGTGGATTTAAAACAATAACGCCATCTTTGCTTATTTTTAAAGAAATTAATTTATCAATTTTGCTGACGTTATAAAAATTTCAACTAAATATATGCTATGACTGAAGTTTTCCGTGCATTCTGATTTAAAGTGGATTTTGTTGAAATTATTTTTGAATACATATTTCAGTTAAGGCTCAATTGGTAGTGTTATAAAAAATGTATAATTCAAAGATATGTAAAAACCAACAATTGTCACAAAATATAAATATACATATGAAATGATATTACGATATTATATTGCGTCAGTTCTGCCACTTCGCACTAGTACGTCAGCCTGTCGTGAAGAAACTGCTATAATAGAAAAATTACAAAGTACAATTTTATAATTTATATTCATTTGAAAGCTTTAAAATTTTCTTTCAAACAAACTAAAACAAAGGCTTTTAGATTTCAAAATTTTTCAAAAATTTTGCTTTAGAAGCGCTCAATTGTTAAAATCTCTCTATGCCTATAATAATTTGAATAACTATAATTTCATAAATTATAACCATTTACGCACTTTGTAAACAAATAATGTTTTAATGATTTTATACAGATAATTTAAAATTATCAAGTTTTCCCGACAAAATAAACGAACAATTCATATGTTTCTGGTTGTAGTTTTCTGTTGCCATGACTGCCAAAGAAAAATAATTTTTCAGTTTTATGTGATTCAAGCAAACCATGTAAAATATAAAAATAAATAATGTTTAGTTTTTGTTTCTGATTTTTGTGGGTAAAACGTTTTTGAGCGAAAACGTATATTAACGTTCAAACGACATTATTTTTTTATTTACCATAATTAGGGAAGTAAATCTCCTATTCAATTACACTATTCACTTAAATTAGTTATTCTAGTCACTTTATAATTTCTATTTTTAACTTTAATTTTTTAGCACGATGTATTTATATGTTTATCACTAGTTTATTTATTTATTGTTATCACTAGTTTATTTATTTTATGCACTTATTTTAATTTTAATTGTATTAATAATTCTTTTATAGATTTTATTTTGTTTATAGTAACTAGACTAATTAAATAATTAGACTATTTAAATTTATATGATTATAATAAATTATGGGTATATTTGGTAAAATTTTAATGATTTTCAATTTTCAGCTGAAAATCATACCAAAAAAAAATCATAATTATTCTTGATTAAAATCAGCATTATCTGAAAATAAAATATAGAGCTAGAACAACGCATCGCGAATCATTGTAGTTAATCTTGTGACAGTACAGGGTGTGGTATAAGGGACTATTTATATTGAATGCAGCATCTCTTGCAATATATTAAGTCCGTCGGAACAATCGAAATAACTCACAAACTGAGAATTCATTTTCTACACACATAAAACGATATAACTCTTTCAAACATATAATAAAATTATAAATAAATTATAACGTTCTCAATTATTTTTGTTAATCGCAATTAATTCTTTTAACATCAGTTGCAAAATTTTTCTTAAGGCAACCGCTTAAAACTGTAACCTAAAATATTTATATCTATCTCTATACTCGAGATTATTAATCAAAACCAAAAAGCGATTATTTATAATTGTACTTTGTACATGTAGAAAAAAACATTAGGTACATACGATGCACTAAATAAAGACGGATGCAATTTGAAATCGTTCACCCACATATTTTTTCCCCAAAAAACATCATTTTTACAAAATGCAAATGCACCAAAACCCCGATTCATTCACATCCTCATCCTTACAAAAATCTCGTTTGTGCATGTATATATGTTGCAACAACACATCCTATCCTATATATAAACGAAAAACACTTTTCTCCTTTATGTTACACTAGGTCATTCAACTTGTGTACTCATTCTATTCATTTTTCGAACATTTTTTTTTTTTAAATTTATTTCAATGCATTGTACATATTGCACATACAAACAAATGAAAAATTTATTATCCCCATTTAAAATACAAACACATATACGAGCATTAAATAGAAAACCCTTTTTCCATTAGAAATTTTCTTCTTTTATATTATGTTCGTTTTCCTACTCGAATTATTTTTATCCATGTGTAATCAACAACAAAAATGGTTTTCCCTTTTAAAATTTAAGAACTTAAGATTTGTTGTCGGATGTTAAAGAGGTACAGATGATGTTGATGAATAATCAGAGAGAGTCGAGGATTTTGATCCACTTTAATTTTGCGAAATGGAAAATAAACCGGGGGGAAAGGAATTACACTCAGCATAATAGTTTTCTATATACATAAAATGGTATAATGATGTCAGTGGGTAAATGGAACATTATTTTAATGAGAATAAAACAATAGGACATGAATTTTGTAAGCCCTACATTTATTGAAAAATATTTTTACATACATATGTACATAGATATACCTATAAGTCATTTGTATTCGTAAACACATTTATTCATTTCGGTTAAAACAAAGGAAATTCTGTTTGGTGAAAATAATGAGAGGGGTTGCAATTTTGATCTTGCCGACATCAATACCAGTAACTTAATGCATCTATATAATACGTATGCATATTTTGTGATCAATATAAAATTGTATTGGGGATGTTGAAGAAATCTCTAATGAATTTCTCTTTATGTTTTAATTCTTCTTCCCCATTTTTTTTACTTATTATGCCCTTACTGAGGAACTTATTATAAAAGGAGTAATAATGAAAAATTATTTGAAATATATGGTTGGGGAGAATTGCTATAGTTTTATTGCAATCGATCGACTTTTTAAATGTATTTTTAATTTCCAAATTCGACTCAAGGTAATTCAATGTCAGACATTTTATAATTTCAGAAAGGAAATCTTCATCAAAAATGGTTCGCTTTCGCTCGAAATACTTAACATTTATTATATTTAACAAACAGATTTATCGCCAATAGCAATAAGATTAGAGAGAAAATGTTATACGTATACATGCCAGTTCATTGCATAGTAAAAATGACAAATGCTTTCATATTTCATGTCAGTTATAATCACAACAAAAATTTTACCGAAGCAAGCATAGCTAATTAGAGGTCGTATAAAAAGTTATAACTTTGCCATGGCTTTTTCAGGAGTACTACAATATATTTTCGGATAAAAAAAATCGCAGTGAAGATGAATTCAAATCAAACACGACGGTTGTAGAGAGAATAATTTCTTTCATCGATTTCAACATTTTATAAGGCGTATTAAATAATTACGTGCCAATTCTGGCTATAACTTGTGCACTACAATTTTCTTAAACAATATTTTCTGATAGGCTTTCCATTTAAAAAGTTATAAGTTATAGGTTAGATAGGTGTTTGTCTGTCAATTATTAATACTACACCTGGGGGTCGATTCTCGTTCCGTGATAAAATACGGTGAAAACAAATCATTTCATTTACATCTAGTCATCCTTTTTCAATTTTTCAAATCACAAAACAAAATTGTTCACTTCTTTTTGTACTGCTTGATCGATTCCCGTTCCGTGAAAAGTAAAATGAAAATAATTTTCACTGATAAATAGACCTATCCAAAGTGTTTCCTATGTCAACATACTTGGATATTAAAAAATCTTTTTCATTAAGTATTTTGGTAGTGAGATACATACATAATAAATTTTAATAATTAGTTTTCACGCTCGACCAATAATTTTTTTTTTGTTTAAAAACACCTTTATTGGAATGGGTATTACAATCTTAAATATTATTAATTCGTTTAGTTCATTAGTACTTATGGGATAGTGTGGGTTTGCTGCACCAGGGTCCAGTTCCCCTGAGGTATGATAATATTCATTCGGTTAGTTCATTCGGTTAGTTTCATCCAGTAGTTGTACGGCCTCAACGTTGGTGTGGATGAGAAGCCTCTTCTCATGATTGATGGCACATTCGCGGATGACGTCATATATCAAGTGTATTTGTAAATCATTGTTTATTTCGCTGTTAGTCACCAACCGGTAAGCGTTGGTGACCATTCGAAGAAATTTATTTTGACTACGTTGTATAAAGTCTCTATTGAATTTATGAGTACAACCCCATCCATATTGGTTTGAAGATAATCTTGTAAAATAGTCTTTTGCAATACAGGTTCATTTTGGAATGATGTTTTGGAATGATGCCCAATTAACCAGTACATTTGACATTTTATGTGCTGGTTGATATTTTTGGGACGGAGCGTAAATGTCACATGGGTTGATTTACCCTCATTAAGCGCGATTTCAGATGTGGATGAAATATCCTTTATGATAAAGAAATCAAGTATATTTGGTATTTTTTCTGCGTCCGTTGGCCTATACGTTGGCCTCCCTAAAGACAGATATTCACATTTGTTTTCATGAATGGCATTGAACAGAGCATTTCCTTTTTCAGGATAAATTAGCTTGAAACCCCAAGCTGTATGTTTTAAATTGTAGTCCCCTCCAATGATAAATCTTGAACCGAGTTTATAGAAGACGTTATGAAATTGTAACTTCGTTAGTGTAGGCCGTGGAGGTCAGTCTGCTGCCGCAATATTTGGATCTGCCATTATATTGGTTTGAGATAACCGTTGCTTGCATGTAGCTTTCCTGAATATCCTCTTATTGACTATGTTTGATATTATTTTTAATTAGTACAGCTGGACCACCTCTAGCTCTTTCACTAGGATGGGTTGTCCAGTACGAATTGAATCTCTTTATTATAATAAAGCTTTTGTTGGAGAAGTGCGTTTCTGAAATCAGCGCAATATCTATATTGTTTGTATGGAAAAATATTTCCAGTTTTGCCACCCTTTCTGCTAAGTGACCGAAGTTGAATTTGACTGAGCCATTTTAATGATTTCAATGTTATTAAACTCGTTAGTAACTTCTGTGTGTTTGTTGTTTTGGTTTAATTCATTAGCTGATTTGGTGATTTGCGCATAAGATAATCGAACTGTGGATGGTGTGTAATTGTTGTTTGAGGTTTAGCTGCTTTGGTTTGTAATTGCTGTACTACGCTTGTCCTATTATTCTGGTGACTTTTATTTATGATCAGATATACAGGGCACCCTTTATAATTTACAGGATGACCTTCTTGATGACAACGATGCGCTATCTGGTTGTTTTTTGCATTTTGTTTTGTGGTGATCTTAAGCTCATTTCACTCATTTGGTTTGATGATAGCAAAAACTCTTGGTATGTCCGTGTTGTTGACAATTCTTGCATTGTAGAATGCTTCTTGTTTTGTTAGGTGGCTCAATTTTAACTGTACAGTATGCATAATAATTAGGAAAATTATTGTAATTTTATTGAATTTAATTATTCTATATTCTTAGGATTCAAATGCGAAATAATTATTTTACAATTTGTGCAACGTCTAGCTTGGGAACTTGTTGTGAAAATGACCACTTATGTATTGTGTAATGGCAGCTATATTGTAGGCTTCTGCTATAGATTTACTTTAGAGTTAATGATTTTGAAATTTTTCCCGCCTGATACAAACATATATTGGCTTCTGAAAACTTTAGGTAATTTACGCGTTTATATTATGCCGTCAGTAAAATATTTTACCTTCTGCAAACAGCCATTTAGACAATTCAGGAAAAAAATCTGTTAACTTAGCGATAAAAACTTGACACAAATATCAGTAAATCAGAATCTATACTCCATAGCGAAATTCGAAAATTTTAAATATTTAAGTATAGGCGCACACAAATAATAGAAACAAATTGAATTCATCATTATGCTTGGTTTACATGTAATAATTTTTTCATTTCATTTTTTCACGAAACAAGAATTGACCCCCTGGACTAGCTGCGCAGGCTTTATATGAGATGCCTAATTTTAACGCCTGTTTAAACAAGTTAGTAAAATTGATTTACAATATTTTGTTAATGCACTTTTCAATATAATGCATTAACAAGACTCAATTAAATGCGTAGTTTTATGAAATCCGTATAAATTCAAATGCTATGGTCACGTTAATCGTAATTGCCAGAACAATTCTTTATTATCTCATGAGATTTCGTTTCCAATGCTTCTATGCTATGACCAGACAGACCGACAAAATATAGTTATAAAAACATTTAATAAAAACTTTATTTCTCAATTTGCTATTTAATTATGTTACAAACGTGGGCAGGTAGAACTCTTCAATTTTCCAGTTGAAAGAATATTTTCCTTTTTACAGTTAAAACAGAAAATGGTCAAGGATTTTTATCTATCGTCTTTATACATGTATATATGTATACATACGTATATACGATACGATACACATGATGAGTTTTTATTTCTCAGTTGTGCTTCAAAAAATCAAGGTTAAGTATGTTTTGCTGCTAAAATTGTTCTTATTTTTCTTGTTAATAATATTTTATTCAAGTTACGATTTACCTTCGAGCGAAATAAAAAACAAAACGTAAATAAATAAATAATAATACGAGACTAACAAAGTATAATTACTAATCGAAACAATTACTGTATCAATTGGAATCATTTTGATTGTTCTTCTTATATGTATATATGCGCATGCAGATTGTTTTACATTTATCATCTTATAAAGCGCAACAACTATGTATGTATATAGCAATAACAATTCTGAATAAAATTCTAGTTTTCGTGACTTAAACAATCCCTGAACTCTAACCAGTAATGAGACACAAGTTTTTCTGTCTAACAATTAAATTATAGTATATGGCATTGACTGTGTGTGGCGTGGTGCACAGAATGGGGTGATGACTAAATAGTTTCAGACGACACATATTGCGCATTGTAAACAAAAACTATTTTGGCGTCACCCTTTCGATTGAGATCTATACAAATTTATTGTTGATATTATGTATTTTTATTATTATTATTATTTAGGACGCGTTTAGTATAGTTTAAGTCAAGTGTTTTGTTGTCCTTAGACATTATGTAATTGTTTAATTTAATACCATTAAAAATTTTAAATTACCGAGTGCACAATTTGATTTCAATTTGATTATTCGTAATTGATTTTTAACACACAAACAAGACAATATGTTATGGTGATGATGTTATTATACCTTAATATAAAATGCTCACTAATGATGCTGGAGGTTATAATTTTATAGTCAGTCGACATTCATTTAATGTGCATGGTATATGTATGATGTAAGCATTCGAGGAGTGCATAAATGTAACCTTGAATTTATAAATATTATTTTAATATTTAATTTGATTTGTGATTAATTTGATATTAAAATTGTGTAGTATATTAATTTAACATCGACTAATTTAGTCATAAAAGTGTGAGGCTTTACTTATCGTTAGTTTTCACAGAAAAATGTAGAATTCATTTTATCTGGTTGCTAATTTTACCGTCATTGACCCTATGATGCAAATATTTTAAAATTAATTTTAAAAAATATTTAAATAATTTTGTATTATGCCTACTTATATTCGTACTCAACTCATACATTGTAAGCGTACTAAAACAGTACAAAAAGCTTTTCTACATTTTACATAAATAATCCATACAATAATTTTATCTCAATTAGAAAAATTCATCATTTGCGTGTGATTGAGTTTGTTCGCTCCAAACCATTCGAATCTTGCACAATTATTAGCTAGAGCCATTATCACCTAACTGACTAATCGATATATCGTAATCCATTAGGCATATCTAGTGCGTGGAGGTCTCACGAAAATGTTGAGAGTCTCAGTGCGCTCGATATGCCCATTGTGTACTCCCCCAAATAAACACTAATTTCTATCACTTTTCACATTTACTGTCTGTGTCAATCGATTAAAAATATTTTTGTTAAAAATTTGGTGAAATGAAATAGCCGTGGTGAAATTTTTCAACTTCAAAAATCTAATTTGCTGTGACAACAATTAATTAAAATTTTGACAGCTGTAAAAAATCAATTTAAAAATGAGTCGCATCGGAAAAAATATTTTCCTATTATTTTATTAATTTTATTATTATACAAAAAGTATAATATGTCGAATAGTGCCATACTTTGAAAATACAGGAGGGAAAATAAGAGAAGTACACATTATTATATCCTATTATTACAAAGTATCATGTATGTATATAATATTATTTTTTCGTTAAAGCCATTAGAATAATACAGGTTGAGAACGATATCTAAGGAGGTCCAATCCATTTTAAATAGTGATACCATAAAAACGCGGGAGCATCTTCGTCTGAACCCCTACAGCTTCAAGACAATTGTACAACTAATGCCAGACAAACACCACGGATGAATCATGAATAATCAACATTAACAATAAGTAGCGTGTTATCCTTTGTAAATTTCATTTGTAGTTTTTCTGTTTCACAGTTAAAAGAATTGTCCATAAGCTGTTGGAATATTTCACAGTACACATGCGGCATTTAATCAAACCACCAAAAGAAGAGGACCGTGAAGAGATAGCTGTTAAATTTTGCAGTAGAGCAAAAACTGGAATTTTTACGAAAGCCTTGGATGCTATTGATGGGTCTCATGTACGGATAAAATGCCCCATGAATAAACACGATGAGTACATTAATTATAAAACATTTTACTCAATACAATGTCAGGCTGTTGTAGACAGTAATCATTTATTTAATAATATCTTCGTGGGATTCCCAGAGTCAGTACATGACACCCGTGGTTTTAAAAATAGTCCTCTCTATCAAAACGGCATTTATACATCTAATAATTATTATGTATTGTGCGCTAGTGGGTACCCTTGTCAATTGAGACCTGTAGCCGTAATAACGCCATATGAAAATGCTAACAAGCAGCAGAGAAGGTTTAATACGGCACACAGCCGAGCCCGAAATATTGTCGAGTGCGCATTTGGCATCTTAAAAATGAGATGGCGGAATATTTTTAACAAATCGTTAGAGTTAAAAATCGAAAATAGCATTAAAACCGTTTTTGCACCGTGCGTGCATCACAATATTTGTGTGCCTGGTGGGGATTTTGGGGATATAAATTACATTAATGCAATGAATCAAAATATTAATATCACTGTAGATGATTCAAATATTGCGGAAGAAACGGATTCTTTGGAAGCAGTCCTTTTTAGAGATATGCTTATGGAGCAATTGTAAAACATTTTGTATTTTAAGAAAATAAAATATTATTAATTCAAAATAAAACAATAATTGGTTGTTATCACATATTTCATTTCATATATCACATTTCATTTCATATTAGGTAATATATATATATAATAAATATAAATAATAATAATAAATAAATTTAATAAATTAATCTGAATCATCAGATCCAGATGAAATCAATAGACTATCGACGTTTATATTTGGATAGTCCGTTTTAACCAATTGGTAAAATACGCCCAACAGCCCATTTATATTTTTTATGCGCTTTTCTCTTTCCTCCCGGGCTTTTAAGTAATCATTTTCCTTACTCCGCAAGTTCGATACCGGGCTTTCGTTTCTTGATATAAATAAAGGTAGGCATGAACTTGAGGAAGCTTGATTTTGTACATCGGTTTCATTTCGGTTTGAAATTACCCCCTCACTGCTCGACAGCAAATAAGGCGGATGGTAATTGTCTTTCTTGGAGGCATAGTTATGTATAACCTCAAAAAATGGCCATTCTTTTCACTCCTGTTCTTGTGGGGGGGCATCATCAGCCGCTCCATTTCCCGTATTCAATTTAAAGAAACTCTGTAAATTAAAATGGTATACAATAGGTTATACAATTTGTTCGATACAGACCTTATATTTGCGCATGAGACTAATCCATTGCTGATGTAATTCTTGTCCGGCCCTAATTTTGCACCACACTCATCAACAACTTTTCTGCAAAATAAATTGTGTTAAAACATTTCATTCCACAAAATAAAAAATTTTATATTACCGCCATCCAGTGCTCATATTCGCGTTTTTCGACGTAAATAAGTTATTGTTTTTGATTCTGCTATTTATTAGTACCATCCGTTCGTCGTATTACATTTATTATTGTATATGAATTTATATTTTGTTTTACTTACAAGTGGCGTATGGTTTATCAACATTTCTCCTTTTCATTTTTAAATTATTGATATATATATTATTTAAATATATATTGTTAATATATATATATATATATATATATATATATATATATATATATATATATATATATATATATATATATATATATATATATATATATATATATATATATATATATATATATATATATATATATATATATATATATATATATTAATATATACATATTGAGGATTTGAGGAATTGAGGATATAAAAAACTTAATATTATTGTGTATATACAAAAAATTTATTTGATGAAGATGATAGACGACGTCTATTCACTCTAAATTTGGAAACGTTTTTGGGTTATGTTTTATTTCAATTTTAGTTGTCAAAAATTTCATGCGGTCCACAACTACTTAAATTTTTTTTTTATTTGTGGTGAATAAAAAAAAATTATATTTTTGCCGTCAATTATTAATTTTTAACTACTTTTTAACCGATTGACACACGCTCTTAATATATTGAAACAAAATATGTGAAATAATCAAACAGTAGGCTATTAATTTTTGAAAAACACGTCAGCTTTGAGTTTATCATATACGTACATAACAACGCAGTTCATTTATTTAAATAAAATCTCATAAAAGTATTACAAACTAAATCTTTATTATTTTAATTTCGTATTTTGAATGAATTATTGGTATTATATAATTAGATAATGTTTCATATTTTCGAATGTGAATTTTAGACGGTTTTTGCGTAAAATATTTGTATTCGTAGTAAAACGTTCGTTAACGTATCATATTTGAACAAAGCAATTTCCTATGTTGAAATTTTCGGTGAATTTACCACATCCGCAGTTCAGTTCAAAATATTATTAATTGTCTTGATCATCTTTAAATCTCTTTTGTAATTTTGTAGTATTGTTTCTACGTTATTGAGTCAAATTATTTTTTGTAGTGTTGGTTTTAAATTTTCTTCATTTAAAAGTTCGAAATCTAATATGTTTTCTCGTTTGTCATAATTTGGCGGCTTTAAAAATGAGTATGTGTGGAGGAGACTTTAAAAATACGCATTTGACGATGCGTAGGTTGAACCATTGATGTCACTATTTTTCAGAGTTTCAACGGTCAGTATAAAACACATGTTAGAAAATTAGCCTTCCTTAAAGGTTGTGGGCTCGAATCTAAAAATATAATATCTTCTGATATTTTATTAAAATTCGAACAACAATACGCATATTATATTTTAATATGAAATAAAATACTGATATATACATTTCTATTTCAAATTTAATTCATAGTCTAATTTATTAACATGATAACTAATATAATTTATAAATAAAATAAAATAAAATTATTAATTTTTTCAAATTAATTTCGATTAAATATTCGGACAATGTCAGGTAAAAATTACAAATATATATATTTGCGTGGATATTTTGGGTAGAATTCGGTTCAATATATATATATTGAATATATTAACGATATTTTGGGTAGAATTCGGTTCGATATTTATTCCCAAATTGTTTAGCAAAATTTATATTACTGGGCGGAATTCCTAAATACACATTTTTATTCATGATTCCATCAATAAATATTAGGTTTCCTATCTCACTCACATGTCTCGTAAATCTAAATTGCACGAACATGTTTCCTAAGAATACCACCACAGTATCCTTTGCTTGTCGTAGGAGGCGACTAAACGGTTGGATCGCTGGGCTGACGACCCGCATCCGTAAAAAAAATCAACTGTTTATAAAATCAACAAAAAGAAAAATGAATACCGCCAAAACAACACCGGACCCCCGCTCAAGTACCCGGATACGAGATTTAGGATCGGCACGTGGAACGTGCACTCACTTAGAAAACCAGGAGCGTTGGAGGGTCTAATCACGTGCATGAAAGAGTATCGGCTGGAACTCGTTACTCTTCAAGAAACTCGCTGGCCTCAAAGTGGAGACCATGTGTCCCAGGGCTATACGTTGTTCTACAGTGGAGATGACCTCGGAAATCTTGAAGCTGGATTTCTTCTTGGGCCGCAGGTAAAGAAGGCTGTTTTGGATTTTCAAGCAGTCAATAACCGATTGTGTATGCTTCGCCTGCGCATGAAGTTAGCCAACCTGTCGATAATTTGTGTACATGCGCCCACAGAAGTCAGCCAGCCCCAAGATAAAGACTCATTTTACAATGACTTGGACGATCTGATGGGATCTATACCCGAACACGACGTTAGAATGGTAATTGGGGACTTTAATGCTAGAGCTGGCAGAAATCAGGCCGACTTGTGTGAAAACATAGGTCCGTACTCCCGACACGAAACTGCGACCGATAATGGTGAGAGAATGATGTACTTTGCAATTGCTCATGATCTTAGAGTAGCAAGCACATTCTTCCCTCACAAACAGATACACCTAGAGACATGGACACATCCTCGCAAAACATCCCGGAGCCAAATTGACCACGTGTTAATTTCAAAAGGGCGAGCTCGGGTTGTGCAGGATGTGAGAACTTATCGGTCAGCAACCAAATACGTAGGCAGCGATCATTATTTGGTCGCTGCAAAGCTACGGTGGAAGTTTTCGTACAGGTCGGGGAACACAGCGAAACGGATGGAACGTTTCGACTGTGAAGGTCTGATAAATGAAGATCAAAAGAAACGATATCAGGATCTTGTCAGCGACAACATTGAGGGAGCTAATTACCAGTCTGACTGCGTGAACTCTGTCAGTGAGGTACTGAAAACTTCGGTTGTCAGTGCTGCTCAACAGACTTTAGGTATAGTGAAAGTCAGACCCAAGAATGATTGGTTTGATGACGAGTGTCGTCTTGCAGTTGAGCAACAAAATATAGCCCATAATGAAGTGCAACAACGTCTCACAATCGCAAGGAAAAACAAGGCAGCTCTTGCAAGAAGGGCAGCTAAGCGGATTTGTAGACGGAAGAAGCGAGAATGGTGGAAGGCCGAGGTTCTGAAAGTACAACAACTCAGCAATGAGCGTAGTTCACGTAATTTCTTTAAAGGAATTACTGGATTGCACCATACTTTCAGGCCTTCGTCAACCGCCATTCGGGACCGGGGTGGAAACCTCTGTGTCAACATCGGCGCAGTACTTGACGCATGGAGTGGACACTTTACTGAGCTGCTTGATGTTCATCATGCGTCACAGACTGTTGTTGAGCCACCTCTAAAACAGTCTGCGGAGATTTGCACTGAGGAGCCATCCCATGAGGAATTCACTAAGGCCATGCAGAGAATGAAACGAAACCGCTCACCTGGAGTGCACTGCATTAATTCGGAGCTCTTGATATTCGGAGGGGATACTTTGTGGAACTGTCTTTTCGACCTTATTCGATTAGTATGGCGAACCGAAGTTATGCCTGATGAATGGAAAGTGGCCGCGATATGCCCCATCTTCAAGAAGGGAGACCGCTTGAAGTGTGAGAATTATCGCGGTATAGCTCTCCTTTGCACAGCATACAAGTTACTGTCATACATTTTATTGGATAGAATCACTCCTTTGGCGGAGGGCTTGGTTGGTGACTATCAGGGAGGATTTCGTCCGAATCGATCAGTCACTGATCAGGTCTTTTCGCTGCGGATGATTCTATCTAAATATTATGAGACATCCATCTCCGTACATCAGGTTTTCCTGGATTTCCGGCAGGCCTACGACTCGATCAATCGAGAGAGTTTGTGGTCTGCCCTGGAATACCTAGGAATGCCAACAAAATTGGTACGACTGTGTAGGATGACAGTGACGCAGTCTCAATGCTGTGTTAAAGTTGAGAACAGGCTATCGACAATTTTTGCAGTTAACTCGGGTGTTCGGCAGGGAGATGCTCTGTCCCCGATACTCTTTAATCTCATGTTGGAGTACATCTTTCGTAAAACTGAAACACCTCAGCGCAACATCTTATATCGCCAGTCCAATCAAGTGCTTGCATATGCAGATGACATATGCGTGATTGGACTGAATAGCAACGGAGTGAAAGAAATACTTGATCCGCTTGTAGAGTTTTCAGCTTCTGTTGGACTCCAGATCAATGAGTCCAAAACGAAATACCTGATCTCTGGTTTTAGAGACAATGGCACACCAGATTTTAGTAGTGGCCACCACACGTTTGAGGGAGTGAGGAGGTTCAAATATTTGGGCTCTTTTATCACTCACGATAACAGTGTGGGTGAGGATATTAAAGTGCAGCTGGCAGTCGTTCTTTATATCCTCTAAGGCCACTGCTAAAATCTAAACACTTATCAAGTGCCGTGAAGCTGAAGCTTTACAAAGCGTTGATCAGGCCCGTTGTTATGTTTGGATGTGAAAGTTGGGCGCTGACGGATCAGTACGAGAGATGGCTCCTTACATTTGAGAGAAGAATCATGCGTGTGATTTACGGCCCTAAACGCGAAATAGATGGTACATACCGAGCTCTGTACAATTTCGAGATCATAGATCTGATGAAGATCCCCGATATTGTACATGAAGTTAGATCTCAGCGAGTACGCTGGCTCGGTCACGTTCTGCGTGCTGATCCGGAACGAATTGTGCAGCGATCTCTGAAAGGAGAGCCACCATATGGTAGGCGCAGAGGTCGTTGCAGGCGACGATGGCTCCACGATGTAGAGAACGACTTGGCCTCTTCAGATTGTCTAAGACAGTATGAAGACCAAGCTCAGGATCGAAACCGTTGGAGCCAGATTGTTGATTCAGTAAGGGGCCAGTAATGGCCTTTAACACTGTTATTATTATTATTATCTCACTTACATCCATACAATCCCAAAGTAGAACAGATCCGCCTACGTATTTTACTATTGATTTCATATTTTGTATATTTAATTCGTCATTAGCATTTTTCGAAATTATTCCTTTTCCACCATAACCAAAAACATTATATTTGTTTTTATCAGCAAGTTATACGTTTTTCCAAAACATTTCATTCTTATTCAATAAAAATGAACCAAAATCAAAATGCTTTTTTATTAAGTTCATTAATATACGTTTTCTTTCTTCATTTCTATTTACATTTCTTAAAGTATCTATAGATAGAAATTTTTCATATATTTCGTTCAGATCAGTATAGTTAATTTTGACTGATTATTCACTTTTGTTCATTACGATTTAATTGTTTAGGACGACCTTTCTGAGGTATTGATTCGATCCTATCTTCTGTTTTATATCTGTTAATAATATTATAATATACTTTTGCTTATATTTAAAATATTTTCAATTTCCCGAATCGTTTCCTTTTTTCATAATAAACTATGTTAACACAATTAAGATAATAAGATAAGAAATGATCATGACCATGCACTTGAGGACAAAATCACACAGTTCCAAGGATATAATAATTCACTAATGCCAACATTCGTTGTTTTTACTACAATATTATAGTCGAATGTTTTTACAACTCTATAATTAATTGATATAAATTTATAAAATGTCAACAATTCAGGTACATTTCCAAAGTCCCAAATTTATAGCGGGTGGTTATTGTTTTTATGATATCACATGCCATAAACGAAACGAATCAATTTTGGTTGGATGTTTTATTCTGAATGATATCATACCACCTTCGGTAATCATTTCTAAACTCGTTTGAAATATTGGTAATGATTCAATAAACACTAATCATATATTCAATAGCCCTCGGATTCCTATATCCACCGGTTCGAGCCACAATATGCTAGTTGGCAATAATTACTCATTTTCACATTCGTTGCCGTTATATAAATTTGCCCATAAGAGCAGTTATTTCGCCATTGCTATTGCACAATTTATTATCACATCGCGTCTGCTTACAATTATCCAAGTTAAATGATTTGAACTAAGAGAAGTGAACTTATTATGGGATGAATGTATAATAGCCCATACAAAATTATTAGATGCATTCAAAACATTACAGTTAACACCAGAAGACATTAATGAGCTGTGATTATTTTCTTAACAGAAGAATTTCTCCAAATTGTACCAAAATCGGGGATGTCTTACATTTCATTATTTATTACCTTTAGTCTTATAAGAAACATGTGCGCAAGAATTTATGATGATCACAATTCCAGAGCGGCGTTGTGCTGCTAGTTACGAATAAACGTGTAAACAATTTATTATTGGCCGTTATAAAATAATATAAAATTTGAATTGTACATTATTGAACACTCCGACATTTTAGGCTATTTTTTGACGAGGGCTTTTGGATGAAAATCTGCAGCTTATAGCTAAAATAAGTGAAAATATGTAAATATGCAAAAATATGTGGTAACATATAGGGAATATAATTCAGATTACATTAGAACTGAGCAATGATCCTATTCCTAGGAATAATACTAATACTAGAATATTACATTTGAGCCTTTCTACCTCTATGATTAATTGGTAATAAATATCCGGTTAAGAATTTAGGTAGGTTACCAATATCCTGAATCTCATTGTGTTTATATTATCACGTGCCATTATCGGATGAATTTTGGCCGAATGTTTTAATTTGAATGACCTTAAACTATCTTCGATAATCAATTCTAAAATCGTCTCAATTTTGGATAACGATTCAATGAATACAATTACTTGTTCACTATTATTTAGTTCGACTAAGTAGTGGATTATATAATATAATTAACAATTGATACAATTTTATCCGTCCCTTGCTGCCTTAACATGCACATTAATAACATTCGGAAAACATCATCTACGTACCACAATATACTAGTCGGGATTATAATTTACACATTTTTCATTAGAAAATAAATTTTGCACGAGTAGTGTATTCGTCATGATTATTGCACAATTTATTATCACAGCTCTTCTCCTTACAACTGTTCTAGTTACATAAAATAACCAATGCAAATTATGAAATGACTCGGAACTTATTATGGGATAATGGTCATTCTTCATTTAGGAACCTAATCTGAGGCTCACAAAGTTTGCTCTATCTTTGACGAAAAACCAACTGAGAGTTCTGGTCGCTATTCTTAACGGCCATGGTAGTTTTAAACTCCATTTAAAAAGAATGGGACTTGTCCAAGATTTTTTGTGTGACAACTGTCTTGAAGATGACGATGACAGCATTCACTTTGTCTGTGGTTGTCCCGCTTTCGAGATAGTTAGGTCCCGATTTCTTAATCATAGATCTTTAAATGTAGGTCAATTGTCATCCCTACCCTGGTTTAAGCTGTTACAGTTTGCCAGAGAATCCTCGGTTTGTACCATGGGGCCAGAGTGGCATTGAGTGCGGAACCTGCTTGGGTTCCAGCCAACTTTAATAATAATAATATTATGGGATGAATGTATAAAAAAAAACCTTAATAAGGTATTAGAAGCCCAGAAATCATTACACTTACAAGATATGAAGCACCAGACGTCATTAATGGACGATTTGATTATTGTCTTATCAGAAGAATTTGGCCAAATTCTACTAATAGTACCTAAGGAAACAAAATCTGATGAAATACGACCATGTCTTAAATCTCCTTATATATTTATATCACAATTAGCTTTAATCTTACAATTAATATGTAAGTAAGAATTTACTATGATTTCAATTCAATCGTCAAAAATAAATAAATAAATCTTGATGTATGAATAGTTGCAGGCAGTTTTTGTTTCGTAACAATCACATGTAAATATAAACTCAAACATAATAAAGTGTATAGTAAAATATTAATTAATTAAACATGAAATATTGAAAAACATTTTTCTATTTAAATTTAAAATTTGAATTTTAGATTCTAAATCGAACACAATAGCAACTTCGACTCCAAACTATTTTTTAGCACGGGATTATGGATGAAAATCTGCAGCTTGTTTTTTTACAGCTGAACTTTGAGTGCAGAATAAACAACTCAGTTTGGTAAGGTGTTTTGGTTGTGGTGAAGCCTACTTTACAGGGCATAATAATAAATTGAATAAGAATCGTCATAATATGATTTCACACTCCCAATTAAATTAATTAAAGCATAATAAAAATTATTAGTTTGTAAATAATTAAAGAAAAATATAAATAATAAAAAATTTAGAAAATTTGATGATGAAATCCTTTTGAATTTCAATGCAGTATGTTCATCACAAACTTAACGATTTTTCTAATTGATGATTAGTTTTGCAATAAACCACCGGTTTTTTCATTTTTATTTTTTCATTACCACTCGCCAGCTTGTTTTTCATCTTAGTGGTCATTTCAACAAATATAACCGACAGTGGTCAGAAATTGACAGTTGAAAGAAATTATAAAAATTAAAAAAGCCGATAGATAAAATATTCGTGTATTGTATTTACTTTGTTAAGTATATTACAATATACGAATACATAATATTTTGAGGTTACAGTTTCTTAGTTTGGTTATTTTTTTTTTATTGTATAATTATTTTTTTTTGTGTTCAATTTTAGAGAGTTACGACTACACCAAAAAAATTTTCACGGTTAGATCCAACCTAGAGATCAAAAAGATATTAAATTTAGCCGTTAACTCGCTCCACAGGCAAGTCAATATGTATAAGAATACGCATAAGTGAAATTCGAGGCAATATCCGTGATTGTGTTCCTCGAAAAGCAACAACATTAAATGAAACAAAGTTACTAGATATATGAATGTATTGATTTTAGAACGTATTGTCATCAGATAATATTTACGCGGTTTTTATTTGATATCTTTCTTATCATAGTTAAGGAACTATGATAAGTCTATCCAAATAACGCAAATTCCGTTCCAATTTCATCCATTTTATGTTTTTTATTGGTTTGAATTATTTTTTCGTGTTTATTTATTAGATATTATTAAGACAATCTTTTTAATCCGCTTGACGTTTCAACAATTTAGAATCATAAATAGTAAGGCATAGCTTTTGGTGTTGATCTTGGTGTCATCTATGAATGACTATTTTGAACTAATGAATAATTTAGAAAAGTCGGTGATTTAAGTGAACATTTTGGTATGAAGTATACCACATAAGTATTTCAAGGAAATATTTTAAAAATAATAAACAGTCATTTGCAAAAGTATTTGGATTCATTTCAATTTGCAAAATGCTTGAAGATTTTCCTGTTTACATCTCGTTCAGCATGCTTTATTCGTATAGTTTTTACAAATGATTTAAAAATGGGTGCAACAGTTAATGAAAATTGATGAAATTTTAACAACGATTGCCTCATTATAGTTGTGCTTAAGTATTTTGAATTTCATTGGTGAAATCATTGAAATTTACCTTTTAGTGGAACATTAGTCTATTATTTTAATTAGATTTTGGTTTTAATATTGTTTGGTGGTCCTGTGCGGATTTTAACAAATGTCTTAACAAATCGGAGCTGTCGATAGACAACATTTATTTTTATACAAAACTTAAATACGGAATACAAGTTCTGGATTTGAGTAACCAAGAAAAAAAGAATGGTGTTCGCTCTAAAGCATTTGAATAAACACCTCTAAACTACTGGTGGTAAGTATTATGAACCGAGGAAGGTTCGTTTGCTGTCCACTGGGATTAGTTTAAATCCTACGTGTATTCCCGTAGATCAGAATAACTAAGGTAACATTCTGGGTTGTATTTCAAACAGTGGTGTAAGAGGTTTGGTTCCGTTACTCGATAAAGTTGATATATTGGTGTACCTTGACATTAAAATAATCAGGCTGCTGTCTGTAGTGATAATCTCATAGGAGGCGATTTGATACTGAAATATGATAAAGCACCAAAACACCGCAAAAGATTGCAAGGAACTATAACGGAACTCCTTAAATTTATTATTTTATTTTTACCATCCTCAATATGATAGTCACTTTTAATTTTAGTTTTATTACATAATGGTACAATCCAAAGTGCATTTATTTTTTGATTCATAATGGGTTTATACGGGATAATGAAATATGTAAGTACTCTAAAAAAGCGAAAAACGGTGACGGATCCTGGCTCGGTTTTACCCTATAATCTTTTAAGAGGTCATATTTGATGAACATTGACCAATTTTAATACTTTGAAAGTATTTAAGGTTAAGTAAATCTCAAACTAGAATTCTGGTTTTGTTTGCTTCTATGGCATAATAAAAATTACGATTGGTTTGGATTCCTTCGTATCTAAATTATTTTAATGTCAATGTTTTGACCAATACAAAGCAGACCAAATCTACAGAAATTATAATTATTTTGTCCATATTTTACATTACCAAATTAAATTAATAAAACTGTTATTAATATTGCCTATTCCCAGATTTTTCTTTACATCTACTAAATCTCAATCAATATCGAATATATTCGTGCAACCGGAGATTTAAAGATGTTTTCCACATGAAGCTGGTATCAAAAACATGCTCGTTGTAGATAAGAAGGAGTGGTTTAATTCAGTTTAAGATAAAAAATTTCACGACGAAATTTAAAGATTTTATTATATTTGTATAGCACGGAAAAATAAAACACAAGAAAGAGACAAGATGAAATCTAGAATAATGCTCCAGGTGGTGATTTCCACTCTCCACTTATGCTCATATAATTTATCCATGTAATAATATTAATATATTCATCCATATAAAATTTTTTACTCCTTTATTTTATTTCTAAAAACAATAAAAATTATGCAAACAAAAAAATTGTATAGTAAATCATAAAAAATAACGATTAAATCCTTTTCATATAATTTAATCCTTTTGTTATTAAAAAATATTCTTATTCTTTGTTAGACGAAGAACAATGGAAAACTACCTAACAATAAAAGCAAATCTTTACATTTAATATGTGAACGTATATGTGTATGTATAGTTATATGAATATACAAACATACCATTCCAACATCATACTGTTAGATAATATTATATGTATATCAACAGAACCTACCTCACTACAATCTGTGTTAAAACATTCGTATTTTGTATGTATGGTTCGTCTTTCTTTTTTATAGTTTTCCATTGGAAAACCACAAAATATAAAAATGAAGTTCAAGGAACTTACAAAAAATGTTTAAGCATGGATACATATGTGTCAACGTGAAATGAATTAATCCAGCAGACTCAGTCTTATAAAGATTGGAAGGATATGTACATTTGTACATTCATACATATGTATTGGTCATACATAAGGAAGATAAATATTTTTTTAATTTTAATCATCAATAAAAAACAATTGTTTTTATTATCCAGTTTTCTTCGTCTGTTTTATTAGTATTCCCAAATGAGATGACAATTTTCATGGAAAATAGTTTCAAATTCTATATACATTTACTCGTATATGTACTAGTTGCATTTATAGCCTTCTCCTTATGGTGTTTAAAAATAAAGTTTCGTTGATTCTGTGTTATGATATTTTACTTTTGTTTATATTTTTGTAACATTTATTTACAGTTGTGTATTGTATAATCCTTGTAATGCTGTATCCTTGCTGAATTTTATTTACTAACATAATAAACTGTAGATTATTATTATTGTTCTAACACAGCAAATGTTAGAATTTTATATTTAATATTTAAAAATAACAGATGCAAATTTTTTGCCATTGATTTTCATGAACACAATATTATATGTACGAGTATGTAGGGAAATAATGATTCGGGAAATGAATTTTTTTCAAAATTTTACTCAGGTTACTTTGTTCATTTGGCTGAGGTAGATCTGTTAATATATTAACATATGGTATAGAAGCACAGCTTTTACCGAAGCTATTACTGTTTATCGTCTAAATATTAACCAGGTTAATATTAAAAGCGGCAAGGTTCTTTTACAAATCTTGTTCACCATAGAAGATTTTACAAAAAGTAGAAAATTGCCATTATTTTCTGAATCGTACCATCCATGTAATGTCATTTGGTGCTTCTGCAGTGAACTTATAAGTAAAGTTAACACACATGTAACCCCAACATAAGCACAATATAAACCAACTTAATAATTAATTTCACATTTCACAATTTGCATTATTCAGGTTCCCTAACCACACACAAGTATATTAATCGAATTTAAATTTAATAGTTTAAATTATTTTTGTTAATTTAACTTTTTTTCGAAATATACAAATTACCACAATTTTCTTAGCTATCTAAAAAAAGTACGTAGGAGTTAGCAAATTTCCTTCTATTGCTGCTTTCATGCATTTTTGGAGAGATTCACTTTGGTGATTTCTCACGCAGTTTCTAATTGATTATGCCAGACCAATAATAAACCTAGAAATATCTCCACTTCTCTGCAATGTTTTTAGATCAGAGATCGTCATCTATGTTACATTGTGGTTTTAATGGTTTTCGGTAAATGTACACGAAACTACTTTTGAACTGTGGTTGGAATTTGAAAGATCATCAAATGTATTCTGTAATTGATAGAACCTATAGATATATGAGACATGATATAGGTTGATTATGTTGTAAACTTGAGAGATTAAAATATCGTATTTCTGGATATTTTAAATGAAAATAACGACAAAAGTAAAAGGCGAGAAAATTGAGCAACTTTTTATTATCTGTCAAAATTACAAGTGAAGTATATTTCAAGATTAAATATGGTATAGATAGTATTTCAAAATTATATAATAAAAAAAAATAGATAATTTACCTATAGCCATGCTATATGATCGCAGAAACCATATGCGAATTATTCGTGCGCCGTTGAGAGATCAATTAAATCACTTTAATATCGATGAAGGAAGGCAAGTTAATTCCTTTTAATTATAAATAATAAAAAAATAAGTTTGTAATATATTATTATTAAATTTGTTTATCCAAAAATAGGTTTCGGGAACTTTATCGACTTTCGAAAGATTTGGCAATAGATTTAATCAATACTTTGGAGGTATTATTTAATCGGACGACCCATCACACAGCCCTACCCGTGCACATTCAAGTTCTGACGACTCTTAATTTTTATGCCACCGGCGGATATCAGCGACAGGTAGGAATGAACTTCATTTCGAATATGTCACAAACAAAAGTGTCAAATTGTATTAGGGAAGTGTCTCGGATCCTCTCAACAAACTTTCTCAAGCAATTCGTACAGTTCCCAGTAAGTGAGGAAGATGTTTCTTCAGTCAAAGAAAGGTAAGTTTGGTTGAAAAATTTAAACTATGTATATAGAATGCATTTTATGAATTACATAATTTTTAGATTCTTTGTATCAACAGGTATGCCAGGAGTGGTTGGTTTGATTGAGGGAACCCATGTAAAAATATGGGCTCTCAAAAAATCCATTGAGAATATGTATATGAATCAGATAGGATTCCATTCGGTGAATGTGCAAATAGTAAGTAAATTTGTTATTTATATTGTTTTTTGCAGCAATGTTAATATTGAATTTTATAATAGGTGTGCGATGATAAACTAAGGTACCCGAGATCATCGCACGATAGTTTTATTTTTAATAACAGCCATTTGTTACACCATTTGCGACAAAATTATACTGCGAACCAGCTTGTCTAAACAAGTATGCTGTGCATAATGTATTTTCCTCGTTTCTTACCCCGTTGCCAATAAACTTTGACGGAGGGGAAATGTTTGTGTTGCAACGCTTTCAACCAAAATTTTGTTGATGAACGAATTGTAACGCACTAATACGAACAAAATTTATTAGGTTCGGTATTTTTTTTTGAATTGGTCGAATATATTCGGTTTCTAATTTGCCTTTTGGAGAATTCATATGAAACACAAAATTTATGATGTTTGGATTTTTTTTTTTGAATCCGGTGATTCTTATAGGTAAATTTTCCGTTACAAGTATAAATTGAAATAAAAAATGTATGTGGTCGAGTATTGTTTGAATCTGTTGATTAACAAAAGTAAGAAGTTTTGAATTTGAATTAATTATCTAGTCTAAACTAATAAAGCGAAAATTTAATGGCCGAATCATTTGTACAACTTGGAATAAACAACATTGTTGTTAATCAACCACTCCAGAAATATCCATGTCAACAAAATGAAAATATATTTTTTTAAAATTTGTTTTTTGTTGTTCCCTAGTCAAAGAATCAATATGAAATGAATTTTTTTACACATACATAGATGAGTGACAACAATTGATGCATCCTCGTGTGTTGTGTTGTCATGTATTGCATACTCGTGTGGACAAGGCCAACGATGACAAATTTACGTGGTTGCTTGGTAATTTATAATCATTAAATGATGTATGATGTTTACGTATATAATATTTTCATTATTATCGTTTTAGGTGATTCGGGGTATGCCTTACAGCCGTGGCTTATTACTCCGTTTCCGCAGTCAATTGACTTGACTCAAATTAATTTTAATAAAAAACACGCAGGTGTAAGGAATGGTGTGGAACGCTGTATTGGGCTATTAAAAATTCGATTTAGGTATTTTAAAATTTGAAAAATAAAATAAAATCGCTATTATTTTGTAATTTCAGATGTTTATTAGAAAAAAGGGGCTTGCGGTACGATCCAACAATTGTGGGGCATATTATTAATGTTTGCTGCATTTTACACAATAAAATTGTATCGATACAACCAACCGAGGCAGAAGAAGAGGAAATTTCCTACATCATAGACAGAGAGCACCAAAATCAAATTGATGCTGGCATTGAAGATGTTGAGGGTGAAACAATTCGGCAAAAGGGTGTCCGTAGCCGAAACTGGTTAATGAGTAGGACTTGTCAAAATTAAAGAAAACAAAATATTAATGTAACTAAAAATAAAATAAATAATACATGGAATTTAATTTAAATAAAAATAAAATAAAAAATAATTCATACAATTAAAATGATTTGCGATTTATCCCTTTATCTATATTTTAGTTATATTTCAGAAAGGGTGCCCGCCGAGAACCAGCTGTATTAGAATTTCAGGGACCGGATGGAGGGACAGAGCTCGTCGAAGTAGATGCTGATGCTTCTGATGGCGGTGTGAGTCGGTGGAATGTTGTGGATGTATTTAGTGTTGAGTAAATAATTGCTGATGTGCAATTATCATGTGCAATTATTCCAATCGCAGTTGTTATATTCAATTGTGGACAAATCGATGGCACGTTTGGCGATATTATATCCTGCAATGCAAAAATTAATTTTTTAATTTATTTTAATAATTATAATATAAAATACTCACATCAAAATCTACCGGGCCAAACGATATGGTGGAGTTGCATGGAGGTTGTAAAGGTTCGGTCTAAGTTGTTTTGGAAATTTATTTATATTAGTATATGTAATCAATTTACAAACTATGTGTTGATATACTTACAACTATATTTAACCCTCCAATCGTCTCAGAAATGTTCATTTCTATCCCCACCATAGAGATTACCCGCTCCTCCAGTTCGGTGAATTGAATATTCGATGGTCCACCGCCACCAGTGGCTGTTTTGTATTGCCGTAGTTTTGTGGCCTTCGCTTTCACTCCAAGGCGAACATCTTTCCAGCACTTAAATAATATGAATAAAATAAGTAATCTAGATTATAAATGATTAATTAATTCAAATTATTTACTTTTTTCCATTGGTTATATAAGAATATTTGTATACGTATATTTATTTATATATATATATATATATATATATATATATATATATATATATATATATATATATATATATATATATATATATATATATATATATATATATATATATATATATTTATATATATTTATATATATATATATATATATATATATATATATATATATATATATATATATATATATATATATATATATATATATATATATATAGTTGATATTAATTATACAATTTGTAAATAAATAATATTTTTTTGAATAAATAACTTACCGTACAAAAATTCATATAAAATAATGTATTTTTGACGTATACCATACAACATAACCTCATAAAATGACTTGCCTTTTATTCCCGCCATGTACTATACATGGTCGAAAAAAAAGCGAGAACAACTGGCTACTCGCTCTGTGCAAAATCGCTTTTTCTTGCTTTTACCTAAAAGTTGCTCAAAAAAGGCGACTCGCTGTGTGCAAAATCGCACTACTGATTTCAGTCTCAATGTCTGGTTATTTTGTTTGCCAATTTTTTCTTTGCTAATGGTATTCGTCAGAAGTATTGAATCAGTCTTCTCAGGCATTTGTTTACAAACATCTGAAGTATTGATGTTATCATCTGTGTGTGTTTCATGTTTCCCATCCATATAGCACACTTTCTCGCATTGACATTTGAAACTTTCTATTTATTGTAAGGATGTACGCAAATTTTTTTATTTATTTTATAATTATAGTTTTTTTGAATAAAATTTAAACCAGAATGTCAAATAAATGATAATATTCATTAAGTATTCTCGCCATAGAAGCAATCGGTTTACTCAAACCATAAACAGTTCTATGAAAAGGGAGATACAAAAAATTTGTTTGGCGTACATTTCTATTAGGTGCATAAAATATGTTCCAGACAACAGATTCAAACACTGTATGAGCACACAATACGTCCAATCAAAGACTCTTCAACAAACATAGCCGAGGAAAATAGTATGTAGTTTTTAAATTGATTCCAATCCTTTAACGGGAACTTCATGACGAGGAACATACGAAATAACTACAGCGTACTAAAAATGAGATCTGACCAAAGAAACCGGAAAATAAAATCCAATGTTGAATTGGATTTTAATTATTTTATCGATATGTAATGTAACGTTACTGCAAAGTTGACAAATGATGTTACCCTGAGAAGCTGATTACCGTCCAATATATAATCAAAACGGATAGAATTATATGTCCTATAGAAAAGCATGTTGCTACCATCTAGACAAATATTTTATTTTCCAAGCGCTGGGAAAGTATCATCTTACTTTAAGTGTACACACGAGTATGTAGATATACTCAGATCCACAACCATTATTAAAATCTAAAAGAGTTATAGATTCCATTCTCAGATATAAATAAAATCTATAAGAGAGTTAGTTATAGATGTCGTCTTCATTACTAATCTTTTAAAGCATTTGTAAAGGCGTTCGCTTCATGCTTTGTTGTTCCACTCTACTGGTATTTCAGTTTGCAGTTCGTGTCCGTGTACTATAAGCCAATGATAAACATTTAATTTTGCCGAGTTGTAAATTTGTTTAGTCTAGTTACTGTAATCATGTTAGCCTTAGATTAATGAATGATTATTCTATTGAATCGCAACTAGTTTCCAGAGTTGCTAGTTAGGGCATACTGGGTTGCCAAACCGAAGATTCTTATCTCTTAATATTTTTGTTTCTTCTATGATGTTTTCAAGCGGACACCCGGTTTTTTTGTAAACACCTCATATTACTGCTTGACGTTGTTGGTATGTTGAATTGTACATGTTGTTGCCATTATTGTTTCACTCGCTCGGGCTCTAGAATTCTATTACGAGCTTATAAATGTTAAATTTTATGTTATGGTGATTAACTTCAATATATATCGAATTAAATGTATGTTGAGAATTAATCTTCAGACCCATCACACCAATCAAAATTTTGAGAAAATTGACAACTTTGAAAAGTCCAACTACATTGTCAAAAACCACCCAAAATATTATTGAACAGTAAACGATATTGTGACTTCAAATAGAGTTTAATTAATTGCATGTTTTGTTCGAATGATTTATTTTTTTTATAAGTATTGAAACTTTAAAAATCATACATTGTTCCAAATTATTGTTGATCATATTTGATTATATTTGATAAAACATATGATGTGATAATATACAAATTTTAAGTTTTTTCAAAGGTTGTTCATAAAATATGCCAAAAATTACAATTTTAAATAAGCATCTAACCTATGTTTTTAAGAAGTCTATAAAATAATTCTTCATTTCTGAAGAATGATTAAGTAACGTTAACAAAACTTGGCCTTTCCATGTTCTAGAAATTATTAAATGTCCGAAAATTCGATTGATTTTCATTTAATTTCAGAAGTTCTCATATCTACAACTTGGTCCAATTTCACTCTTATATTTTAAATTCAGAATTCTGAGATAACGAACTTTGACAAATGTATAAAATATCAAGTTTTAAAATTAATCCAACATAGATTTTCCATTTGAAACTTTACTCCAAAATTTAGGACTTATTAGGTCCAGGCGCGGACGTTCGTATTGGGCACTATTGGCAGCGTTCATAACATCGGAAGAAAAATACCATAGCATTGTTTTTCGATCTGTCGTCCAATCAAATCACTTAAAATGATATAAGCTCTCGCTTATGGTTCGATACCAAATTTTAGTCGTCCTTGACAAACACTCACATAGTAAAACACACAAATAATTGACTAGCACTGACGTGTGTGTTTGGAAAGGTCGACTCAAATTTGGCATCAGGAAATTTGAATATTTTTCTTTTATTGTATTACTTTTATTGTAAAGCAGTTTTTGAACTATATGATTGTATTTCATTTTTCGGTTGCAAACGTCAAACTCCATAAACTGTGCTCTATGGATGGTTTCTATGGTTTGATCATTTTATTTTAGTCGGGTATAGATATTTTTCAAATTTATGAAGTACCGCCGCATCTGAAATGTCATTCCACTTGAAATTAATTTTGAATGATACCGTGTTGTAGAAACCAATGCTTAATAAGAATAATTTAAATTTTTAATAAACATTTAAGCTCAACGTAACCAAAAATTGTAAGTGTTAACAACTCAACATCTGAATGTGTTCTTGATGCTGCTTTAATTAATTTCGAATAAAAAAAAAATACAATGACGAAATTACGTAGTTGTAAAATCAATTAGACAATATGTTGAATAATAAATAAAACATTTTTATATCTCATTATTTAATATACCAGATGCTAATTTAGCAGTAGATATCTAACAAAACCACAGGCATTCCGCATGAAAAATCTATATTTAAATATTTATTGCTTTTTTCCAAAGAACAAAAAATGTATATTAATGATTGATAAATTAATTTCAACCAAAATACATTGCCATTTCACAATATCAGCTCATTTACAGCAACAATTTATGTAGATCAATACGGCAATAAAACCAAATTTAGAAAATAAAACATGGATAATATTATAAAGACATTATAAGAATCATGTTGATGTATGTGAATGTATGTAATGTATGAAAAATCATGAAATACTGAACTACTTGAGAAATTTACATAATTAATGTTTATGTCATTTATCTTAAATTTTATGTTTTATTTTATAATCATACTGCCTATACGAGTATGTATACATGTCTTCAATTATATCAATCTGGCGGGCTCATATCACTCATGTCAAACTAAAGTATTTTTATGATTTCGTTTGTTGTTCTTAAGATGTTACAAATAGTAATAATAATAATAAAGAGAAACACTCGATTTTATTTATGCCAACGAATTATAGTAGAAGATTTAATATTTATTTAATACATACAATAATATTCCCTGTGTCATTGAGTATATAATAGCATTAAATATACATAAAAAAAGAAATTAATTTTAAGATTTAAATCTTACAGAAAACCTTGAGAATTTATTATTATTTTTTTCTTAATAATTAAAATGACACTTTAATAGTGGCAGTGGCAGAAAACATAAAATCACTTTATTAATTATAATTTAATTTGATTTTTTTTGTTTGTTATATTTTCTTCAAGTTGGTATCGCATATTAATAAATTGTGCTACATAATATACTCGTACATATAACTATTTTGAAATTGTAAATTGATTGAGATAAATGGAGTGATAACGGATACATATTTTATGTTCATATTGTATAATAGAACCGCGCTGCTTGTGATATACTCGTGTTATTCTTTGGTGCTGGTGACGCAAATTTTGTTCTTTAATGTTATGTGTATACGATTAGTAGTAATTTTTATTTTTATATTTGTATACCAAAACTATCTATATATGATGACAATGAAGTTAATACAAAAAATTACACTGTTAAATTTGTCTATTTTTCCAATTGGAATTTTATTTATACGAAAATTTGAATTTGAGGCGTTTTGTAAGTTTTGTGCCGCCGATCTTACAAATAATCATATTCTCTCGAGTACATATTCGAATAGCTTATACCAACTGCCACCTTCGCATCCATAGGAATTAAATTACACTGAGCAGTTAGATTTTCACATAATTGTAAAGTTTCATGATTTTTAACAAATTGCCGATTCTAGAGATGTCCCCGGGTACTGGTCTATCTTTTCAGATAGTTAAGAATATTTTAAATCTGTGCTAAAGAAAATTTAGTTCTCAAGAACTTTAATATTTATTTTACACCATATAGGAACTACGTAAACGATTTCGTTACGATCTGTAAAAATTTGTACCGTCGATCTTAGAGATGCACACGGGTACTTGGATTTTTGATATTTTATCGGATTTTTTAATATTTTTCCCAATTGGATTTTTTATTATTTTTTTCCAATTAAAAAACTAAAATAAGCGACAAAATCTGTACTTTAAAATAATTAACCAAAATTGTAAAGATGTCCACAGGCTCTCAATTCTGATGAACTTTGCTCCTTTTCATAGTAAATAAAACTACCACGATTTAGAACGATTTTTATAAATTAGCACCGCCGTTCCTAGGGATGTCACGCATATTCGCCTACAATTTCAGAAAGCTCAAGCCATTAAAAATATTTGTGATCATGGAAATTAAATTCTATTGAACTTTACTATTTATATCACACCATTTAGAAGTTACGTAAACGATTTCGTTTTAAACAATTTTTAAAAAATTATACCGCCGATCCTAGAGATGTCACCGGGTACTAGCCTATATTTTCAGATAGTTTAGGTCATTTAAAATGGTGGCCAAGAAAATTAAATTCTGATGAACTTTACTATTTATTTTATATCATTCAGTGTTTTGGATAATTTTTATTATTTTGCTTATTGGATTTTTTGTTATTTTTCCCAATTGGAATTTTTATTATTTTTTCAATTGAAATACTTAAACAGGCGACAAAATCTGTACATTAAAATAGTTAAATAGCCAAAATTGTAGAGATGGCCACAGGTTCCCGTTTACATTTTTGAATAGTTTGCCGACCAGTATCTTATTGTGGTGAAGGCCGCATAAATAGTAACCACAAAGTTTCTAAATGGCCTAAACTATCGAAAAATTAGGCCCGTGGGCATCTCTAAGATCGGCGGTACAAATTTTTAAACATCATGTAAAACGTAACCGTTTGCGTAGTTTCTAAATGGTGTAAAATAAATAGTAAAATCCATAAGAATTTAATTTTCTTGACCACAAAGTTTCTAAATAGTATAAACTATCTGAAAGATAAACCAGACTCGGAGACATCTCTGAGATCAGCGGTACAAAATTTTAATAATCAATCAAAATCATTTCTTCTATTCTTTAAACAAATAGTAAAGTTCATCAGAATTTAGTCTGCTCGACCCCAAAAATACTAGTTGGTCTAAACTATCCGAAAACATATATGAGTACAATGCACATCTCTGGGATCGGCAGTAAAAATTATTAAAATTTGTTTAAAATCACGAAACTTCAAAATTCTGTGAAAATCCCACCGCTCAATCAATTGTATTTCCTGTAGATGCAATGGTGACACTTGGTCTATACTATCCGAATTTGTACATGTGAGTATATGGCTAACTCTAGAATCGGCTTGTGCCGCCGATTTACAAAACTTACAAAACACTTCAAATTCAAATTCCGTATAAATAAAATTCCAATTGGAAAAATAGCCAAATTTAACAGTGTAATTTTTTGATATTTTTTTTCGAATTAACTTCACTGTCATTACATAAGTTTGCATATTTGGCAACTTTAACGTATGTTTTACAATATGTCAGATTGCACTCAAACCTTACAATATTTAATTTGTACTCAGTCTGACACAAAAGATTTCACATTTTATTCAAAATAAAATGTTAAAAATTTCGCCATTTTGGCGTGCGCTCCCCACACTTGTAGTTCGTACATTATCATATTTATAAATAGTTCTTTAAGATATTACAAAGATTTTACAAAGCGATATCTAAAATAAAATAGATTCAATTACATTTAAGATTACATTTAAAATGTTTTTTTCTTCCTATTCACTAGCAGGATGTAGCACAAACTTTACTTAATCAATATTAAATTGATCGCAAATGTATTTATTAAATCAAAATATATTTATTTAATACGTTATACTTTAATAGAAAAATGGACAATTTTATTTATAACATAAAGGTACGGTTAAATAATAAAAATCGCTTGTTATGAAATGTATTCCAAGTTAAAATTCATTGGTATAACCAAAATCGAGAGTAGTATTAGGGTCTCTCGAGTAGAGTAGTATAACGGCCTTTTATCGACCAAGTATGCTCCAAAGAAATTTAGCAAATTTATATTTTTTAATGTTATTTTAATTTTTATATATAAACAATAATTTTGTTGTACTAAATAAAACCAATATGGCTGTTATGTTTATCACAGTCTCTCGATAAAAGATGGCGTTATCTAATAATTCAAAATGGCGGATATATCAAAGGTCATACGACCCAAATGTCAAAAGTATAAGGGTCAAAGGTCATCGACTTAAGGTCAAAGAATGTTGTCAGGGTCAAGGTCATGACGTCAATTTCAAGATCAAAACGTGACGTCATATGACCTTAAACTGGAGAGACCCTTATACTACTGTCGAGTATTCATGGTAATGAGAACAGACTGGTCAAAAGAATAGTTCAAAATATTTCCGATTCTCATTTTTCATAGAACCTGAATTCAGGTAGTGACCATTTACGTCAACTATCAATCACCAACCCTAGATACGTATATTTAGTCCTCAAATGGCATATACATATATAGTTGTATCATGGTTGAGCATGAGATGATTAAACCAAATTTTTTGTGTCAGCAGGTCGTGCTTATAATTTAAAATATTTGGAGCCCTCCAGGTACTCCAATATTCAATACTTTCTCTAATCTGACATAATTCAGCTTTGCTCAATTTTTCTCAAAATCGCAGAGAAACCATATTACTGATTATTTATCAACCTGTTTAATGTCAACATTTGTTGGACAATATTATCGATCAGATTCGTCTCCGAAGGTTAAGAAACTGCATGGTTTCTTGCAGATTTACAGAAATTATAAAAATTTCCTGTTTTAAGGTTGGTTCACGAGAACGGATATTTATACCTTGGTTATTTATATCCGAACTTTAAACCAGTAAAATCACTCAAAATGACCAATAACCAAAATTCTTCTGAACCATCTTCACACGCGTCATTAACATATTTTACAATAAACAGTAACTTAAATAACTTTTGAAACATTATCTACAGAAATATCTGCGGTTGGTTTAGTATTTATTAGATTGCATTTTTAATCTTCCAAATTATTGTTGACTAAACTTGGAAATCATGAGTAATGTTATAATGTACATAGTTACAACAAAAAGTCATCAGGATTGAACCTTTTAAAGTTACTGTTAGTAATTTTCGCAACATTTACGGTTATCGCCGTAAGCAAGATCCACTTTCAATAACATAACACATGAGGTTTATAAATTCTATTAAATTTGTGACTTTGTTTACACGCTTTGTGATTTTTTGTTTACCCGCTTACACGTCAAATTATCGTATCGTAGCTATCCGAATTTTCGAATATGAGCCATTTCATACATATAATTGTTTGGGATTTTAATTATTTTGAACCTGATTCCGCATAAAATATAACCTGGGTCCCTCCACTCCTGAATACGATACGTATCGTTGCTCGATTCGAAAATGCTATACGAAACGAAAATGAATACGTATTTCTGAATTCGATCGATTCAAATATTTTTACTCTGTCATGTATACATTGGGAAATTTATTTTGAATGGTTATACCCCTACGGGTTTTAAACCTTGGGTAGTTTTCATTTGGTTGTTTGGTTTGTTTGTGTCATAACATAACCATTTTTTTCTATTAAAAATAAATCACCTCAGTTGCGAATTACGATACAAGGAATTCAAAATTAAGATAAGTATTTTTGAAAAAAACTTCTGTAATTAAAGTTTAAAAAATATTTTATTCACACTTCCTTCATATACTTCCTAACTATAGCTCGATTTGAGATCAAATTACGTGGCCGATCCTTGATTTTGAAGAGGTTTGATAAAAGGCTCGGAAAAAGTTACCACCAAAACGATTATGTCAGTATTTTATGTTATTATAAATATTTAGTATTTTATTTAGAATAGAGACAATATGTAAATTCAATAAAATAAATTTATTTAATTCCCTCATTAATTAATTTATTTAATTAAATTATGGTAATATAAAAAAAAAACACAAACATTTTTAACCACATTTTTTTATATGAATCCGCCAACTAATTCATCAACGTACAGAAAACCATCGAACAAAATCGGTTCGGGTTCGTATTGTGGAATAAGGAAAATTTTACAACGTATCAAGTAGACACGAAGTCGTATTAGAATTATTAGAATTCGTATTCTGAAATACCAATGGTACAAATTCGTACAATTTTTATACGAATTCGTATTCAAGAGTAGGGCCTAGATGAAATTGAAATTCAATTGTGTTTCTAAATTTAAGATTAAATTCCGTGACTGATGCATGATGTTAAACAGGTTTTAAGGATCAGAAAAAAATTACTACCAAGACGATTGGTATTTTGTAAATTCGTAAAAATTTACTAACTCGTAATTCAAAATATGTAACACCAAATCTGTAAATTCAATAAAAAAACTTAAAATATTTAATTAAAGTTATTTTCTTAGTTCAATTTATTAAATTAATTAGATTATGAAATTATTTAAAAAAATCACTAGAAATTCATTCCAAAATATTTTTATTTGGAATAAAATTGGTTCAATTCGTGTGGAGGAATATGGAAAATTTTGTAACGTATCAAGTATACACGAATTCGTCAAAAATACCAATGGTACGAATTCACAATTTGTACAATTTTTATACGAATTCATATTCAGGAATAGGGCCCCAGAACTTAGATCTTAACCCAAATTGATAGCCAGCTTATACGACAAGTCATAAATTAATGGATTATTTAATTTCAATAATTAATTCAACACTAAAAAACCACAAAAATTTTATTAAAAATAAATAATTATATAAATTATTACTGTTATTATAAAAATGGTTTAAATGTTAAAATTAATTGTAATTTCAAATTATAGTCATTAATTATGCCGAAAATGTATATACATTTGTTCGAGCTGGAAGAGGGGCTCTATTTTTACAATTGACAATTATTAGACTATTTATTTATTTATTTTATTTCTCTTACGACTTTAGTTAGAATCTGTCAATCTGGGAATGGTTGTAGTGTTCGAACTTGCTTAACGGCAAAGCCAGATGGTCAATATTTTCTAAATATCTTGCCAGTTTGTTTCGAATAGGCCAATATTCCAGGGTGCCTCAATACTAATATGTAGTTCTATTAAAATTTGCATACATAAAAATTTGCATCCGTAAAACTTACTGAAACTATTAAATTTAGAAACCGTATATGAAAGATGCAATACAAATTACAGTAATACGTTTTTTTTCAAACATCTTTTTTCCACTAATGAAATTATTTAATCCACCTCACCAGTTTTTAATTAAACATCAAATAAAATAATATTATTTTCTTAAACCAAATATTAATTCCAAAATGAAATTATTTAGTTTTCGTACGTGAGACTTTATCTAAAAGTTAGATTACACAATAAAAGCATAAAAATAATAAAAGAAGTTTACCAAATTGATAACTTTTATATGTTAGCGTATACAATGTAACACGACAAAATATTTTCATTAAAATAATATTTTCTAGTTATATTATCTCTGTATTTTGTAATGCAATATAGTACTTTCACAAAAATTGGTAACAATTTCTAGAGTAAGAGTTATAAAAAAAAAAATATGGAACATATCAGTAAAGTAAAAATTCCTAATAAGCTTAATATAAAACTTTGGTCGTTTTCACAAACAAATATCATAAATCGTAAATTATTCGAAACATACATGTCAGCACTAATCATACATATTTAAAAAACTAAACAATTAGTTACATAAAAAGAGCAATATTATTATAAACTTTACAGCATAATATTATCGTCGTTATTTAGTTATATTGCGCAGAATGCATTTTCATTTTTTTTTTGCACAATAAAAACGTAAGAAATGCAAGCACAGTCCGTATACGAAACGAAAGAACAAAAATTCTCTATGTACGAGTACCATGTTAAGCAAAAATCATATAACATAAAAAAAGCTTACAACTTAATGTTTTGAGTCAATAAAAAAAAAACTTTAATTTCAAGTATTACTTTTGTGTTAAGCATTTTATTTTTTTTATATTAAAATTATTATTTTTTACAATTTTATTTAGAACAAGCATAACAAAAGTTTAATATGCACTTTTTATATTGAATGCAATTTTTTTTTTCGTTTTTTTCTGGGAAAACTTTTGGAAAATAAAATAAAGTAAACAAGAAATACCTTGTAAATGTAAATGTTAAATAAACTTTAGTTAAGTTCAAGTGTTCATGCTATATATTAATTAATGTTACTCAAAAAGTATTCGAATTTAATGAAAAAACAATTTATATATACGAGTTTTGAACCAGGAAGATTCGGTGAACTTTAAACTTGCAAACTGGGCTTAATATAGTAACTTCTTTTTTCTTGATCGAGCGTTGTGCATAGGGCTCGTATTATCGGGGGTCGGGTACTGTACTAATGCGTTTATATTCGAGTCAAACAAATCATCTGATTAGCTGATTGAAGAGAAATAGTTTAGGATCAACTACGGAAGTATCTCATTTCATGTGCCACCATTCAAACTTCAAATAAAATAGAAATTTTAAATGTTGGGGGAGCATTTAAATTTATGGAAACAAATAATGGTTGTAAACGAAATCAAATTTGGTAGATTTTTTTTTTGTAGTAAATCTACATCAAAGGTCTTTGAACGGATATTTTTAGTGGCAGAATATGTATTTACAACAATTAAAAACTTAGCTGTTTCTCAGTTGCATAAAATTATAATAATGCAACTACTCTACAACCGACATCCTCTTGAAGTTAGCCTCCATCCCAGGAATTTTAAATAATGCCTCTGACAACACAAGCATGAACAATTCATCCGTCTTTTTTTGGTTTCTTCAAAAAAATATTTTATCGTTTATTTGGGTTAATAATTACTACTAATTGGTTCAGGTATTTACTAACCCTAGCTGTGTATTAATAATCAAATTCGAAGAATCGTAATTTGTCTAATAAATTTAGAAAGTTGTTCCCTTTTATAAATTCTAAGAATATGGAAAAATTAAAACAAAATAATTTTTTTGAAAATTATAAATTTAAAAATTATAAGAATTTTAACAGTCAAAAATCACGTTTTATAAATGTTGACATTTTAAAAAATCAGAATAAAGTTTATTATATGAAAACCAAAACAGAATTTTTTTGTTCATTGATGATCAGTTTTGTTCATTGATTTTACGATTTGAAGTTTAAAATTTTCAAATGATTTAAAAAAAAGTTTTATTTTCTTGAACTTAAGATACGACTGAAATTCTCATGTATTGTATCGAGTTCCGAGTTTGAAATTGGATCCGGCAGAATTTGAAATTGGATCCGGCAGAATAAAACTAAATTATTGTAAACATACAATCCTGAATGAATGAAATAATGGCTTTTGCCACTATGGTATGAAGTATCTATTGTAAATTTCAGTATCCATACTCTGGCCGAAATAGTTTCATTATCACTATAAAATTTAATCATAATCGGGTATCAATCACCACGAAAAAGTGTGAAAAATCAATTCACGTGTGTCCATATTTTTGAGATCTTTATCTTCAGGTGTTGGAATTACGCTGGAGTAGGAATCAAACATTGATTTATTATACATATGGATAGTTTTCGCATTTGAATTAATTTGTATGTTACAAGTGTGGGCACAAGGTAATGGACATCCACAGTGATTTCATATGGCTAAGTATTCCGTTAGAACAAACTAGTATCGTTGAGTGCATCCAGCCAAACACTAGTGCCTTAGTTTTTAGGATGTCCATATTGAATCTCCAATCTATAGGATATTGCCACATAAGAAGCTGATAGTTGCTTTTTCGATTGATATTCCTCAGCTATAACTTTATTGGTTCGGGCCAACATATTTCATTAAAGAATATGTATTTTTAGTCCTCATTCCTCGTGGTTTCGTCATCCTTATTTTCCACCAATATTTATGAAGAATATCGAGGTAATTGGAGCAGTGTTATATGCTAAAGAACATAACATAGTTCTCTATACATAACTATAGTTAGTTCTTCGCTAAAGAAAATAAACGCAGGCGTAAAAGATGGATTGGTTAATATTGCAGGATTCATGGTAATTGTGCTCCTTTTATTATAATCAGGCATAATTAAGAATGAAAATGTTACATCAATTTGAATGAAACGGAGGTTTCACACTCAAAGCCACAATACAAACCTACTACAGCGACTATTATATGAATATTTAGGGCTTTAACCACAGCTTTACGTAACAGAACCTAAGTTAATAAAATTGAATGGTTCAATCGCACTCTGACAAAAGTGCGAACTTAATTGCAAACTTTAATTAATAATACATATGCAGTGTTTACGAAGACTCCCCAAGGATTGAAACCCATATTTAATATAAAAGAATCCACTACACTGTATGAAAATCATCTGCGCAAAAACGACTATCAACGTAGAGGGGCAACCTAAAGTAAACAACCGAGAATGATTCAGTAAAATTAAATTCAGGCAGCAGTCTCTCATTCACCATGTCAACCTCCGAAAAATATTACTTATAGTTGTTAATGCACCATGTCAAAGAAATAACAGCAGAACAAGCTGTACCAGAAATGAAAGACTGAAATTCGAGGAAGCACAGAATGGAGTCCTTAGAAAGAAAGGATTTGAAGACATAGCTATTTTTTTAGCAATAGCATTTCTTTTATACATTATTTTTAATTTGCTAACTATCACTATCCTAGTTACAGAAGTAGACTATTTCATCAATTGGGTGTGTTTCAGAAATCTATTCGTTTTGTAATATGTATAATACTGTTTCGTATACTGTTCCTGTCGTTTTAATTTAGTTTTAAACTGTCTCGTTTCGAGCCATATACCATTATGCACCTCATAGCGATTTTTAATACAAGTACGAGTACATCGTTTTCACATATTCTGTTTGGAAAATATGTTTTCGACCGGGAACCGTAATATTGTGTTCATTGTGGTTTTCCTTCATTATTTTGCTATATTATTTAGAAAATCCTTTTAAAATTAAATTGGTATAAATTGTAGGTTTCATCATAATCCGTCAAGGAACGGTCTTAGTTCCGTTCGAGTTGGTCATATTCCAGAACTTCATCCAAGAATCTTTTTTTAATCCCATTTCCACCCAATATATTGAGTGTCATTGGAGTGTCATCACAATTATTATCATCATAATCCGCCAAATTGTTTAGTGCACATCGTATAGTGCAGATGTAATGATTTTTGAATTTAGTGCACGTTGTTTAGTGCAGTACACGCAGGCTGATGGTTAAACATATTGGATTAAAAACATATTGGACTAAAACACTCAAGACAAGTTCTCAGAAGAAGGAACGCTATAACGCGTGGTACACAATCGTGGTTTTTAATCACAACTTGATCACTTTTTGTAACCGAAGGCGAATCTTCAACAGTTGGCTGTAATAAAAATCTCTGATATGGATAATACAAGATAGTCAATTAGCGATAGGTTTTAAAAATTAAAATTCAGTTGATCAAATTATAATACAATATGTGATGGCAAAACATGAGATTTCCTACTGTATAAATTATTATTACCTTTGATAAGCCAACTTCTCATGCTGCATTAGTGCCCAATAAAATGGAGTTCCAACTCATAATACTAATGATTCTTTCTTCTAAATTCGTTAAATTTTGTTGCCGTCCCTGTCTAATAATTACATTTCTGTTTGCTATTACCTTTAGCTCAGCCGCTTCATTGGAGTCGTATCTATGAGAAATTTACATCAATAAATTAAATTAAATTAAAAGTTTTACAAGCATAAATAAACTTTACCTTGCACGAGGTGAATTTAAGCTTTATTCCAAATTTGTTTTTGAATTATTTGACTTTCTTATTAATATTTTTGCTACTGTACAATTATTAATTTTGTAATTTTTAGTTTGTATTATCAAATCCCATAATTTATTTACACTACCAAATTCCACGGACGGAACAATTTGAAATTACATTCCATGAAAGTGAAGTTTGTTTTCTCATTCCACTCGACCGGATTGTAAAAATATATGTAATTCAGTACAAAATCCCATTCCGCTTTAAAATTCTATATATTTATCGGAATTTACCTGCCGAGTTTATTAGCAAACACTCAAACATATTATTATCAATACGGAATCGTAGAATCTTGTAGAAAATCATTAAAAATATTTCATCATCTCAACATTGTATTACTAAATTAAAAATGAGCTTTAAAGATCTGGTCACGAGAATCAATATCAGGCCAGAGAAAGAACGTCTATTAAACACGTTTTAACATAAATCTGTTTGACATTGAAAATATCTTTTTGACCTCAGTATAATTAGGCAATGTACAACCCATGTTCCTTTTTTAATAATTACATAATCATAAATCAATCAAGCCGGCCCAGTTTTAGCAATTCATAGTATCATTAATCTTCCAAAGTATCAATTTGCGATATAAATATGATATACATGTGTACATACCTAATATTTGGTTTCGCTTAATGATTATACCAATATTTGTTAATATTTTTAAAATGTAGAAGTTATATCCTTTGAATCTTTTAGATACACAAAACTGGACCCAACCTCAAAGCAATTATAAATAAGATATTAATTCATCGAGACTAACAATAAAAATGTAAATATCAACAAAAATTAAAAGGCGGAACAGTCCAACTTCGATAGAAAACGGTGTCCCAATACGATGTAATATTTTAAATGTTGAATAAGATGGAATAATTATTGACTTGGGAAGCAGTGATTTCTATGTTTCAATATTCTTGGTGAACATTCTATCAGGGCTTTCTAAATTACAAAGCAAGTTTATTAATAAATCGAGAACATTTTCTTCAGAGTAATTGATTATTCTAGACTACGATGGATAACTTTGTTTTACGACTTTTTGATGAATATAACTAATCTTTTTGTCGAAATTTTCCATCACACTGTCCAAATCGCTTTTATCCTCCGATAAAATGATGAATGATGTCAGTCAGCTCGAGCAATAAGCATTTCAATGCGAATAAGATCAAACATCTCATTGGGACACTCTTAATTTTAAAAAAAAATAACGCATCAGAAGTTAAGTCTTCTAACACAAGACCACAATAAAAAAAATGATATACCCAATCGTAGTTGTGCAGCAGATAATTATAATTATATTTTAATTAATTATTTATTTATATTTTTTTTATTATTGTGCACAAATAAATAAAAAAATAATAATAATCTTACATAAAAAAGTAAAAGATAAAACAAGATATACGAGAGTACCTAACATATGTATATGAACTTGAATAATATGCAATCAACAATAGAATTATGATGATTGACGTAGAGATTAACAACAAAAGAATAATAAGAAGGTGCTACAACAACAAAATACTTAATTTGAATTTTTTTTTATTATCCCAGTTTTGTTGCAGTTTTATGTGCTTTTATTATAAAAACGAAATAAAATCTAACTTTTTGTTGTATTTATTTTTTATAAACATAACCTTGAACTAAATATGTGCAGTATAAAACTAAAGAAAACATATGTGCAAAAGATTCAATGCGACTTAAGTGAATTGAGATTGGTTTTTGATTAATGATTATTATCATTTGTATATGTCATTTGTGATTGATCTTTAAGCACGTTCTTATCAAGAAGGCCAACACTATAATAAATTGTTAAAAAGGGCCATGCAAATTATGGTAATCAGGCCTAGCATTCACAGTTACACATACGGGTAATAAATACTCGGATATGTTGTACTAAAACCCGAACGCATTCAATTTGGTGTAAAATTCAGTTTTTATAGGGTATTTTTGTTTTTAGTTGAGGGTTTTGTTTGAATTGCCTGTCAGTTTGTTTAATCTGGGATCCTACTATGACTTTCGACGGCTATCGTTTTCCTATAGTTAGTAGGTAAAGGAAAAAAAGGTAAACAATAGTAAATTTATAATATTGTTTTGCTTTTTCTTCTTTCCTACTATAGGAAAACGATACCCCTCGTAGGCGAAAGTCATAGTAGGGCTCCTGTTTATGAATAATTAATTAGTTTGCAGGCTTTTAACAACAAATATAATGTGATTTTACCAAAATTCTTGAGGAAAATAAGTTAGTAGGATATAAACACCAAAAATGGACGAATACACATGAATACTGAGAGCATCAGAATATTATGATATGTTTATAATAGAATACAATTAGTAATTTGTTTAGTTTAATAGTGTTACGATCGAGGCGACATTTATATTTGAATAGAGACACTTCCGTAAATGTAAAAAACTGTATTAAATTAGATGTGTCTAGAATATTCAGGAATAGTATATTATTGTGGAACATTCTTGAAAGTTAGAATATGTGGTATAAATACGAGATGCATAATAGAACTTACAATACTTAGTTATGTTTTAACCATGTACTAGTAGTTGTACAAAGGAAATTGTGGAATTGTAATAAAGTGATTATTGGGAATTCAAGTAAATACGTGAAATAATTAAATTAGTGTTTGGTATAATAATTCGGAAATAAATCAATTTTGTGGTATCTACAATTAAATTGGTATCATTGGTTTATTCATAATCCAGTGATCGAACATATGTTTGATAATATGTTTGATTTTTATAGTTAACTCGTACAACATTTTTATTGTTATAGCAATACTAATAATAAGACAGGTAAAAACAAATTCGAAACGCAAGAAAGTTGTATAATGCGGCCAAAAGTAGGATGAACACTAATTTTATCAACAGAGAAAGGAACATAACAAAATTATTTTTAAATATAACTACATTTCTTTTTGGATTTTAATTTTGAATTTTTTTTTCTTCTCATTTTTGTAAAAATTAATTAGCACAAAATGAAGAAAAAATTTTCAAAACTAAAAATACAAAAACTAAAATTTAGTTTCATTAAAAAAAATTTCAAATTGATAAAAATGACATAAAGTTTTCCTTTCCGGAGTTTTTCTTGTGTCAGTAGGCCAATACGTAAGCTCGACCTGCGACGTATAGTTCTCTACCCTTTGAAGTTGTTAATCTACACCCCCAGAAAATATTTTTTGCATTAAAATTACCTCCAATGATAAAATTAAATCCTAGCTGGTTCAATAACTTGTTATAATCCTTTTTATTTAAATTATGTCTTGGAGGACAATAAATTGAGCAGACTAATTTTTTGTTGTTAAGTTGAATGCTGATAGTAGCTACCTGCATACTTTCTTCTTCAATTTTTATTCCCTCATGATGTTGAATATTTTCTTTCACAAATATTGTTGATCATCCATCCTCTTGCTGTTTCTGCTGGATGTAAAGCGTGATAAGAAACGTAACCACGTATTTTGGTATATGAGGTTTTAGTAAGATAACTTTCTGATATTAAACATATATACATTTTTTCAGTATTTAAAAATTTTTTTAACTCTGTAATATGTTGGATTATTCCAATGCATTCCTGATTACAATTCTTAATGTTTAGTTATCATATTAGTGTAGTATAACATGGGTGTTATTTCATCTACTGTTTCTCGGCTATCTAGTCGCCTGTTCAAAGCATCTATAGATCTCTCTTGTTTTATAAGCCGTCTATTTAGCGCTTCGATGCTTTTAAATATTTTTCAAGCATAGATGTATGTTTAGAGTCTTTGAAATTTACTGATTTGTGTAGGGTCGTACTTCGTAGCCCGGATGCCACCACTTGCGAAAACGACTTGCGATCAGTTACTTTACTCGATATAGATGTGGTAAAGTTTCCTAGGTCGGTGTTTACGCTATTGGCTACTGCCGTTTTATAATATGATGAACCTTGCCGTGATTTGTTTCTAATTTTTTATAGTTCTTTAGCTACCATGCAGCCGCTGTAGTTTGCAGGATGTTGCTTTCTGCAGTTCACACATGTTGGAGGAGAATTTCTATTTAGTGGACACGTCTGGGCATAAAGTTACATTATATAAATTAATTTGGTTCGTATATAAACTGTAAGGAACTTGAACTGCGCGTCATTTTGTCTTATTGTTATAAAAAAAAAATAATAAAATCCACCAAAATTGTTTTTCAAAAAATGAACTCAATATTCCACATATTACGTTCATTTTTAAATGTATGTATATGGCTTGCCATTCTAGAAATGTTCATTTCCGGAAAACAGGTCGAGAAAAGGCCGTTGGTGAGTTATGGGAGTTCAAAGTTTCGTACTGACTTGAAAAAACTGGCACATGATGGCAGCTGGAAAAGTTATTTTATTTTAGGCCATGCGTTTCTACATTTTTACAATAGGCCACAGTTTATCTACCTTGGAGATTTGATATCCAAATATGATAAAATGTCTAAAAATTATCAATTTTATATGAATTTGAAAGTATAAACATTATAATTCGTCACATAAGCCACAATAAAACAAGCCGCATAAAAATACCTCATCATTATTTTGATGGTAACTAAAATTAAAAATGTTGGATTGAGTTATTGAAAAATAATCTGCACACTTTATAGAATTCTTTCCATCAAGTTACATAATTTATACAAAATAAATTTCAATTTTCTTTTAGTAGTTAAAGTAAACATTTACAAAGTTTGTCAATAAAACTAACTATCTGCAGATATTGACTTTATATGAATTGAAATTTAGATACTACTTACAAGAAACATATTTTGAATTTACAATTACGCTATTTTTATATAATATATACTAGTTGATTATACTAGTTGATTTCTGCGGTTCTGCCATCTCAATTCATTCAATCATTGAATCAATTAACAGAGTAATATGTATGTATGTATATAATAAATGATAAATTAATAGAGATATAATTTGTAAGTTTAATCTTTTTATTTTGTCTTATCAATTTGATGACCAAATTTATAAAGATGTACAATGATGTAATTGTATGTATTTATACTTTATGTTAGTGACGTCACTTGTATACAAATAAGAAGTTCGAATATTAACTCGCGCCAAATTGTCAAGATTGGAATACGCATATACAAACATAACATAACCATATGATTTAATAGATTTCTGTATAACAAAAGGAATTGCACGCACCAAATGTATGACAAGATTGCTATGACTTAACATCCGATCACTCACCAGTAATAATAACTCTGAATACAAGAGCTTTAAAAGCAAAACCACCTCAACGTCTAACAAATGAATTAACTAAATGGGCTCTATATAGAAATATAGTCGAACAAAATTGCCAATCGGTATCCAACTTTGCACCCCGGAAGATATTGGTGCGGCGGCGAATGATTTAACACATATTTCGGAAATAGCAGCAAAAGAGGCCACCCCTGATATTAACGATTCTGAAAAAATTAATAAGCCTTCACCTAATATACAGCAGTTAATCTAAGAAAAACGGACAATACGCCGGCTATGGCAGCAACGAAAATCTCGATTACTAAAATAGAAATTGAATAGGGCTGTTAAGCCCTTAAACGAGCATTGAGAGAAGAAGAAAACTTAGGAATCCAGAGTTACCTTATTGTTACTTACTCTCGGCGACCGAGAAGAGAGATTATTAACTATGGAAGGTAACATAAAAACTAAAAAGGCCAACATTACCGAATTCACCAATTAGACAACCAGATGGACATTAGGCCAGAAGTTCTCTAACCACTTGGAAAAAGTATTCACACCAAACGAAAAAACTAACAACAGTGAATTACCAAAGTTTATGGAGGACTCTTCGAAACCAATTCCTTTAAAATGTAAGTGGAAAAAAGTTAAAAATAGTACAATTAAAAATTGTATAAACACAAAGAAATCTCCAGGACACGATTTTATTACCGGAAAAATGATCCGAGAATTACCTGATAAATGCATAAAACTCATAACATATTTCTCTAAAAAATGGAAAATATCGCTAATAACAATGATTCCAAAGCCTGGAGAAGTCGAAACATAAGTCGGTAAAGGCAAATAAGTATACTTCCGATGATTTCTAAACTTTTTTAAAAAATGGTATTACAAAAATTAAAACCAGTATTATCTGACGGACAGATTATACCAGACCACTAAATTGGGTTTCGAGATCAACATGCTACTAAAGAGCAGGTGCACAGAGTTGTTACCACAGTTAAATTTGCATTAGAAGAAAAGAAATATTGTTCGGCAGTTTTCCTAGACATTCCGTAAGCTTTCTAGTAAAGCTCTCATGTCATACAAAGTATGACATGAGTGCCTTATATATAAAATTAAAACTCATCTGCCAAACAAATTTCATGCAGTCCTTGAAAGCTACTTGTTCCAAAGGAAAAACCACTTTAAAACACAATTCAGCCATTTCTGCACTATTTGACATAAACGCAGGAGTTCCACAAGGCAGCGAACTAGGGGCCAGTATTGAATTTGCTCTATGTATACTACCGATCTACCAACAACTGAACCTTATCAGTCACATCAACATTTACAGATGATACAGCTATCATGTTTTCACACAAAAATCCTCAAAGTGCTTCAAGAGAATTGCAAGATCACTTATACAAAATTGAGTATTGGCAAAGAACGTGGCGGATAAAACCGAATGAAAACAAATCAACACACATAACATTTACGTTGAATAAGCGTACATGTCCAGCAGTTAAATTAAACAATGTTACCATTCCTCAACAAACAAATGTGAAATACTTGGGTCTTCATTTTGATAGAAGATTGATAGGGAGAAAACACATACAAATCTACTGGCTGATTGGAAGAAAATCGAAACTTTCCCTAGAATGCAAGGTTCTACTATACAAAATGATCCTAATTCCTATATGGACATATGGAATTCAACTGTGGGGATGTACAAGCGCATCAAATATAGATCTTTTACAACGAACGCAATCAAAAATACTTCGTTGTATTACAAATGCTCCGTGGTATATCCGAAATTGCAACATCCATAGAGACCTTGGGATTAAAACGGTCTAAAATATGATCCAAGCACACATTTTGAAGTACCTTTCGAAACTGGAAACTCACCCCAATGAATTAGCAAGGCAACTATTAAGGCAACCGATATATAGCCAGCATCGCAGAGTAGATCCACTAGATCTAGTGTATTGATAAATTTAATTTAACTACAAATTTAAGCTAACACACACAATAATAAGTATTTAACATACCCTAAGGACATACCCTTAGATAATATATTTTTTGGATTGTAAGATTTGCACACTTCTTGTTAGTTTCGTATAAAGAAAGATTCAAGAATAAAACCATAGGCAGTTTAACAAAAAAAATATTAGCCGTGTTATAACATGTGGTCGGATTACCACATATTTCTCTTTCGTTACCTAATAGCTAAATAAGGAAAAAGGGATAGAGCACGAAAATTTTCTAATAGGCTGAGATCGCAATAGAAAAAATTTAAAATTGAATACACGAAATAGCGTAAACTTTAAAAAGAGACCATAAACATCGATCGAACGAAAATAAATTGTGATGTTGACCACTTACAACATGGCCGTTGTACAATTTGTTTTCAACCATAATTATGCAAAAATGCGTAGCAAAACTTTACCAAAATAAAATAGAACCGTGCTAGAAGAACTGGGGTTCGATTCCCGGTGGTAACCAAAATTCACGGTTGGGTGTTTTTAATGTGTAAGTATATGTGTTAGTTTGTCCAGGTACCGTGAGGCCTGTTAGTGGCTTTGAGTGCTGGAGTAATCCGCCCAATTTTAATTTTAATTTTTTGCAACAAGGCAAAACTTTACCAATATAAAATATTATCGTGCCAGAAGAACTGAGATATGGTGTTCCAATTATAATGTAAAATCCAAAGTGTACGTTTAAATTGAGATTTATTCAAACAAAATCATGCAGCTTTTATTGGAATACCCTTTATGTATTTTATTTTATACCGGTTTTTCATCGTGATAATATAAGAGTATTATACTATTATACTACGACGATGGAAACCCGATGTTGGTAGTCAGGTAGTATAATACATACTTTAGCTATCAAAAATATAATATGTATCAAATATTATTTTTAGCAATATAATTGTGACAGTGTATTGTTTTTAACTTTTCGCATTCGGAAGCAATTTTTATATCTACATATCGATTTTAAGATATTATAAAACATTTACACCTATATAACAATTTTAAAAATAACGGATGTAAAGAACTCGTGGATTGAAGTGAACTGATGGGAAAATTAAAAATATGCTAAAGATAGCCATAGACATAAATGTAAATTATATTATGCAGATTAAAACTATATCATATATATTTTTATTATTCTGTTTATGTATAGGTATTAACGAAATGTTTGAATCGCATCGAATCAGCAGTGGGGCAAATTTTATAGGCGTTTCACATTAAGGACGATGGCCAAATTGAAATAAAATTAGAGAACTTGTGGCGAAAATATAGTAGCCAGCGGCTAGAACTTCAATAAAGTAGTGCGGACGATGAAATGAACGAAATTTTCGGTCCCTCAGTTATCTCGTAGATACAAGAAAGTTAAGATTAGAGGAAATGGCCGAATGTATCGATGCTAGAATAAATAACTCTTTCTCTGGTACTCGGCTAGAAAATATAATGATTAATTATACTTATGCGTTATTAATTGTTTGATTATATTTTGTAAAATATTTAAGCTTTCGATTCTTTTACGTAGACGTCATCATCCGCCACACCGAGTGTTTTGACATCGTCGGTTTTTAACAAACAACAAAACAAAACGTAAAACAATTCATCAGCCACCTGCAACACCAGTTAGTCGCCAAACGGAATTGTTTTATCACCTTCCACAATCTGATTCTGATTTAGATATTTATGAATATTATGATTCAGACGACTTAATCGAGGAGGACGAATACATTTTTTTTTATATTACAATACAATATATTTTTTTTATTTAAAACCGAAAAACATTATTGTGATGAAATGTAAATTGAATTGTGAATTTTTTCAATAAAAATAATTTTTTTAAATCACAATCTGTTTCCTTAATGGCAACTGGTCCGTTACTAATTTAAGAGCATGCCTGACGTTTTCACCCTGCAGCTTAAATCGTCAAACTCATTTCTTCGAGGAAATACGATTTTGAACATGTCTCTCATTTGCGGTTGTTCCATCACCTCTCCATTTAATATCTCGTCTACATTTGCTGGGTTGAATATTTAATTGTGGAAAATACAACACACTAACACTATTATTTCATTTAAAAACAGTAATACCTGGTTAATTCCTACTCTAGGCACATACGTATAATCCATTTCATTAATTTTTCGAAGAATTCTCTATCTACTTTTCAACTTGCTAACTGTCTGCTCTATGACTATACGACCTGAATTCATACAGGCGTGAAGTGATTTTTCGGGGTCTGTCAATCGTCCTGTGAATTCTTTGGTTAGGTAACTCATCATCGGGTAACCCGGATCTCCAAGAATGACGTAAACTACTAAGACATTGTTTATTGTTTTGGATTCTGAAAGATTTAAGAACATTTTGATTATCATTAATAGTTTACATTTGTTATTTAGATATATTCACTTATTTTTGGTAAAATACTTCCTGCCACCACTTTCAAATTATCCTGAATTTTTCAACATATATGTATAAGCATTATGTGTGGATTCAGGAAAATCACAGCTTACATCTCTTATTCTGTAAAAATAAAATGTTTTTAGATCATTTTAATAACTCTAGTTATTGAACAATATTCTTACAAAGTAATTATCGTTTGCAACTAATTGCACATTGTCCATCCTTTGTGATTCATTAATCTCCATGTCCATCTTTTGGTGCGAGTACTGGTACATGAGTCCCGTCGATGACCAACAGTATTTGAGAGATTTTACAAATATTAAAAAATTTGTTGGATATTTCTCGAGCTTCTTCATTTGATGGCATACAAATGAACTTCGTTGCATGTTTTAACAATGCATCGGTGAATCGCCTTACGCATCTATGAACACCCGTTTTACTGAGCTGAGTTTTGATCTACTAGATATTGTTAAAAGTTTTTAACACAATATTGTCCCACCAAGAAGAAGTTCTTGCTAAAGACCAACAACGCCGTCTCTTTTTTTCCCCAACAATGGAATTGATTGAAATAAGATTAGCTGTTGGCCTATGTACATTTCAATAAGTCTACGGAAACGTTGTTGTCTTCTGCAACGTCTTAGCATATACATTTTTGCCATTTTCAATGTTAAAGTTATCTTTTCCGAATTACTCATCTGTAAATCACTTTTTTTAAAACACAACTAATCACACACACACATTTTCTTATTTTTGTTTATATGTACGCCGCTGTCAAAATGCCAAAATAGAAAATTATAGCAAACTTCACGTAAAGTACAGTGGAATTCGGTTATTTGGGGCATCGGTTAAATGGGGCAGTTGTTTATTGTTTTCCTTTAAAACGGAATCAAATCGAGAATTAAAACCTAAATTACTTCGCTTAATTCGTCCACTATGCCGTTTTATTGGGACAATTTCAACAGTGTAACCAAAATGTTTACGGGGACCAAAAAGAGATAGCGCGCAGCTTCTACCGAAAAGAAAATGTAATATTATGCAGAGTCCGAGTAGCAATTAATTTTTTTGTTTTTTCCTTTGTTTTTCGTAATTCGTTTGGCAAATGTCAAACACATAACCCATTTTTTTCTTGTGTGATTTGATTGTTGTTGTGTTCCTTGTCAAAATGCCGAGGAAAGATTTAACGTTAAAGGACAAGATAACCATATTGGATAAAATAAAAAAACAACCGTATAACACTAGTCATCGGCAGCTTTAAGACATTATTGGTGTACCAAAATCAACCATAGGACGTTTGTTAAGCAAGCAGCATAAATTAAGAGAGGAATGGGAAACACGCGATGAATACGAGGCGAGGTGTTCGTGTTAATGGACAAATATTGAAAACAAAATCAGAAGAATTGGCTAAAAAGTTCAGGCATGTTAGCTGTAAAGCTACAGATGGTTGGTTATCGCGTTGGAAAGCCAGACATGCCATAACATTTAAAAAGCCTCATGGCGAAAAGGATAGTGCTAATACTGCGAACGCATGAAATTTATAATGCTGACGAAACTGGTCTACTATACCGTACTACACCTGATGGTTCCCCCAGTGTATAAATCAGTAACATTGTCAGGTTCAAAAAAGCCATTGATCGTTTTTCAGTGCTTTGCTGCGTTAATATGTCTGGGGGTGATTATCTAAAGTTGCTGGTTATTGGAAAAAGTGCTAAGCCTAGATGTTTCAAAGGTCTTGGATTGAACAGACTACCAGTTCTTTTTTACGCACACAAAAATTCGTGGATGACTTCAGTTATTTTTCAAGAATGGTTTTTTGTGGGATGCAGAACTATAACGAAATTCCAAGAAAGTTCTTCTGGTTCTAGATAATTGTGCGGCACCCCCTCATTTGGATTGCTTGAAAAACATTCAACTTGAGTTTCTTCCACCAAACACAACATCACTAATAAATACAACCACTGGACATGGGAATTATCAAAAATTTAAAGACATTGTTTTCTCGAAACAATTGAAGATGAGTTGATAACATCAACCGCAACGGCCAGAGAAATCAGCGCAAAGATTACTATTTTACAAGCAATATAAGATGATAATAGGTACATTTTTGGAACTTCAACACGTAAGTGGTTTGACATTGACAATAATCTTCAATGTTTTAATCATAATGAACCATGTGAGGATACAATTGTTGAACAAATTGTATCAAAGCAGTTAACATCCCAAAAGGATATAGAATGCGATAAAGAAGAAATACTTGAGCCTACATTGGTGACTAACCAGGAAGCCAGAAAATGTATTGCTGAATTGCGACGTTATTTCATGCAAAAAGGCAATGAATTATTAGACACTATTTCTACATTAGACACTTGTGCCGATTTTATTCACTTGCAATCTCGAAAGGCAACTCGTCAGGGGACACTTGATAACTTTTTACAGAATAATTGATAGGTGATATGTGAAGTTACTTCATGCAATATGCAATAAACAGAAAACTGTAACATTTTCCACCTTAGGGCTCTTTATATATAGGTGGCTCCGATATTATACTACAGTAACAAACAATCAATACAATAAAGTATTAATCTAGAGCTCGAAGCTCTAAAGTCAGTTAAATTTATTTTCATTTAAAAGTTATATTGTTTCACAACATCATGCTATACGGAGCATTTTATCATCTTCTATAATTCTATTTTAATTCCCAAAACCTCAGACATTTTATAAAACAATTCAAAATGGTGAACAATATCATTAATATATCGTCACAATTAAAACTAAAACAATACAGAATGGCAATAACAAGCAAATAATTATATCATATTGTATATAATTTTCACAAGACAATATATTCGTATAAGTGCCAGAGAAATTTTCTCCGAAAAATATTACTACAAAAAATAAATAAGAAAAGTTTTTCAAAATACTAAAAAATTATTTAATTTTTAACACTTCATCATAATCATTAAATATATGTATAAATAAAACATAAAAAATAAAACCTTCATTTTTACTAAAGGGAAATTCGCAAGAAATGCAAAATCGTCCAGCAATATGGAATATGAATTATTTCGAATAAGACTGGGAGTAAATTAGCGATCTGTCCAAGTATTTAATGTTAATCCAGATTTGTACTTTTTAAACAAATTTACCTCTTCTAGATATTTAGCTGAACCCAATTAACGGGATAAAAAAATGTTAAACGAGGTAAACAGGAGGATTATTTTAAGCCGCATCTGAATCACTTATATCTTTAGGCAGTTTAGAATCAAACAGACACAACAAATGTTTTAAATTTTCGACGATATTTGAAAATTTTCCAATATGGCAAGTAAGGAAAATGAATAGTGGAAATGGTTAATTTTGATTTAAATCTACTTAAACTTTAAGGACAACCTGAACATCTAGAAAAACTTAAGTGTCAAACGAGTGTAACAACTTTGAAATCATTCGCTACCTCAGTTACCGCAACTTCAAATTTATTTTTGGCAATTTCTTATGTTTTAACTAAGTGTAGGTTATCTTTACAGATTGAGAATATCAAAATCGTCAAAATGTAGACCATATCACTTCAAAGAAAGGTTTCATAAAGAGAATTATGCATTTGTATTTACAATTTTGTACATACATTTTCTTATATGATGATGAAACGCTGTTTCAACAACATATTAAAGAAAATTCGTATATTAATCATCTTACAAACTACTGTATACGTCGTACAGTTATACATTATGTGTACCGTTATATCGTATCTCATATTTTTCACTTCAATTCATTCAACATAAAAATAAGAAAATTATTTGTTTTGTGATTTTCCTTTTTATAGTTTTTTTTTGTGCTTTTAAAAGTTTTGTGAAAATATATAAGAAAATACTTTGATTTTTATACATCATCTTATTTATTGTGTGCAAGATAAAATGTGAAAATATTTTGTTGAAAAATGAAAAATTATATTTAAATTTTTTTCTTTATTCCAGATTTTTGTTAAGAAAGATATTTCATTATGAGATTTTAAACTATATAAGCTTTTTGTAAAGTGGTTTTCAAAATCTCGTTTATAATATTTTTAGTTCTTGTTATAGATTATGTTTAATAATTTATAAATAATGATTTTTATTTATTTTTTCGGATCATTTCTTGTGATTAAGATTAATATCATACGGAGGAAATATGTTAAAGGTTATTTGGAACTTGAAATGGAATTAATAAATAATTATTAATAAAACATATTAGTTTGCCGAATTGACATTTAGATTCAGAAATATTCGGTATTTTCCTGGCCCATTTCGATTTTTTTTGTAAAACTAATATTGGGTTAATTTAGCAGTAAATTAGAAAATTGGAAAAAAAATTTTAAGTTCAGAATTTTTGCCTTGAAACATTTCCAAAACATTTCAAAATACTTTAAATTATTTAACACCAGTAATACTGGTTTCACACCGCAGATAGTGTAATTCCAAACCAGTAATAATATATATTATACTATCAAACATACACTTGAAGATAGTGTTTCAACCACTTGACATTAAGTTAATCACAGTTTTTCTAATGTGAACGAGAAGACACCGCATATTTGTGAATAATTTATCGATTATGCATGCACTTGGTTATCAAGGCGAAAAAATTCGAGAAGCTGTTGGTCGAAGAGTAGAAGATCTGCTAAGTGGGACATCGCGGCTTTAAAAATCTTTAAATATAGTGATTGGGTGAGAGACTTCCGTGTGGATAAATCAACTTTTGCTGATATTTAAGAAATGGTCCAAAAGGACTTGGAGCTAAAACCAAACCGTTAAAATTCGATACCAACAATTTCTGTAGTAAAACAGGTTGTGCAGAAATGAGAGCAATTATGATAATCATATGGAGGTAATCCTATATAGTACACACTTTAAGCGGAACGACTCCAGAACAACCGGAATTGAAGGACATGACATGATATTCCCACATGGTATGCGCTTCGCTTAATCGGATGCCATTGATAAAGGAAATTATAGGTCATAAGTAAATTTAATAAATGTATTAAACAAAATTATCGGTATATTTTTAATTTTAGAAAACATAATTCAAATTACATCAATATATTCATATTCTAGTATACGAGTATGTATGTATAGTTATAAATAATTAGGTAAAAAATAGTATTACTTCGTACTACTGCTATTTTTCCTATTCATAGTCCATGTCTTCCCCACTTTTTATAAAAAATTTTTACATGTTCTGGGGATTAGGCTCTCTCGACAGTCAAATCGAGAATGAATGGCTACAGGTCCAATTTATAGCATCTACACATTTTATAGCTTCATGCAGAAAGAAACGATATTTCCCGTTATCGTGGTATAACATCCATATTTTCTTTTATTATCTTTTGATCAGTTATTTCATCGTTCGAGGATAATTATAAAAAAAACTGTAATTTTGAACGCGTATAAACATATGCATACATACAGTGGGAAAACTTACAGATTTTAAAAAGGAAAAATGTACGTATATAAATATATGCACATATATCACTAAAATTCACATTCAAAAATATTATTATAAAACAAAAGAAAATCTTATCTTAAAAAAAAATTAAAGTTGATCAGCTGCAGGTCTCCTCTGGATAAGTATTTACACCTTTCTTCTCCTGCGGTATTCTGGAATTCTGGGTTTAATTTTATTACTGCTATCAGTTATGCACTTCCTCATTTACAGATGTCTATAAACGACGCGGTTTCCGGGTGTCTTATGCGAAAATCTTCAAAGTTATTAGGTATTTGGATAAAAAAAATATCTCGATTTAACTTTTAATTCAGTTTAGTTTGTATTAACATATAAATTTATACATACAATATGCACACAGTTTATGAAAATTATGAAATGTATGTATGTAAAACATATGTAGATCTTAAACACCAAAGTACGCTTGTTTCGTACAGCATTAAGTACACTATTAAGTATATTCACAAAAAATTTGTTGTTTTTGTTTATACAAAAATTACTTTTACTTATTTATGTAAATTAATATTTTCAAAATTGTTTTTCACTGTATGTATGGATCTATCGAAACATCGATCACCCAAATTCAAGTTATATAACTGGCTCTCGATCGGATATTTTTATTTTTGAATATAAAAAACATCGATATCGATATTATTTATGACCCAAAAAAAAGGTGACCCGATGTTAATTTGTTACAAGCTAAAGTATAAATCTACGTATGAAATTCATGCTTGACCGGAGTTTGTAAATTTGCACATGAATTTTTTGTCATACTATATTTTTCATACATTTTCAGAATATATTAATAACTATCGTTGCAGTTTTTGTTCTATACACTGTTACACATTGAATACGTATCCAAAATCCATCCCAAAATGCATACCCGCATTTACTAAGTCGGCCTACATTATCAAATTTTTTATTTTGATTATTAATTATGGTTTCATGAAAATTTTTATTATTATATTTTAAATAGTGAAATTTATCAAAATATACAAAGCATTAGAAAAAATGTAGATAAGGCTTCTGATAAGCTGGTTGCATAATATTGATTCTGGGAATGTACAACCTGAAATAATTAGTTCATCTGAAATTTAGATCTATGACAATGAATTCGCGGACTATAGTTTAAACGGGTATGATTTATGCACATCTTGTTTAAACGGTAAGCGGTCGAGAGGCGTTTATGCCAAGTGTAGATTAAATTGCAATCAATTAAGTCTAGTTTTCCAAACATTCATCGCTGTCGATATAACATTTTTTTAAAGTTGTAAATTATTTTCTATTGTGTGTATTTATAGCCTTGAGTATACCGATGATTATACTTACTCCAAACAAACCTATTTATCATGGGTGATTTTAACATTGATCGTCTGAAACATAATTTAATGCTAGGAGAGACTTTAACTTTTACTTTCGTAACATGGTTTGGCAAATATTTCTAAACCAACAGGAATTAGAGATTCAATAGCTACCTATATTGATAATATCCTTGATCGATTTATACAAAGATATGTTCCGCAAATTTCTTACAGAGTATTAGACTAAAATTCACGTGAATTTTGTCCTAATTCTGTCCAAAACACAAAATAATCAAAATTAGGATTTTTTTAGGACAAAATTCACAATCCTATATAGACGGATGAAGTTTGTCCTAAATCCTAAAAAAGTTTAAAATGTTTACATGTGTAAGTGAGAATATCATATTTTATTCCGATAAACCGATAAATCTAATAATTTACTCGATTAAGTGAATTTTTTTATTAACTCAATAAATAAATATTCAAATTTTCCTGAAACCTAGAAAACTACCATCATATTGACGTATTATTAAAGATGTCATTGGATCTTAGCTATCCGAAAAATATTTCTATTGTGGAAAAAGTAGAGGGGTTTAGAACAACCATGTTTTTGTTGTATGCGTCATTATGGTGTCCGCTTGCTAGGATTTTTCCAAGAAAATTAGAAAAACTTATATACACATTATGAAGTCATACCAAACTTTGCTGTCCTAAATCCCCTAATTTTTCCAAAATTAAAATATTTTTCGGTTAGCTTAGACCATAAGAAATTTTAGTATATGCGTCAGTATGGTGTCTGCTTCCTAGGATGTTTCCAAGAAAATTCGAAAAACCATATAATCGACTTACACGAGGTCATAGCAAACATGGTTTTCCTAAACCCCCTAATCCCCTACTTTTTCCAAAACAGAAATATTTTTCGGATAGCTCAGACCCAAATCCATGTTTGTGTTTACTTTGTTATGTTTTTAACTTCCTAGTGTTTCCCCAGGAAAATTCATAAAATAATGTATTCATCGCACTAAATTTTATAATCTTAGTGATAAAATTCATTATATCGAGACATTCTTCTTTGCTTACTAACACATATAAGCTGAAATTGTTTTTGTTGTTTTTTAGGACAGATTTAGGACAATTTTCACATACGTTAGACTCAACAATTTCAGACCACTGTTTAATTAATTTTAAATTATCAGAAGAAGCTTTTAACTCTAGATCTAGAGGAATAGCTGATAATTCACCTATTGATTGCAACAAATTACAGGAATTACTATTGTTTGAGAAATGGACAGATGACTGAATTTTATTATTTGAGATACTTCTAAGGACTAGCGAACTACCTATATTTCATCATTATTTTTCTAAAATACAAATCAACATTTCGGTTGGATGGCATTTCTAAAAATGTCCTAAATAAAATGGGGTGCTTTCTAGCTGATGTTTTATATTTTATTTTTAATCTACGTTTGGAAACTTTATTCCTGTATCCTTAAAGAAAGCTTTAGTCGTTCCTATATTCAAAAATAATGATTTAACTAGTCTCAATAAAATATTTGAAATTGTCATAAAAGTAATATTACTTTTTTCATGGACAAATTAGATTTTCCTGCACCCTTTTATTTTAAGCTAGGAAAGTAACTTATTACATTTTAGGGATACCCAATCAGCGTATCAGACAACATAACATACTTTTTAATGCAGACGCAACTCACAATTCCATTAGTATTCTAATAGATAGAGATTTAAATTGGAAGGCCCACATTTAAGGGTTAAAAACTAGACTTTTATTGGTCGCTAGGAAATTTTACTTACTATGGTTAAGTCAATTTTTATTTAGAATAAATAATTTTGCCTTAGCTGACTCGATTTTGCGATTTGGCTATCATATTGGGGTGGTGCATGTAAAGCTATGTTATATCCTATATGTTCGTCAAAAACAGTTATTGAGAAATTAGTACCAAATTTTAATTTAGGTCTGCTGATAAACTTCTTAACAACGTTTCACCAATAATTTCCCGATCGACATTTAAATGTCTAGTGCCTTACTATATTTTCAAAATCCCTTAAAGTTTGGTTTCCTCAAACTAAAAATATCTACCATATCTTCCTCTTGTTGTAGATAATTAAAATATGTACAAATAAAATGTACAAATAATGATTTACAAGGATTTAGATAATTAAATAAGATAAGTAATTAATATAAAATATTTATATTATATGCATTTATGATTATTTTAATAATGTTTGTTATCAATTTTAAATTTTAATTGTAAATTTAATTGAAATTTTTAAATCTGCTTTTTATTAAAACTAGTTAAATTTATTTTATTTGTATAGAAATATTAGATATATGTTACAATCAATATTATAATCCTGTTTAAGATAAATTTATCTTTCTTGGACACCACTCACATCTTTTACAAAACTTAAATGTCAACTAGACATTTTCAAACTAAAGAATAGTCTATTATATTTCTACATAATAAATATTTAATTAATAAAAATATTTTATATACCACACAAATTCAATTTTTAAAATTGCAACATAGTAACAAAAATATTTTTGTCAGCACCAACAATATAGCAAAGCACAAAATTTCATTTCCTATTTATGCATTTCTAAACAACAAAATACAAAGACGAAAATAGAGCAAAAAATCCAATTGAATTCTTTGAAATTCAATATATGAACCAACCTTAAAAATATGCAATACAATTTCATATCATTCCAAAACTACTTTTATTATTATCTGGAAAAAACTATATTATTATCTATAGATAAACACATATAAACGACAAATATGATATAAACAATAACACATTATTGTCACTTAAAGAAGAATGAATCGAAATAAAAAGGAAAAAAAAGTCATTAGAAAATTTTCTAAAATGAGAAGTTTTGTGTTATTGTTTAATCGTTCATTGATCGAAAATTAATTAAAAAGTAATTTTAAATATTTTATATTGCTTTTGTTGTTTTTCTAAATCAATACTTCACATTATTAAAAACATCAATCAAGCATAATATATTTCCTATAAAGTGATAACAACCATTATACACAATTCAGAAGAAATATGTGTAATAAATTGTTTAGTGTAAATTTTTACAAACACAGTATTGGTATTGTGTGGTATATGTAAATATATAGACGAACTCCAATAATATAACTTATTTAGCTTGAAGACAATTTTTCCTATTTATATATACGAGTCTATAACATATTACAATTTACAAATATACATAATACACATATATGCACGTAAGTACATATGTATATACAAATATTTATTAACACTCCTTTCGCTCGGTTTTATTTGGTTAGATGATGGTGTTACACGAGTGAAAATAGTTACATATTTGTGTTATTGAGAATCGTAATTCAGTGGTACCTTGGTACTCAAGCGAGGAAATTGTTGACCGATGTTCCCACCGAGGTCAAGAATTGCGCGAGAGTAACAATAACAAGTACAATTTCGCTCGAGTTGCACATTGTGTTTTCTGCGATCATCAAAAATAACGTATAAATAAGTACGACTAGAATAAGTTCGAAATTACTTTTTCTAAATTTTCAAAAATTTGGGAAAAGTAGTATATAATTAGTAGGCTGTTTTAATATGAACAAATAAACATGTGACTCTATGTATGTATCTTCACTCTTGGTTTCGACCGAGAAATCGGTTGTTAAAAACAAAGGGAAATTTTTTTAGATTGTGTTAGTATGCGTGGAGTTTTGCTTGTGTGGAATTTTGACGTTTCATAAAAATTTTGTGTATTTTGTGTTGAAGTTTTGCTTCTAATAATTTTGTGTTGAAAATTTAAATGGAAAACAACTATGCCAGAAATGTCACTCAGGCTGCTTTAGCTATAGTGATTTGCAGTAAGGCAACCGAATTATTACAAAAAAAAGAAAATACTTCTAGGTGGTGGGTTCGTCCTATATTCACCGAAGGATCAAGAAACCATCATGGTGATCATAATTTATTAGAAGAAATGCGGTTGAATGATCACGAATCCTTTTATAATTATACCCAAATGTCATTCGCGTCATTTGACAAACTATTAAAAATAGTTGGTCCCTCAATTTCGATGAAGGATACTAATTACAGGAACGGAATTAATCCTTCCACCAGATTGGCACTTACTTTAAGGTTCATATACAAAACAATAAACTTACATATTAAATTTTTTTTTTTTTTTTTTTTTTTTTTTGAACATAGCTATTTTATTCACAAAAAATTTCTAATACAATACAAAATATATTCCTAAAAAAAAGAATTTTTTAAAATACAAAATAAATAAATTAATAAATTTATAAATAGCTAAGACTAGTGACTCCTTATTTAAAATAAATGCCATGGAGTCACGATTCAAACATCAAAATTTAAATCAAGTAGTACAGTTACGGTATTACCCGGTCCGTTATTAATCAAAAAAATTTAATAAAAAAAAATATTTTTTTTTTTTGTTTTTTTGTTTTTAAATACATACCAGCATTGATTGTGTGTGAGATTCAACCAACAAGGCAAAATCCTAATAAATAATAATATAAAATAAATATAAAACTTAGCAGAACCATTCGGTTAAATTAACAAAACTGAGACATTTTATACAAGACATTTATATAAATTAAAATATAAATTAACTTAAGGTTTCAAATAAAATTTCAATATCATCAAAGAAAATAGCCAATCTTTTAATAAATGACAAAATTCATTAAAAGTTTTTGCATTATTATTATATTGGATGGTATTTGACTAAAAAGCTTGGGAGCGGTGTATGTGAAAAATTTCTTAAAATGTTCTTTATTAGGTTAAGGAATTTTGATTCTATATTTGTTACGAAACGAGTATGATACAGTGTTATGAACATTCATTAGACGATTGCCACTCATCAAATAATACAATCTTAAAACCTTGAAAATGTATAAATATCGCAACGGTAAAATTTTTAAATTCACAAACAAAGGTAACGATGGTGTGGTTCTTTGTGAGTAACTCATAATTCTTACTAATCTTTTTTGAATGATCATCAAGGGTTTGATGCTTGATAAGTAAATACCACCCCAACAAGTTATACCATATTGAAGATGTGAATCAAACAATGCGTAATAGAGGCATCTTAAAAATTTCGGGTTGCAGATATTTCTCAGATAATAAAATGATCTTAAAGTTTGTATAAGTTTCTGTTTTAGGTTGGCCACGTGCTCTTTAAAATTTAGCTGATAGTCTAAAGTAAGTCCCAAATATTTAAATGTCATCACCGATTCAATATGAACACAACGAGTATTACGTTGGACTCATTACATGTAAGTGAATGGTAAAACAATGGATTAGAATTCTGAATGGCACCACTCACATTGAAATACATCAATTTGGACTTACTGCTAAGAACAAATTCATGAACGTGAAACCATTTCTTTAGTAATCTTATGTCATCTTTAATGGCACAATTTAATGAATTCATGTCTAAGCTAGAGTATAGCAACGCCACATCATCAGCAAAAGCAACCGGACCACCATGCAGATTAAGATCAAATATCGAATTGCAATATATCAAGAAAAGCAAGGGCCCTAACACCGAGCCTTGTGGGACTCCAACGTTAACAACTTTTATATCACTAAGAATTTTACTAACGCAAACAGTTTGAACTCGATTATGAAGATATGACTTAAACAAGGAAAGTGCCAAGCCTCTGATACCTATATGTGCTAACTTCTCCAACAAAATTTCATGATTGACAGTATCAAATGCTTTAATAATATCTATGAATAGAGATGATACTTTTCGATTGCTATTCAGAATTTTGTCTAAAACCAAACTGTCTATTAATCCAAAAAATGTATTCTATCTAAATAGTTGATTAAACGCCCTTTAATAATTTTTTCAAAAATCTTTAGTAGGGCCTACTTGTAATGTCATAAAAGATACGCTATCTGCGATTTATGAATGCCTCCGGGACGAAATGATACATTTTCCTAGTGAAAACGATTGGTTATCTTTCGCCGAAGGCTTTAAAAAGCGGTAGAACTTCCCAAATAGCATTGGTGCATAAGATGGGCCTGTTTAGACAATGTATACAGTGCACGATGTATCTCCTCGTTTTTTACCTCGTTGCCTATAAACTAATTTTAGAGTGGGGATATTTGTGTTGCGCTTTTTCCTCAAAAATTATAATTGCGGTACGATTTGTTACACACTAATACAATGAAAAAGCAATAAAAAATTTGTTTTGGTCGGATTTTTTTTCAAAGCATCATACTGAAATGAAAATAATTTTACATATACAAAGATAAATCGCAATTGGTGTCAACAGTTTGAAATTTTACGTCTAAACACGAATGTGTGTAATGTCATGATGTAGTGCATACACGTCTAAATAGCCCTATGGCAAGCACATCGAAATAAAGGTATGTTTATTTTATTTATAAACCAATATAAAAAATTGCTTACTTTATCTTTACAGGTGCCACTAGATTCCGGATCCGCGTATCATAATTATAAACAGTGCTTTAGCATCATACTATTAGCTGTTAGTGATCAAAGGTATCGCTTTACATTTATAGATGTACGTTCGCAAGGGCGTCAGAGAGACAGAGGTGTCTTCAAAGACTCTCAGCTTGGGAAACTGCTATCATGTAATGGCATAAATGTTCCAACGGATGGAGAAATATTTGAAAACGGCCCAGTTTTACCCTATATTTTGTTGGGGGACGAAGCGTTTGGATAAAAGCCGTACCTAGTAACACCTTATTCCGGTAAATCATCTGGAAAACTGGAATATGAAAAATGCATTTTTAACTACCGTTAATCGAGGGCAAGACGTGTAATTGAAAATGCTTTTGGAATTCTAACTGCTCACTGGAGAATATTGAGAACGTGCTTGGAAACCTCTATAGAGTCAGTGGATAGAATTACCCAAGCCAATGTCTGCCTAAGTCTAAAAATATCGTCCTCCTATTCTAGTCGACCAAGAGAATACGCAACAGGTGAGATCAGACCCGGTGACTGGAGTAAACATGGACAATTGAGTTCAATAACGAAACAGGGTAGTTATAATGCGGCTGCAACTGCGGTCCAAACACAAGATGTACTCGCCGAGCATTTTATGACGGATGGTTCGGTTCCATGGCAGTGGGGCTTTGTTTAGTTTATTTTATATTAAAAAATTGTATTTAAATTAAATTTTGTGTTTTATTATATTGTACATTTATTTATTATTATTATTATACATTTGCTACATTATTTATAACATCATTCATGTGCGTCATTATACATATAAAGTTATGATTCATATTTTTGTTGTTCATTTACGTAAATAGCAAGCAGCCTGATTTCCAAAACATTGTTCCATATCGTTTGGAGCGGGAGCTGGAAAATTGGTTACACCTGCAACCAGTTTGTTGAGTGGCTGCAAGAAATCGGCTTGTCGTCGGCGTTAAGGAACGAGAACTGGTAGTACGAATTCTTTTTATAGGTCAGGAGTCTGTGCTGCTTCCATTTAACGGCGTAAAAGAAGAGCTATCATTCGATTGTTCTGGCGATAGTATTAATATAGAATTAATAGTATTATTATTTTATTATTATTATTTTAGTAAAATTCTATAAATTTAGTTAATTATAATTACGTACGCTCGTTTCGTAAGCACGGTATCCAGGCGCCGTAGATTTTCAATATGTTTTGGTTCTGCATTGTTTTGTGTGTTAGAGCCACTTTGTATTTTGTCCACGGAGTTTTTGAACCGTGTGTAGTTGTTCCTTAGCTTTCTGTATACATCTTTCACCAACTCCACATTTACTTTTAAATATTCAAACTTGATTTTCATTTCATTTCACAACTCTTCCCACAGTTTGTTAACTGTGGAAGGCGCACGCTCTATAATTGAGGTGGTGTAATCAAATAAAGGGGCACAATCCAATACAGAATCAAGCAGAGCACTTTCAAATTCGTACCGATTGGTCATTCAATAAATTATTATATATTTGATTTGAATTGTTGCTTTCCCGAAAGTCATCCAGATATTCAATTGAATCCTCAATAAAATCATAATCTATCCTAAAATAAAAAAATTAATAATGAATTAGTAAAAACTTTTCCACGAAAATATTATTTACATGATGTTTAATGTACTTTTTAATTATTTGATTTCAATTTTTAAATATTTAATTGAACTTTTTAGTTATTTGATTTTTAATTATTTTACAATCACAAAGAATATTATATTATACAAATCTGTCTGAAAAATAATATGAACACACGAGAAATATCAGAAATGAAGGGTTGTACATGTACATTGTATACATATAAAATTTATATTTTAGTACTGATGTAAAAATAACAACCACAAAACATCTAGGCATTAGTACAAATCGGTTGTAATTTGCAATGTTTTTTTTATTGGTGTGAGTTACAATTTTGTGTCGGGGCACATTTTTTTTTGTGTATATATGTATACTGTCCGTGTGAGGTGCTTTGTAAAAATAACAACCAACTTTGCAGTCGAAACCTACACTTAGTATTCATTGTCTAAACTTCATGCGTTTTATTTGGGATTCCAAATCTAGATAGTAATCTGTTAATGTATTTTTACTATACTACTGCAAAAACAAATAAAAATTTGAAAAACAAATAATTTCAAATTCAAATTTTCATAGAAGGATTAATGGAGAAGCCATATTTTCAAGTTGCAAATTATTATCTTACCACCAAATCGAGGATGTTAGAGCGACAATGTACTTTATAACGCTCGTTGCCATTAGACAATCAAAAATTGTTTACATGAAACAATAAAATCATTGAAAAATACTGATTTTCCGATTTCAAGAGCCCAATTAATGACCATAGTTACGACACATCAATTTTACTATTCTCATTCATAAGCTGTGTCTTGACCATAATTTGACAGTTTTTAGTATTATAATTAATTATGCTGTGCATCCATAATTAATTATCTTAATTTTTTACTTCAGTAAAATTCATACATCAATGTAGGCTATTTTACAGTCATAATGTTGTAAGAATATTCAATTTATGATCATATTTAGTTTTTTAGTAGTCATTTCATAAGATAGGTGTATAGATAGGTGGTGTAACTTCAAATGATATTCTGTAATTTTAAAGGTTAATATTTCGGAGAAACATATTTTTTTATTTGTTCATTTTTTTGATAATAATAAAATAACGAATTGCAAACAATTCGAAATGCTAGTTACCCTTATGGATAAAAATATGTCAAAGAAAACTTCAACAATATTAGAAATGGCTTCGCCGAAAAATTGAACATCATCGGTGCTCCAGTATAGGACAAAGTGCACATATTTTATTGATTTTCCTAAATTAAATAAGATTTCCGTTTTTATAGGCCATAATAAAAGTGAAGTTGGGTCACAACAATAAGGAGTTGTCCAGAACATTTAGAGGCTGCATCATACCGTCTACTTCCTCCGCACTAGACGAAAATGTTAACGACATTTTGGTGTTGAGAGAAATAGTCCAACCAGATAGGAAGACATTTGGTTTAAGTTATTCACTGTTAACACGAACACCAGAGGTTGCACCAACTCCCAGTTGGTTAGCAATAACATCGCAAGAAAATGAAATATATAGAGTGGCCGGCAGCGCAGTTGAATAAAACTATGTATGCAACACTCCAGTCACCCAACTAACACCTACAGCAAATTTACTAGCTTCAAAAAAACATGTGAACATGTGTGTTTCTTAAAAATTCAAACAACAGCAAAACAAAGAACTGAAAGACATATTACAGAAACTGCTTGTTATTCCCGCAAGCTTATGAATTGAAATAAAAAAATATGAAGTTTATAAAGAAAACCTTTTGGCAGAAAGTCAACTTAAAAGAGATAAACTCGAACAAAAATTACGTGCTATCGAGTATAACGAACGGAAGCTTGCAAAGCAAGAATATAACTAGAAGTAAATGCAATATTGTGATATGAATTATTTAAAAGACCGACATTTTTATTTTATATATGTACTACCTATACTGTTAGCTAATACTAGCAAATTGAATTGATTATGTGTCGTCTTATTTGCTCTCCAGCATTTCCATGTGCGTTGCTTTCTAATGTGGGCTCTTCTTTGTCAGCGGGTGCAATAAATAGTACTTCTATATTATACATAACACACAGATTATGCAGCCTCGGTATATCCGGCGAATAATGCATTTATCTTTCTCCCAGATCACATCGAAAACGATTTTAGAGCACTCCTATGGTCCTTGAAGTTTTAGATTAAATAGAAGCCCTTTTGTATTACGTTCTTTTTGCGTTCACCGAGATACAACGATTAAATAAGGCTTAAGTGTGTACCTATATTCAAAACACAAATTGTTTACGACAATTTCTTTTCAAATCACGTTCATGTCAATCACATGTTATTGAAATGTTTAATTTTTGGATTTGAAGTTTGCGTCTTTTAATATAAAGTTCGTCTAGATTCATTTGTGTTCTTCCAATCTGTTTTTCTATCCCTCATTTGAAATTCCTTTTCTCTCAACTCCAATTCACTTTCACTTTCTATTAACTTAATCTCCGTTTTTTTAAATTCTAACAACTTTTCTTTTAGCGAATAAGTCGCTTCAATGTTTTGCTGCTATTAGAATTGTAAATGGTGGTTCTACTTGATAATCGAGCGGAAATTTTACGCTCGAAATGGTTCTATATAAGAATCGTTGATGTTGTCATTATCTATTACAATTAGAGATGACTCTATGTTACAACTTGATACAACTTTCCTTGTCTCACCTGTTCCTTTAACACTTTTTTAATTGGCGGAAAGCGATATATTTTTGAGGAACCTCCTTTGTTCCGGAAATACTAGTTTTGTTTAATTTCATACTTTTTTATAAATGGAATTTGAAATCAGACAATACTTTCTTCCAGAGGGCAGGATTTCTGATTGGCGATCCACACGTATTTAGCGTGCTGCTTATTTCAGCCCACAATGTTTTCAATGATACTCGGGTATCAGCTATTGCATTATACCTCTAGCTAATACGGGGTGCTCCTCCATAAATGCCACCAATACTTTGTATTGTTTCATCGTTGTAATTTTTCACCTAAAACATAATAATACAAAATATAAACATGTACATTTACAAATTTCATTGATAAATTTTATTACAAATAATTTATCAGAGTATTTTTAAGTTGAAAAGTAAAACATATTATATTAAATTGTGTATAAAAAAAATTTACTTACATTTTGATTTTAGTTTCGAACATATGTAACGTTGGTCCACTTGTATGACAGCCTGTATTACTCATACTTATAAAACAATTTAGTACTAATAACTTGTTCTTTGTTATAATTGCCCGGCTTGGGAAATTTAAATTTTAACAGCTGATGAGCAATAATACTGTCGTGGTCACGCAATCATTCGTTTACGAAATTTGAGTGTGAACAGTAGAGAAATTAAAAATTCAAGCGGCATTATAATATTGGCCGAAAGTGATTTCCATTCGTATCATTTACATCTGTACATAATCTTAAATATCTCTCTCGATTAATCGAGGTAAGCATTTAATTATTTAACAATTTATTTTTAACAATTGTTGAGATTCTATCGGCTTGATCTAATTAGTCGTATTTTTGTGTTATTTTTCAGGACAGTCATCGTCCTTGACTTAAACGGACGTCACAACACGCATTCATATATAACAGCTTTGCTTTTAACGGTCTGCTCAACCGGCGGATAGGTGTTATACACACCAGCATCTACAGTGACAGTGTATAGTGTGATTGAATATATTAGGAATCATTAAGAATTTAATTATTTATTTAAAAATATGAATATTGTGTTAGTTAAGTGTTTTGCTGAGACCTTTGCTGGAAAAAATATATAAATTATAGTAATCTCAAAAGAACGAAGTGAAACGAAATAAGTGAATTGAGCAGAACAAGGAAAATTTATATTTCTCATTAGCTATTGCTGGTGTGATAAATCTTGCTTTTCAGGATCCTCAACGTCGCGAAGCGCTTTGCAGACATTGGGTGAGTACTATTATTGTATCTTTTCTTTTTATGAATAAATTTTCCTTTCGTCTGTACAAATTTTGCTTTCCTGTTAAACGAATAGAAACGCGAGATCTGAGTCACTATACCGGGTGTTTCTTTTAAACTGAGACGATCAAATATCTCGAAAAATAGCCACTCTACGGAAAAAATGTCCATAATCAAAATTTAATCATACCGCGGGGGAAATACATTAGTACAAAAAAAAAAAGTCCCCAACCCCCGCTTTGTAGGTGGGGCGGGGGTAACTTTTAAACTAAGATAAGAAGCCATATTTTTTATTGCAGATACGGATTCTACGACTAAAAGTACGTATGATTTGAATGAAATATTTTGTTCGGTTCATGATAGAAAAATCTTGAAAATGCTGTTGCTATTTACGCTCAACGTTTTCCGGATAGGATTCGTTCACGTGCTTCATTTGGCCGTACTATCAAATAATTTATTACTGATGGAAATGTTCAACCGAAAAAGAGGACCCGTAGAGCAACAGTCACTGGAGAAAATAATGAAATTGCTGTATTGGCAGCAGTGGCTCATAATCATCATATTAGTACACGAGAAATAGTTCGCGATTCCGGATTGCCCCTCACCAGTGTTTGGAGAATTTTAAAACGGCACAAGTATCATCCGTATCATGTGTCTTTACACCAAGATCTTCATGGCGTTGATTTCCAAAATCGGGTAACTTTTTGTCAATGGGCACGTGAACAAATACAACAAAACCCCAATTTTTTTCGTTGCGTAATGTTCTCCGACGAATCGTCTTTTACAAACCATGGAACGGTTAATTAACAACATGCATTATTGGAGTGTTACAAATCCGCACTGGCTTCGTCAAGTTGAACATCAGCGTCCTTGGACTGTCAACGTGTGGTGTGGAATAATTGGCAACAAACTCATAGGACCCCACATTATTGAAGGCAACTTGAATGGTCAAATGTACCGAAACATTTTGGAAAATGAACTGCCAATATTACTTGAAAATTTGAGCTTAGAAGTGAGACGGAACATGTGGTTTCAACATGATGGTTGTCCTGCACACTATTCGTTGATGGCACGTGAAATACTTGATCGTGATTTCAATGGTCTGGATCGGTAGAGCTGGTCCGATAAATTGGCCCGCCAGATCACCAGATGGGGCTACCTCAAAAACAAAGTTTACACACAAAAACCAACAACACGTGAGAACATGATTGGGCGAATCAGAAATGCGTGTGCTGAAATTCAACCAGACACACTTCTCAGTTGTGTACAATCATTTGAAATGCGGATTAATAAGTGCATTGAAGTCACAGGCCATCATTTTGAACACTTATTTTAGATTTACAAAACTGAATAAATGGTTTTGATGACGAATTTCGAGTATTTCCAATGAAAACGTGATGTTTTTTATTTCAAACGTATTGCAGAATCGAACGCGTGTGTTCTAAGAAGAAGAAATTGAAAAAATTGAATTTCGTCGATTACAACGCCATCTATCATGAACCGAACAAAATATTTCATTCAAATTATACGTACATTTAGTCGTAGAATCCGTATCTGCAATAAAAATTAGGCTTCCTATCTTAGTTTAAAAGTTACCCCCGCCCCACCTACAAAGCGGGGGTGGGGGACTATTTTTTTGCACTAATGTATTTCTCTCGCGGTATGATTAAATTTTGATTAAGGAGATTTTTTCCGTATAGAGTGGCTATTTTTCGATATATTTGATCGTCTCAGTTTAAAAGAAACACCCGGTATATGGATTAGTGTAGCGTCTCACGTCACATCATATGTTTTTTTTTAATGGTTTAAGGTCAATAGAATTACTTTATACTGTTCCATCTCATTGACAGTACTTCGTTATTTCGTTATATTTATTATAAAAGTCTAGTTAATTTACATTTATCTTGTTATTTTTTTTATCAATTATACAATACTGTTAGTTTACCGTAGAATACATCTACCAATCATTTTTGTTACTTATATCTATAAGAAAAATTTAATAATAATAATAAAAAATTATTTACGAATTATTTATTTAAAAGTATATTTCGTATGTTTCAATTTTGGGTTGATGCGATGATTCGCTAAGAGGGGAGACTTTTCTTTTATGGTTGTATGAATTAAGTTAATGGGAGTATGTTTGAACTGGTGTTTATGGGTTATTTTTTTTGCACATGATTAGTTTAAATTTATGTAACAATGTTGGTTGCTAAACTAGGTACCCGCCCAGACTAAGCTCTCGGGATCAAAAGAGTAGCAAGCATGTGCAGGGTCTGCAACTAGAACGGTACGTTACACATATTATAGTCGTTACTGCTCGAATTCGTATAGGGAAATGTTGTAACGTACCATGCTTACTCAAATCCGTTTAACAAACTACATACGTATTCGTATACTAATCATACGAAGTCGTACATTTTTTGGGCGTATTCGTGTACAGAAATATGGCCCAAGGTATTTACGTCACCATTATCAAAATTGCGATCAATTTGGAGTCCAATTCACTTGAATTGAATATACATGAATCATGACAAAACCCATGATGATTTCCGTCAGCATATCTTATATATATATATATATATATTTGATCATCGCATACCTATACAATCATTTTTTAATTATAAATTATTTAAAACAGAATAAATTACAAAACAATAATTAAATTTTTTTAAAGTTTGGTTATGTACAATTTAAAATATGTTTTTTAGGATCACCTCCACATTACGGCTATTAAAATTTAATTTGATCGTTTTTTGTTATTTAGATAACTGAAGAAAGATTAGCTGTTTGTTTGATGTAAGTTTTAAATAAACAAACACTTAAAATAAATTAAATATTTATAACATTTTATTTATAAGTTTAATAATATTGTTGGTCTTTCTCCTGAAATAGTTGAATATTCGTCTCGACTGTAATATTCTGAGAGTGACGTTTTGGTTGTACAGAGATTGTCCTAGGCATAGATATAACACATAATTGTTGTTGCGTAAGATTTTCATTAAAGGAGTATTGTACTGTTGTGGTTTAGTAGTTGTACAAAGCGATTGTTCATTACATTTTATTTCTGCTGATAGCACCGAATTGCTCAATTCCAGTTTGTTCCAATTTTGGGAACTTCTTTGTCATTCTTGACATACGCGTACGATTTTCCGCGTGTTAGCGTTTTCTTAAACGCGAAGTATACTTTAAAATTCCAACAATTTACTGCGCCGCAGTATCAACTAGCGACCTATTTTTTAATCGTAAGGTTTTTATGGCTTTGCAACGCATTTCAGAAATTTTAGGCAATTTTAAGAAGTGTTGCTTCATCTGCAACTTGAGTGTCTTGTTCTCTTCCTTCGGATGCAATCCAACTGGCGCAGTGTAAACGGTTCTGCTTCTATTTCGTCTGCAATATTTTCCAGTTCAGCGGAAAAATGTACTATAGACTTAGACTCTTGTAAATTGCTGTGCACCCTGTAATAGAAAAGTATGACATAAAATCGCAACATACAAAATAGTTTAATGTTGTTGCACTTACTTTCGGGTTTCTAAAAATAGAATAATAAACGACAATTGCTGCTCGTTCTTCAAAAGAGATTTATTTTTGGCAGTCTTTCCACTTTTTTTGCTATCACGGCGCCTGTTTCTTGCATTGCAAAAACATCTTTATTTTAAAAACAACGGCAAACTGTACGAGCCAAACACACGTACAGACATTGGTTTTGCAGATTATTAATAAAACAAAATCGCTAAATTTAAATTTACGTGGGGTTACGTGAGTCAGAAATATGTAAATTTACAGAAAATAAAAACGTGCTGTCACACATGAGTTTGATGACATGACGTGATACACGTCAGGTAACATCAGTGTGTTTCTGATCCATTAAAATACAATGTGAAACGATAATATGCACTTTTTATCCGTGACGTGAGTTTGCGTGACAGCACGTGAGCTCACATTACGTAATAACAGTGTGTTTGCGGATTTATCCCCAAAAATATATTCAAGCTTTCATGCTTGGAGTATTCACATTATCTTCCTTTTCATCCTAATATGTATGTGTATCCCCAAAGAATATACATATTTGTATGCATTTCTATTAGTAACCCTTTATATTTTCAAAACAAAGGAAATAACGATTTATGTTGAATTTATGATGCTGCACAATAGCATTAATATTTTTGTTCGTCCACCCTACATGATACGGTATATAAGTATGTGCATAGATGAAAAATCACATCCGTATAATACACATCTTTATATCGTATATGCATTTTTAATTGTCGTTTGAAATGTCAATATTTTGTCATTATAACGCATACCAATTTAATTAAAGATTCATCGTATATACACAATATCGCAAGGCAATTCCATTTTGGTATTTTTTATATCCCTCAAACATTTCACCAAATCCCAAAGAAATGAAATTAACTTTAATTACAGACTGATGGTGATATTTCTGATTAAAAATTGCACTCTTATTCAAAATAATTGCTGCATATTAATTATACATTTTTATTTTTTTGGGGATTCAATGCAATTTCGTATTCCTTTTGTACAAAATCGTACAAATGAAAAATTATGGAATTTTTATTATCGGAAAATGCAATTAACTTAATTTTACAAAAATTTTCTTCACAAAAATTAAATTTTCTTTATATGGATATGTACTCGTATATAAGTATGTATGTTGATTTTAATGAAATTTTAAAATTGATTGGAGTTACAAGATAAAAATTATATTTTACGATACGAAAAGATAGTTAGGTAGATATATTATTATATATGTACATAGTAAATAGGATTTATTTGTGGATGCATATAAAAATTACTAATTAGTTTATGTCAAATCAAATTAAAATGCATTCGTTCAGTGAACGATTTTTTGTGGGTATATGAATGTATATGTTGTAATAAATCAATGCTAATCAAATTATTAACGAAATATGAAAGAATAAAGAGTATTTTTAATAATTAAAATCTAAGGAGATAATAAAATTTTTTATAATATTTGGGAGAATGATGTATTTTTCAGGTAATTTACGGCTTAACGTTATGTATATGAAGATAGCCCAAATTATATCCCAAAAAACTCAGTGGCAACACTAACATACTTTTTTTTATGATAATATAGTGTCAGCCCAAAAAAATGTATCTATCACGACACAATTCACGAAACCAGGGGTTCGATTATGTATCCCTCGTATTACGAGTTACGACAACTCGTAATCCATGAAGTCGTAATTGCGATATAGCACGATTATGTAAGCAAGTACGAGATACAATTTTTTCGAAAAAAAGGAGTTGCCCGATATGTTCATTTTCGGACGCATATTTTGTCTTGGTTTTTATTTTGTTTACAAATATTTTGTGGTTATGTCAAAATAAAATTGGCGCGCGACGGAGTTGTTTGGTTGTTTGTGTATTCATTCAAAATTGTTTGTGTTTTAAATCAAAATTATTTGTTTTAAACAAAAAAAAATTAAATTAAAATAAAATAATTAAAAATAAAATTGTTTTGTATATTTAAAAATTTATTTGAAAGTAAGTAATCTTTTGGTGTTTTAATATTATAACCAAGCTAATTTGACTTATCATAATTCTATTTACAGGAAAACATTGTAATGGATCCTGTTATTAAATTCATTCACCATTGGCAAAATCGGGATGGTCTTCCATAAAACTAATAATTTTATTTAGTTGCTGTCCATTTGTTCGGATTGTCCTATATAATAGTTTTAAAACTATATTAATTATTTGTTTATATTAAAAATATATAATAAAGTATTAAATTATGATTAGTATAAATATATATTTTCATTTTATGTAATAGATTGGAAAATACTTTTTTATTATTTTTATAAAAAAAATTGTAATCACTTCTTCAACAACACTTAAACGATTTTTGACAATTAAATCGTTTTTCGCAAAATCACCACACTACTATGGTTGTCGCACTTTTCAAAATGGAATGAACATAGCAATAAACGAAACTATTAAATTCATGTTTGATAGTAATTTACTAATAAAAAATCATATGTTCGACTATTGAAATACTACTAAATGTCTAAAAACATTATTTGAACAGTTAATTTTGATAAATTTTCCTTAAAAACAATCATTTCAACCATTACGAGTTGCTTGTCGTACTCAAAAACTTGTACGAGTAAAACAACAACAACATGTCGCAATTACGAGAACTCGAAATTTCTTACATAATCGCGTTTGGTCGTAATTTCGAAAAATTAAATATTATACTCTCAGCCCAAAAATGACTATGTCGTGACACAACAATTACGATAATATACGAAAGTAATGTTTGTAATTTTAATAAATGTTAGAAATTATCAAATAAAAATTTTATTCTAAGATCATATTTAATTATTTATAATGAATTAGTTCAACTCATTAATTAACTAAGGTATAATTATTCATAATATGTATTAAATATTAATCTATTCAATAATTATTTTTAATGTAATTTGCAATTTAATTTCCACATCAAATGATTTTAGTACAGAACAAACTAATTTTGTATTATTCTGTTCAAATTGGAATCCAACTATACCGAATTTAAAACCAAATTACACTTACGAAACCTAAATAATAAGTTCGCTTAAATACCAGATAAGAGTAGTATTTGAACTTGGTGGATAAGAAATGTAGTCATCTACCTAGTGTATTATCAGTACCTGAGTAATCCTTAGTAATCGCAATATAAGCTACTCGATTAATTTAATCATACGGGTAGGGGGTAGTTTTTAGGCATAATGGATTAATGAGTAAATCTAGTGTACTCTCAGAACCTGAATCCAAATCTCTTGCTATAGGTGTTAATGGTTCTTTGATAATTTTATAATAGCAATATAAGCTTCCCGATTAATTTATTCCTGGCGGTAGGGGATAGTTTTTAGGCTTATTTGATTCGAAGTATAGTTTTTAATTTTATTTGAAATCGCAACATAAGCTTCCCGATTAATTTGTTCCTAGGAGTAGGGGATAGTTTTTTCACTTAGTCGATTAGGAATGTAGTCATCTACCTAGTGTTCTACCGGAACTCGAGTCCAAATCTCTGGTTATAGGTGTTAATGCCTCATAAATAATTTTATTCGAAATCACAAAATAAGCTTAGTAATAGTTCTGAATATTTTAGTCACGACTATGTTGTTTATAGATGTGATCGCAATTTTGAAACTAGCTCTAAGAAATTGGGCGGTGGCGTAATCTTAGCCGTTCATTCTAAACTAATGAGTTCTGCAATAACATTCATCCCATCAGGAGTTGAGCAGATTTGCATGAAGATTAAAATTAATCAACGTTATATGTTTATATACACAGCGTATACATACCTCCTAATTCAAACAGTGATTATTATGCTGCATGTGTCGATTCGATTGAAGAAGTAATTAATACATCAAATGCATCCGATTTACTCCTTGTACTTGGTGATTTCAATTTTCCAAATAACATCTGGAATTTTGACTTGTAATTTAATTGCATTCTTCCATATGCAATATGAAGTGACTTGCAGAATCTCTATTCATTGATGCCATCCTTGGATATAATTTAAACCAAATTAACATCATTGCTATAATATTCTCGAGGGGTTTTTAGATCTTGTCTTCACGAATGAAGTAGATGTGTTTAAAGTAATTGAGTCATCGAGCCCATTTATCGTAAATGATGTCAACCACCAACCTTTGGATATTATATTAGAGACTAGCGACTGTACGCCTAAACCAAAACACCTCCAACAAATCAAATATAACTTTAAGAAGACAAATCATACTTATCTGCAAGCAGTGAATTGGGAAGAAATTTTAAATGCAATTTATGAGATCATACACCAAAGCTTTGAACTCCATGTACCAATTTATAATAAAGCACCAAGTGTTCATCCTCCTTGGTTTGATGACCGGCTTATAAATCTAAAAAATCGTGTGAGGCATATGATGAAATCAAGTCTGAAGGCAGACAAGCGGTCCTTTTAAAAACACAGCGAAGAATTGGATTTTTATTTGAAATTTAAGTACAAGGCCTATTTGGATGGCGTCCATAAGAAAAATTAGAATAAATCCAAAAAAGTCTATAATTATGCATTCATTTTTTTAACTTGGTTAATAATCTATTTATTGTGATTATTTTTTAGAAATAAAACTAGGTTGATGAGTATATTCCTAATCCACTAAGTTTAAAAACTACCCTACCCTTATATAAATTATTCGGGAAGCTTATATTTCGAATTCAAAAAATTATTAATAAGCCCTTAGCACCAATAGCCAGAGATTTGAACTCAAGTGCTGATAGTACACTGGGTAAGATGACTGTACTTCTAATATACCAAGCACAAAAACTACCCCCTACATCCAGGAATAAATTAACCGGGATGCGTATATTACGACTTCGAATAAAATTATTAATGAGCACCTATAGTCAGAGATTTGGACTCAAGTTCCGATAGTATATACAAGTTAGAATACTATATTAAAAATCTACTAAGCGACAAAACTACCGCCTACCAGGAATAAAATAATCGGGAATAATAAACCTTGACTGTTGAATTGAAATAGCTTTCTCTATCCTCAGAACTAATTTCTATTCGATTGATTTTGTCTGATTTCGTATATATTTTAAGTTTTTAGGCCCTTTCCCAAACACCGACTTATTTGTTTTGTCCGACTTATTTAAATAAGTCTGCTAGCGAGGTGACTTATTTGCTTAACAAAAAAACTTATTTTATATCATGTAAACATGTCGTAGTAACCATATAAAAGTGTGTGCTTGTCAAAATAATAGTGTTGTTTTCGTGATTTTTGTTACATACATTGTTAAAAAAATATTAAATAATTATTGTAATATTATCTTAAAATATTATTTGAAACCTGATTTTCAAAGTAAAAAATGAAAAGAAAACATTATAGTTCACGATGTAAGTATATTGTAATCTTAATACTGTAAAGGTAGTATTATGTATTCGTATAAATTCAAATTAAATTTATATAGCTATATGTACATATGTATATCATTATTTATTATTTGTATTACAGGGAGTGAAGATGAAACATTCGCACTCATTGAAGCAAGAGCGGCAAAAGAAGAAGATTTGAAAAGGAAAAACTGCCAGTTTCCTGTTATTTGGGCGTAAGATTTGTGATTTTTGTGATGCGATGTAAAATCGGACACCCCAAGAGTGTATTAAAAAATTTAAGAACTTATTGGACATGTACAAAAATCTTAAAGATCCAAAAACAGAGACAGCCCCTACAACAACAAATTCATCGAACTGGATATATTTCGTAAAAATGAACGATCTGATGGGCACGAAACACACAATAGTACCAAATGTTATAGAGAGCACCACGTATGGAAGAACAAGGACTCTATCAGATAATAGCGCCTCGGATTATTTGATCGAATACATCCCCGAAAGAGTGCTAACGAATCTCAACCATTAATTGTAGATGTAACAGTACCCAGCACCAGCCATAGCGTCATTGAATCGACGGAAAATAATAGAAATAGTCGAAAAAAAACCGAAAATACAAGAACAAATTCTACAGTAACAATTTACAACTCAGCAGAAGTGTGGAAACTTTATGCAGGAAAAAAAACAGTGACCTCATACAGAAAATGTTTCTTTTATTCTGGTTATAAATCAAAAGCATCCTATATATAAATACCACAGAATACTTGTTCAAAAAAGAATAAGCATAAACCTACTTGGTGTGTGCTTAATGAGAAAGAGAATTCATGATAAACGTTAATGTTTAAGTCTCGTTCATACATTCAACATAGGGATGAAAAAATTTTGAAATCAATTGATAAAAATAATAAAATGATGCGAGCAGTATGCAAGAAATACTTTCCAGATGTGGAGCTTTCTTCTGATAGCGATAGTTAAGGTTAAGTTAAAGTTAAGTTTATCGAAATTGAAATGCAATATTTTATTATATACTGAACTGTGAAGTTATTTTATTATTAATAAAACTGAATTAAATAAAAATATATTAATTATTCACATAAATTGAGTTTTATATTTCTAAACACAATTGGTTTCTGAATTCTGTTGCTCTGGTTTGGGGTTGATAATTTTCATTAAAAGATTCAACATTATATTCATTTTGAAATTCAGAATCGATACTTATTAGATCCCCAACATTTATGCAAATATTGTGAAGAATGCAGCAAACGGCGATGACTTTATTGCAATTTTTTAAATTAAGTTCTAGCGAACGAAGGAAAATGCATTTCCATCTGGTTTTTATCTGTCCAAATGTTTGTTCCACAGCTATTCGCGCTTCGCTGATGTTTAATTTTTTTTTCTTGCTGTATTAACGTGCGGTTCTCGGTAAATGGAGTTCTGATTGTTATTGGGTCCCTCGTTAACTTATAACCACTATCACCAAGCAAAAAATAATCTCTAGGAGGATATTTACCATTCAAATATATATCGCTGTTTCTCAAAACTCTTTGGTCATCAACCGACCCTGGCCACCCAATACAAACATGCAGAAATTAGTATTCAGCATCACACACAGCTATAAAATAAACAAATTACAATTATGTATTAACTTATATTTCAAAATATATATACCTTGCACTTGAATACTGTAGTCTACCGATTGGTTGGACATTTTATTTTGACGTGTGTCCCATCAATAGCACCCACAGCTTTCTGGAACACGTCTGATCCTGCTCGATTAGCAAACTTGATGCTTATGCTTTCAAGCTCATTTTCGGTAGGTAGTATAATAATTTTCTCCATTAAATTTAAAATCATGTCCAGTGTACGCTGGACAATATTGAAAACACTCGATGTTGAAATATAGGTAGCTTGTTCCTGCTGCCAACCAAAATAGTATCACGCCAAGTTCTATTTGAGGATCATACCCATGGTGTTTCGATGGATAAAATTGAATTAATTTTTCGAACGCCTGGCTCTCTGTTTAATAAGGCGTCGTACATAAAACTCCGCTTCATGGAGCAATATTTCAACCCCTGAAAATTGAATGGTTTTAATGTAACATATAGAAATATTATTATTTCTGTGTATATATATATTTATGAAATGTGGATTTGTGGAAAACTGTGTAGAAGTGGTTCCGTTCTATGCCAAATAATTGAAACCTTAGAGATTGCCTCATATATAGTGACTATATAGAATGGCAAGGGGATAAATCAAGGCATAGAACGGAACTACCTCTACACAATATTCGATGATTATGCGATAGACTTTTAAAATTCGTCACTTCAATTCGCCCAGTTCTTTTTTATGGAACCTAAGATACGAATTATTTATATACGACTGCATATTTGTATGATTTTATTTAGTTACTTATATCGTAGAGTCTCGGTTATCCGATGTGGTCGGGACCGAAGACAATTCGGATAAGCGGATTTTCGGATAATCCGGAAATGCTCTGTATGCACTGTAAAATGCTCTTGCATTTTATGGTGGTTAAAATAAACATGATATTTTGAATTTAAATTATTATTTTGAGTAATTTCAATGTTTAATTCATTCATATTTTACTAAACATACATATGTGTAATGTGTAAATAACAAAATAATTAAAAAATAAATAAATAATACATAATTAAAATTAATATGAAATTGCAGTCACATCAATTGCATTCTCAAATACATTTCACATTTGTTTACTTAAAAAAGCTGGTAATAGTTTGTTGCTTCAAGAAATTGGTTCTTTCTTTAGATGCAATATCGCGCCATTGTCTAATTAAAAGAATATCAGAAGCATTCGCTTCATCTTGTTGTTCAATGTACTCTAATGCGTTATTTAGTGCATTAAATCCGTCATTATGACTGATTTTCGGTTATATAATCCCCCTCTTCTTCTTCTTCAATTTCCATCAAAGTCGTTTTTTCTTTGACACAGTTCATAATTTCGGTATCGCTAAGATCTGGCTCATTATTTTCAATTGTCAACCAATCTGTAAACTCTGGTTCTGTGATGGCTTCACACCCGGGGACATTTTTTGCAAGCGTAAATAAGTTTTCATCTTCTGGTGCCGTATTAGTGTTCACTATTTTCACGTACATTTCCCTGATGAAGTTTACTCCATGATTTTTGTAGAGTGGTTTGTAAAATTGAATCCCATGCACTGAGATGTAGATGACTTCTTTCAAATCAATTTTCTTTAAATCACTAATGACAGAAGTTTCGGCCAATGATTCATTGCTTATAATTTTTTCTAAAAGCTTATTCATATATTTCTTCTTTAATGCTTCCAAAACGCCTTGATACATCGGCTGACAAATTGATGTAACGTTTGGTGGAAGAAATATGGTCTTTATGTCCCCACTACAGAGTTCCTGGATATTCGAATGGCACGGAGCATTATCGTTTACCAGTAAAGCTTTTCTAGGTAAATTGGAATCTGTTAAAAATCGTTCCACAGCTGGTACATACTCCTTAAAAAACCGTTCCTTGAACAATTCGGCGGTCATCCAAGAACTTTTTTGATTTTTGTAGTAAACGGGAAATGCATTAGGATTCATATGCTTGAATGCCCTAGGTTTCGCTGATTTTCCAATGCACATTAATCTTATCTTATGAGTTCTCGATTCATTACTGCATGCCAATAATGTCAACCTTTCCGTATTTTTTTTGTATCCTGGTGCAGATGTTTCACGCCCTGACGCCAATGTAGAAGATGGTAACAATTTATAATATAATCCTGTCTCATCGCAGTTATAAATTTGCTCCGGTAAATAACTTTCGTCCTTTATGATTTCTTTTAATTTCCCCTGAGAATCTGCCAGACCATTCTCATCAGCTGATAACTTTTCATCGGATATTTTTAAATTTCTTACACCATAACGTTTTTTCCATCGATCTAACTAACCTACGCTGGCGGTAAAATCATCATTTTCGTGAGCTTGTTATTTATGAAATGCTAGAGCTTTTGCTTGCACAATTGGACCTCACAAAGGTATTCCCTTGTTTAGCTGTTGGCAAAACCAAATACATAGCGCCTCTGATACTTCATGATGGTAACTATCTTTCATAATTTTTCTAGCTTGACGAGAATGGCCAGTAGATGTAGAAGCTTTCGTTCTACACCATGCCTTTATCTTATCCCTGTTCCGTATCCAATCAACAACTGTAGCCTGACCTACTCCATATTCTAATGCGATTTGTTTAATCGACGAACCACTATCTAATTTTTTTAACGCTTGTACTTTTTTCCAAAGAAACAACAATTTTTTTGCGTTTTAAATTATCCATTTTAAAATAAACTTCCTAAAAAAATTAATTTAATTTCAGTAAATTTTATTTTGTAAAATCTTTGTACACATTTTTAATTTATAAATGTTCATACCTAAAATATTTTAATACATATGTATGTATTTTACATAATTTTCGGACATTCGTAGCGCACGGCACAAAATAGATTAATAAACTAAAAGAATTTATATGTATTACTACAAAGAACCAATTTAGTTTTTTAAATGGGAGTTCCCCTATTTGATTCAGTTTCTAAAATGAAAACATAAAGTAAACGGATAACAATTATATTATATATTTTTGTGTTCGGATAAAGCGGGGTTCGGATAAACAGTATTCGGATAATCGAGACTCTACTGTATATGATCATATTCATACATAATAGGTATCTGTAGTTTTTTTAATTTAATTACTTATTGCTATTAATACAATTTGATTGTATTTTGTTAAGTATTAAATAACTAGTTATGAAATTATCTTTTTAATTTTATTGAGTCAATATATTTTCTAATGTGATAGTTTATTTAAAGTAAATACGATGGTATTGCCATTGCTAAAAAATTATTGTTTTTGGGATCCAATTTTGGGCTAACTTCACAAAGGTCTTAACGTTGATAATTTAATTTTTAGTTAAATATGAAAGAGTCTTATATATATTTTGTGCCGATCACTGATTTGCCAATTGAATAACATTCAGTTAACGAGTGTTGCTAAATAAGCTCATTTAAAAATGGAGATTTTGTTACAATTGGTATCTATCTAAGAATCTTGTAAATTTATAAAACATTTAGCGCTAGTTTAAAATAAAAAAGTCCAATAAATGCCGATAAAAACTATTGAAATGCTTATTTACACATTTCAATTTAACCTAAACGTTAAACGACTTTTACGGTAAACATAATATCCATCTACTCTAAGCTGATATAGAAATTTTCCAACATAAATAATATTCTTGGTAAATACTGATGGTAAAATGTATTCGTAATGATAACAAAACTTATAATTATCCAGACCAATTGAAAGTGGCAAATGCAAACTTTTCTACTCATAATATTATCATTTCGAAAAGAAAGATAAATTCTAATGGTACGATTTTTCAATTCATATTATGATATTTACACAGTTGAATGATAATTCTAAAACCGCATCGATTTTAACTTATCGTAAGTCAACCAGAAAATTTATTCAAAATTGTTTTTACTTTTAAATCAAATATTTATGTTTGCGTGCACAAAATATAATATCATCCCCATTAACATAATCAACAACCGTTCGGTTATTGTTAGTGAATTGAGAAAACTATAAATGTAAATATTTGTTGTGGAGAACATGGGATAGAAATGAAAATCCCAATCTATCTAAGAACCATACCTATCCGTAAGGAGTGAATAGAACGCATTGGTCTTACGTTGGTTGCTCGTAATAGCTTTATAACGCGTATTATACCCACAAAAGTCCACCCTTTCCGTATTTTTTTTGTATCCTGGTGCAGATGTTTCACGCCCTGACGCCAATGTAGAAGATGGTAACAATTTATAATATAATCCTGTCTCATCGCAGTTATAAATTTGCTCCGGTAAATAACTTTCGTCCTTTATGATTTCTTTTAATTTCCCCTGAGAATCTGCCAGACCATTCTCATCAGCTGATAACTTTTCATCGGATATTTTTAAATTTCTTACACCATAACGTTTTTTCCATCGATCTAACTAACCTACGCTGGCGGTAAAATCATCATTTTCGTGAGCTTGTTATTTATGAAATGCTAGAGCTTTTGCTTGCACAATTGGACCTCACAAAGGTATTCCCTTGTTTAGCTGTTGGCAAAACCAAATACATAGCGCCTCTGATACTTCATGATGGTAACTATCTTTCATAATTTTTCTAGCTTGACGAGAATGGCCAGTAGATGTAGAAGCTTTCGTTCTACACCATGCCTTTATCTTATCCCTGTTCCGTATCCAATCAACAACTGTAGCCTGACCTACTCCATATTCTAATGCGATTTGTTTAATCGACGAACCACTATCTAATTTTTTTAACGCTTGTACTTTTTTCCAAAGAAACAACAATTTTTTTGCGTTTTAAATTATCCATTTTAAAATAAACTTCCTAAAAAAATTAATTTAATTTCAGTAAATTTTATTTTGTAAAATCTTTGTACACATTTTTAATTTATAAATGTTCATACCTAAAATATTTTAATACATATGTATGTATTTTACATAATTTTCGGACATTCGTAGCGCACGGCACAAAATAGATTAATAAACTAAAAGAATTTATATGTATTACTACAAAGAACCAATTTAGTTTTTTAAATGGGAGTTCCCCTATTTGATTCAGTTTCTAAAATGAAAACATAAAGTAAACGGATAACAATTATATTATATATTTTTGTGTTCGGATAAAGCGGGGTTCGGATAAACAGTATTCGGATAATCGAGACTCTACTGTATATGATCATATTCATACATAATAGGTATCTGTAGTTTTTTTAATTTAATTACTTATTGCTATTAATACAATTTGATTGTATTTTGTTAAGTATTAAATAACTAGTTATGAAATTATCTTTTTAATTTTATTGAGTCAATATATTTTCTAATGTGATAGTTTATTTAAAGTAAATACGATGGTATTGCCATTGCTAAAAAATTATTGTTTTTGGGATCCAATTTTGGGCTAACTTCACAAAGGTCTTAACGTTGATAATTTAATTTTTAGTTAAATATGAAAGAGTCTTATATATATTTTGTGCCGATCACTGATTTGCCAATTGAATAACATTCAGTTAACGAGTGTTGCTAAATAAGCTCATTTAAAAATGGAGATTTTGTTACAATTGGTATCTATCTAAGAATCTTGTAAATTTATAAAACATTTAGCGCTAGTTTAAAATAAAAAAGTCCAATAAATGCCGATAAAAACTATTGAAATGCTTATTTACACATTTCAATTTAACCTAAACGTTAAACGACTTTTACGGTAAACATAATATCCATCTACTCTAAGCTGATATAGAAATTTTCCAACATAAATAATATTCTTGGTAAATACTGATGGTAAAATGTATTCGTAATGATAACAAAACTTATAATTATCCAGACCAATTGAAAGTGGCAAATGCAAACTTTTCTACTCATAATATTATCATTTCGAAAAGAAAGATAAATTCTAATGGTACGATTTTTCAATTCATATTATGATATTTACACAGTTGAATGATAATTCTAAAACCGCATCGATTTTAACTTATCGTAAGTCAACCAGAAAATTTATTCAAAATTGTTTTTACTTTTAAATCAAATATTTATGTTTGCGTGCACAAAATATAATATCATCCCCATTAACATAATCAACAACCGTTCGGTTATTGTTAGTGAATTGAGAAAACTATAAATGTAAATATTTGTTGTGGAGAACATGGGATAGAAATGAAAATCCCAATCTATCTAAGAACCATACCTATCCGTAAGGAGTGAATAGAACGCATTGGTCTTACGTTGGTTGCTCGTAATAGCTTTATAACGCGTATTATACCCACAAAAGTCCACCCAGAAATAAAAAATCTAAATTCATTTCCTATAAAAAAAACTATCTAAACAAATATTTACCATAAAATATAGCAGATATAGATAATTGAGCTTTTGTTAGCTTTTGTATTAATTATGAATTCACCTTATAAATTTATTAATCAAATATTATGTTTTCCAACAAATATATACGAATGCAAATATTTGAAAAATACCATGATAATTTCCAACATCAAAATAAATATTTTATTTCAAAATTCTCGTTCCACCCTCCCCTCAACTATAGTACTCGTAACTACACTAATACGAATAACAACAATTCCAACAACTTTAATTAATAAAACAAAAAAAGCTAAATGTATGTGTATATACATATGTATGTATCTTTATTTGTATACATACATACATAAATATGGATGTAGACAGAAGAGCAAAAAAGTAAAAAAAAAGGATTGTGTTTGCATTAGAAAATTAGAAGATGAACAAAAAAATACTTTAAACATAGAAAACCATAATTAAGTTAACAGTTTTTTTGCTGCTTCTTTTACTAAATTCTTCTAGATAAATGTACGTACACCCGTCCTTATGTATTTTCATTGTGCTTTTTCTTGTTTTGTGCTTGTATGTATTTCAAATTCAAGGATGAAAATCTTGATACGAAAATAAAACGATTCTGTTGTGTTGGCTGGTAAATGTTTCTGGGAATTCTATAACATTTACCTTCAGTAATATTTTTATACCAGGAGTTATAAAAGTTTGTTTTCAGTTTGACTTTGACATTTTAAATATGTATATAATACATGTGTACGTATTATGGCTAGATGGATTTATTTTAAATTGGTTTTTGGTTAAGCTTTTTACGTTTTATAAGTTAAAGTTGTTTCACTATTTTGTACACAGACAGTTATTCCTATAAACATAATAATCGTGTGTCATTGTAGATATTTGTATACGTACACATGTGCACAGTGTAGGTCTTCTTGACAATGGCCGTGGTTTTGAGTATATACATAAATTAAAGTTAAACTTTAATATTTGCACATCGGACCACACTAGTTGTTGTTCTTCTTTGCGTACAAACATCAATTATTGATTTTTCTTTTATGAATTTCAATTAATTTGGAAGCTAGTTTTGCCGGCAAAATAATCAAGTATATCAAATGATATGATTTATTTAGTTCTAAGTTTAAAAAGGTCCAGTTTTTGTAACAATTGTTCTAGGTACTGTTTTGTCGTAATTGGAGAAAATGGGCATTTTCTGAATTTAGTTGGAATTTTTTAATAAATTCCTTAAAATATTAACTAAACTAAAATGTATAGTTCGTATCCCTACTATTGTTATTATTTTCTCATTATATCTTATTTGTGAATAGGGAGTCCTAAACCCCACCTTCCAACTTCTGGCGCTGTCAACCGTATTTTTAAAGTATCAATTAATTAGAGATTTATGAGGTTCCATAATCCGGGAAACCGGATTACACAAATCCGACGATTTTTCGGACCAAAATACAAATCCAACGATTTTTTAACCACACTTCAGCCAATTAAATCACTTTGTCTTTTTGCGTATATAAAATAAATATATGGGCAATTTTTATCCACAAAAAGAGCTACGAAGCTATCGAAGGAGAATAAATCCATTAGCAGTCCCTGATAATGTACGTATGTGTTGGTTATAGGTACACCAGATTTTAGTAGTGGCCACTACACGTTTGAGGGACGGAAGAGGTTCAAATATTTAGGCTTTCTTATCATTCATGATAATAGTGTGGGTGCGGATATTAAAATGCGGCTGGCAGGTGGCAGTCGTGCCTTGTATCCTCTAAGGCCACTGCTAAAATCTGAACACCTATTAAGTGCCATGAAACTGAAGCTTTACAAAGCGTTGATCAGGCCCGTTGTTATATTTGAATGTGAAAGTTGCGCTGACGGATGAGTACGAGAGATGGCTCCTTGCATTTGATAGAAGAATCATGCGTGTGATTTCTGACCCAAAACACGAAGTAGATGGTACATACCGAGCTCTGTACACAATCGAAATCAAAGATCTGATGAAGATCCCCGATAGTGTACATGAAAAAAAATCTCATCGGGTACGCTTGCTGATCCAGAACGAATTGTGCTGCGATCTCTGAAAGGAGAGGCACCATATGGTAGTCGCAAAGGTCGTTGCAGGCGACGATGGCTCCATGATGTAGAGAATAACTTGGCCTCTTCAGAATTTGTTGGCAAACATTATCGTAGGTTATTTTTGAGATGGTTGCTGTGCTGCTCAGATTAGTTTTAGTTGCATAATTTTTGAACCCTGAAAAAGATAAAGAAATTCACCAAAAGAAATAGATTTTCTTCGAAATACAAGATTTTACAATTCTCTTCTAATAAAATATTTGGTCTTTAACAATAAAAATTTATACTATCTAATGGTATTTATTTCTAAACTGATGTATCGAATCCTTAAATGATTGTGTATAGGGCAATGTAGGACTATAGGTTACTAATTATCAATTATATGGCGTTTAGGGAAAATGTCAAAAAAGAATTGTGTTTTAACCGCCGTTCGCATGGCGTAACAGTTTTCCGTTCGAGTAAATTAATTTCAAATTTAATTAATTGTGGAAAAATATTTTGTGAAATTTGGTAAGAACATTTAATAACTTTAAATATAAATTAATAAACTTTTAGAACATAGTCAAAAAACGAATACAAATGCAAAGGTTGATGACTAAATGTTAGTTATCATCCCAACACAATTCGTTTAGAATTTACGTTTTTTACTTAAAGTTTTAAACGTTTTATATTTACATTGTATTAATGTATTGTTATTGTTTTAGTCACCTTAAAGGAAAACTGGACAACATTTTAAATGTTGGGAAGATAACGCAATTGAACCATGGCTCAGAAAATAAAATAAAGAAGGAAAGAAAAGAATATATTTAAGAAAATAAATTGTTAAAAAACGATTGCCCAACAATTGACATATTCAAATGCACATGCCACTCGTTCGCATGCAAAAAATACCCAAATTTTTGTATAATAATGTTCAAAAAAATTATTTCACCCTGCATAAACCCGGTGACTATCACTTGAAGCCACTGTAAACCAAATTTTGGGTAGATACGTGGTGATTCGCCTATTTTTAGTTCATGAAGAAATAAACAAATTCGCACTTGTCGAACGAATTAATGAATGTTTGCAAAATTATCAGTTCGAGCTACACCTAAAATTTTTAAAATTTATATGGCACGATTTAAATAAACTGGATCATTTATTTCAAAGTGAGTCACCACAACTTCACCTACTGTATTCAGAAGTAACGCGTTTATATTATAAACTTTTTGAATATATTGTAAAGGAAGAATTTTAAATGATGAACATTTGAAAAGCATAAACTTGCATACCTGTAAAGGTGAGTTTTTCAATGAATTAAAAGATATATATTTGGGAGCATACTGTCCGAAAAAGATGAAACCAATTTCCGTGCACACTACCAGAAATTTTATGTGGAAATATGCCAGCAACTATTTAAAAAAATTGATTTTGGAGACAAAATTATCCAGGCATTTCAAATCCTTGCTCCACAAAGACAATTACCAAAATATCGACGATGAATGGAGAGCGGTTAGGGTGTTAAATTTTGAACAATTTTGGACTACACGACAAAATGGAGATCGACATATTTTGGAGTGAAAGCGGTGGGATGGTAATTTTATGTTTCCCAAATCTGAAAAATGTGATAATGGCAATTTTGACTGATTCTGTGGCAACAGCAAAACGCATTTTTTCGCAGATTATTGTTAAATAAACCAAAATTCGAAATCCACTTGATTCTACCACTTGTGTGTTAATTAATAATAATAAAAATAGATTAGACCTTAGCAATTACACACATTTGATAGTATTAATAACAATTAATATTTACCATAAACTTCGAATTGAATATTTTATGATTCAGATTTGTTTGCTTTCTTAAAAATGTAAGGATGTTTTTTATACGTGTTGTATAGATAAATTGTGATGTAGTCTTTTTATGTTTGACAATTTTTATTTCAATATCAGCTATTTATAAATATTTATTTCAGTACAGAATCGTTTTGTCAAACTGCTACTGCAGAATATTGATAAATGTGAAGTCGAGAACGGGTACTCAAAATAATCTCCAAGATGTAACACCACTATTGCTTCCACGTTGGTGGTTTCTATTATTTTTATCTACCATACAGTAATTGTTTGGATTTATATTTTTATAACGTACTTTTATATTTATATTTTTTATATTTATAACGTACTTTTCAGCTCTTTACAACCTCATTGGTTCACTTTAGAGCTCTTTGCTATTTAATTTTATCTCACTTGTTCACTGATCACTGGTTGAATTTAAACTGTTTTACTATGCTGTCAAGTTTATATACCGATGCAATGCAACTCTCGAACTTTTCATATTGTGTCGTGGTATGAAAATTGTCCAAGTATGCGTGTATTCGAGAGATATGTGATACCGTAATTAATGCAATTCTCTCTCTCTCTCTCGCACCCTGGTTCATTTCTCCTCTATGATTTATGTTCTCGCCTTGCTTTTGGAACATTGTGGTGGTTTACTGAATAATAATGATCATTCTGACTTTGAGAATCATCGCAACAACATCGGTCGTCGACTCAAATAAATATCCATCATAAAAACACAAATGCCCTGAGGGACGATCGAACCATCTGTTGCTTTCTAAATCAACTAATATTCTATGTTTCTTTTTAAATGATGACATGCATATTCGAAGGTTTTAAACTTTTGTGCTATCAATGTAAAGATTTAGCACCTCTGACATGTTGTGTAATTGCCAAATCAAAGCCATTGGTATAAAGTTTTACAAATTTTCTGCCATTTTCACCAAAAAGATGTTTGAACTACAAAATTCTTGCTGAACATCGGAAACGAATGGTGGACTACAATTAATCGTAAAGATAAACTTACTTCACAAATAAAATTTTTGACAGTTTGCACTTTGCGGCAAGCATTTTTAACGCTGTTCTTAATGATTTGGTAAATCTTGATTGGGTTTCTTCACTTGAATTAGGATATAAAAATAATCAAACATGCATCTAGATACGATAGAAGAAATGAATATATTAAAGAAAAAGAAATACCAGAATACCACACAAATACATGAATAATACCTAGACGATTTAAAACCTTAAGTTTAAGTAGAAACCTTGAATGATACACCCTTGATTGCGATGTTTCATTTTTTAAGCAATTAGAATTATTGTTAAATTAAAAATCACACAACCTACCGAAGTTAAAATTTATTGAGGAAACTTCACTATTGTCAAATTTGTCGATTTAATAGTACGACATCATTTTGTCGGTTACCATAACAAATTAATAGCCGACTTTTGCTTTTTGGGTTGTGTGTGATAAAAAATTTTGCGAACACATACAATTTCTTCTTGTCTGTCAAAATGCAGCGGTAAAATAATAGAAAAAACTTGAACAAATAGCTTCGTGCCCCATAAGTGCTGCTCTTCATTAAAGTGAACAATTGATTGAAGAAATCAGTCATTTTCAATATTTGGTAGTATTTTTATTAGTTTAATTTTAAAACATTAATTGATAATTTTTAAGGAAAACTACTGTATATGGTTGGGAAAATCAGCATGAGCACGCATTCAATTGAGAGGTGGCTCAATTTTTGCGACCCTAATATAATTATCTCAATTCGACCAAAATATCATTGTAAATTTAATCCAGCAGCACCTATTTAGCACAGCAACAACCGTTAGTGGGAACCAATTGGTATTCGAGATATAGATTTCAGCAACGTTTTATTCTCAGTTGAAAAAGATTTCAGGCACACTTTAACCAAAAGCTCCATTTATACTCAAAACCTCAAGGTATAACCAAAAGTTTGTGCAAACGGTTTAAAAAGAGTGGTTGAATTTGTGTGGGGTGTGTGAGTGGATTAGTGGACAAGGTATTGGCGAATTTTTTCAAATAACTGTAAAATATTTCGAATGCATTCTGCTTGTACTATACCAAAAGTGTTTTATATACGTGTTTCAACAGTCGTTCATTTCGAACGTGTTTTTTTTTGTCTTGTTTTTTATTTTTTTTTGCTTTTTGAGTAAATTTGTGTAATTATTGTATTACATTTTTTATGATTAGTCACTTAAGTGTTTTATATTGTGAAAATAATATAGTGTTCCCTTACGTGTTGTAACTTATATAATTGCGAAACCAATATAGTGTAAGTTGATTAACATTTTAGTTGAAGGCAGAGTGTTTTAGTTCATAAATAATTATATTAATATGGTTGACCTAAATTGCTGCATTTGCAAGACGTGTTTGACGATTTTCTTGTTTGTAAAGGCATTCTACGTGATCATATAGCGCATTATACATGTGCTGGCATTATAATCTAAAAGTTTGATAACGTAAAATGGAGATACCTTCGAATAAAATTAACAAACATATCACCAGTGGGTGCATAATCGACATCCCACTCGGAAATTTCAGCTTTACCTTATGGTTCTAATAATAATAATTTAATCAGCGTTGTTAAACCAAGACGGTGGATTTATATTATCATCTGTTACTGGTGAACAGTTCAAAGGCTTTATAAATTGCAATTTCCAACTAAAGGATGTTAATGCAATTAGGATGTTACGAAAAACAAAGAATGGTGGTCAGTATTAATATGTATATCGTCTTAGTGTTTAACGAAACATTTTCCTTTATCAACTCTAACTAAACTTTGCCCGACAGTTATGTTTATGGCAGAGTTCGAATTTACTCGGAAAAATAATTATTGAGACAAATGGTGAACATTCATGCAACATACAGTGGAAAAATTCTCATCTAAAATGCAACCGATACCCTCTACTAATTTAATTGATGTCCTATGTGACGTTAATGGTGGATTAATGTACTTTTGATGCAACAACGAATATAAAAAGGGCTTTAGCAAATCATTCCTTAAATCATTAAAATCCAACATACTACCAAAAAAGACTAACAAAACTGTTTATCATGAGGATTTTGCAAACGGATATGATTTCATTAAACAGATTCCATCCAAAAAGCATTCGATTATGCTGAACTTCAATTCTCCACTTGGATAAATGGAATTATTTACCGTTTACTTCTATCACGATTTGCGTGTCTATACAAGGCAAATTAGACAAATATCAAATAAAAGAATTTTTGACAAAAAAAGAACTGAAACTGAGAAACTGCTATGCTAACTCAATTAACTCCGTTACAAAAGTATACCTACTTGAAGGTAAATCAGTTATTATTGTTTCACACCAAGATAAAACCGAATGCACTGACTTAATCTACGGTGAGATACTTTAAAGTGACATTTACAACATAAACCAAGAATCATTTATCCTCACGCTTGACATTAATTGCCTTGTAGTCAATTAAAATTAGCGGTAGATTATATCACCAACTGTTCATGCCCCAATATCAAATAGGTTCTGAATATACCGCTTAATAAGTGAACACATTTTGAAAGAACTTTATCAATACGGTGGATTTTGGTCTGTACTATCAAAGGACAAAGGAATCTCCTTCATTTTTGTTGATACATGTGCGGATTCCTACTACAAGAATTCAGTAATGGAAATAATGTTTTTTATAAAGCATTCTGATGGTATCATTATCAGTGCACATCTTTATATTTGATAACCTAAACAATAAATATCTTGAGAAACCTACAAATGATTATTAGTTTGGATTTTGATGGCGAACACCTATTTAAATTTTGTGAGTTCACAAACTGTTGCTTGACATCACATAGATATATTTTCTGCTCAACTGGCACTTAAGTTATGCTGTATCTCCTGACATATACTAATTTGAATCCTGGATAATTTGTCTATTCAATTTTCGAGCAATATTGGCTGAAATACGAAGAAAGGTTATGCAAAACACAGTGAAAAGAACAGTTTTGTGTATTAATTTGCATACAAATTTATTGGATAATTTTATGGTAAACAAACTAGCAGAGTTGCTAATTTAGCCAGATTTAGCACTATCCAATTTATTTTAGCCCCATAAACATCAGTTGTGTACCCAAGTGCAATTTGGTACTATATATAATTCTTTTCAGCAGCAATTCTATCACTTTCAAAAAAATTTATTAAACGTATAGGCTCATTATCGAGATTAATTTTTCATTAAACTCACCTTATTCGAATATGTATGCTATAAAATCTGCTACAGTTTAAACAAATTTATAGTTAAACTTAACGTTCTTGACTATGTATAATTCATCATTAGATATGGATTTTTGTGCGAGCGAAGGTGGCAAGTGATCTTAAATATCAACATAATGAGCTCCAACTCAATTTTGTTCTACCCTGTTTTTCGCCGAGTAACGTAACCTCAATGGTTCAAACTTCGGATCAATATCGGTCATAATTATAACTTTCCGATATGTGTAAACCAAAATAATTGAATAGAGTTTAATAAAGCATTTTAATAAATTCTGATCCGACATCTTCACATTTGTAAATTATTTGCTTCTTTTAAACGACCAGTGTAAATATTTTAAATGAAAGTTATTTTTTTAATAGCTTTTTGAAAAATTGAAAATTAAATGTTTGATATTTATAACTAACTGCGACTTTAATTAGGGAATATTTATTTGATGATAAAAATCGCATTTTATGAAAAGTTGAGCTTTTAACAAAAAAAAAAGAATTTCAACTATTAGAAATTAAGTTTTTTATCATTTTATTCATCTGGATTCTGCTATTACATAACCATTGTAAATATTTTATTTATTTCCGATCCGTTATGTACGTTTCACTTATGATAAAATGGGCTTTTAAGAAAGGGTTTACAATTATCCTAAAACTTTAGGTATTTGTAATCAATCTTCTATAATTAAAAAACGAGTGTAAATCATGAAAGATTCACTCTGATCTAACATAAAAGATATTTCTAGAAAAACTGAGCTTTTGCAAATAAGTTTCACATTATTGTCCTTTGAATTGGAATTCACTCTGATCTAACATAAAAGCTATTTCTAGAAAAACTGAGCTTTTGAAAATAAGTTTCACATTATTGTCCTTTGAATTGAAACTTAACTTTTTGATTTTTCAATTATCTCTTTATTTAAAAAGAACATATAATTGTGTCCGATCAACATAAAAGTTATTTTATGAAACAATAAGCTTTTTGAAAAAAGTTGCATGCACTTCGAATTGGAAATTAAATGTTTAACAATGATAATGATTTGCTTCTAAATTAAAGAATAAGCGTAATTATTCTAATTGATTATGCTGCAACATTAAAGATATTTAAAAAAACAGAGCTTTTTGAAAAAAAGTGGCCCTATCACTTAGAAAATTTATAATTGAAATTTGCGACCATCGAATTATTTAGTTAAACCACAAAGTGTTAATATTCCGATTGACTCCATTACAGCAAAAACTTCATTTATAAAAGAAAGCTTTTGAGAATATAGGTTTCACAGTCTCTTCCAATTGAAAATATTAATTTTTAAAATTTAATTAAAGCATAACGGTAAACATTTTAATTGAGTACGATCCAATATGAACGTTCTATTATGAAAACATGAGGTTTTTGTAAAAAATGTCTTCTTAATTAAATTTTTGATAATATTAATTACAAGCTTGTTTTATTAAAGAGCAAATAAAAATATGTAGTTTGTTAGATATATTCCATTAGAAGTACACACTTGATATTTGTAATCACTTATCTGGTTCTTTAATTAACCGATCTGATCTTAAAACTTCTTTTATGACAAACGGAGCTTTGTGAAAACATTTTCGCATTTGTCCTTCCAATAGGAAATTAAAATTTTGATATTTGTGATCATCGGTTTCATTAATTAAAGAACAAATTTTTACATTTATACATACTACGCATTCGACGTAAAATCTGAGTTTTGAAAAGTTCTTTTTTATGATGCAAAAATCATGATTTTTACCTTGGAGTGTCACTAAAAATTTAAAATCAAAAATGCATTACGAAAAGTTTATTAACTGATGAAAGCTCTGCTGCTATATGGACATTTCCATCAATGCCTCGTCTAAATAGTGATATCGAAAATTTTATAAATCAGCTCAAAAAATAGTTTTATGGTACGAAGAGGTGAATGTATATTATGTAGTTCTTACAAACATGATAATTAATAAAAAGTAAAAATAAACTGAAAATAATAATAATAAACAGTATTAAAGGCCATAACTGGCCCCTTACTGAGTCAACAATTTCGCTCCAACGGTTTCGATCTTGAGCATGGTCTTCATACAGACCTAGACAACCTGAAGAAGCCAAGTCATTCTCTACACCGTGGAGACATCAACGACCTCTGGGCCTACCATTTGGTGGCTCTCGTTTCAGAGATCACTGAACAATTCGTTCCGATTCGATCTTACTTCATGTACAATATCGGGGATCTTCATCAGATCTCTGATCTCGAAATTGTACAGAGCTCGGTATGTACCATCTATTTCGCGTTTTGGGCCGTAAATCACACGCATCACTCTTCTCTTAAATGTAAGGAGCTATCTCTCGTACTCATCTGTCAGCGCACAACTTTCACAAACAAACATAACAACGGGCCTGATCAACGCTTTGTAAAGCTTCAGCCTAACTACACTTGATAAGTGTTTATAGATTTTAGAGGATATAAAGCACAACTACCAGCTGCCAGCCGCACTTTAATATCCTCACCCACACTGTTATCGTGAGTGATAAGAGAATCCAGATATTTGAACCTCCTCACTCCCTCAATCGTGTGGTGGCCACTACTAAAATCTGGTGTGCTATTGTCCCTAAAACCAGAGATCAGGTATTTCATTTTGGACTCATTGATCTGAAGTGCAACTGAAGCTGAAAACTCTACAAGCGAATCAAGTATTTCTTTCATTCCATTGCTATTCAGTCCAATCACGCATATGTCATCTGCATATGCAAGCACCTGATTGTACTGGCGATATAACATGTTGCGCTGACGTGATTCTGTTTTTCGAAAGATGTACTCCAACATGAGATTAAAGAGTATCGGGGACAGAGCATCACCCTGCCGAACACCCGAGTTAATTTGTCGATAGCCTGTTCTCAACTTTAACACAGCATTGAGACTGCGTCATTGTCATCCTCCACAGTCGTACCAATTTTGTTGGCATTCCTAGGTATTCCAGGGCAGAACACAAACTCTCTCGATTGATCGAGTCATAGGCCTGCCGGAAATCCAGGAAAACCTGATGTACGGAGATGGATGTGTCATAATATTTAGATAGAATCATCCGCAGCGAAAAAACCTGATCAGTGACTGATCGTTTGGGACGAAATCCTCCTTGATAGTCACCAACCAAGCCCTCCGCTAGAGGAGTAATTCTATCCAATACAATGTATGACAGTAACTTGTATGCTGTGCAAAGGAGAGTTATACCGCGATAATTCTTACACTTCAAGCGGTCTCCCTTCTTGAATATGAGGCATATCGCGGCCACGTTCCACTCGTCAGGCATAACTTCGGTTCGCCATACTAATCAAATAAGGTCGAAAAGACAGTTCCACAAAGTATTCCCTCCGAATATCAAGCTCCGAATTAATGCAGTCCACTCCAGGTGAGCGGTTTCGTTTCAATCTCTGCATGGCTTTAGTAAATTCCTCTTGGGATGGCTCCTCAATGCACAGGTCTCATCAAACCAATCATTCTTGGGTCTGACTTTCACTATACCTAAAGTCAACAACCGAAGCTTCCAGTGGCTCCCAGACATAGTTCACACAGTCAGACTGGTAATTAGCTCCCTCAATGTTGACGTTGACAAGATCCTGATATCGTTTCTTTTGATCTTCATTTATCAGACTTTCACAGTCGAAACGTTCCATGCGTTTCGCTGTGTTCCCAGACTTGTACGAAAACTTCTACCGTAGCTTTGCAGCGACCAAATAATTCTTACATCCTGCATAACCCGAGCTCGCCCTTTTAAAACTAACACGTGGTCAATTTGGCTGCGGGAAGTTTTACGAGGATGGATCCATGTTTCCAAATGTATCTGTTTGTGAGGGGAAAATGTGATTGCTACTCTAAGATCGTGAGCAATTGCAGTTTCGTCTCGGGAGTACGGACCTATGTTTTCACACAAGTCGGCCTGATTTCTGCCAGCTCTAGCATTAAAGTCCCCAATTACCATTATAACATCGTGTTCGGGTATAGATCCCATAAGATCATCCAAGTCATTGTAAAATGAGTCTTTATCTTGGGGCTGGCTGACTTCTGTGGGCGCATGTACAAATTATCGACAGGGTCAAATTATCGGTCTTGTTTTGGCGCTATCCATTTCTCTTTTTGTTGACTTTATTAACACTTGATTTTTTTACGGATGCGGGTCGTCAGCCCAGCGATCCAACCGTATTAGACTCGTTATTAACTTCTAGGTGTTTGTTGTTTTGGTTTAATTCATTAACTGATATGGTGATTTGCGCATAAGATAATCCAACTGTTGATGTTGTAATTGTTGTTTGAGGTTTAGCTGCTTTGGTTTGTAATCGATGTACTACGCTTGTTCTATTACTCTGTTGACTTTGAATTTTGTTCTGATATACAGGGCATCCTTTATAATTAATCTGATATACAGGGCATCCTTTATAAAGAAAAATGAGTGGAATTTTTCAATTTTGCTTGATAAAAGAAATATAAATTATAAATATTTGAATCGACCGAGACTTGAACTTAGGTCTACGATACCAACGTGTATCACTCGAACCACTCGACCACCGCATGTTTTTTTCGTTGCTACATTCGTTTCTTATGTTACCAATTTGAATAAAGGCATTACAAAGCCTTTTAGGCCGAAAAAAATGGTAGAATCTTGTGTTGTCATCAGAGTTAAGCCTGCTTGCAAGATTTCAGCTCAATTGGACTATCTCAAGTGGTTGAAAAATTGATTACAAATTTTGACGATACAAACAGACACACAGAGTGAGCTAATAAGAGCGTGGTAATAATAATAAAAATAGACTTAAGAAATAGACTTAAAATCATAATATAGACCGAATTTTGGTTTCTATTAAATTATGTCTTCTATATCATATCATTCGATGCAACCGTAGTTTAAATTTAACAAAATGCTAGCGTTAAAAAACTCATTTTTTATACGGGAACAAAACAAGATTTACGATATTGTTTGACGATTTATTCACTGTACCAAAAGATCACAATAAATCTGTTAATTATCCACAAAAAAAACGAAAATATTTTTTTCTAGTTTCCGCTCTTTAAAAAAATAATGCACCCCAAACAATTCCAGTACCTATCCCATAAATACACCAATCCAAAAAAAACACTCAATTATTATAATTTATTGCCACACTTTATTTTCACTCGTGCGATCCATTCCAAAAATCGGTACCAAAATAACAAGGAAATCGTTATTATATCCATTTAATTTATTTTATTTTTTTGGTGAACATTATTTAAAACAAATTAAAAATTGTAAAATTAATATTCATTTGAATATTTATTATACATAAATAAATTAAAAATTAAGTATTTTTGAATTGAATTTTAATTTATTAGAAAATGATTTAATGTTATTGGTTTTTAATCCTATATACATACGAGTATATTGTTTCGATATAATATAATATACGAACACATATTACTACTTTTATCTTAATTTATCCATAAATATGATATATGATTTTGATGGATTAAATTATACTGTTTAGGGTCATAATTTAGCAAAAATCTAAATTTATTATTATTACAATTTATTAATGCGTTCATTTACCTTAGTGTAGGCGCAGAGGTTGTTGGCGAGTTAACCGAACAAAAGTATTTTAATTTAAAATGTAAAGGTGATTATAGTTTAAAAAAAATTATTTGTATTCCATTATGGCTTTCAACAGTATGAAAAGCAATACTTTCTTCATCGTAGTTTGTCATTGTAAATCATGAAGCCAAGGAAAGCACTAAAGAAATAAAATATACTATACCACCTTTATTTATTTTATTTTCATTTAATTAAATCAGCCATTTCACAGCAGCTATACGTTAAAAATGCCAACATTAAAAGTAACAAAATGAAAATTACAACGGAGATTCTATATATTTTATGAATATCTCATTTCAACAGTCATAAAAATATGTAAACATTTCATCTTATATAGTCTGTATGTACACGTATATATTTTCAGGTTGTGACTGCATCAAAATTCAAAAGCATCAACAACAACAAAAAAAAAATTCCCATTAAATCGAGAAATAAAAATATGTTATGACAAGGTTTTCTGATAATAAATTTTTTTTTTTTTTTTGTTTAATTTTCGTTGCAAGTTGCACTTGCATATCAACAAAATTTATATAAAAATTATAAAATTTTCTATATATTCTGTTACACCCTGAAGAGGAAATTTTTGCATATAAAATATCAACAAAACAAAAAGTTTTTCAATCAAAAGCAAACATCTATCAAATATAAAATGGGAAAACCACCTTGAGAAAATTTTCATTTTCAGCTTCATTAATCATGTAGGTCATATTTAATTAATTGCATAAATATTTTTCATTTTTTGCACCAACCATCAACTGCAACATAAGCAACGTCTTTTATATTTATGAATATAGAGTTTAATGAATATGGATATTATCATATCCTTTAATCCTGTTTTTTGTACTAAAAAAAACAAAAAAAGGAATATAAAATTTTAAAATTAATTAAATTCAATTTTAATTAACGAAATAAAGTCGACAAGTTTAGTATACATATATAGCTCTGAAAGTGTGTGTGTGGGGTTTGCGTTGGATTATAAATCTATTTGAATTATATTACCGCATGACAAAATGAAAATCTTTTATGCATTTTCATTTTGCATGTAAACATATACATATTATGTACATACATACATATCGGAAAAAGTTTATCCAGCACACTCTCTTGGTTTAAACCAACACAACGTTATTAATTGAATTTCAATGTTTCAAATTCATTGTCGGTTCGTATATGTATAGTTTTATAGATATTACAATTTTTTTTATTTTTTATTTGCTAAAAATATTTATTTTTATTTTATGAAATAATCGTAAAAAATATTTGTACATATATCGAAAGATAATAAGATAACTGAAACAATATACAAAAAAAAAAATCAACTATGTATATAACAACAATTTATTTAACAATGGATTTGAAAATGGTATTTCGATGATGGAAAAATAATATTTAAACAGTGGTGGATTTTTATGGTGAACGCATTTATAGGTTTTCAAAATTAATTTAATTGCAGCTATACGGGCGCTAGGTAATTGTTAATTATTGTGCTTTTGAAATGACGCACTTAGGGTTTGTCAAAAACAGCTATTTAAAAAAAAACAACTGTTTTCTGTTTTAGAATTTAAAAAAAACGGTTAACAGCTGTTTTTCGGTTTTTTTCGACCAACAAGTCCTAAGTCTGAAATTTTTTAATTTTAAACATAATATATTTTCAAAATTCAACAAATTTCAACGTGAAATTTGAAAGAAAGAAGTGCATCGAATAATTTTTGCAAATTTGCAGTTCTCTTTCCCGTGTTTTAGAATAAGATAAATTCTTGTTTCAGCTATTTGAAATTACCTGTTGCTTTTTTTGTTAAATTTTCGTTTTGCAGCAATTAATTCAGCTTATCTTTCAGCCAGATATTAGCGATTGTCGGTGTTGACTAGTTTAAACTTCAACATTTTGGTCATTCTCTGAAACATCAACTTCGTCAACACCAAACAGACGTGATGCTAAATTTCCTGCGAAAGAGATTGTATTTTTAGATGGAATATTTTAAGGGTCTTTTAAACATCTTTGGAGATTCATAACATCGGTATTCCATCTTTCATTTGTACGTTTTTTTATGTTCTCGTACAACTCCAAACTAATGCTGCTATTTAAAATGGATATCTTATTAAATTCAACTACAGTTTCGGCAGTTAATAACATAGAGTCCTCACGACTTAATGTTTCCACGGCAAGGTTGATTGGTTCCATGACATTTTGCAGCATCAACAAAGCATCAAAGTCTAGTCGGTTTATAACATTCAGTGAATTGAGTTCAGAGAAAGCTTCAAAGAGACAGTGTTTTGTCTTTATCAATGGGGCAATCATAATCGGAATAGAATTCCAGCGGTGTTTCACATCCAAATGAAGTTCGATATATTTTGGTTAAGTTTTTTCAACATTTTATCATTATGTTGAAATGTTTGTTAATAATATTCCGGTTAAGGTTTCCGGATCTAATCTGTTCCTAATTTTTGTTTTATTTAAATTAATTTGTGAAAAAATTCTTTCCACGTAGCTGTTGCTACTGGTATTGTGAGTACAGCCATTATAACAGTATATATGAACGGGAATGCTTCCATCACCTCGTTTAATGTTCAAAATCGTATTCCAAAACTCATCAACAACCGTTGTTTCGTCAATATTTATAGATTTAAAATCGAGACGCCGAATTTCCCGCCACTCGTCATCTATTGTTTGTGTATCTTCATGTAAAATGATTTGCGGAAATAAGTTGCATAAATGTGTAATAGAAATATTTTTTCTCTTAATCACATTTGCTGGAGATATGGCTTCCGCTGATAATAAAAATTTATCGTTATAATCAAATTTCTTTGACAAGTGAATACAGTTCCACATTGAATTTTAAACAATTAGATCTGAAATCTATTTCATCATTTCTAGTTAAAAGATGTGTAGTTGATAATGCTGCTATAACTTCCGAAGTAAATGTGGTCTAAGTTTTTCATAACGCCCGGAGTGGTGATATGCAGCTTTTTAAAAGCAACGTCGGAGATAAATCCGTCCTCAACAAAATATTCAAATATATTTAAATATAACCGGCTAACTTCTGAAAGCAATATATGTACTTGTGGATATTCACTTTGATTTTTCGATTTAATCTATTAACATCACCTAAAATTATAAAGTTACTTAGATACAGTTAAACGACAATAAATATTGTTACAAAAACCTAAGTTTAAATACAACTCGAATAGAGGATTGTGCAAGCAAGTAATTGATGCCTCTGTAGAACTAAATTTCTCAAGATTTTCATGTATGAAAAACAATTTCAAAACTTCTATCCGACGTAAAATTTGATTTACGTAATTCTAAGGAAAGCCAACGCGTTGCTTGAAATATCTTGAAAAAGATCTATCCGTTTTGGAATATTTTGAATGAAGTTGTAAATATCGCGACAAGTACCTTCAACAAATTTTGGTAGGAATCCACAGGCATGATTAGCACAGAGCGCAAACTAATGGCTTGAACATTTTAAAATAATTAGATTGGGGCAGTCACGTTTTAAAAACGTAGCTACTTAATGGTTGACATTTGCGCCATCCGCAGCGAAACCCATCAATAATTTTCTGCAGTCAATATTCTGGCCATTAAATAATTCGGTAATTTTTGCGTATATGCCAAGCACATCGCAACCTTCCACTTTAAGAAGTGCAAAAAACATATCTTGGATCTTCTTTGTGAAGGGTATCCGAACAACAATACTTAATCGTTATGGCGTTGAAATATCCGTCGATTCATCAATGCAAATGGAAACGGTATTTTTCTTATTAATTCACAAAGTTCTTGGAATTGGGTTTCTCCAATTACGTTTTTTACTATTGAAGTGGTTTTTGTTCTTGCACATGAAATTTCGCTCATTATTGAAGAATCATTGATTCTAGTTTTTAGCATCGGTATCAAATGATCCATGGGCATAAACGATATATTATGCTCTGCACAAAAGGCACTCAACTGTATTTCAGCCATACAAAACTTTTTATTATGACTAGTAAGTGCGTCAATAGATTTAAAATTGAAAGGACTTTTTTGATACGCGTCTAGAGCTGTTTTGCCATCAATGTGCTTTTTACTTTTATGGTGACTATAAATCACGTATACCTGCTTTAGCTTTTAGTTCAATATTGCATATTTTACAAAAAGCAAGATTATTTTTGCTCTTAAGGATCCACGATTTTAATAAGTCATCATTTTCCCATTTTTTTACGTAAGTCTGTATGCGCTTTTTTGATTTCTTGAATACACCGAAAATACATATTAAGAAATACAATTTTATTATGAAATATTTAAACCTACCAGTGAGGATTCATCTTCATTTAGTTCGGGTTTATCATCTGCACATTTTTTCGATATTGATGGTTCTATTGCATTCGAATTTGAATTTATTCAAATTTATATAAAGGAAATCAGTAGCTAAAATATTACCACAGCAAAATTGACATTTCGAAATGTTGCAAAAAATAATGAATAATTTGCGAACAATTAAAAAAAACAAAACATCACTCATATAAATATTTCGCAATAACGCGGTAGTTGAAATAATTTGCGAACAATTACAAAAAAACAAGTTCAAATCACATATAACTTCTTTTTTGTGTATGTTTCCCAGTGAACCAAAAAGTCTGTACATAAACAAAAAACGATATCCCCAAAAACCACGAAAACCAAATTAGCTTATTTCCTTTTCGTATTCCTTTTTTTTCTTACAGTTTCTTATGATAATAAATTGAAATAGGTAATATCTCCACAAAAACTTCATTTATTGAGAAAAAACTTCAAATCTTTTTTAGGGTTAAAAAATCTTCAAAATGAAGATATATCTTCACAAATGGCAACACTAATCCTGAATGTACTTATTTCTAGTAATCGCCCTGATTGAAATTCCGTCTGTTGCCATATCTGAGATGATTTTCTTAAGACTTTTTCGATTAAAAAAATCCGGTATAGTCTAAGCTTTCTTTTTTTCAATAGCTTGCTTTTCAATTTCTTTACTTGGAGCTGCGGTGCAATCAATGCCATTTTTACTTTTCAAGTGACTTTTCAAAGTTGTTGTTGAACCTCCTGAGCACTTAATAATATTATTGCAACGAAGACAAATCGCATCAATTTCTAGTGTGACAGGATTCTTTCGTTTTGTAGCATAAAACCTAGAATTAATAAAAATAATTTAAAAAATTCAAGATTATTTAATATTTAAAAGAAATATTACTTACCTTTTAATGTTTTTATTATTTTTTTTTTTTTAAGGAGGAACCTATAGCATATTTCTCCAAAAAGTTACAACCATCATCGTTACAGCCGAAACGAAATATTCAGCATTTGATGGAGAATTTCACGCGATAAACTTAGCGGATTAATTAAAGAAGTTCACAACAAGCTCGTCATTTGGTTTTTTTTCGCAGTTTTCAACGGGCTTTCAATATATTGCAAAGATAATGTAGTCACTGACAGTGTGTCACGCACAAGCGATAACGCAACTGCATCTATCGAAAAAACACTAGATCTCATATCTATTTCGGAATTACAGTAGCCTGACGAAGAACTTCTGAAATTACTTTTCTGGTTCCACTTGTCTCACAACTAGAAAATTAAAAATGAATCGTTACTTTTGGCCTAACGTGAACAAAGACCTTAACATCTGAGTACAGTCCTGTCTTTCATGCCAATGATAAAAAATTCAAAGGCACATGAATTCGGTATTACAACATTTTAAACAGCGTTTTGGTTGTTTTGAACACATTCATTTGGACATCGTTGGATCACTTGCACCACTATATATGAATACATTTTAATTACCGTAGGTCGTTTCACTAGATGCCCTTATGAAGGATATTACCATCGCAACTGTTGCAAAAACTTTGGTGGACAACGATATATCAAGATTTTGACAACGAATTTGGAGGCAACGTTTTCATCACTATCTAAAAGCGAGAGGCGATACGATAAATTTGAGCTCACAGATGTCAATAGTTCGTCTTTTCATAGAAGCTACACCAAAAGATAATATTAAATGTTCCCCGGCGGAACTAGTTTATGAACAACCGCTAAAAAACAATTGAGAGGAAAACTAATTCGCTGCGAACATTGATGTTACAGTTTTGATTTAATTTTGCGATTTTTATTTTAAATTTGCTTAACTTTTTTCTTAAATTGCTTTGTTTTATTTTTCTGGCATTAAATAACGGTCACACCACATAGTATCATTATCATCAATACTTGAAGGCGACATCGTATCACAACACACCAATTCATAATGAAATACATATCTTCCATTTTCGCTTTACAATGTTATTTTTCTCAGCAAATGTTAGATAACAAATTGGTTTTTGACCGTTATTCGCGGACTAATTTCATGAGCGTTGTTCACGAACTAGTACGCGTTGGTTTCAGAGAGCCAACAGAACAATACAGAAAATTATAGCTAGTTGCTTACATTTTGAAGAAAAATATTTAAATTTTTCTCGACAACCGCTTGTCTGAGCAACTTAGATAATTTTAAAAAGAATGATATTAAGCAACCACATATGTTGGGTGGATAACTCCAGCACTCAAATGCCAAAGCAACGACGCTACTTAATGTACCAAAATATTTAAGGTTCTGAGATTATCATGCGAGCCTGTCAAAATATATGCAATACAATTCAACACGAAACCAAAGATATTTATTTTTCCTTAATGATTGGTGAAATGTTTTTAAAAAAATGTAAAGATTGGGATTAGAAGTTTTTGGGGTTTGTGGACTACTGCAACAATAATATCAATGACAAAGAAATACTGGCTTCAAATTATTGTTATTTTAACGGAAGTGGAAGATTTTACTTACATTGTACTAACTTTTTATTTATAGTAAATGAAAGAAAGTATATACACACAGACACCTATAGGTGTCATGCTTGCAATGCACCAAGATTGAGCGATATTAGATTTAAATATTACATACAATACATATTGTTCAAAGACCAGAAATTTTTCATAACTTGATGATTGTTTTAAATTCTATTAACTTATGAAACGTTACTTATTTTCATCAAATATTTATTTAATTGTTCAATCTTAAAAAAAACATTTTTTTAATTAACATATGTTCACATTTTATGATGATTTTCGTTATTTGCGTAAACGAACAATAATTAAATTAAAATCGCGTCGATCCGTATCTATTTACAATTCCTTGGAAAACATTCCACGCTCGGAATTGGAAATGGCGACTCTTAATATCGACCAGGCTTTAAAAATTATTCCGAAATAAAAATTATAGAGTATAACGGTAGCCGAGATACCTTTCATAAATTTATTTCTTGCTGCGATATCGTGCAAACGAAAATTGTCCAAATCATTCAACTAAACAATTTTTCGGAAGTAAATAGTGCCTTCGAAAGGGCTTGTAGTAAAGAAAGCATTCTTAACTATGCCACGACAAAAGTTCCGGAAAATTTCTCAATTCGAACATATCATCAATCTACGTCTTTTCCTCAGCCGAGTTTATCGAATAATAACAATTCAAGTTTCATCTCCGTGAAGACATGAGTTTAGGCAAACATGTGAAAGCATGAGTTTAGGAATTAAATAAATAATGTGTTCAAACAAAAAAAAACGAATACAGTCAATTCTGCAATATCCAACAACAATTCTGATCGCAACATTCGATCCGAATGATCTTTCATATAATATTTACACTACATCTTTTTCGACAGCCAGCTTCTATAGTTTTATTTCGCTTAGACTAGATATTTCTAACACTGTATCTAATACATTTCTTGTCAAAATGGGTGCTGAAAATCAACATCATAAAAGTTGATTATTTTACCTTAGTGGTATCAGCTCTCAGACCCTACCTCTATGTATAGTTGTAATATTCAATTATATACCCCATCAATCATTCGTCATTCTTTTAAAATAATGGATTCTGATTTTTCATGTCCATTCGATGATATTATTGGTCAAGACTTCTTAACTGTAATTAATTTCTCCTCCGAAACCCTTGAAATTCCTTATCATGAATTGACTTTTAAGATACCATTAAATTCAAAGGTAATAATACCTCCTCGTGTGAATAAATTATGAGAAGCAACATAAATAATACATCAGATGGTGATTATTAATGTCATTCTGAAGAGATTTCCCCGGGCGTTTATGTCGGTAACAATTTGATTGATATTTTCAATGGTACTACAACACTTGGACTACTTAACATAAATTTAAAATTAGTAGAACTTCAAAATTTAACCATTAGTCCATAGAATTTATCCTATTATGAGAGTTTCCAAATTCAGGATGATGGTAAAACCGTAGTGAATAGTCTACAACTACTTGAAAATCAGTTAAATCTTGCAGAAACATTCAATTCTAGAACTATGACGAAACTTTGATGACAAACTTCATTTAAAGGCAAACTGACTTATACGAACCGAATCCAACATAAACGTTATGCTGAATATTCCTGCATTATATCAGAAACCTTATCGTTTACCAGAACCTTTAAATCCTGAGATTTGATTGCAAATTGAACAAATCCTTGTAGCAGCTCGAATATTCGACTCATCGATATTCGATACTGCCACAACAAAACAATTAGTGAAATTCAAATATAAATCAACTTATTTGAATTGAGCGTTCACTAACCCCATCACTCATCCAATAGCCGAACCACTACTATAAAACATTTATAGTAAAGCATGTCGCTATCCAACCAACATCATACGAACTAACAAAGTTCGATGATGTACATTCACATGTACTTAACAAAAATACAATGTCGATCGTCGCCGGCGCATGTGTTCCCTCATCAAAACGAACAGGTAGGCGACGTCACAATTACAACAACACAATTATACAAGCAAAAACGCAAGCAAAAGCTACACGCGAGGCAACAAAGTTCGCCATTACGTTTTTGCTATCTTGGTGAAGTGCAACAGTTTTATGGTGGTGAATAAACAAATAATTAATTATAGTTGATTTAATAAACATTTATAATTAAATAAATAAATAATAAATAAAGAAAATAATAAATAAATAAAAATAATTTAATATTAAAATTAAATTATAAAATAAATTGTGTAATAAATATTCATTGTGTGTATGTGTTTTTATTTAATTTGAGAAGTCCGGACCGGGCGACAATTTTTAAATTAGAAGCAACCTCCTAAATGCTGAAAGATGAAATAATAGAAACGACTTCCATGAAACTTCCCTTTTTTTGGTAGTTCCCAAAAAATCAGCCGATGGTAAACAGAATTGGCGTGTCGTTATTGATTTCAGGAGGTTGAATGATGTAACCTTTGGCGAGGCGTTCCCATTTCGTACCCGCACTAAAGACAACGAAATATTGTCTGAACTATTCCAATGCAGACGACAAAATAACCTAAAATTAAATGCTTCTAAATGTAATTTTCTTCGTAAGAAACTAACCTATCTCGCACATATCATTTCAGCTCAAAGTAACAGCGATTCAAAATTGTCCGACCCCAAAAGATACTAAAACGGTTAAATTTTTCTAGGACTTGTGGAATACTATCGAAAATACCTTTGACAAATTTATTAGAAAAGTCAGCTAACTTTTATTGGTCTGCATTCTGTGATGAATGATTTAGTCCACTAAAATGAAATCTTTTAAGCCTACCTATTTTACAATACTCGGACTTTCCTAAGACTTCATCATTTCTACAGATGCTAGTGACGTTGCTATAGGTGCCGTTTCATTTCCATTTATGAATACTGACTTTGATTTACCAATAGCATATGCTGGCCGTGCACTTAATAAAGCTGAAAAATACTATCCAACAGCCGAACGGGAAGTACATAATCATTTCCGTCCTTAAGCATACGGTAATAAATTCAACATTTAAACCGATCATAAGCCACTGATTTGGTTCTGGAAAGTTAGTAATCCAACATCTCGTTTATTGAAATGGAGAATAAAGCTTGATGAAAACCAGTACGAAATTATTCACAAGCCTGGATCGAAAAATTGTATTGTATCGCCCATGATACGCTTATTAACTCCAAAACGGTACGTTACAAAAGTACGTCAAGAACTCTTTTGCCTTTATTACTTGGACCATTCAACATTACAAATATTATAAGTGACGAAACTTCATAAAACCAATTCAATTAAAGTGTAAATTGTTGTTTCAGTTTGCGTATAACTCAACACGATGGAGCGTGATTATTGCACAGTACAAGGCTAGTAATTTAAAGAGAATTCGTCTATTTTTTCAGTTAGTTTAGGCCATTTAGAATTTGTCGTGGTCAGGTAAATCACGTTCTGATGAACTCTACTATTTTTTACACCATTTAGAAGTTCCGTAATTTAAAACGATTTTTAAAAATTTGGTACTATCCTTCTTAGAAATAATAAAATCCAATTGCGATCGAAAACAAAAATTGCATTTAGAAAATAATAAAAATTATTCACTACACTGAAATTCTACAATAAATTCTGTAAAAAATAGTAAAATCAAACAAAATTTAATTTGCTTGACCCCATAGATCCTTATTGGCCATTTCAATTGGAAAAGTAATCAAATTTAACAGTTTGATTTTTTAAGTATCAACTTATACTTCAAATCACAAAGTACAGTTTTTATTTCCCTAATATGTTGATAAATCCACTACGCGATCCCTTCAATCACTCGTTAATCACTGGCGTATTTCTCGAAAGTATCAAATGAATGGAAAGTATCAAAATAACACCAAAGAAAAACATCACAAAGTGGATGTAGCTTTTACGGATTTGAGTAAAGCATTTGATTCTATTGAATTTCAAAAAAAAATTCTTGAGCCTTGAATGGACCATTTAAACGATTTAACGTGGTTTAGTACATTCTAACAATTTAATTTTAGGTTGGGGTGGTTTTGATCATATCTAACCCTGTTAGCTTAAAGAGAAAATTTCAAAAAAATTCATGAGCCTTGAATGGACCCTGATCTTATCAAAACTCATGGTCCAAAGTTTGGCCAAATCATGAAAAGTTCAATTTGATCGATTTGTGATTAATGTACTCTTGAATGTTTTTTATAATATCTACACTAATACGTACAGAAATTGTTATTTCTAGCAAAAGATTCACAATTCTATATTGTCACAATTCTATATTCGTTTTGCTTTTAAGGAATGCTTTATGAAAAACCTCATGAGATTACGATCCACCCTCGCAAATAGAAGACTTCTTTTGGAAGCCACATTCGGTCACATTGACACATCTTACGTTTTGGAAAACATCTCAATTCGTATTCCAAGCTAGAACATTGCATAACAATTGATCTTTAGCGCAAATATTTTTTCTTGTTTTTATAAAATAATTTTTTTTGTCACATAAAATAAAAATGTAATTTACTAAATTTATAATAAATAAACATAAAATAAAAATCTAGCCTCACTAGCACTCTAAACCTTTGTTTAAACAATTCAAATGTGTTTTCAATGTCCAAGATTATAAGAGTTATCGCCACATATTTTGAAGAGATTTTATAAAATGATATAGAAAGTAAAGGTGAATTTTGGCAGTCCTCTACAGAGGGTACAATGAGTTTATTTCAAATAGTCTGAGTGCTACCCTAATTCGTGAGTATTGCTCAGCGGACGTTGCAGCTGTGCTCGTCTCTCTCAAATCGTCGAACTCAGTCGGATCACTGGTGGTAGCATCCGGGTATCTGATTTACGATTCGGTCTCACCTCCTCCCTCGGAAGAGTTTAGCAACCTTGTTTCGTGAAGCATCATACAAATCATTTACCTTTAGTGGTAGGACGCGATGCTAATGCTCATCACACGCTATGGGGTAGCACGAATAATAATGATAGGGGTTTATCTCTACTTAATTACCTGAGCACATCTGAGCTTGAAATCCTTAACAAAGGCTGTGACCCTACCTTTATCAATTCAATCCAATGAAGAGGGAAGTGATTGGCATTAGTTTGTGCTCCATGTCGATTATCGATTTGATCTGTAATTGGAGGGTAATCAATGACATTCACACCTCCGACCATAGGTGCATCGCGTTTAATTTAGATCTTAGAAGATCTACTCTTAAACCTTATCGTAACAAGAAGCTTACCAACTGGGAGTTATTCTCTCTTGAGTTGGAACCGCGGCTGGTTTCGTTGGGTGAGATGCGTTTGACTGAGGGCATTGAATTGCTACCCTCATCTTTGACGCATGCAATCACATCAGCATTTGAAAAATCGTGTCCTTTTATTACCAAGTAAAAATCTAATAATAAGCCTTTTTGGTGTTCTGATCTTAAAAAACTGAGGAAAACTGTTAGGAGACTCAAACACAAAGCCAAAAGATCTGACGTTCAGGTTGATTGGGATAACTTTTTGGCAGCTCAAAAAGAATAAAAGAAAATGCTAAGATCCGCTCGTAGGACTTCTTGGATTAGTTTCTGCGAAGAAATTAATAGTATCTCTGGGATTGCCAGACTTAATAGGTACTTGGTTAGAAATGATTCCTGCCGACTCAATGTGCTGTAACTTCTTGATGGCTGATTAACCTCTTACAGGAAGGAAATTGTCGAACTACTACTCTCTGTCCATTTCCCTGGGTGCAATGTTATCAATCATGATTATGTTGCTGACGCCCAGCCCAATGGGACTTAGCCTGTAGGCTAGTCACTCTCTCACTCACCTTGCGCTGGAGCGTGTTCCCCTTCTTACCTTACAATTCAGGTGGTCCAGATGGAGTTTTTCCTACTGTATTACAGCATGGGTTTCCCATAATTCAGGAACATTTCACAGTCCTGGAGCAGGAGTAGAGTTGTGTTCATCCCGAAAGCTGGAAAGACGAATTATACCGATCCCAAGGCATTTTGCCCTATTAGTCTTTCTTCAAGTTTTCTCAAAACTCTGGAAAGAACTGTTGACAGATATATTAGGGATCATCACTTATCTATCATCCCACTCAGTAGCACTCAACATGCTTACAGAGTTGGGAGATCATGTGAAACTGCGCTGCATGAAATTGTTACGAGGATTGAAAGATCGCTTAGTATTAAGGAGTTTCTTGTGGGCACTTTCCTTGATATTGCGGGTGCCTTTGATAGTACTTCTTTCACTTTCATCACTGAAGCCTACTCAAATTTTTGAATTGACCAAACCATTGTTACTTGTATTGGATCTTTGCTGCGGTCGCGCATTGCTGTGGCCGAGATGGACTCCCTTTCCATTTCGGTTAAAGTAATTAAAGGTTGCCCACATTTAGGTGTCCTGTCACCTCTCCTGTGGCTCTTAGTTGTTGACACTTTACTTGTAAAACTACAAGAATCCGTCTTCACTACTCAGAGTTATGCTGATGACTTAGTCGTTCTGGTTCTGGGTAAATACCTTAATGTACTATCGGACTAAACGCAACGCGCTCTCCAAGGTGTAGAAATGTGGTGTCTAGAGAAGGGGCTGTACGTTAATGCATCGAAAACTAGTCTGATAGCCTTCACCGGACCTTGGAATACTGGAGAGCTATCTGCTCCTTCTCTTTTTGGAGACACGATTGCTAGATCCGACACAGTAAAGCATCTGGGTGCCATTCTGGACAGTAAACTCTCCTGTAAAACTTCCATTTTCTGCCAGTGTAGAAGAGCATTTGGGAAGTCGTGGGGTCTGACCCCAACATGTTGATGCTTATTTACAAATCTCTAGCCTTACCTATGCTTTCTTACGCGTCTGTTATTTGGTGGCCTGTGGTTCAGTCAGTTTCTGTCATTGCGAAGCTTAATAGCATACAAGGTATGGCTTGTCGAGCTATTACGGGTGCTATGTCCTCGTCTTCTATACTTGCTTTGCAGGCAATCTTATTTCTGCCCCACTGCAGTCGGTCATCCTAGGCACAACATGCTCCGCTGCCTTTCACCTGCAGTGTATTGGTGCGTGGAACGCTCTCGGCCTAATCTACAATTTATTCAACTCATATATACCAAAAATTAATATGCTTAATGACAAATTGTTGCCAGAATTCTGCTTCGATATCTCTTTCTCGGTGGTTTATCCAGCGAGGACCTCGTGGTTGGCTCAAGAATTTAATGACTGGGTGGCTCAGTCGCTCGTGTTGGTCGCTGACGGGTTTCAATCTAATTTTGGTGCAGGTTTCGGAACCTATTGTCCTACACATGACCTACAATCATGTGGGAGTTTACGCTTCACACGCTTCTAACCTCGTTGCTTCCAGAAAAGACATTATTCTATGCAGTGATAGTAAACCTGTGCTCAGTTCATTACGAAATCCTATGATCACTTCCAAACTGGTCAAGTACTGTAAACATTTTATTAATGTCCTTTGCTCTAATAATCGTGTCAGAGTTATGTGGGTTCTGGCCCATTGTGGCATGGAAGGTAATCAAACAGATAGCTGATGTTATAGCTAAAACAGGCTCAAGGATGAAACTTATTGTACCTGAACCGGCAGTGCCCCTGACCTTTAATTGTGGTAAGGAAGCTGTTAAGAACTACATGTTTTTGCGGGCTAAGCGTAATTGGCTAGCTTCTACTACATGCTGAGTGGCTAAGTATTTCTTTTGTGAACCTAATCTGAGAATCACAAAGTTTGCTCTATCTTTGAAGAAAGACCAACTGAGAGTTCTGGTCGCTATTCTGACCGGCCATGGTCGTTTTAAACTCCATTTACAAAGAATGGGACTTGTTCAAGATTCCTTGTGTGACAACTGTCTTGAAGATGACGATGACAGCATTCACTTTGTATGTGGCTGTCCCGTTTTCGAGGTATTTAGGAGCTGATTTCTTAATCATAGATCTTTAAATGTAAGCCAATTATCATCCTTACCCTGGTTTAAGCTGTTACAGTTTGCCAGAGCAGTCGAGCGCATTTGCGAATTGTGATAAAATCCTCGATTTGTACCATGGGCCTAGAGTGGCATTGAGTGCGGAACCTGCTTGAGTTCCAGCCAACTTTAATAATAATAACTATAATAAAGATGAATTTTACTCCAAGATCCAATAAAAGCATCTATATATTTGTTATCGGTATTTCAAACCGCTGAAATATAACAAATAAATAACACAATCCAAAAATTGTAGGTTGCAATTGCACTACTTTTTCAAATTATCTAAATTTCTAATTTCTAAATATACTTAAACAATTTATAATTTGTAGAAAAATATCAAATAAAAACACCTAAATCCTTGACAGGTCGGTGTGAGCTCTGACGTTATAATCTTGAAAAAATTCGACACATCAATATAATCTTTTTTACTATACCAGCAAATTCATCAAATACTATAGAGGGAAGATTTTTATTTCTACGCGTGGATTTACTACTATTATGCGTGAGTTCATTTAAGAGTTAGCACTCGAAAAGGATACACTGCGGCTCTGTTTATTATTTCTAAAAATAACAATGGGAACAATTTTTAAAACGCTATGGTTTAATCAATTTGTGCAATAACATAAAAACAGTAAACTTCATTAAATTAGAAAAGTTTTTTCGAAGCTTAAATATATTATTTTCAGTTTTTTAAATATTATCAGAATATAGTTTATATACAAATGTATATAGTTTTTCCAATATACGTAAAAATAAATAACATCAAAATTGTTATTTTTAATATGCATCCTAAAAAACGTTAAACTAAATAGTCTATACACTCTGTGTACCGACCAAGACCAACGTGGAATGAGATAAAACAATTTTATTTCATTTTCTATGATAACTAGTAAATTGATTGATTTTTGTCTATCTACATACTCGTACAATATACCCAACTATGACGGGTATACTTGTTTAATAAGTAAAGCGAAATTTTTGCTTTATTTTTTCGGTTTTTAATGTTTCGCGAAATTTTAATTACAATTTTATAGACGTGTACGATGTGTAAGTGACTATACACTGGATTTTGATTATTTATTGTGTACATATAAACATTGATAGTCTTATTTCGTAGATAATTGAAAAATCTATATATGTATATTGTTTCTGTTTACCAATCTACAAAAAGGATTTATATGTTTTATTCAGAAAGGGTAACAAAATTTTACCATTTGTAGCATTTTTCAATTTACAAATTATAGAAAATATTATATCGATTCGCAGTCACCCTCTAGATTTTATTGCCATTCATTTTGATATCATTCATGTACAGCATCGTAGCATATGTACAATACATGAATGATAGATAATAGCGTACAAAGTATTACGTCAAACGTATGATTTTAATTTCTTTCGACCATCCACCGAAAAAAGTAAACATTACAGGCACAAAATTTCTATTCGATTTTGTTTACATTTTATATATCCCTCTAACGAAAAATTAATGAGTGAGTTATTGATTCGGTCCGGTAACAGCATATATCAGTAAATCACATTGAACATTATTGTTTTTCATCGCATACACTCATCTCATAATTCCATACATAAGCGTATACATAAATCTAACATTGGGGATTTGATTTGGTATGGTACATATACATACATATGTTTCTGTTTGTTTAACAAAATTTTAAAATTATGATACAAAAACTTAATTGATAAAAAATGATTTTATAATTTTTCCGAGGAAAATTCATTAAAAATATTTTCCGGCCCTTTATTATTATCATATTCAAAGTAACTAAAAAGTAAAAACACATAATAATGGTCAACCCACGAAACAAACATGTTGGCGACACATGTTAACGCATCGGTGGATTGTTTAATTAATCTTTTTTTAATTTTCAAATTTTTGGGAAATAATTCGCGAACTTTATTTCGCTGCCACAGAAGTTTTGATTTTTCATGTGTAATGATGAGTTTGAAATATTATGTGCGCCTGCCTGCGTGTAATATCCATGTATGTGAAATGTAAAAAATTATATTTCAGCTAGATTACATTTAATTTGATTATTGTATATAGCGAAATTATATTTTGTGTATATACGTACATACATGTTTATCGTTCGATAGTAAAATTATTTCAGGGAACAATTATGATTTTAAATTGTAGGCCGATTAAATTTGTGTAGCTTGGTAAATGTTTAATCATCCTTAAAGCTTTTTGTATGTTACAACAATTTAGAGCAACATTTGATGGGATTAAGTAATTTATGTTATATAATAGAACTTAGATTAGATTTTTGATTGAGTAATTGGTCTAAGATGAAACGAATGTATTTCTGAATCCAACTAGCTGTATTAAAAATAAATATTTGGTTAGTCACTTCACCAAGTTGCAAAGTGCTTATTCTCATTCATTACAAACTTCCGCAGTTTTATTTTTATATTCGTCATGACGATGATACAAGTTATTGGCCAATATACAACAACTCATATATTTGACATAACCAAACCAATCTATAAAGTGCGTAAGATACTCGTTAATTGACTAACTCCGTCTAATTATGTTTAATTAGCAAAATTTCCAGTTTGGCCTATATAATTTTTTTTCGCAAGTTAAAATCAAGCACATTTTAAATATTTTAATTTTATGAAAAATGAGACTGTAAAAACAATGTAGTGCAACTAGATGTTTATCTTGGAGCTGGTCAAAACTGAATGATTCTGAATTAGTCGCATCTTCACGGGAAAATTATGTATACTTTAGAAATGACTTGTTGCATTTTCTTGGCAGAACTTTGACATATTTGAGAAAAACTCATATCATCACTTTTCAACCCTTAAAATTTTTAAGTAGAAAGAAATTTATTTTATTAATTTTGAGTGTTAAGAGCCTATAAAAATCAATAAATATTTTTGAAAAATTGCAAGTCTTTCCGAGATTTTTCACTTTTCTGGCTATATAATGAATTGTTGTCACTAAAGACGATATTGACGATAATTATAGATCACACTAAATTTATTTATTCCGATTATTTACACTAAACACTAATTTAATTATTTCACTTAATTATTTAACTTCACAATAATTATTTTACCACACTTTAACAACACTATATTACACTTTAATAACACTTTATTTTACTTTATAAACACTTCACTTTTTCCTTTTAATTACTATTAGAACTCTCACGGTTAAAACACAACTGATTTACTCCCAAATGTTTGTTGCGTATTTATACCAAATATTCAAACCATTCTAGAAATCTACAATATTCGATTAGTCTAGACACATCTATCTATTTTCTCTACTTTATAACAGTTTTACATTAACGATAGTGTCGCTACTCAAACAGAGATGTCGCCACGATCGTAACAATATTATTTTATTTAATTCCTGTATTAATATAGATTCTATAAACTATGTATATACAAAATATGAAATTGTCCAATCAACAGACTGACAAAATCATTCAACATCGCTGAAGAAAACTTTGACTTTCATCTCACAAAGGACTGCTTCAAAAGTAACTTGAAAAACTATTTTTTAAATTTTAAAACTTAATTCATCAGAAATTATCTGGTAACAACTTTTCAGTTTATTTTTTTTTTTAAATATACTTTTTCAATTTAATTTTTTTGACAACTTCTAATCTGAAGTACTTAACCTTAAATTTTTAAAATTGTAAAATTTAAATTTTTTAATCTTGTGTGTAATAATGAATACTGAATTGATTATTTTTTTGTATATGAAATCATACTTGTAATGTACTAAATCGATTTCTTTAATATAAATAAATAAATATAATTCTATTATTCAATATTGTTTTCTACTGTTCGAATTCGCAATCGATCCTTACGAGAGTACTTTGTTCTTGGTTAATACTATTTAGCATCCAGGCAATATTTTTTATAAGAATTAAAAATATAAATTTCAGTACTTGCCTACGATGTTCTGAACAAGCGCTGGTTGGGGAAAACCATTCCGAGTATTGTTCAGTATTATTGGCCAGTTCGATACAACTATCAATTATAATTTATTTAATGTTTTTCTCGTGATATCTTTTATCAAATATAAGCCGAAATTTTTCGATTTGCATCTTGCATAACAAATAAAAATACTCTTGTGGGGATTCTAGTGAACCAAAACTGTTATCATTATAATAATTTTTGTTATTTACAAAATTATTGGTCACAATTGAGTTGTACAATGTTATTTGATAATAACATATCTTTCAAACATTGCGTGCAATCGATTTTGCCCATTACTATATAGATATATTACATAACCAATAAAGTATTTCAATGAATTTTCTTCAATTGGTGAAGCTGAACATTGCATTCTCAAGTGTCTTCTTGAAATTCGTCTTTTAAAAAAATATCTAAGTCTGCTTCACAATTAGAATAATTTGATTTAAAATGTAATTTTGAAGATAATATTTGTGACAAAATGTTGTTGAATTTTAAAAGCGACGGGTTTTTGTTGTTGCCACCTTTATATCTCACCTGCGCAAATAAATTTTTGATCGGGTCTTGATTGGATCTATTTGTTAATAAATAGCTTATATTTGAATTTAAAAAAAAAACGGTTGATAACAATAACGTTGCGTTTATTGTTTGTACTAAACCGTTTATACAATAAATAGATTTCGCCTCTCTGTAAGTTGTATTTTTGAAGTATAATAAATAATCATTTAACGTTTGATACACTTTATTATTTTCTGCTAAGGCACATTTATAAGGGCTCGAATTAAATAATGTTTTACTGTTTAAACAATCAAATACATTATTTGAAGCTTCAAAAAATTTTGACGCCGATACAGCAAGATTTTGGTCATTCAATTTTTTCAAATCGATGGCAGTTTTAATGCCAGCTACAACACATCTACTAAAAATTAGTGTGGCATAACGAACATGCATTTTTTTGAATGTAATAGGGTAAATATGCTTCGACGTTAGCTTGGGGTAGAGATATATAAACAATGAGATAGAAATCCAAGTGAAAATATTTAAAAAAATATAAATATTCTATTAGCGCCCTACTAGGCTCTCTTTGACATTTATACTCTTTGTATATATTGTGGAAAAAAAAAATTCTAAAATAGAGATATTATATATTTTATAAATCTCTTCTTTTGGATTTACATTTCATTCTCATTTTATTGTTACTTTTTTGGTATACATATTATTTTAATTTTACCTCAATAGACCATACATGCACATTTCCGATTTTTATGTGCATTCCAAATCTTCTATATATTCATAGAAAATGTTGATTCACTAGTCACAACTACGAAAATGGGTCAATGTTCATTACTACAAAAATAGGTCAAAAATTTGAATTTACATGTCATTCACTTTTAAATTTTTATTGTTAATTTTTTTCGTTTGCATTAACAATAACACATTTAATTTTAGCTTGATACACCAAAATTTGGATTGGTTAATAGATAATTAATATATAAAAACGGCAACCTTAGAGAGAATGATTATACATATTTTGTTGTTTGATTAGGCCCTCTAACGCTCCTGATTTTCTTAGTGATTGCACGTGAGAATTGCACTGCGGAGCCCTCCCATGAGGAATTCACTAAAGCCATGCAGAGATTAAAACGAAACCGTGCACCTGGAGTGGACTGCATTAATTCGGAGCTCTTGATATTCGGAGGGGATACTTTATGGAACTGTCTTTTCGACCTTATTCGATTAGTATGGCGAACCGAAGTAATGCCTAACGAATGGAAAGTGGCCGCGATATGCCCCATCTTCAAGAAGGGAGACCGCTTGAAGTGTGAGAATTATCGCGGTATAGATCTCCTTTGCACAGCATACAAGTTACTGTCATACATTGTATTGGATAGAATCACTCCTCTAGCGGAGGGCTTGGTTGGTGACTATCAAGGAGGATTTCGTCCGAATCGATCAGTCACCGATCAAGTCTTTTCGCTGCGGAGGATTCTATCTAAATATTATGAGACATCCATCCCCGTACATCAGGTGTTCCTGGATTTCCGGCAGGCCTATGACTCGATCAATCGAGAGAGTTTGTGGTCTGCCCTGGAATACCTAGGAATGCCAACAAAACTGGTACGACTATGTAGGATGACAGTGACGCAGTCTCAATGCTGTGTTAAAGTTGAGAACAGGCTATCGACAATTTTTGTAGTTAACTCGGGTGTTCGGCAGGGAGATTCTCTGTCCCCGATACTCTTTAATCTCATGTTGGAGTACATCTTTCGTAAAACTGAAACACCGCAGCGTAACATCTTATATCGCCAGTCCAATCATTTATGCAGATGACATGTGCGTAATTGGACTGAATAGCAACGGAGTGAAAGAAATACTTGATCCGCTTGTAGAGTTTTCAGCTTCAGTTGGACTTCAGATCAATTAGTCCAAAACGAAATACCTGATCTCTGGTTTTAGGGATAATGGCACACCAGATTTTAGTAGTGGCCACCACACGTTTGAGGGAATGAGGAGGTTCAAATATTTGGGTTCTCTTATCACTCACGAATACAGTGTGGGTGAGGATATTAAAGTGCGGCTGGCAGCTGGCAGTCGTTCTTTGTATCCTCTAAGGCCACTGCTAAAATCTTAACACTTATCAAGTGCCGTGAAGCTGAAGCTTTACAAAGCGTTGATCAGTCCCGTTGCTATGTTTGGATGTGAAAGTTGGGCGCTGACGGATGAGTACGAGAGATGGCTCCTAACATTTGAGAGAAGAGTCATACGTGTGATTTACGGCCTAAAACGCGAAATAGATGGTACCTACCGAGCTCTGTACAATACCGAGATCAGAGATTTGATGAAGATCCCCGATATTGTACTTGAAGTAAGATCTCAGCGAGTACGCTGGCTCGGGCACGTTCTGCGTGCTGATCCGGAACGAATTGTGCAGGGATCTCTGAAAGGAGAGCCACCATATGGTAGGCGCAGAGGTTGCAGGCGACGATGGCTCCACGGTATAGAGAACGACTTGGCCTCTTCAGATTGTCTTAGACAGTATGAAGACCATGCTCAGGATCGAAACCGATGGAGCCAAATTGTTGACTCAGTAAGGGGCCAGTAATGGCCTTTAAAACTGTTTTAATTTAATTAATTGTTCCTTAATTTGATCTCACCAAATGGAAAAGCTTCTTGGGAAGTGGTTAAAAAATTATATAAAAATGAGCAAACAAACACTACAAGTCTTTGTCCAAAGCTAACATCAGCTCACATCTTCCCAAATAATTTTGAAAAAATGCGAATACAACCGGCTATAGAGATGTTTAGCAGAACAGTTGCAGCCGCATTACGAACTGCAAATAATATGGATGTTTCCCGAAATCGATGAAACCAACAGTTTTATCTTGAGCAGTGGTTAAAAAAAAAATTAGATGAATTTGTTGATACCGTAATGTGCAGCTCAATGTATTCAAAAAATGCTAATAAACAACCTATTACTCGCAATAATAATACCATATTAAAACTAAAAGAATTAGCAAAATGGTTCGCAGGATGTAAATTTGATAAAAAAAATCCCACTTATTGCATTGATGGTATAATTATGAGTTATAACCATTAATTCTATTGTAGAGCTTTCCTCAGATTTGTTGGATGAATATCCATGTATAGAGTTTGTTTTTTGTTGAAGTTACAAGCAAGATCCCTTTGGAAATGCCTTTTCCACAGTACACAACAAAGGTGGTCATTGTAAAAATCCTTCGGTATTCGAATTCAGTCGTATCAAGGCACAGATGACGTCTTTAAACAATTTTTTAAATACAAATATAGGAAGCTATAGACGACAATGATGAATTACTTACTGCTATTTCTAATTACAATGATCTGGCAAATCGAGAGCATGAACATTTTTTTAATGGCAATGCATTGGGTGATAACACTGATAACGAACAAGATGATTTGGATACAGTCATGTAATTTGTTACAATAAGTGATAAAAATGAATTCGACAATGCTAAATTTAACATTACTGATCAAAATAATCCTGATAATGATGATTAGATTATAAATGATGACATTATGCTCGAGCCTACTGAACAGTTTCATGTAAATTACGGAAGTGACGATGAAGGCCATACTAAAATAGATGATGCCGAATTGATATATTACATCGGGTATGTTATCAATAAATGTAATAATATAATCTTTGTGTACAAGTATTTTCAATTTTTTTTTTTAAAATCACCTCAAATATAATATATTCGAAACAACATTATTAATAGATGCCACGAAATGCTAGAAGTACGGAACAGCAACACCATTCGATTTTTGGATAAACACCCTTGCTATGAACACCATAAAAATTTTATAGATTTTATGATATTGGTGTTACTCAATGCACGTGTTTCAGTTTTGTGCAGATGTCAGTTTAATATTTTTCTTCAATAGTTCGGTCTCGCAATTGTTTAATAATTAAGAATGAACTTCCGAAAATATTTAGTGAGCCCAAAGAAGCTTGGTACTCCTTTTACCGTGAGTGGCTTTGAAAATTTAAAGTAGCTTTGAACTTTGAATCAGATGGTTGAACTTTACCGTTTGCTACATAATATCGCAAATATTACACTTCACAATAATGGAACTTAAATCGCTGGAGGAGTGCTGGTGCGACACACAACCCAAAAGGGACCTGGAGAACACGTAATTTCTCATGGGTGTAACGAACGCTGCAGTAAATTTCCGATTTGATTCCTAAATTCGAATATTTATGAAGCATGGTAAATGGACAGTGAAAAAATATATCGCAGCATCAAAATTGTCAATTTTAAAATCATAAATTGATCTCAAAAAAATTTTAAGTAAATAATTAATAAATCACTAAACACAAAACAAATTAATTTTATTATGTATTTTTAACTCCCAAGTTTAACAATAGGACATTTACCTATTGTCGTAGTATTGAATCAAAATTTTCTATGATATATAGAAGATTTGGAATGAACATAAAAATCGGAAATGTGCATGTATGGTCTATTGAGGTAAAATTAAATGTATATACGAAAAAAGTAACAATAAAATGAGAATGAAATGTAAATCCAAAAGAAGAGATTTATAAAATATATATCTCTATTTTAGAATTTTTTTTTTTCCACAATATATACATAGAGTATAAATGTCAAAGAGAGCCTAGTAGGGCGCTAATAGAATATTTATATTTTTTTAAATGTTTTCACTTGGATTTCTATCTCATTGTTTATATATCTCTACTCAAAGTCACTCTTTCATTAAGTACATCGATCTACTTTTTTTAATTTTTATATAACAAATTTGCAGATTTAAGAGATTTTTGCTTTAAATTCAAATTTAGTTTTTCAATTTCGATCATCAATTTGCTGTTTAATTTACAGTACTGATCAACCGTTTTGATTGTACGTTCACATGAATTATATAATTCACTGGCAGTTGACGAAGTTTTATTAGAGGATACTGGGAAATTTTCTAACCCGGAAAACGTTATAACGGATGATTGAGAGAGTGGATGTTCTTTATTATGGTATATTTTTATATTCGAATATTTCGATGGAGATGATTGTAAATTACTTGATAGTAGTTTTAGTGATGGAATGGCTATGTTTGTAAGTTTTTATTCTTCCTATAAACTTGGGATCAAAGTGGGCACTACATATTCGTTTTTTAATCAATGTATCCATTAACAGTGGATGCGGTTCTATTTGACACGCTATTAACCATTCTCGAGCCTGACCTGTATTTTTTGGGAAACAGTTTTAACGAAGAATTTCTTCCAGAATTGCCACAATGGTTTACTCTGCAAGTAAATCCATACGTTAATTTATTTTTATTCATTTTTATTCGCAAATACGTGCTTTTACACTAATTAAAAAAACACCAAACTACATACTTAAAAGTAGATTCAAAACTTTAAATTAATTTCATAATTTCATATTGTATTTTGAATTGTCTTGTACAAAATTTCATAAAAAAGGAAATACTAACACCAATAATAACACCAATACATAAATGTTTTATAAACGAAAACAAATAACCTTCATTGTGTTAAGTCGTGTTCACGAGATCGCATTCAAATCCTAGGAATTTAGATCCGATCTCTCTCCCAATCAAATCAACTAAAATGATAAAAAACGCCCGTTTTTCTCCCTTGAGTTGAAATATTTTTAACTTATGGCAGACGACCAAGTTAATCACACAAAAATTCTCTTAATCACACAAAAATTCTCTCAAGGAGAGATCGGATTTGATTTCCTAGGAATTGAATTCGGTCTCGTGTACAAGCCTTTATACTTTATATAATCACACTATACAGTAAATCAAAAAAATGATTTCTTCTTTTTATTTTTCAATTCTCTATCATTATTTCTGCATAGAACATTTGGTTGCTTGTGTATGGTTCATCTTTATATAATTTGATCTATGATATAAGTCATACTAAGTTTGCCTCAAATAAACCAAAAAAAAATTGCTTTAGGACAATAATTTTTTTCTAATTTAGCATTTGTATTTTAAATGCAGAACTGATTAGAAAGTTAGGACTAAATGAATAATCCGGAAGACCGGCTTTGAATGTTTCAGGTGAACCTGTGGAGAAAATGAGAGGGTCAATATAATGCGAAAAGTATAACGAAACTAAAGAAGTATGAACAGAGAATTGTGTAGAGCTCCTCTTTTGAAGCACATCAAAGGAGATTCGATTAATTGGTCCTAGGGATTAAGGTACAGTCCATGAAAATCCAAGATCAATATCCTTCAGGAGACGGTTAGGTTCAAATTTAATCAATGAAGATTGTGAAGCTTTTATGCGAGTGAAGTATTTGCTAATCAATCCGAAGTATAAAAAATATTTAGGTAAAATTTGACATGCCTTATTAGAGCTGTGAAGTTTCTACTATCCAATTTTTAATAGTATAATATATGAGTATAATGTATTGGTGTGTTAAAATCCTCCTAAAAATATATATTCGAAGTTCAGCTGAATTCAACTAATCAGGGTATTGCGACATCAATCTCACTATGTTTTTCCGTTAGCTCTACCCATCGTTAGCATTGCCTCGAAGCCAGAAAGTCATGTTTTATTACATGTTTGTAATGCAACAGAATACTAAACAAGATTTTGCAAAGTGGTCTTCAATCTTAAATGTCTAAAAATAACATCGTCACACATTAGTTGAAATTTCGTTTGGCCTTAGCAAACTGGGCCAGTATCATGAACGCCGGTCATCAACACTGCACCATCAAAATAAATTTTAAAGTAGAAAAAAAGGAATGAAATCAAATATAGCAACGCGGTATCTATCGTGAACAAATTTACTGTCGTTACACTTCTTGGTTTTGAATTTCAAAATGTGATTTGATGGTGAATTGCTGTTCTTTTAAGTGTAAATTTGCCCGTCCGGTAACATTTTCCCTCCGGCGTTTATGATACCGCCCCTGGTCTTAACGAATAGAATCATAGAGACTATATCTGGTAGTGGATAATCTTTTTTGATTACATTAGTAAATCTCTTCTTTGACGTTTAAAAATACTGCACGGCTTTACTAGCCCCTTACTGTGTCAACAATCTGGCTCAACCGGTTTTGATCTTGGGCTTGGTCTTCATTCTGTCTTAGACAACCTGAAGAAGCAAAGTCATTATCTACACCGTGGAGCCATTGTCGCCTGCAACGAGCTCTGCGCCTACCATATGGTGGCCCTCCTTTCAGAGATCACTGCACAATTCGTTCAGCATACTAGCGTACTAACTGAGATCTTAATTCATACACAACATCGGGGATCTTCATCAGATATCTAATGTCGATATTGTGCTCGGTATGTGCTATCTTGAAATTAGTACGTGGTCAATTTGGCTGTGGGAAATTATGCGATGTCCATGGTTCCAAATGTATTTGTTTGTGAGGAGAAAAGGTGCTTGCTACTCTAAGAGTGTGAGCACGTCTCCACTTTTAGGCCAGCGAGTTTCGTGGCAACGAGTTCCAGCCGATACTTCTTCCTGAACATGATCAGGCCCTCTAACGCTCCTGGTTTCTTAAGTGACTGCACCGATCCTAAATCTCGTGTCCGGGTACTTGGTGTTTTTAAACAGCTTATTTTTCTTTACGGAGGCGGGTCGGCTCCCCGGCGAGACAACCATTTAGTCATCTTAAACGACAAGCATAGGATACTATTATATGATATTCTTGGAAGTCATGTTCGTGCAATTTAGGTTTACGAGACATGTGTGCCAAATTTATATATAAGTGAACAAATAAATCGAACAATTTGAGTTTTCCGTCAACATAATTTTTACCATTTTTTTTTTGACTAATTGACCACTGCCTTACAGAAAGAAATCAAAAAAATAAAACTTCGATCGTATTTTCATGAAATGAGATCATAAAGTTTTAAAAATAACTAACTCGATACAATTCCATAAAATGTAAACTGCTGTAAATGTGTGTAATCCATAGAAATAGTTAAAAAATAACATCTAAAGAATATACCGTGAAATTAGCGGTTTAGCTGAATTAAATTTACCTCACAGCATCAGCATACATATTTGTTTTATGGGTTGGCAATATTAATATTCGCACAGGGCCCTCCACTTCACTCTAATAACAATTACAAATGAAAACATAAAATAAATTGTTCGCTTCTTTACAAGTCGATTATTGTTGTAAATTTACCAAAGCAAAAATCTATTATTGAATTAGCTATAGTTCTATGCAGCACATTTGTGAAAATCAAATGAAACCCATGTATATTTTAAATTGAATTCAATATTTATTAACTTCATGTATATAAATCCATGTAAATGATGTAATAAAATATATGATGAAATTTATTTTGCTCTACATTGCACTACAAAGTACTGTATCCATTTTAATGGTCTAGGTGTGAAGCTGTCGGTGGTCTAGGTGTGAAGCTGTCTTGGGGGAATCAAGTTGGTACTTGTTGCCAGCTCCGTATCTTGCAGCTTCCACAAGTGTGCGTGTTACCTCCCCGTGGTGACCACCGGGCAACTATTACACCATGTGGTGTACTAGGCGAAAACACGGCGCTAAATAACTGGGCCGGGTTAAGGTGTCAACCGTACCGTGCTGATAACCGGCCAGGCTGGGGGCCCAGTATAAAAACTAGCCCAGCCTCTAACGGTGTATCCGGATACTTGGCGCCCTCCGGATCATGTAGCCTTACCTGTGTATTGCGGATCTCTGCACAGGTGGACCTCCTTTCTCCGCTACTCGTGGGACCTATTATGGCAGAAAATTTAAAAACAAAAGAGACCGGTGCTCTTAAAAAACCGGAAACCAGTGCTGTGGAGACATCGGCCTTTAGGCCCGGTCTCCAAAGTGCATTTAGGGGCTTAAGACCAAATGAGGCTGGCCCCTCGAAACCAAAGGGCAAAGGCACGAATGCTGGCCCTCCAGTGTCAGCGAACTATCAGACCAGGAAGAGAGCCTGGCGGATGATCTCCAAGATCAGCAACATTCCGTTGGAGCAGAGAACGGATAGGGACAGGGATACGCTTGCGTGGGCAAGGCGTATCACTGAGCCACATCAGGAGGGTTCCGAGATCTCACAGCCGAAAAGGCAGAGATCTGATGATGAACCGCCTACGGAGGCTAAAAAGAAGCGGGTTCCGGATGTCACCAGGCCCTTCAACGAGGTGCTAAAGGAGCACCTGATCATGGCAGTCGTGGACCGGGCTCAAGAAGATGGGAGCATTACGACCCTTAACTGGAGGAAGGTGGAGAAGGCCTTAGCCGCCATCTTCCTAAAAATTATGAGGGAGAACCCAGGACCTGCTCCGTCTTGCCGAGACGGAGGATGGCACCGGAATCACGTCAAACTGACTGCCTGTGCCGATGAAAGGTCGGTGACCCTCTACAAAAAGGCGATCGGCAGCCTGGGGGAAGTCTGGCCGGGGGCCAAATTAGAAGTGGTGACAAGGGAAGAAATTCCCTGCAGGCCAAGGGCGCGAGCCTGGATCCCTGCTGAGCCTAGTGATCCAAGGGAGATCTTGGAAATGTTGAAACTCAGCAATCCGGATCTACCAACGGCCACCTGGAAGGTTGCCAGGTTAGAAGAGGTAAAGGCGGAAGCAGATCACAGATCGGCCGTCATTATCATCGACAGAGAATCCGTGGGTGCTTTGGCGAAATCTGGAGGCCTGATCAGCTATGGATTTGGAGCAATTACGCTCAAAATTTATAAGCGCGATGAGGTTGACAGATCTGGGGCGCCCGCAGCAGGGGGGGAAACCACTTGTGGTGTCCCGCCTGGTGTTGGTGACCCAGAAGTCCGCAGCATCCCGGAGGATGCACAGGAGACACTATCCCTGGACTCGGAGATTTCGAGATCATTGGGACTAAGCTGTGCGCTCCTAACGGACGAATCAATGTCAGAGGAGTCTGACTCAACAGTGGTGGAGGGAAGCAATAACTAATGCTTAAGATCCTTCAGATCAACCTCCATCACTGTAAAGCCGCCTCGGCGGCCCTTCTTCTAAAAATGGAATCTGAGTCCATTGATGTGGTTCTGGTCCAGGAACCTTGGGTCAATGATGACCGGGCGCTGGGTCTCAGAACTCCCAAATATAAAATACTACATGCGAAAAATGAAGGTAAGATACGTTCTTGCATTCTCGCTAAAAATAATCTGAATATTTTTATACTACTGAATTACAGCAACGCTGATGTAGTGGTGACTAGCATCGAGATGGATGGGCAAAATCTCTGGCTAATATCGGCCTACCTACCATACGAGGAGGAAAATATACCACCAGGTAGGTTGGGCAGTGCAATAATGGAGGCTCGAAAACGAAAGATAGGAGTCATCATGGGTAGTGATGCTAATGCGCATCACTCAATTTGGGGGAGTACAGACATAAACAGGCGAGGTGAGTTACTCCTTGATTTTATTTTAAGTACTAACCTAAATATATGTAATGTCGGGTGTAAGCCAACCTTCATTACTAAAAATAGACAGGAAGGGTTGGACATCACACTTGTCTCGGATTTTATTAAGGAGAGGGTATTGAACTGGAAAGTGTCCGAAGACCATTCCTTTTCTGACCATTGTTATCTCCAGTACGAAGTGGATACAAAACCCACTAGCAAACCACCCTTCAGAAATAGGAGGAAAACTGATTGGGATTGTTTCAGAACCATTCTAGGTAACTTATTACCGGTATCGGTTCCAAACCCTCCTGCATCTACACAGGAGCTTGATGCTCTAGTAACCAAGCTATCTGATGCATTTAACAAGGCCATGTTAGGTGCATGTCCTATCAGTAGACCCTTTGGTAAATCTCGGCCACCCTGGTGGTCGAAAGAACTCCAAGGTACTCGTATGAAATGCAGGAGACTGTTCAAGAAAGCGAGGAACACAAATGCTGCTGCAGATTGGGACTGTTATAAACAAGTCCTCAAAACCTATAAGTACGAGCTGAGAGCAGCCAAAACGAGGGCCTGGAAGCTCTACTGTGGCAATATTCAGGAGTCCTCGGAGGCGGCCAGGCTACGCAAAGTACTATGTTCTAGTCCTTCCATCCCGAGTTATCTACAACGACCGGATGGTTCATGGACTACATGTAGTGAGGAATCCCTGGAGCTATTACTAGAAACGCATTTTCCAGAGTGCTCGGTACTAGCTCCGGAGAGACCCATGATAAATAGGGGTATAGACTCCGTAAGTCATATAGTAAAAAGGCGGAGTATCCTATGGGCAATAAACAGCTTTAAGCCATACAAGTCGCCAGGACCTGATGGCATTATCCCAGCGGATATCCAGCGAACTATTGACTTAACCCTACCCTGGCTGGAAGTTATCTTCAAAGGCAGCCTAGAACTTTGTCACATTCCTAGAAAGTGGACTGAAGTAAAAGTTATATTTATACCTAAGGCGGGAAAAAGCTCTCATTGCTATCCCAAAGACTTTAGGCCCATAAGCTTATCTTCTTTTCTGTTGAAAACACTGGAAAGGCTAATAGAGGCTTACATTAGAGGCTCAATAAAGCCGGGCGAGCTGTCGGGATCTCAACACGCGTACTGTAAGGGACGATCGGTGGAAACAGCTCTCCACTCCCTTATAGGCCCGATTGAGAAATCACTTGAATATAAGGAATATTCAATGGTGACCTTCTTGGATATAGAGGGGGCCTTTAGCAACGTCAGACCGGGGGCAATCACTCGGGCCCTTGCGTGTCTGGGGGTAGACGTGTCACTCAGGGGCTGGATAGATCATATGCTTAGAATCAGGATCGTGACAGCTTATCTGGGTGGGGCGTCCGCCGGCAGATACGTGAGCAGAGGGACACCTCAAGGTGGGGTTCTATCCCCCCTTCTTTGGAACTTGGTCATAAATGACCTGTTACTAAACCTGGAAGGGCAAGGCTTCAAGGTGGTTGCTTACGCGGATGACGTTGCTATTGCGGTCTTCGGTAAATATCCTAGTACGCTGAGTGAGCGCATGCAGTGCGCGCTTGGCTACCTCTCTGAGTGGGCACGCGGCTGCGGACTGAACGCAAACCCACAGAAAACGGAGCTGGTCCTCTTTACCAGGAAGCACAAACTTCCACAGTGTGACCCGCCGACATTAAATGGTACTCGCTTGATCTTTACGGATAGAGCAAAATACCTCGGACTACTTTTGGACAGCAAGCTAAGCTGGAAACCAAACATCGTAGAGAGAGTAAAGAAAGCTACTATAGCGCTCTACTCCTGCAAAAATGCCATTGGAAAAAGATGGGGTATGGAGCCCCACATAGTACACTGGCTCTACGTCTCAGTGGTCAAACCTATACTGCTGTATGGGGTTGTCGTCTGGTGGCCAGCGTTAAAAGTTATGGCCAACCTGAAACTATTGATGAAAGTTCAAAGAACGGCCTGCTTGTGTATAAGTGGGGCTCTCAGGAGCACACCTACTCAAGCTCTGGAGATTCTCTTTCATCTTACTCCATTGGATATTGCGGCCGAGCAGCTTGCATCTTGCACAGCCATTCGGCTCAAATCCATATCTATGTGGACCTGTAATAATGCAGGGCACTCATCTATCCTATGCAACAGGGGTATTCCGGAAGCTACCGACTACGCTATCCCTTTGCCATCTGTTGAGATTAAATTCCAAACTGAGTTTCCCACCAGAGAGGACTGGGTGAACGAAACGGTTATGGACAATGAGGCCTTAAGCTTCTTCACGGATGGCTCAAAAAGGGATGGAGGGGTTGGCTGCGGGGTATTCTGTGAGGCACTAGGGGTTAACCTCTCTTTTCGTCTTCCCGACTTTTGCAGCGTTTTTCAAGCTGAACTGACCGCGATAATGGAAGTCATGGACTGGTTGAAGTATAATGTAATATCTACGAGGGATATTCGCATTTTTACGGACAGCCTGGCTGCTATTAAAACGCTACAATCATACTCCCTGACGTCGAAGGTAGCCCAGAACTGTCTGGCATCTTTAAATGAGATGGCTGATCAGTTCAACATCCGCTTGACGTGGGTGCCAGGGCATTTCAATATCGCAGGGAATGAAATGGCAGATGAGTTGGCCCGCAAGGGTACAGCACGCCTAATAATCCAAAGCAGGCGGGATATACAGATACCGCTTGCTTCATGTAAACTGCTGCTTCAAGAAGAAGCCATAAAAGAAACGAACGTCAGATGGTCTAAAGCCAGTTCGTGTGTAACAACCAGGCAGATCTGGCCTGGACTTGACCGGTCCAGATCAGGCCAACTGATATCGCTTCGACGGCAACATATTGGTATGGTCGTGGGAGCTATAACGGGACATTGTCTCATTGGGATACATGCGAGCAGACTGGGTGTCCCAGCCCACGATTTCTGCCGCAGCTGTGGTGATGAGGAGGAGGAGGAAAATGTGCTCCATCTGCTCTGCACCTGCCCTAGTCTAGCGTACAGCAGAACAAAATTTATGGGAACTTCCCCCTTGAACGACCTCTCGGATCTTAGTAAAATCGAGATCCGGGACTTTAAACGCTTCTTGGTAAGCTCAGGATGGTTTAGCGAGTGAAGAGGAGGAAACTCGAATGTGGTACAGCTACGGACCAATTTTGTGTCTATGCTAGTCCTTTAGGACAGCCACCCTTACCTAACCTAACCTAACCTCCATTTTAATCGAATTTAATTTACTAAAAATATAATTGAATTCATCTTTTTACATTAAAATTTTGTCAATTTTTTTTAGTATTAAATTAATAATTGTATAGAAATTTTGTCTGGATATGCACTTTACTGGTTGTGTACCAGATGATTTTTTTGTTATATATTTAATGCAGTTTTGAATTTTGATAGTTATTTTTTTAAGGGATGCTACAAACCGTACCTTTATAAAAAATATTATTGACGGTAAATAAAAATATTTTAGTGATGATTACGTTGATAGTATGGAAAAAATGAGGTTACATTCATTTTTATCATGAACAAACAAAAAAAATTGGGTAGATTGGTTAACATAATTACCTACATGAAAATACTATATCAGTAAATTATTTGAAATTGATTTTATCGCTACTATACCTATCTAAATTTTATAGCAAAGAGGTAAAAAGCTTTCAATTTTTAATTGTATTGATTGATGAAACATTCAAACTAGCTCTACATATACATACTCGTACATAACACACCAAACGAAATTATTAAAAAGCAAAATATTTTGATATAGTATTTTTAAATAAATTTCAGTCAGCTCTAGCTAAAATATGAAAAAAGCTATAAAAAAAATATTTAAGGTAGAGTTGTATAAACTTCTAGTACATTTTTATCTTTGTAGCTGGTTAGCATTAGAGGACGAGTTTATAGCTAATTAATTAACTCTATGAAATCAATCCTCGATGCGACTCTTGTGAGAGTGTTCCAATCACTAAGCTAATTGCAAATTAGTGTACTTCGATAGTGTGATTTATTCCCAACAAACAATTTTTATCTACAGACTGTTTGCTGTAAATGTACTTTGTAATTGTAAAGTTACAGTGGTATTCGTACCTTAAAAGTGGTGTAAATGTTTAGTATGCATTTTGGGGACACAATGGTATTGTATACTGAACGTGTACCGATATGAACTAACGTAAATAATATGTGTGTATACAAATAAGTTTGTATAGTTACCATAAGCAATATGTATGCTTTTCTTACAGTTACGGATCTATTACAAATAAGTTACAATCTCATGTCTATTTTATAACGAACTACCCCACTTACCTTTTTTGTTTACAAAATTAAACCAATCAATTTAATTTTGTAAACAATAAAGGTAAATAAATATGTATGTATGTATAAAGGTAATTAAAGTAATAATAAGTTTATAATGAATAACTTATTTTACTATTATGTATATTCTAAAATAAAATATATTTAACTTAGAAATAAGTATTTTCGCATATTGTATGTTGAAATTTACAAACGAACCACATTTTTTCTGATAAAATGTTAAAATAGTTTTAAAATATTAATGCGCCATAACAATAATGGATTATTTAAAATTATTATTTATAATTCAATAGTAGTTCAATTTAAATATTTTTTTATTTTTGCCATATTATAAATTAGAGAGACAAAATTTGGTAAAATTGGTTGTAATATTATCATAACATAAATTTTAGCAATATTTTCTCTAAATTAGATCATTAAAATAAGCAAAATTTAGAAAAAAAGATGATATTTTGTTTGTTTGAATTTTTTATTCAATATGGCCGATCATTAATGTTGTAGAAAATGTCTGAGTTTTCAATATGTAAATTTGAAATTACACGTTCGCTTTTTGTAAACATGTTGAGAGTTAATTGAATATGGACATTTACAAGTCCATCATTTACACTTTCCTGTTAAAAATATTTATCTGTAAATGAAATGTAAACGCTATGTAATTTGTCATTTAATGTAATCAATATGTAATCGTATAAATACATTTGCAATGTAAATGTTCCGTAAATTTTCTTAGTATCTATAAGCTCTCATCGATTCTACAAAACGTAAACATTTTGTAAGTGTAATCATACAATGACAAAGTATATAAACAGTAACGTAACTTTCGTTACTATAAGTTAATCGTTACAGTGTAACCGTATTGTACACACTCTGAAACTATCTTTTGTAGAAGTATAGATGCAGCTACATATTTTCACTATTGTAAATGCTCCGTAAATGATACAGAAATAATTTGTGACTATGGTATATACAAATTGTTACTTGGGTTATCTTCGCTAAATTTATTAATTACCATCATTAAAAGGAATTTCGTGTAAAAATTGAACTATTATTAAATATGGCCCTGGTAATTTACTTATGTATACAAAATGACAACGTTTGCAGATGATTTAAGTGTTGTATAATGATAATCATTCCGATGTTCAACTGTTACTTCATATACTATAGGCTTGCTGTTAGTGAGGAAGCGTACATTTTAATGGCCTAGACCTGTTACATTTACATTGTGGAACAAAATAAAAATCGTGTTTCATTCAATTCTAAATTGAATTATTTTTCTTTAGCTGTTGTAAGTATTCCAGAGTACAGACCAGACACGCGTATTGCACCGCAGAATGAAGAAACAAACAAGCAGGGATGGGCGAGGTAGATTACATGTAATTTACGCGGTTGTCGTAAATTAAAATATAAGGTAGATTACTTGGCAAAGTTTATTGTCAACGTCGACAATTAAGACAATGTCAACAACCTACAAGATTTTGTTTGCAGTTGAATTTTGAAACGGCCGATTTAATTATGTGGCATAGGGAGAAATTAAAGAATTCTCCAAATTAAATCTCTCAGTAAAATTAGTTAAACTCAGTTTTCCATTAAATTCGCGCTGAAACATGCGCAGAATTTCTATACAGGTATAGAATTCGCAGGGCGGGTGTGGGTATAGGTCTCAAAAACTCGGGTTATCCTTCAATTTTGCTAAACCTAAAAACCAGGGTTTCCCACTTTAAACCCGGGTTAACAACTATTCACGAAAAGTTTAAAAATGGTTTTTCAGTTAGTTTTACTATACGAATTTTTAAAACTAGCGTTGAAAGATTTAACTCATTTTGGGATGCTTTCATAAATCAAATACTACGCTTATTACATCTGCAACTGTTACTACTTTTATGCTGAACAAAATCGAAATTTTCAATTCAAACATTAGTGTGCAGCTGCTAGATGCTCTCAGAAAAATTATTATTTCTCAAAAAATATAAAATTAATTTCTCTAGTGAATGTAAAGTGGTGAAGTTTCTTAGCAAATGTCAATGGCCGAAGAGTTAAACTTGACCTTTGAAACCGAACAATCCCAAAAATTTAAACATTATAAATTTAATCAAAAAAGAGTGCACTGTGTTTGAGCTGTCAGTGCGAAAGAATCCAAAACTAGTGTCGTTTTCGTTTGATTTTTTTCCCCTCATTGGCCGAGTACACTGATTTTGTGCGTCAATCGAACATGAAACCGATTTACCCTCATTTATATTTGTTTTTCGGTTTTCTGACAAAAAAATGAAGATTCACAAACAAAACCGTCTATACTTTTGTGAACAAAGCCGTCTAACTATAGACGGTTTTGTTTGTGAATCTTCATTTTTTTTTTGTCAGAAAACAGAAACACAAATATAAATGAGGGTAAATCGGTTTCATGTTCGATTGACGAACAAAATCAGTGTACTCGGCCAATGAGGGGAAAAAAATCAAACGAAAACGACACTAGACGGCTTTGTTCACAAAAGTCAAAATGGCAGCACAGCGACAGGTAAAATTATAGTATTGGTGTAAAATAGGGGTAACTCGGTCGAAAAAACCAGGGTAGACAAAATTGCGCTGAGTGCAAAAAATTTAGTTGTCAGGCAATTTTTTACGGTTCAAACGAACGGTTTTCGTGTAATTTTTTGCACTCAGTGCAAGTTTTTATGTTCAAACCAAAACGACATGAGAAAGGCTGTATAAGTGTACGTTTCGACAGAAAAATGCGTTGCTATTTTTACGAAGCACATCACACGGACAGTATACGTACTAAAAAAAATGTGTCTCGACACAAAATAAGTAACCTACATAAAAAAAAACATTGCAAATTACAACCCAAACTACTAATGCTGAGATGGTTTTTGATTGGTATTTTTACATTCGTACTAAAATATAAAATTTCCTTCAGGAAATTTAAGAAACCACCCTATAATTTGGTTATGATATTTTAATGTATTGTTTTGTATTGGGCAATTGCTGTTCGGCTACTAACCAATTCAATTAATTTCAAAAGTAAAATTTAATTGATTATGCGTATGTGATGTTTTAGAATGTAAACTCGCGATAAGAACAACGGAGAACTGGATTGGAAGAGGAATATTAGAGTACAACCGTGAATCATTTAAGTTAAATAAAAATATGTAAATTTTCAAACGGTTATTATCATTATTATTACAATGAGTATGTTCTAAATAAATCCCCATGATCTGACCCGTCCAGCGTTTTGCAAGCACTTGTAAAATATTATAATCCCAATTGACGATGAATTATGACTAGACACTGAAAGTAAATCTCTAAACCTTCACCAGTCACGCCTCTATTGTTTTTATTCTATCCATAGTTTCTGTGAGTGTCTCTAAGCTAATTCTTAAAATTCTCCAACGATTACTTAAAATTCCAAATGTATTTCATATTATTCGACTAGATCTCGATTGACTAGTATCCATTTCTCGTTTTACAATACAACACCTCTTTACATATCATATAACTCTTTCTTACCAGAAAGAATCAATCACATAAACTTTGATATTCAGTTTTATGAAGCTTCAAAAAGAATCAACACACACAAACAGAATACTTTGTAACAAAAATAACAGCGAAGTTCGCGGTCAAAACCTACCCTAAAGGTTTATTAACAATAAAGTTGAAATCGACTGAAGAAGAGAGGGCATTTTCTGTGGCAAATAATATCTGCTATTTATTTGGTTTCCATGGTCTCTAAACTGAAAAACCTGGGTTTCAAAATTTTACTATTATAGACAGGCCAAAACATTATTGCTGAATCGTTAGAGGTAAAATACGTTTCTGCGTAGTCATTCTTTTATATGTATACATTCGACGGCAACGTGGGGGATGTGACAAAACATGCTCTTTAGTTAACAACGACAAATCGCTTGCCAATTCATAATTCTTTTTGTTATTATTTATCTAACGTGAAAAATGAGATTATATATTTAGCGGGAGTATTGCATTTTTAGCAAGATACAATTTTTGACCTGCTAAGTGTTTCAAATCTTACTTCATGTAATCTAATTAATTTACAAAATCATTAAATGAATTGTCTACACTTCGACATCGTCTACGTTGTCGACGTTGTCTACGGATTGTCGACGCGTCGACGTAGAAAATAATAGTCGACGTGTAAACGCCCATCCCTGCAAACAAGTCGTATATATATTGGCCCCTGTAGTCGGGGGGCACTCACATGTCTCGTAAATCAAAATTGCACGAACATGTTTCCCAAGAATACCACTACAGTATCCTTTGCTTGTCGTAGGAGGCGACTAAACGGTTGGATCGCTGGGCTGACGACCCGCATCCGTAAAAAAAATTTAGGGTTTATAAAGTCAACAAAAAGAAAAATGGATACCGCCAAAACAACACCGGACCCCCGCTCAAGTACCCGGACACGAGATTTAAGATCGGCACGTGGAACGTGCAATCACTAAGAAAACCAGGAGCGTTAGAGGGCCTAATCACGTGAATGAAGGAGTATCAGCTGGAACTCGTTGCTCTTCAAGAAACTCGCTGGCCTAAAAGTGGAGACCATGTGTCCCAGGGCTATACGTTGTTCTACAGTGGAGATGACCTCGGAACTCTTGGAGCTGGATTTCTTCTTGGCCCGCAGGTAAAGAACGCTGTTTTGGATTTCCAAGAAGTCAATAACCGATTGTGTAAGCTTCGCTTGCGCATGAAGTTAGCTAACCTGTCGATAATTTGTGTACATGCGCCCACAGAAGTCAGCCAGCACACGAAACTGCGGCCGATAATGGGTACTTTGCGGTTGCTCATGATCTTAGAGTAGCAAGCACATTCTTCCCTCACAAACACATACATCTAGAGACATGGACATAAGTTCCTCGCGGAACTTCCCTCAGCCAAATTGACCATTTGTTAGTTTCTAAAGGACGGGCTCAGGTTATGCAGGATATGAGAACATATCGGTCAGCAACCAAATACGTAGGCAGCGATCATCATTTGGTCGCTGCAAAGTTACGATGGAAGTTTTCGTACAAGTCTGGGAACACAGCGAAACGCAAGGTACGTTTCGACTGTGAAGGTCTGATAAATGAAGATCAAAAGAAACGATATCAGGATCTTGTCAGCGACAACATTGATGAATTAATTACCAGTCTAACTGCGTGAACTCTGTCTGGGAGGTACTGAAAACTTCGGTTGTCAGTGCTGCTCAACAGAATTTAGGTATAGTGAAAGTCAGACCCAAGAATGATTGGTTTGATGACGAGTGTCGTCTTGCAGTTGAGCAACAAAATATAGCCCATAATGAAGTGCAACAAAGTCTCACAATCGCGAGGAAAAACAAGGCTGCTCTTGCAAGAAGGGCAGCTAAGCGGATGTGTAGACGAAAGAAGCGAGAATGGTGGAAGGCCGAGGTTCTGAAAGTACAACAACTCTGCAATGAGCGCAGTTCGCGTAATTTCTTTAAAGGAATTACTGGACTGCACCATACTTTCAGGCCTACGACAACCGCCATTCGGGACCGAGGGTGGAAACCTCTGTGTCAACATCGACGCAGTACTTGACGCATGGAGTGGACACTTTACTGACCTGCTTGATGTCCATCATGCGTCACAGACTGTTTTTGAGCCACCTCTAATACTCTAATACAGACTGCGGAGATTTGCATGATGACATCTTTTACAATTATATGGAGGTGCCCTATATCTATTTTCGCCATTTAAATTAAATTAAAAAGCGATTTATTTTTAATTTAATGAGAAATGTGTGGATGCCCGCTAAATTTTTTTACCCTTAATCGTTTGAACACGGCACAACATCCACGGTTCCAAATCCTATGACAACGTTTACTTTACCACCTCACCATTTCCATATATAGATTTCCCGCTATACTCCTTTATATTTGACAATTGAAGGGAGAAACTAAATAAATAAAAATAAAAATTATTTAATGCCAAACCGAGGCTTGAACTCACGTTCACAAATCCAAATGCAACGACTCTGCTTACTGGACCACCGGCGTATATAAAGTTGGTGCTATAAATAATAGCATGGTCTTCATACTGTCTAAGACAATCTGAAGAGGTCAAGTCGTTCTCTACATCGTGGAGCCATCGTCGCCTGCAACGACCTCTGCGCCTATCATATGGTGGCTCTCATTTCAGAGATCGCTGCACAATTCATTCCGGATCAGCACGCAGAACGTGACTGAGCCAGCGTACTCGCTGAGATGTTACTTTATGTACAATATCGGGGATCTTCATCAGATCTCTGATCTCGAAATTGTACAGAGCTCGGTATTTACCATCGCTTTCGCGTTTTGGGCCGTAAATCACATGCATGATTCTTCTCTCAAATGTAAAGAGCCATCTCTCGTACTCTAGTTGGTGCTGTACAAATCACTTATGTTTGCCAATTCAATAGAGAAAATTGAAAATTTTACATACAGGAATGGACTATATGTATGCTTATTTGACCACCACCGTATATTTTCATTACGGGCATACACAAGATGTGACTCTTATACTTTTAGAAATTGAATGTTCATTTCAACAGAAGCTGTCTTGAATCAATTTTACAACAAAAATTAATTCAAAAAAGCGTTGGCCTTGACGAGTCTTGAACTCGAGTTCACGATTTCAAGAGCATTGACTCTGCTTACTCTATCATCAGCGTATTAAAAATTGGTGCTGAACATCGATAGAAATCTTAACAAGGCACATCTGATAGAAATTTTTACAAAAAGGTTATAACTTTCATTAAAAATAATAAGGGGAAATTTAACTATGACCGTGGCCATAAAAGTTAACACACCCCACTCCAAGGTGAAACAAATTCGAGTTCAAGAAGGTTATAAGTGCTACCGAGTTATTAAAAAGCCAAATCGTTCAGATTACCAACACTTGTTCGATAAAATATGTGCCGACTGATGATAAAATTTTCACTAAAATTTAGTGGATGTGTTTTGATAGATGACGAAATGTACATTAAATTGGTTTTGAAACACTTCAAGTTAGATACCTTTGTAAAAAATCAATTCAGCATTATAGTTTACGATATATTGGCTAGCGTTCACACGACGCTAATTCCAACAGAAGCAATAAATTTGCACGAGATTACACAAATCAATGTTATCTCAAACAGGTTTTCGATGTATCAAAAAATTTTGGGCTTTAGTGGAAAGAGTGTTGGAGTGTAAGAGTCACACCGGCAATTATGCCAGAAACAGGGAGCATCACACAACATGTTCGTGATTTTATCCGTAATAACGAAATCTATAGAGGTAATTTGTGCAAAAATTAAAAAAAATTCAATTTAATCGTATGGAAACTTTATTATCATTCGAAAGAACATTTCTTACTATTTAATTTTTAAAGATTACTTCTTTCAAATGATGGCCGCAACTGCGATCTTTCTCAAAGTTCAATTTTTGATGACGCGTTCGAGAATATCGAGTGGTATTTGGCGAATGACACGAGTAATGTTGGCTTCCAATGCCTCAAATCTAGCTGGTTTATTCACATAGACTTTGGACTTTGCGTAGCCCCAAAGAAAAGAGTCTAGAGGTATCACACGATCTAAATAACCAATTCAACGATCCGAACAATGAAATTAATTGCTCGCCAAAATGATTTTTCAATAAGTACATTGCTTCGTGCGCTATATGGAAAATAGCGCCGATTTCTTGGAGCCAAATGCCTTCGAGGTCGGGCTCAATTTCATGCAGCAAATATTCCGTTATCATGGCGCAATAACGAGCACTATTCATAGGTACGTCCCAGCCGTCCAAGAAAAATGGACGAATGATTTCACAGGCCCATAAACCACACCAAGACGTCTACAAATTTGTCGATAGTATTCCAAATAGTGGTCTCGACAGGCCGATTATGATAACCGTAACATGGTCTAAGCGCAAGAAACACATTCCTCACAGAACGCTGATCTTCGTAATAAAGGCAAACAATACAGAATAAATAAAAACACGATGACAGTTTGAAACTATGCATGTGTCATTTGTCAAAAAGAAACAAATGAAAAAATCACCTCTAGATGAACGTTTTTACAAAATACTCTCACGAACTGGCGCATTCGATTTCAAATCGCTAAAATATCGTAGGTTGTTGACATTATTTTAATTGTTGACGTTGACAAAAAACACTGCCAAGTAATCTAAGTTATATTTTACGTGTCGACAACCGCGTAGATTACTTGGCGTAATCTACCTCGCCCATCCCTGAATCTGATGACATCTTTTGATATATTAAAATTTCATGACAACACTGATGGCCTATATGTGTTTTTTTTATCGAATCTTATACGTAATAGCTAATTGATTTAAATTTTTCATGCAAATATCTTTAGGAAGATATGGCAGTCGTTTGCAACGAAAAAGGAGGATAATATGACTTATTTAATTATTTTAATTGATACATAGCTATGTACGCTCTAATTTATTAGTAAATAGTATTAGGGCTGGTCAATTCTCAAAAAATAATTTCCCACTATCTTTATTTACACTTTGACCCGTTAAACGATTGAGATACATTTCTATGACCTAGATACAACAGTTATCATCATCCATTCACATACTACAAAACGTATTTGTTTACTTTAATGGTGCAGTGTGGCGGTTACATATATAGTCAAGTTTGAAATCATTTTTTATGTATTAATTTATATAAAACAAAATGAGACAAATGATTATATTATACGAGCATTAATTTAGGTCACTGACCTATGCTACATTATACAATATATAAATAAATATTAATAATAGAGAAATTTATTAATTTTTATTAAATTATTTTGTTAAAATCATTTGAACTGGACTCTGCATGCCTATGCATATTCTGCAGCATATAAGTATGTACAGCATACGATCGTATAAATAAAAATGAAAACCAAAGTGTATCGTAAATTGTTAGATTGTAGATGAAAATTTATTTGTGATCATTTTATATTTTTTATGCGCGCGTTCATTTATCATAAATTTGTGGGTTAAGTGGATTAAATTAATATTTTATTATATGCAATTATTATTAATTGGAATTATTTTATATTTTATATTTTTATTTGGATGTTTGAAGCGAAATTAAAAGAGAGTCGCGTTACTTTATGCTTGTATGTTTGTATGTTTAATGCAAATATTATATTTACATCGTTATGTTATACATACATAATTATAAGTTGGAACGAGCAGAAATGCATATATGAAAATAGGTTATGGAACATTTAATTTAAATTTTAATGCGACATGTTTTCATTTTTATTACATAAGTTCTATACCATGGTGTGCACGGATATTCCTAACGTAAAGAAAGGAAATTTGATTTTTCATTACTGTTACTGGTATTTTACTACAATACAATTGCATCTGTAGCACTATTCGACTGGAAAAAGGATATTATGAAGTTTTTGTTTTTGTTGTTTTCGAATTACGAAACCAGTCGATGTCAATGAAACTTAACAGTTCATTTATTTTGGAAGGTGTTGGTTAAGTGTTGAAAATAATTGATAACAAAAAATTTATGTAATCTAGATTCTAGAATATTGAATATATATACACATATATATATATATATATATATATATATATATATATATATATATATATATATATATATATATATATATATATATATATATATATATATATATATATATATATATATATATATATATAACAAGTAAGTTAACACCATCATTACTGCCATAACAGCATAACGTGATTCATTCATTCTGCCATATCAGCACAAGGTGATTCGTCTATTTGCCGAATCAACACACCGTGTGTTGTTAGGTGTAAGACAATACATTGTTTCTTGTGTAACACATTATATGCTCAGCACACTATTTTTTATTGTATAAAAGTTTGAAATATTTTTATAATAATTTAGTCTTAAGTTGTATTTGAAGAATAAAATTATCTTTTTTAGTCAACTAGTAATCGACTCGTTAACTGGCGCCGAAACAGGTACTTCGAAAAGTAAAAAATTCAGAATGGTGATAGATTTTATAATAGGCTGAATGCTATGACAATAACGGATGCCTACCCGATTCTCTAACTCTAGCAAACCTTGGGAACTCAAAATGTTTCACTACTACCGATTTGACTTATGGATTTCCTCAAATCAAAATGAAGGAAGACGATATACCAAAAACTTCCTTATCAACAATGAATGGAAAGTATGAATTCCTTCGACTTCAATTCGGCTTTAAAAATGCACCAGCCATTTTTCAAAGAATGATAGACGATGTTTTGAAAGAGTTTATCGGTGAAATATGTTATGTTTACATCGATGATATTATTATCTTTGGAACGATTCACAGTGCGAAAGAAGATTCGACATATTTAATTCAATACTGTGATGCACCAATTAATGTATTCAAGAACCAAATTATAATCAGGCAAGGCAAGGACATTTATGAAGCACCACACCCAACTTATCACAGACACCATATCAGCATGCCGGAAATTAACAAGAATACCTTAACAAAAATCTTAAAGGAAAGATTATTCCGACGATAATCAACGGTGTAAAAATCCCAGAGGATTTTATCCAATTTCTGCAAGAAATATTCAAGGAAAGTTTCTCGAATTACAAAATTCGGTTAACACAAAGAATAGTTGAGGATATATGTAACGAAGAAAATAAATTTTCCATCATAGAGAAGGGACACAAAAGGGCGCACCGGAATCATGTAGAAAACAAAAAGCCAATCCTAGAACGTTTTTATTTTTCTAGAATGGCTAGTTTAATAAAAAAAATATACACAAACCTGCGACAACTGTAATAAGAATAAATACGATAGACATCCGAATCGTATTGAAATCCAAGAAACACCCATTCCAAAGTCACATAGAAATAATGGAGATAAAAAGTAAAAAATGTATCACTCTCAAAGTTCGCTAAATTCTTCCGAATCAAGTCTAAATCTATATTGCATGTGATAGATAAAATCATCAAAGCGATACACTACTTCACGGTACCTAGAATGATCGTGATGGATAACGAGAGAAGCTTCGGAAGTCCTATCATAATGGTCTACTTAAAAACTTTGGGTGTTCAGACTTATTTAACACCATCGCAACGAAGCGAAGTAAACGGAACCATTGAAAGAGTCCATTCGACTGTAATAGAAATAATTAGATGCCTTCAGGACGAATACAAAGATCTTACAGTTAAAGAATTAACCAACATAGCAGTATACCGATATAACAACTCTATACATGCGGTTACACAAAGGATTAATTACCAAAATCTGGTTAACTTCAAAGATAAAATAAAAGAGGACCTAATAGAAAGGATTAGGAAAAATCAGGAAATCAAAATAACTATAGAGAATCTTAAGAGATCTAAACCCAAAATATATGAACCTGGCGAATTAATCTACACTGCGATCAAGCAAATTCAAGGAAAGGATAAACTTAAATTCAGAAAAGAGACTGTGGCCAGGGACAATAATGTCACAATTACAACTACATCTGGGTACCGAGTTCAAAAAACCCAGATCAAAAACTTAAAACAATAACTTATTTCTTTTCTAGGTCATGGCTTTGGAATACCACACTCCAATCGTAGCCCTGAAACAAGGAAGTGGCAGAATAATAAATGGAAACTTCAAGCTAGTACACGTAATCAACCTAACCAACAACGAGGAATTAATCGAACGAATGGCACCAACAATCAATCAGTCGCATTCATCGCGATAGCACACTTCGACTGCACTCGTCTTCGAATTAACTCGTCAGTTAGAACAAATTACGCAATTATGGAATTAAAAAGGCAAAAAACAAGGAAGCAAAGATCAATCAACTGGATCGGTAGTGCATGGAAATGGATCGCAGGATCCCCAAATGCTACAGATTGGGACCAAATAATAAATAGTTAGAATAAAATAGTCAATAATAACAATCTGTTGATACAAAATAAACGAAGCGATATAATAATGATATGTGATATGATAAATAGAAGCGATATAATACGCAGAACCCACGATGAGTTCAAAGGACTCCACAATCCTCTACGCCGAAAACGACCCAACAGAACTATAACCACATCACCATAAGATCAAAGGTCAATCAAAATAAACAAATATACCTAGAATTCAACGAGCTTCTTTTGAATCAGAATGAACTATTTGGGATCACCCAGAAATGCAAACTTTTCCGTGATACTACAATATGTGAAATAAACAGGCTAAAACACCTAACAAAGGATCACTGCATTAACCAATTCATAAAAGGGTTTAATGCCGGCTGCGAGTACCAGTTTAACAAAAATCAGATCACTGAGCCATTAAATGACAACACGATTTTCCTGAGTAACTTCGAGGGGGATATTTTTTATAACAACACGAGCCGGCACTTGAAAAGAAGTTTCTTTGTACAATACGCTAATGAAACAGTAATGATCAATGATTCAACGTTTGTAAATAAAGAGGTGAAAGTATCCCAAGTGTTACCATCTATGTTACGCACAAATATAACGGAAAAGGGCGTCAAGCAATCTTGACTCAGGATAGCTACACGAATTGTACTTAGTTAACATCCACTTTTTGGTCTGGTGGAATCATCGGTTCATATGTTTTTCGAAATGAAGTTGGTAACACCGTTACTGTCAATGGAGATCGGTATAGATCGATGATAACCAACTTTTTATGGCCGAATTTGGAAGAAGTTGATCTTGACAACATTTGGTTTCAACAAGACGGAGCTACGTGCCACACAGCAAGTACAACATTTTAATTATTGCGAGAAAAGTTTGGAGATTCGATTATTTGAAGAAATTGTGATATTGAATGGCCTCCAAGAAGTTGTGATTTAACACCATTAGACTATTTCTTGTGGGGTTATTTGAAGTCATTGGTCTTTAGCAATAAACCAAACTCTCTTCAAGATTTGCAAGCCAATATTGAACGTGCTATTCATGACATACGACTTGATTTAATGGAAAAAGTGTTCGAAAATAGGGTTCATCGAATTCGTTCCTGCAGAAGAAGTCGTGCCATTTGAATGACGTTTTATTCAGAACTTAATTGTATCAATTGTACTTCACATTAAATAAAAAACATTTCAATTTCCTTAACAATTAGTGTGTTTTTTTTAAAGAAATCATATCACTCTTATTGGAAAACCATATAGGGTTTTATATATATATACATAAGTAATGAAACATAAAAAAAACAAATTTATTTTATTTATTATTTATTTTTATAATTAGTTCTTTCTACTATGAGCTAGCTATCTTAAAACTAAACTTAATTATATTTTCTTAAACTAAATAACCTGTTGTTGTTGTTATTATTATTGAGACTTGCAACGATGCATTCTTCATGTAGTGCAACGAACTGGTGTCATCGTGTTATCAATTATTTGTTGTTTAGCATTTCTCATATGACACCTTGCTTGTGTCGAATAGAATGTGGGAATTGTCTACTCAGCCAATTATGGTAATATAACTATATATATATATATATATATACACCCATCCTTCGATTTACGAACGCTCGCTTACGGAATTTCGCTATTACGGAATTTGAAAAATATTCCACAAATTCGATATATGAACAAAAAATTCGATATACGGATTTTTGTTTTTCTGTTATAAAACGCGAAAAACAAAAATAAAATTTCTAAAACTTACTCTTAACGTGTACTATAGACATCTAGTAAAAATATAAAGTTAACATAAAATGTTGAGAAAATAAAAGTGATTTTATAATGCATTAAAATGGTTTCCTTCGGTGGTTTCCCTAGTAAAATGATATGTCATTTACTTTGTCAATTTTAAAGTGACAGAACGTGGTTATACAACAATTATTTGTTATTTAATTTAATCTATAACGAATTATTAATTTGTCCTAAAAAATCAAAAGATTCTAAAGGTGGAACTAATTGCAAAAGAAAGCGAAAAGCAATAACTTTGGAAATAAAGTTAGATGTATTACGGCGGTTTAGAGAAGTTGAAAAACTTGCCCAAATTGCTGTAATATTGGGTCTTGCGATATCTACTGTAGGAACGATTCGCGACAATAGAAGCAAAATTGAGGAACAATCGCAATCAGCGGCACCTTTAAGTGTTAAACAATTAACAAAGCACAGAAGTTCCGTAATGGAAAGAATTGAAAAACTCTTAGGATTATAGATAGAGAACAATAACCAGCTAAATATTCCAATGAGCACAATGGTCATCCAAGAAAAAGCAAGGTGTATTCACGAAAATATACAAAAAACATTAGGTGAAAGTTCAAAAATTGAACAATTCATTGCAAGTAAGGGATGGTTCGATAAATTTAAAAAACGTTACGGCCTCCATAGCATAAAAATGAAGAGCGAGGCGGCAAGTGCCGACATCAAAGCAGCTCGTGCATATCCTGAAACGTTAAAAAAAATTGTCGACGAAGGTGGGTACCTAGGTACTAGAAACGTATGCCAGACAGGACATACCTAGCTAAAGAAGAGCTGTCTGCTCCGGGATAGAAGGTTTCAAAAGAAAGATTGACCCTACTTCTTGGAGGCATCTTAATTTATTTGTCAGAAAACCCTCGAGCTCTTAAAGGATGTGAAAAAACCAAATTGCCGGTAATATTCAAACAAGAAAGCTTGGATGACTACTAAGCTTTTCGAGAATTAGTTCAAACATGAGTTTTGCCCATCGGTTAAAAAATATTGCGAGAAAAATAACCTGTTAACCTTAATGAGCTTTCAGAACAAGCACGAGTTGAGTTTCTTCCAAAAAATACAACATCCCTGATTCAGCTGATGGACCAAGGTTTAATATCGACGCTTAAGGCGTATTATTTGAGACGAACCTTATTGGCAGCACGGATGAAAAAGATTTTCAATCAACCAGGGCGTTCTGGAAAAACTTTAACATTAAGGACGCAAAAAATGATATCGACGAATCTTGAAGAGAAATAAAAACGAGCACTCTGAGCAATGTTTGGCATAAGATTTGTCCAGGGATTCAAATTTCGGACCCACTTACGGTTGAAAGCCTTCAAGAAGTTCAACAAAATATCGTGACATTGGCGAGTCAACTTGGTTTTGAAAACGTAGTGGATTCTGACATAGCTACTTTATTAGAGGCACAAGGAGATGATTTATCTGTTGAAGAATTATTACAATTAGAGCAACAACTTCCATCGAAAGAGCTAGCTTCTGCTGAAGAATCTATTTCTCAACAGTTGACATCAAAGTATTTGTCCGAGGCTTCAAACCAAATTGAGGGAGGAATACAGATCCTAATTGAAAATGATCTTGTCGAAGAACGTAGTGGAAAAGTATCGCGAGAGGTAAACAACGCTATCAGATGTTATAAGGAACTGTACGCTGAAAAAAGAAGGAATGTAAAACAGCAAACATTGCATTCGTTTTTTCAAACAGTATCTTCATTGGCATCAGAAGAAACTGAACGTAACAACAAGGATCCCATTCATCCTTGTTGTAATATAAAATATAAGCTCTTCTGATGAAGAATTTTAACGCTATCCGATTTTATGAATTTTTTTTTGTTTTTGTTGTTTTATTTTATTAAATTAAATGTGATCTTGGAATGTAGATAAATTACCTGTTTTATTTGAAGTATATTTGTTTTTTGAATCGAATTTTTCATTAGGTAGAACGGATCATTGAATATTACAATGGCTTATATAGAAAATCTTGATTCGATTTACGGAATTTCGATTTACGTACAAGTTCAAGGAACAGAACTGTTCCGTAAATCGAGGGAAAGGTGTATATATATATATATATATATATATATATATATATATATATATATATATATATATATATATATATATATATATATATATATATATATATATATATATATATATATATATATATATATATATATATATATATATATATATATATATATATATATATATATATATATATATATATATATATATATATATATATATATATATATATATATATATATATATATATATATGTTATATATATAGTTATATATATAGTTATATATATGTTATATATATAGTTATATCTATATATCTATATATCTATATATATATATATATATATATATATATTATATATATATATATATATATATATATATATATATATATATATATATATATACATATGTATGTATATAGATGAAGCCTAAAATTTATAACTTACAAGTTTTCATTGTTGTGGAAAATACAAGACCACAGTAATAATTACTAAACATGTTTTATCCTGGAGCTATTTCAAATATAATTTTAGAATAAATTTTTGTTAACATTTCCCTTTCTATTGTAAATTTAATAATATCAATTTAACATATTTTACATAAATGCTAATACATATTTAAATTTATTATCAAAATATTTTGCCGGTTTTCCCGTACATAGATGATTTTATTATTTTGTATTAATATTTTAGTTTTCCCATTAACAATGATGTATTTAATGCGTAAGTATTTTAATCGTGAACATTTGTTTCTTCAATATTTTTGCTGACGGTGTCTGTGCTCGTGGATTGTTCAGTTGGTTCTCCAAATCCAGCCCCACAAAAATTTAGCTCCAATTTTTTTGGACATTGTACTGGGTTTGTCAAACATTCCTGTCGTTTTATCACACATCCAATAAAGTGATGAGATGATTGATAATTCGGTTTATGAATTGCTTTACAGAATTGTGTTATCGACAGGTAATAGTTTCATCGATTATTACTATGCCCTTTCGTGGAAAAAGTATCCACCAAGATATTAGATAGACCGCAATTTTTGTATTGCAACATTTTGTAATTATAATTATAGCATTACAATTTTACTTTGATCATTGGAATCTAATAATAGTTCAAAAACTATTAATTAGCAATATTAAACACGTACAAATAGTGATTATAATTTCTATTACTATCTCTATTTTATTATTTGTTAATAATTATAAAAGCAATAATTACTTTTTAAATATAATTTTATGTAAATTATGATTTTTTATTTATCACGATTAAATGATTTGTATCCTATGTGTCTGACAACAAAGACACATTGAGCCGTACACGATTAATTTGAAGTACTTGTTATTTTGGTGGTTTTAAAGTTTTAGCAATACCGTATATGTATTTGACTTTTTCTTTACAATTTTAAAACCCTAGTTTAATAATAATAAATTAAATGGAAGCGGGTTTGAAGATAAAATGTGTGCGTAACACCGATTTTTTATTTGACAAATCGCTGGTTAAACTCATTTACTGGCTATTAATCACACATCGCGAAATTGCTTTATTGTTCATTTATGAAAAAATACAATTCAAAATTTAATATAATTGGCTTTACCTCTATTTTGTGAGGTTATATTTTACAAAAATGGAAATTGTTTACTATGGAGCCCTTTCTTTTTTATTGTCTGCCTGGTACCAATTTTTTTTGACTAAATGTCCAAAAATAGGTACCAGGCAGACAATAAATAAGAAAGGGCTCCATAGTAAACAATTTCAATTTTTATAAGATATAACCTCACAAAATATGGTAAAAGGGTTCCAAAGGTCAGCAACTCCAATTAATCTGATGTATAAAAGAGAATTTATACATTGCACAAGAATTATATGTACGTGTATGTTTCGCATAGCAATTATATTGTGTAACATTCTGAAAAATAAGATATGAACGTGTTGTAATATATTTGAAATTGACTGTTGAGTAGCGATTCAAATACAAAAAGGACAAGAGCTGTCTATAATGTAATAGATCGCCGATGGTGAATCTCAAGAAAGGGGATGAAACAGATTGGTATGTTATAAGACATACAAGTTTGGTGAATAATAAATCATAAAATCTATTATACAATCTCGAATAGGGTTGTACTGGGTCCAGCACCAGAATACTCATTAAAAATATTAAGAATATTTTTGGTACCGTTAAAGTAGGCCCTTTAAAATGACACGCACATGCCATACAAAAGAAAATGTTTTCGTTATTTCATTCTTCAGAAGGAACAGAATGAATAGAATATCGATCACGCGACCTAGGAACAGTCCGAACAAAAGTTGTTAAAAAAACACAATTGAATAAATGGAATAATTTTGGAAATTTTTGTTATTTGTGAAATACAAAAAAAAGAAAAATAATCTAAAAAACGTAATATTGAAAATAATTATATTTTAAATGGAAACAAGTCACAGAAAATTAGTAGGTATTGCGCTAGCCGGTAAAATTGGTTGGCACCTATTTTAAGTTACCGATTCAAGTGACGATTCTGATGCAGAAAAAAATTCCGAAAAACCTGGGGTATTTTGAAAATACTATATGTTTTTTAAGTAACACAATATTTAAGGCGCATTTCCGTATGTCACCCAGCACATTCGAATTTTTGCACGAGAATATTTCTTACTTAGAAAGTAAATATACCGAAGTGACACGGAGGCACCCGTGATACTATCTTGAGAAACAATTGTTGATTCTACTATTTGGTATTTTCTAATACCGAATGTGTTTTGGTTTACAGATCTGTTTGTGGCAGATAGTTTTGACGTCTCCATTAATGCTGGACGGCTATTTTCGATGTTTGCAAGCAAATATTGAAAGAATAGTTTCAAAAAAAATCATAGAAAATTTGAAACAAAACCAACGACGTTTATATAGAGAATATTCCACCTAATTCAAGCTATTGTTCTACTCGGTACGATAACGATAGTTCAAAATTTAAAAGGCTCTTAAACATAACTATGACCTATAACTATGTTTGCCTAAAATAACTTTAAGGCAGTGGGACGAGCCCTCGACTCGACACGACTATTATATGTATAACTTTAAAATGTCGTATTATTACCATTTTAGTATTATGGAAAGCAGAAACTTCTTTAAATTATAATAAAGCAAAATACAAATTAGAATTTTTAACTCTAATAACTGATTTGAGACTTTAAACTTGAAAAAAAAACAATTGAAATCTAATATGAATACGAGTATATCAATTGAAAAGTGCAGACTACAACTTAAGGGTGTTTCATTTCGAGGTATAATAATAATAAAAATCAGTTTTTAAAGGCCATTACTGAGTCAACTATGAGCATGGTCTTCACACTGCCTAAGACAATCTGAAGAGGCCAAGTCATTCTTTACATCGTGGAACCATCGTCGCCTGTAACGACTTGTGCGCCTACCTTATGGTGGTTTTCCTTTCAGAGATTGCTGTACATTTCGTTCTCATGTACATGCATGCAGAACGTGATCTTATTTCATCTACAATATTGGGGATCTTCATCAGATCTCTGATCCCGATATTGTACAGAGCTCGGTTGTGTACCATCTACTTCGCGTTTTGGGCCGTAAATAACACGCATGATTCCACTCAAATGTAAGGAGCTATCTCTCGTAGTCATTCGTCAGCGGCCAACTGTTCTAGGCACTTGAAAGGTGTTTAGGTTTTAGCAGTGGCCTTAGAGAATACAGAGCACGTCTGCCAGCTGCCAGCCGAACTTTAATATTTTTACACACACACATATCATGAGTGATAAGAGATCCCAAATATTTGAACCTCCTCACTCCCTCAAACGTGTAGTGGCCACTACTAAAATCTGTTCTCCCATTGTCCATATATCTAAAGATCATGTATTCAGTTTTTAACTCATTAATCTGGAGTCCAACAGAAGCTGAAAACTTTTCAATTTTCACATCTGCATATGCAAGCACCTGATTAGACTGGCGATATAAGATGTTGCACTGATATGTTTCAGTTTTACGAAAGATGTACTGCAACATGAGATTTAAGATTATCGGAGATAGAGCATCTTCCTGCCGAACACCCGAGTTAACTGCAAAAATTCTCGATAGCCTGTTCTCAACTTTAACACAGCATTGAGACTGCGCCACTTGTCGTAATAATACAGTCGTACCAATTTTGATCGGAAAATCAGGAACACCTGAGGTACGGCATTGTTTGTGCCGGAAATTCAGGAACACCAAATTTACGACCTTAGATGTCTCATAATATTTAGAAAGAATTATCCGCAGCGAAAAGACCTCAGTGACGATCAGTGACTGATCGATTTGGACGAAATCCTCTTTGATAGTCATCAACCAAGCCCTTCGCTAAAGGGCTAATTTTATCCAATATATTGTAGGATAGTAACTTGTATGCTGTGCAAATAATAGCTATACTCCCTTCTTGAAGATAATGCATATTGCGGCCACTTTCCATTCGTCAGACATTACTTCGGTTCGCCATACTAATCGAATAAGGTCGAAAAGATAGTTCACCAAGTATCTCCTCCGAATATCAAGAGCTCCGAATTAATGCAGTCGAGGTATACAACTTTAAATTTAAATAAAATACAGAAAAATGGCCAGTTGACACGTCCATTCCTCGATATTAATCGTTCATTAAATGTTTACTGCAGTAAATTAACTGTATCTCGCGTTGTATGGCACGTGGCCCCGTTTTATTGGAACCACATGTCTCTGATCTTAATATCATCCAATTGAGGCACAAAAACATTAGTAATCATGTCTGTATACCGGTCTCCGTTGACGGTAACGTGTTCACCAGCATCATATTTGAACATATATGGTCCAATAATTCATTCAGCCCATAAAGCACTTAAAACGGTAAATTTTTGTAGATGTAATGGTTTTTACATTGTTCTAATTGTACGGAAAATTTGCATTGATGTCAATATTGACCTCGGTTCATTCATCGAATTGGCGAAATTGGTCGTATGGTTTTAATTGCTGCACAAATTGAATTGAGGCTGATTTACATTAAATCTTTTTCTCTATTCCATAAAATGGATGTAAGAGAAATAAGTACAATGCATGTATATTTGAATGATTTTCATGAAAAAATATAGTAGGCATAGTCAGATAAACATTGTCTTTTCCAAAAAAAAAGATGAACGTTCGTTTTTTTATCATTATTTTGTTATTCTTTGTAAAGTTCGCAGCCAAATTGTGAATTTTTTTTTATAACATAGTTGTCTTTTCCACACCTATTAATTTTTTCCATTTAAAAGCGTATAGCTATCTTCTTTTGTTTACATATTTTATTTAGGAATAGAATTGGAAAAAAGATTAAAGACTGAATGTAAATCAGCCATTAGGCAAGCATAGAAACCAAGATCCTTACGGAAAATCCTCCATAAAGAAGTTGGATCAAGTCTTAATTGTTATGCACATGACGAATCGATTCAGTTGGATCCTCTTCAATGCTACGCCCTATAGCTGCCACCGCCTGCTCGGTGCGCGCCGTATGGGGTCTTACGGGATGCGTATTATCATTTAGAGTAATCGTGGTGCAAAAGCGGGCCATAGTTAATCGAAATTACTGCTCTGATGGACGATTATGTCGACTATAAAATAAACGTGGCACGCGCTGAGTTTCACGAACTGAACCATTATGTTGAAAGTACTTTGAACAATTTGCAAACGTTGCTCTGGCGTAAGTCTATTCATTATGAAATGGAAAACCAAACTATTCAAAAATCAACTATCTGCTGTTAAATCGGTTGTCGCTGAGCATTTTTGCACCATGGCCTCCAACCGTTTTAATAAAAAATAAGGCCCTATACCTCAAAATGATACACCTTTTACAAGAGCATCGGCATATAGTTAAAACTTTGTAAAACAGTGGAATAAACTAATTAGATCTGTACCTATGTTCCGGCTCCTTTGGACATCCTATTAATTTAGAATTAATTTTCTGCGTACGAAGCGATCCGAATTTTGAAATATCTTTGTTAAGAAGAATAAAAATTTTTCTTAGCGACGGTATTTTAAAATTTGGCTGTGTTTTAGAATTTGGGATTTTGTAATATTTTTTTTTCAATTTGGGATATTGTAATTGAGATTACGTACCCAGTGACTTCATTTATGTGATTTTGTGATATGTACCAAACTACCAATTCCAAGGAAAATTCAATTTTTTTTTTTGCGGTTAGTAAAAATATTTTTTTTAATTTCGCTATGGAAACATTAATTATTAACATCTTTTTAACATTTCCACCTGCAATATTTCTCAAGTATGCATGCATAATATTAAACTTACAAATATATTTAATAATTTTTTTTAAATTTTACACTAAAAAACCCTAAATATTATTTTTTAAATTTATTTAATTTTTTTATTAAAAAAACAAATACATTTTAAGTCCTTTCTTCATAATTCTTTTAGTTTTTGATATATCTACGTTATCAAATTTTCCTTATTTATCGGCATAATTTCGCGATAAATTTAAATAAATTTTAATAGTTAAATGTTTTGATGAAAGTCGATTTTGGTAAAAACTGCCGCAAACTGCATTCCTTCTTACAATTATTTAAAAGTATTAACAAAACCATCAGGAACTGACAAGAATTAAGGTTTATATTGTGGTAAAATCTTTTTAAAACCAAAAAATGGTAATTTGTTCTGCTGCAGTAAATTGTAAAGAGAGTGTATTTCGTATATTTGAGTGAATTACAGAAAGTCAATTGAACCGAATCGTTTCGTACTTTGGAATGTGGTAATAGTTTATCCTACATACTGCAATTTTGTTTGGAACATGATAAGGATCATACCAACATATTATGTACTTCAATAGAACAGTCGCAGCTCGGATTAATTGGAATTTTGTTTTTTCAAATGGACGCTTAATTTTATTTTACTCATCACTCATAATGGGTAATTTATTTAGTTGCATCTTAAAATTTAATAAGAAAAAATTCTGGTGGTACGACAATAATTCACCATAAATGAAAATATTAACAATTGGAATTATTTGATAGAAATGATATTATCAAACGATTTTTGACAGAAGTTTTTTGACCATCAGGAACGAAACTAGGCTCCCTTTGGCTGTATATGATGAAACTCGGTACGTTGGATGAAAATGGGATTATAACATGTTTTTTGCAAAAGCTCCAAAATATGGCCAGCGGAAATGTAACTCGTATTCGTTGGCTAATGGTAAAACTCGGTATGGTGGATGTAAATGAGATTATAAAATAACGAAGTTCTGGAATATGGGTAATGGCTAACAGGAACTCAACTAGACCATTCTTGGAAGATTATTATGAAATTCGGTAAACTGGACGGAAATATGATTCTAAAATATAATGCCCAACAGGAACGGAATTAGGCCATCCTATCTATGATCGATCATAAAGAAACCCGCTATGTTGGATATAAATGGAATTATAAAATGATTTTTGGATACAGTTCTGGATAATGGCAATCATAAACGAAAGTAAACCATATCTTCGCCCATTATTAAATGGGATAATAAATAATTTTTGGTGAAATTTCTGGAATATGGCCAATTGGAACGGAACTAGAGTTATTATGAAACTTAGTATGTTGGATGGAAATGGAACTATAAAATAATTTTAAGATAAAATTCTGGATGACTGAGCAAATAGTGGAGTGGTTAAAGCTGTGGCGTTTTCATCTCCCAATCATGTTTTGTGATTAAATTGAAAACATCTATGACCGTCTGTCACAATGTAGAACCCGTCGGCTTACCCATCTTCTATGTCAGTACAGTCTGGCATGGAGCTATGCAATGTGCAGATGGCCAATGACAGATCTGTATCCGTTGTACAAAAAAGAGCTACCGTTCAGTTTTCGAAGGACAAAAAATTCATTAGCTGGCAGTCTCTAATAAATGTACGTATATGTTAGTATTTAATTGTAATGGCCGACTGGAAATCACTATTTAACCGATCATGATAAAAACCGCTAAGCCGCATGGAAATGTAATTCTGAAATAATGAGTTCCCAAATGTGGTCAACAGGAACGGCACTTCGCCATTCCAAGGCTGATTATGTTGAAACTGGGTATCCTGAATTGAAATGTGATTATAAAAGTATATCCATTTGGATTGGAAATTTTCCTTTCCGCTCGAATTGACCGCATATTCAAAATTTATATTAGTATCCCATTTCAATCCAACATGTTGAATTTCACATAATCGGTGGTGGAATGGCTTAGTTCCATTCCAGTTGGACATTATCCAAAGCTTTGTCCAACAATCATCAAACATACCGAGTTTCATCATAATCAGCTAAGAGTGCGTAGTTCGTTTTTTTGTCGTTTTCGGTGAATAGTCTGGAACCAAAATTTCTAATTTGAAGCTATGATAATATTCGCCACTAAACAATAATTATCGCGTAATAGTTTTCTGAAAGTAATTCTTCAACACTAAACACCTGCTTCATTCACATAATATGTGTATGATGATGTATGATCATATAAGTACATCAAACACAATATTTTATTTGAAGAAGTAAATTTACTAACAAGACAACATCGAACGAAAAAAACACTAATTAAATTTATTTCTAAATAAAATAATTATATTTCATGACAAATGAAATGTGCATCATGAAAATAACTTGACAGTTCATAAAAAACAAAAAAAATATATAAAATTGATGGACATAGTTTTAAATATAAAATACATATCCAACCCTTCCTTATTATTTTCTGTAACACATAACAAGAATTATACAATTTTTTTTTTAAATGATATAAATTAAATTAATGTGAATGTGCATGCAAATTTCGATTTTTCTCAAGGTGTGGTATTTTATGTCTTGCATACATTGTCTAATTCACTTGATAAAACTCGTCTATAGATTTTATTAGAATTGGAATCACTATTGTTGTTTTAATGAATTGTTAGTATTTTTTTATGGTTTAAATAAAATATATAATCTGATTCAAATTAGTTTTAAATTTATAATTGTTGTATCGTGTATCGTATTTGTGCGAATACCGTTGAGACCGTTAAATTCTTATCATTTCCATTTATCCGCCCGTAATAAAGTTAAAAATGAATCATCCCAGAATGTGAGTTGTTATCGCGCTAAATGATAAATTGCAAATATGTATATTCGGTTGAACTTGGTTTAACCTTGTTTGGAATATGTATCAACCATGACCTTAGACAATAACACATAAAATCTAAAAACAAATAATATTTATTTCATTTTTGCTGAAAATGAAAATCAGATATAGAAAAGCTACTATACACAATTACATACTATGGATATGAAATAAAATTTCCATAAATAAATAAAATGGAAACGAACGAAAATAAAAAATGTACCATCAATTTTCAAACAGAGCAGGAAAATTGAAAACGACCGTATACATACATATACATATAAATTTCCCCGACCAATGTGTTTCTTTGTTAGAGTTTTTTTTTTTGCGGTTATAAATTATCTTGAATGTCGTGTCGCCTCTAATTTTCATGTCACTTATAAATTAACCACAAAAACAGACTCTCATGTAAACGAACAAACTATAAGGAAAATAATTACGAGCACATGCTTCTTCATTTTTTGTTTGTTATGTGCATTTCGAGTTGAAAGAGAATGACGTCCAGACAATTTGGTTTCTGGTTAGGTTGAGTGATACGCGATCTATGGGATTTTTGGTTCACAAAGTCATCGATGAATGATGACCATTTATGATTTCTATCTTCATTATATTCTGCTTCTGGCAAACGGGAGTTCTTGCTAATTAGTTCTTATTGTAACTGTCACGATGAATTTCGTGACTATTATTTTCTAAACACACTTGTGTTTATATGTTATCTTTTTTAAGTGGCGCGAAATCGATTAGCTTCAAGTATTTTCTCTTCGATTTAAGACGGTTTTGTAAAATGGTCCAATATTACCTACTCAGTCGTATAGTGAATCGAACGCTCGTTGATCTCGAATCTGTTTTACACGGTGGTTTATATGTCTTGTAAAAATATGCCTATTCAGTATTGTGCTGTGTTTGTAATTCTGTTGTTTAGATGACAAAAGTAAGTAGTTCTCTAAAATTACATAATAATGTTTCTACGTTTTTACCGGTTTTATATAACTTAGATAATCATAATCTTAAACTTGTTAAATAATGTAAGTGGTTTTAACTACCAAAAAATGCTTGCATCATATGCATTGCTCAGTGTTTCTATAAATCCAACTAGGAAACTTTTATGTTTAGATCATGTATTTGTTAAATCCAGCAATACATATAATTTTACTAGTGATAACTAATCAATTCAATTTTCGGAATTTAACAGTGATAATACTTAGGGATCATCTCCTAGTTGAATACTGGGACTTTGTTTATAACGAAAAAGATTCAACAGCAGATACAACAGCATTCAATAATTTCTTAAAAAATATCAATTACATATTTTTTTCAAAGGTACAACTACTTGTCGGAATAACAAGAAATTAAAACCCTGGATGACTTACAAACTTACAAAGATTATATTATAAAAATAAGTTTGAATTAGTAGGAAAAATATCTAAGCTTATGTATGTGGAAGGAAATTGATAATATTTTTGGAAGAAATACAAACCAAATAACCCAAATTTATAGAAATAAATCGAAGCATGTTCTTCCTGATAGTCAATATAAGTATGTATTTGTTATGAATTTAATGATTTTTTTATAAATGTGTCATCTGAATTAATTTTTAACATTTTACAAAATATTGTACTTATAACAGCGAAGAGTATAAACAATTACTATTTAGTATCAAGATAGACTATATATTTACAAAATGACGGTTGATCTCTTATATCTTAACAAAATTAATTTTTTAATGACCACCAATTTGGATTTACAGCTGGTAAATCTACAGAAGAAGATCTTTTATATTTTTTAAGTAATATATATTTAGCTACTAACAGTTTTCAGAAGACATTTCGAAAACATTTGATACAGGCCATCTTAAATGTGATGTTCCGCCAGGTCCCAGTTTTGGGACCTTTATTGTTTTATTTTATTTTAAATCCGTTTTTGAAATTAATCTTACAGGCTGTACTACAGCGTTTGCAGGTGATTTGGCTTTAACATATGCGTCTAATAATGACCTTGAAATTTAACGTTATAAGTTATTTATGTATTCTATGTAAATGGTTTGTCTATCACCGCCTTGTTGCTACTGACAAGTCTTGAGTTATGCATTCATTTGCGCAGCCCTTCGGACAATTCGTATTTATTACGCGACGCGTAGGTCAAACATCCAAATACTGACTTAATAACTAATATGTATGGCAAAGGGTATTCTAATCAACTAATTGATTGTACCTTTGCTTGGATCTATACATATTTTGAAAAGGTCGTTCTAACGTCATATTCACAAGTTGCCGGGAAACTTTAATTCTAATCGTTCAACGAATTCACCATCGATACGCTGATTAACGTTAAAATTAAATAGGATTAGGCTTCCATTGGTATTTACGGTTTAATGGTAGTGATACAGAACAACCTTCCACATACATTGACAGCCACGTTAAAACAAAAAAAATTATCAATTTCAAAAAAACCAAGAAAAATATCTAGTATATAGCTGTAGATTAAACAATAATTGTTTCTTTAACTTCTTAAATACGCAAGCCAATATTTAGCAAATATTGCATCATTGCATTGGTTTGCAGATTTAGGAAATTAAATAAGCCATGATAAACTAGCAAAAAAATTATGAATGATGGCCATTGCCATTTATATCTATTTAAAATCAACAAACGCAAACAAACACTTGTATATTTTGGGATCATGTGGGGAAATGCAAAGAAAAAACTAGATATTTTAATTTCTTTAATAAAATCGTCAGTCTAATTATTAACAAATACATGTGGGATGTGGTGCCGTCCTGCTGAAACCACATATGTGCAACACTAATGCCTTCCAATTGAGACGCGAAAAACTTAGTAACCATGTCTCTGTATCGTTCAACGTTGACTGTAACGTTCTGACCATCATCATATTTTGAATAGATATGCACCAATGATTCCACCGGCCCATAAAGCGCACCAAACGGTGACTTTTTCTGGATCTAATGGTGTTTAGACAATGGATTGTGTAATATCATCGCACCAAATGTGGCAATTATGTTTATTGGCATAGCCATTTAACCAAAAGTGTGCTTCATTACTGAACAAAATTTTCAAATGAAATTGTGGATGTTAACATCAATGATCGTGTAGCTTCAATTCCTGTATAAGTTGAATCTTGTAAACATGTAAACCAAGATTTGTACGCAAAAGTTTCCATAAAGTGGATGGACACAAGTTTAATTGTTGAGCACGATGGATCATCTTAGACACTTCGCTGCACACCATCAATCGCTTATTGTTTGCGCCCTGTACGACATCTTACGAGATGCGTATTACCTTTTAGAGTAAACGTGGTGCGTGAACAATCCATAGTTTCTTGAATTAATCGCTCTGATGGACGATTATGATCACCATAAAATGCACGTAATCTAAAAACAACCGAGAACTGCCAAATTGGCTGTCATAGAAAAAAGTATTGCCAATTTTAAAGTTCTCCGCCTCTAAAAAAATGCACACCAAAATCTTTGATAAATTTAGACGATCAATTTAGACTTCATTGTGTAACAAAAATATTGCTGTTCCATCTGTATAATTAAAAGTTTGAACCATTGTGTTTATTATTGATTTTTGTATTTTTGCTATAATTTTGTTTTTGTACTAGAGTAGATCATGTATAGAACTCATCCCTGTATTAATTTTAAAATTATGCCAATGTATTATTTTTATTTGTAAGTAATAATAATGGGAAATTATGGGAATGGAGGGGGAGAGATGGATGAAGAGGCCGGATATGATGAAGGTAAAAAAAAAAAAAAGCAGAGATCATAATGGTCAGTTGGAGATGAAAAAGACGAGGAGAATGATCTCAAAATAAAATAGAATAAAGCAAAATACATACAACAAAAAGTGAATATTAAAAGTAAATAGATAATATTTAATTAATAAAATAATAAAATATATAATATAAATGTTAGACATAGTTATTAGTGTTAATAACTATATGAACTACAATCACTAAAAATAAAAATAAAATAGATAAAGATTTATCTAATCATAATCGTGAGTGGACATTTTTTGGTGTACAAAAAAGACTAAGAAAATTAAATTAAAAAAAAAATATAAAATTAATATTATTTAATAAATAAAATAAGTGTAATAAGACTATCAATAAACTTATTTCCTAAAAATTAATAAAATAATATTAATAACGTACATTATATAATATTAAAATATGTTTATGTACGTATATGCTTAACTACAAATATGGATTAATACAATGATGGCAAATATCGAATCCGCAACGCGTTTACATGGATTAGGATATATTCCAACCTATTTAAGTATTTAATTATAATCTTAATAACTAGTTAATTTCCGTTTTAATCATTTTTTTTTCTTTTAATTTTTATTTATTACAATTTCTTAAACATATTTTTCTTTGGTGTTGGGTAATATCATTAAGAATTTTCTTTTATTAATTTGTTTACAATTTTTTTTTACTATTATTTTTTACATTGTTGATTAAATAACCTCTGTTAAAAATCAGTGGTAATGTTTCACTTCGTTCTTCCTAATTTTTATTATACAGTAATTTAGTTTATATTAAGAATTAAAATTAGTTTGATTATCGGGATGGAATCAAGGTAAGTGGAAATTAAAGGTGAGGTACTGCTGATTGGTTTCCTATTTACATATTTACGTCTGATCAATTACTCCAGCGGTCTAACAAGATCCATCCATGCTATCATAAAACCCCACCCCGTACCCTGAGTCCTAGCCGGCCAAGGAAGACCGCGTGATAGTCTCTGGATGGATAAATTCTGTAAACAGATGGGTTGTGTTTCAGTATAGGAACAACATAGTAATATGTTATATCATACTCATGACTTCCAGTCATGTTACAATTGCAAGAAAGAGACAGAATATAAGTCACATCACCAGCCTACTTATTTGAATAAGTTAAAAATAATAAACAGTATTAAAGGCCATTACTGGCCCCTTACTGAGTCAACAATCTGGCTCCAACGGTTTCGATCCTGAGCATGGTCTTCATACTGTCTAAGACAATCTGAAGAGGCCAAGTCGTTCTTTACATCGTGGAGCCATCGTCGCCGGCAACGACCTCTGCGCCTACCATATGGTGGCTCTCCTTTCAGAGATCGCTGCACAATTCGTTCCGGATCAGCACGCAGAACGTGACCGAGCCAGCGTACTCGCTGAGATCTTATTTCATGTACAATATCGGGGATCTTCATCAGATCTCTGATCTCGATATTGTACAGAGCTCGGTAGGTACCATCTATTTCGCGTTTTGGGCCGTAGATCACACGCATGACTCTTCTCTCAAATGTTAGGAGCCATCTCTCGTATTCATCCGTCAGCGCCCAACTTTCACATCCAAACATAACAACGGGCCTGATCAACGCTTTGTAAAGCTTCAGCTTCACGGTACTTGATAAGTGTTTAGATTTTAGCAGTGGCCTTAGAGGATACAAAGAACGACTGCCAGCTGCCAGCCGCACTTTAATATCCTCACCCACACTATTATCGTGAGTGATAAGAGAACCCAAATATTTGAACCTCCTCACTCCCTCAAACGTGTGGTGGCCACTACTAAATTCTGGTGTACCACTGTCCCTAAAACCAGAGATCAGGTATTTCGTTTTGGACTTATTGATCTGAAGTCCAACTGAAGCTGAAAACTCTACAAGCGGATCAAGTATTTCTTTCACTCCGTTGCTATTCAGTCCAATCACGCATATGTCATCTGCATATGCAAGCACCTGATTGGACTGGCTATATAAGATGTTACGCTGCGGTGTTTCAGTTTTACGAAAGATGTACTCCAACATGAGATTAAAGAGTATCGGGGACAGAGCATCTCCCTGCCGAACACCCGAGTTAACTACAAAACTTGTCGATAGCCTGTTCTCAACTTTAACACAGCATTGAGACTGCGTCACTGTCATCCTACATAGTCGTACCAGTTTTGTTGGCATTCCTAGGTATTCCAGGGCAGACCATAAACTCTCTCGATTGATCGAGTCATAGGCCTGCCGGAAATCCAGGAACACCTGATGTACGGGGATGGATGTCTCATAATATTTAGATAGAATCATCCGCAGCGAAAAGACCTGATCGGTGACTGATCGATTCGGACGAAATCCTCCTTGATAGTCACCAACCAAGCCCTCCGCTAGAGGAGTGATTCTATCCAATACAATGTATGACAGTAACTTGTAAGCTGTGCAAAGGAGAGCTATACCGCGATAATTCTCACACTTCAAGCGGTCTCCCTTCTTGAAGATGGGGCATATCGCGGCCACTTTCCATTCGTCAGGCATAACTTCGGTTCGCCATACTAATCGAATAAGGTCGAAAAGACAGTTCCACAAAGTATCCCCTCCGAATATCAAGAGCTCCGAGTTAATGCAGTCCACTCCAGGTGCACGGTTTCGTTTCAATCTCTGCATGGCTTTAGTGAATTCCTCATGGGATGGCTCCTCAGTGCAAATCTCCGCAGTCTGTATTAGAGGTGGCTCAACAACAGTCTGTGACGCATGATGGACATCAAGCAGGTCAGTAAAGTGTCCACTCCATGCCTCAAGTACTGCGTCGATGTTGACACAGAGGTTTCCATCCCGGTCCCGAATGGCGGTTGACGTAGGCCTGAAAGTATGGTTCAGTCCAGTAATTCCTTTAAAGAAATTACGCGAACTGCGCTCATTACTGAGTTGTTGTACTTTCAGAACCTCGGCCTTCCACCATTCTCGCTTCTTCCGTCTACAAATCCGCTTAGCTGCCCTTCTTGCAAGAGCAGCCTTGTTTTTCCTCGCGATTGTGAGACGTTGTTGCACTTCATTATGGGCTATATTTTGTTGCTCAACTGCAAGACGACACTCGTCATCAAACCAATCATTCTTGGGTCTGACTTTCACTATACCTAAAGTCTGTTGAGCAGCACTGACAACCGAAGTTATCAGTACGCCCCAGACAGAGTTCACGCAGTCAGACTGGTAATTAGCTTCATTAATGTTGTCGCTGACAAGATCCTGATATCGTTTCTTTTGATCTTCATTTATCAGACCTTCACAGTCGAAACGTACCATGCGTTTCGCTGTGTTCCCAGACTTGTACGAAAACTTCCATCGTAGCTTTGCAGCGACCAAATGATGATCGCTGCCTACGTATTTGGTTGCTGACCGATAAGTTCTCACATCCTGCACAACCTGAGCCCGTCCTTTAGAAACTAACACATGGTCAATTTGGCTCCGGGAAGTTCCACGAGGATGTGTCCATGTCTCAAGATGTATGTGTTTGTGAGGGAAGAATGTGCTTGCTACTCTAAGATCATGAGCAACCGCAAAGTACATCATTCTCTCACCATTATCGGTCGCAGTTTCGGGTCGGGAGTACGGACCTATGTTTTCACACAAGTCGGTCTGATTTCTGCCAGCTCTAGCATTAAAGTCCCCAATTACCATTCTAACATCGTGTTCGGGTATAGATCCCATCAGATCGTCCAAGTCATTGTAAAATGAGTCTTTATCTTGGGGCTGGCTGACTTCTGTGGGCGCATGTACACAAATTATCGACAGGTTAGCTAACTTCATGCGCAAGCGAAGCTTACACAATCGGTTATTGACTGCTTGGAAATCCAAAACAGCCTTCTTTACCTGCGGCCCAAGAAGAAATCCAGCTCCAAGATTTCCGAGGTCATCTCCACTGTAGAACAACGTATAGCCCTGGGACACATGGTCTCCACTTTTAGGCCAGCGAGTTTCTTGAAGAGCAACGAGTTCCAGCCGATACTCCTTCATGCACGTGATTAGGCCCTCTAACGCTCCTGGTTTCCTTAGTGATTGCACGTTCCACGTGCCGATCCTAAATCTCGTGTTCGGGTACTTGAGCGGAGGTCCGGTGTCGTTTTGGCGGTATCCATTTTTCTTTTTGTTGACTTTATAAACACTATATTTTTTTTACGGATGCGGGTCGTCAGCCCAGCGATCCAACCGTTAAGTCGCCTCCTACGACAACCAAAGGGTACTGTGGTGGTATTCTTGGGAAACATGTTCGTGCAATTTTGATTTACGAGACATGTGATTTCCCCCCGACCACAGGGGCCCAATTTGAATAAGTTAGGTTCCACAAATAAGTAAACGTTTGGAAAACGCATTTAGATAGTAAAGTAGGCTTACAGTTGCTTTTATTTTGTTTTTCATTTACAAAAAAAAACATATCGTTGATTTAGGATTATTTTTGTGTGACGTGAAGGGAATGAACAAAAACGAATACTAAAATAATACATCTGGCTAAAACTGTCAAAGTCACCTTGTTTCTTTTCATCATGATTTTTGACTGGTTCCAATTTTTAGCCATTTAAATTTGGCTATGGTGAAAGTATCTGAGACACATTTTTAAAAATTTGGTTTAATTTTTTATGTCTATATTCTGATTCCTGGCGTTTCGTTTTTTTGTCTATCTCTATTGCAAAGCTACGTAAAAATGCTGTCTCGATTTTTTTGATGTAATTTTAATAATATCCTTGAATTTTTGTTGTATCTTACTTCCTCGATGACATGTACATTATTATACTGAAAGTATAGTTTTACGTAACCCAAAGAGAGAGTTGAACATACTTTATATGCAAAACGTTTCAATTGCCCAAAGCTAATAATCAGGGATATTATTTTCTACGTCGACATGTCGACAACTCGTAGACAACGTCGATAATATAGACAATTCCTAGAGTGATTTTATAAATTAATTCTAAAGTTTATAGAGTTGCACCTCCAATGCATTTTATTGTGCAGATTACTTTTAAAAAAAAAATCATTTTTAATCTGCATTGTCTGCAAAGCGTCGTTAAAATTGGTTTAAATAGTAATCATTTATTAAAAAATTATGATTTAGCAAGCGATTCGAAGTTGTGGACTACAGAGTCGGTTTTGTCACATTCTCCACAATGACGTCGATGCTGTGTAAGTTTAGAGTAGAAACCGACTAAACTACATTATAGTCAGTTGTTGTATTCTTTCAACGATTAATTTAAAAAATAGTGTTGAATGCCCAGTTGGTACGAAACTAATCTATTCAGTTTTGTCTCAAAGGAGCTGTAATACATGGTGGAATTGGGAAAATTCCAATTATCGTGTTCTTCAGTGTCTAGTCCTTTGTATATGTAGTTAGAAAAAAGGAACAATTTTATTGGAGACCCTGTGGTGATTATAGCAGAGTAAACACCGTGACCGTTACCCTATACCTCACATACAACATTTCTCTTTGAAATACCGGTTATACTATATTCTCTAAAATTGACCTAGTCAGGGTATATCATTTAATACAGAATATATTGCTAAGACAGCAATTACCATTTTGGTTTACGCAACTCTGCTCTCTCTAGACTTCGTATTTGGATACATTGTTAATATTATTGTAGCTTCGAAATCAGAAGGAGAGCACAAATTGTATTTGCAACTACTGTTTAAAAGGCTTGTCGATTAATATCAAAATTTCAAAATGCGTGTTAATACTCTTAACTTTCTAAGTCACAAAATTACTTCTAAGAGAATATTCCCATCCGAAGAAAGAGTTGAAGCTATATGGGTATTTCTAGTGCCTACATCCATTCGAGAAACTCAACAATTTGTTACATTAATTCATGGAATCATTCGCTTGGAATAAAAGTGCGCATGAGCAAGCGCACTTTTATTCCAAGCGAATGATTCCATGAATGCAACACTTTTGAGTCCTCCTTTAGATGATGCAGTGTTCAGTATTACGACTGTTGCAACAAACACCGTAGTCGGAGCCGTCTTGCAGCAACTCAAAAATGAATGTAGGGAACCTCTAGCAGATTTCTCCAAAATGTAACCATCATCAGCCGAAACGAAATATTCAGCATTTCATAGAGAATTAATTACGCGCCATAAACTTAGCGGTTAAATATTTTCGGTATTTTGTAGAAGGTTGAGAATTTACGATTTACATCTAACCAACATAACCTCCAAACACATTCATTTGGACATCGTTGGATCACTTGTACCACTATATGCATACATTTTAATTGCCGTTACCTTATGAAGGATATTACCACCGCAACTATTGCAAAAACTTTTGTGCAAAACGATATATCCAGATTTTGGGTATCTGTAAAAATAACTCCAATCTAAGCTGTTCTCAGAATTAACGAAGCTATTAGGTACACATCGAATTTGGAAACCTCCTCATCACCTGCAATCTAACGGAGTGGAACGTTTTCATCGCCAACTAAAATCATCTCTAAAAGCGAAAGGCAATACGATAAGTTGTAGTTCACAGATGTCAATAGTTCTTCTTGGCATAAGAGGTACACCAAAAGATAATATTAAATGTTCCCCGGCAGAACTAGTTTATGAACAACCACTAAAATTACCAGGCGAATTGTTTATGGAAGGGCCAGATCAACAATCAGGAAACCTAGACTCCGATCAGGTTATTAAATATCTGCGAAATTCTATGCGCAGTGTAGTTTCAGCTGCGCCACCACATGCCAATTAAACTTCAATAATCCTTTAATTTCTTCGTATACGATTTAACTGAATTATCCTTTTACAAAAAACAGCTGGAAACTAGCGCATTTTTTCAAATCATAAAAATATCGTAGTTGTTGACATTGTCGTAATTGTTGACGTTAACAAAACACCTTGCCATGTAATCTACGTAACGGTTTACGTGTCGACTATACGCGGTTGTATACACGGTGTAATCTACCTCGCCCAACCCTGCTAATAATTCAAACCAGAAGAGGACAGTACAATTAATGTTTTTCATTTGATATTCAGAAAATCTAAATCACTGAAATAATGCGACCGCTGTAAAAATTAGAGAGCTTTTGAGCACATAATTTTTCTTATAGCAGTTTGTCAAAATGATCTGCTCCATTTTGAATGCATTTTAGTGTTCTTTTCTGACCTACCTCAGCAGTAATTAAGGATAATATGAATGAAGGTATATATTCTATCTCAAATTACTTGTCTTTATCGTACTGTATCGCAGTAGATTTTGAAAATGGACATTCTCCACAAGGACGATCTTTGGCTCAAAACTAATCACCTCTTGAAATACTTACACTCAAGTACATAACTTCATTTATAACTTTTCAGGGATGTACACATTTATTTATAATAAAATAAATAAATGATTTCATTATCTGAAAAGTGATATGCTATTTTTGTAGCGCCGGCAAAATTAAAACAAATAACTCGTTGAATCTAATTTAATATAACGAGTAAATAAACTTCTCATAGATGTATTGAGATTATCCTTAAATCTGTGTTAATTAAAAATATTTTTGGTTTAGTATAGCGTAACAACCCACAAAAGAAGAGGGATTTATCACCGAAACTGCAATCTTCATGGACTGGACCGGTCATCGTCTTGAAAAAGATAAGCGAAGTAGTTTACCGGATTAGCAAAGGACAGCGAGGAAAACTGAATATGGTGACCTAGAGCGATTAGCGCTCTTCAGGGTAGGTGCGTTTTTAGGGTAATGATACGATCGTGGCAACATCTTTATTTGACTAGAGACACTACCGTAAATGTAAACTGTAGTAAATTATATTCAGAAATAGTCTAGACACTCTCGAATATTGTGAGATATTCTAGTTGGTTAGAATATGTGATATAAATACGAGATGAAATTTTAGGAGTTAGTTAGTTGGGTTTTAACAGTGATAGTGTTAGTTAGAAATGAAATGTGAAATAATTAGTTGTGTTTTAATCGTGACAGTGCTAGTAGTAATAAAAAGGAAAAAGTGAAAGTTGAATTAGTAAATTAGTTAAATTAGTGTTTGGTGTAATAATTCGGAAATAAATATATTTAGTGTTATCTAGAATTTAAATTGGTTGTTTTATTCACAATCCAGTCATCGAACGTTTTTTGACAAGGCCAAAAAGGTAACATTAATTTAACCTCAGCGTGGAGGTTGCTTTTCGTTTTAATTATAATTTTACAAAATCCAATTCTGCTGAAAACCGAACTCAAGACACTTTTCATCAAACTTAACTTAAAATCTTAAACTTTAAAAGGATCAGTTATAATTAAATTTTTTAGTCTAGTCTCTAATTTATTGAAGTGACGTGTGATGCTTCTAAATTATATTATTCAAATAAAGCAAATTTGATTTTAACTACAGTGCGGCTTACACTTGAAATCGATGCACGTGATAAAATTTAAATCAAATAGTGAAAAAGTTCTGTGTTAGCTTCTTATTTACGCAAACTATGACGATGCTTTCTTCAACTAAACAAAATCTAACATTTATTACAATCATTCACGTGAATTTTAACCTAAATCGGTTCTAAAAAAAAATTTAGTATTTTTTAAAACAAAATTCACAAGATAGATTGTTCTAAATCCCGGTTATGTGGCTTTTTTATAACTCATATATGTCGTATAAATAAATTCTAAATTTTCTTGGGAAATCCCTTGGAAGCCAACACCATAATGATGATATTTCAAGATGTCATTGGGTCTAAACTATCCAAAAAATATTTCAATTTGAGAAAAAGTAGTGGATTTTGACCTTTCGAACAAACATGTTTGCTATGACTCCAGTCGGAAGTTTATACTAAACCATAGTAACTTTTTAGAAAGCATGTATGTAGTAGTATATAAACTAATATTATGATAAGCATTTAGGCGTTTAAACGTTAATATAAAATAAACATAAGATCATCAAAATGGATTGAAATTTCAATTATGTATATAAATTCTATCATAAAAATTACATAAATAACCATAAAATTATAAATCAAGTAGCTAAATAATTGTTGGCCAACATGTGTTTACGGTGTTCAAATATTGAAAACAGTGTGATGAAAATCGTACAGATATTCGGACGTTCTGGGAAATACAAAGCTACTTTTGGCCAACTGTTCATCAAAGTGACTAGGTTTTTGTGTTAGACCAACATGTTTTACATATTTTAAAATCGTGCCCAAAATTCTTAATAGGGGATACGGTGTTGTAATATTGAAAACAGTGTGACGAAAATCGTAGAGATATTCGGAAGTTCTGGGAAATACTAAGCTATTTTCGGCCAACTGTTCATCCAAGTAAAAATGTTTTTGTGTTCGGCCAACATGTTTTACATATTTTAAAATCATGCCCGAAATTCTAAATAGGGGATACGGTGCTGAAATATTGAAAACAGTGTGATGAATCGTACAGATATTCGGACGAAGTACATTTATTCAGCTGCTCAACCGTTGTCCATTGTATTGATGAGGACAAACCCTTTACGCATTCTTAATAATGATCTTCCAGTCTATATTGATGCTACTGGAGGTCTGGTCAGAAACCCTAAGTGCTGTACTCACCACAATTTTTCTAGAATATACTACTATGCTTGTGATGTAAATATTAATAATACCACAATCCCAATTTGTGAGTGCTGTGCAGTAAACAGCATGATACTACTGAAATTTTAAAATTTTTGGCTGATATGAGGAAGACAGTTATTAGAGCAAAACCGAAGATCGCTTTACCAAAATATTTTATTTGCGAATGGTCCTGGATTTTCATTAACAGCATTTTGTTGATAATGAATGGATTGAAAATAACAGCATATTTAAATTATTCGTATGAATTTCTATGTGGACTAAAACCTAGTTTCAATTTAGTTGGTGTTTTTATCTGCTGTTCACGTTTTTCGGCAATAAACGACATAATGCGACATAAATACGCAAAAATGTCGAAAATAATTGGCGAAAAGAAATCGGTGTTAATTACAAACTGTTACAACGAACTATTGATCTAAATAGAACCTCACATGCAGTCAAAAACGAGTTAATCAAGTGACGTGACACCTCAATCTACACCAAGATCGAGACGATTTGATGAGGATGATCCACATAACGTTAACTTGGAGGAAATGTGGGGAAAGAAAAATTCACGAAATAAATCGAAATATTCTGGCAGGCACGCGCTCAATAAAATTATTAAACCAAAAAAGTTACGAGTTTTTTGAATGGAAAAGTTCGGTTTATTTTGAAAATATAACAAAACAAGGCGATTCCTTAAATATTTTCCAGTTTAATTTTAATGAGCGCACTGTACATATTACCAATATATGTTATTCGTCAGTTAATAATAAAAAATATTTCACCGCAAATGCCTTATATGTAGCGTGTAATGGGTTGTTATTGGGAACACCAAACTACTGCCTGGATCAATAAACAGCCAGCTATATAAAGCCACAGCAGAAGATGAGTGAGTAAAAATGTGTAAATTTAAAACACATATGTATTTACCTTCCCATTCATAAAAATGGTATTCACTGGATGGTTGTTATAGCAAACACAATAAAACGGACGATTCAAACGTACGATCCACTGAATCCTAGTGTCGCCAGTCATGACCTTGTCAAAGTAGCTGCAAATTTCTAAAATGAACTGGAGCATAAATGGGGCAGAGACAGTACAACTTTTAATTCAGAGGTAAACTATAGCCTACCTCTTCAAAAAGACAGTTATAACTGTGGGGCATTAGTAGCTTATGCCATTGATGTCACTGCCAACTCCAAGAATGATGCAGATATTACATCTAATAAACGAGGAATTTATTTAAAAGGAATGACAAACTACAGGATTAAGTTAAAACAACTATAATTCAAAATTCAAATTCTGATAACCAAAATTGTATTCTATGTTTTGAAACTATTAAAGACCAATCTAAAATATATTCCTCATGCAATAGAAAAATTCATATTGTCTGCAATGCTACCAGAGAAATAATAAAAGATGATATTTGCAAATATTGCAAGTAAAGAAAAATTATTCTGTGTATATAAAATAATAAAATAAATAATTTTTACATTTGAATCTAATTTAATATGTCTTTAAATTATGAAAAATGTTAGCTTAATCCCAAGCCTCAAATACAAGGTGTTGTTATGAAAAACCTAATTTCCCAGACCTTCCGAATATCTCTACGATTTTCATCACACTGTTTTCAATATTTCAACACCGTATCCCCTAAAACAATAAAACGGAAAAATTGGAAAATGGTAAAAAACGTTTTTTTCTATTGTTATCAATTTATTTTATGTTTTTGAAAATGGATGGTCATTTATAATTCTTATATGTACATAGATGCATAAAAATTTATTGAAATGGAAATTATTTAATGCAATTTATTTCATGTCAGATCATGACAAAAGAACGAATAGGATAACATTAGTTTTACATGTTAAATTCTACAAGGAAAGGATTGGCATTTTTTCCTTGGGCGGTTAGTCATCATCTCGTCACATTCGAATCTTTATGCAAAGTTAGTCACACGTATGACGGAATGGAGATTTGTAGATATATTTAGTATGGCGACAGTCTTTCAGGAGTTGTTGCAAAAACATTTCCATTGTCAGTTGTGATTTCAAGGAATATTCCAAACCTTGAAACATATTGCTCGACAAAAGTCTTAGTAATAGTGGCAGCAGTACTATCTCGAATGGGGTATGCCTTAGGCCATCGAATGAATCGATCAACTATGGTGAGTATATAAATATCACCTTCGGGTGGGGGGAGTGGTCCCAAATTCAAAGTCAAAATTACCCGATTCTGACTTCGTGTACCTTTGCACCTTGCTTAACTGGCATTCGATACAACTACGAACCCAATTCGTAATGTCGCTGTTCATATTCGGCCAAAAATACCTACTGGAAATTAATTTTCGGGTAGCGCGAATGCTTGGATGAGAAAGACCATGTAGTGCGCTGAAAACTACGTGTCTTTGCACCGCTGGAACAAATGGTCGATGAACTCCCGTCGATGTTTCACAATATATTTTCAAATCGGAGAGTATGGTGAGCTCTATTTGAAACTTACAACCAACAAGACGAGATAAATTTATAATTCAAGTAGTTCTTTCAATTCATCATCACACTCTTCAGCCTTAGCTAAATCAATAAATGTTAGCTTCGAAATTTGGCCGATTGCTTCAACGTGGTTACATGGTCGTGACAGCGACCACCTTGTGCTTGTTCGAAATATGTTGCACGTCCGTTGTAAACTGAGTCTTCCGTGGACTCTTTTCACTCAGTGATGTATTTGCCGTGGTAAGAGGTTTTTGATCCGTGTAGACGGTAAATTTCCTATACCTTCCCCGAAATACCTAAAATGTTTAATTGCTAGATAAATAGCAAGCAGTTTTCTGTCAAAGGCTGAATATTTACTTTCTGCTGCAGTTAGTTTGCGGGAAAAGAAACCTAAAGATTGCCAACATCCTTCATTAAGATGTTGTAACACTGCTCCTACGGCAATGTTTGAAGCATCTGTGGTAATATTATACTTCGAGTTAGAAAGGGGATGGGCTAACATTGCTACGTTAGCAAGTACACATTTAATTTTGACAAACGACTCGTTACAGTCGTCGGGCCAAGTGAAATGTTTATTGTTCTTTGGCATTTTATTCTATGTTTTGAAACTATTAAAGACCAATCTAAAATATATTCCTCATGCAATAGAAAAATTCATATTGTCTGCAATGCTACCAGAGAAATAATAAAAGATGATATTTGCAAATATTGCAAGTAAAGAAAAATTATTCTGTGTATATAAAATAATAAAATAAATAATTTTTACATTTGAATCTAATTTAATATGTCTTTAAATTATGAAAAATGTTAGCTTAATCCCAAGCCTCAAATACAAGGTGTTGTTATGAAAAACCTAATTTCCCAGACCTTCCGAATATCTCTACGATTTTCATCACACTGTTTTCAATATTTCAACACCGTATCCCCTATTTAGAATTTCGTGCATGATTTTAAAATATGTAAAACATGTTGGCCTAACACAAAAACATAGTCACTTGAATGAACAGTTGGCCAAAAATAGCTTAGTATTTCCCAGAACGTCCGAATATCTGTACGATTTTCATCACACTGTTTTCAATATTTGAACACCGTAAAAAAATGTTGGCCTAGCAAACAATTATTTAGTTACTTCAATTTATAATTTAATAGTTATTTATGTAATTTTTATGATTAAATTAAGTACATATACATGAAATTTTATTCCATATTTATTTTTTATGTTTATTTTATATTAACGTTTAAAAATTACGTCATTTAGTAAATGGTAGTATAAAATTCACACGCATTGCTATGACCTCATATAGAAATATATCGAATAGATGTTGTTCTCGGTTAGCTTAAACCGAAAGACTAGGATTTACCTTTTTTAGCTTCCTAGGATTTTCCCTACAAAATTCAGAAAATCATTCTATCGACACAGTTTGATTTGCACATCAACGCATATAAACTTAAGCCAAAATAGGAGTGAACAGAAGTGTAAATCTCATAAGACCAACGACCTCTGAAGTCTGAACAAATGCACAGTTGCGTGTGAGGAAGGATCGAAAGAAAGATCGCCTTCAATATACTTATAGAAGCCACCATTCAGACAAATGGTAGCTGTGGTTACTAAATAATCAAACGGAGCATATTTACGAAACTAGGATACAAGTCAAAACCATTGATGTCTACAGAAAAATTGTGGAAGTTCTGGGAACATTGACATTAGGCTAATTTCTGAAAAATATTTTACTCATATGAGCTGTCTTAATTTTAAAAGTTATATTTACAATATGGGGCACCTCAGCTCAAAATCTCAAAGTGTATCATTCTTATTATCGCTAAGGTTTTTAAATATATTTTCCATCGTTATTTTTTTTTAATTATCTTAAAATTCATATAGATATGATCTTAAAAATTACCAAATTCATCTAATTCTAATTTAAAATTGTGTAAATCGTTGTCATTTTCAAATTTTGTTAAATACTCTGAAAACGTCTACAAGTTTAATCCATAATTGATATTCCATAAAATGATTCCAACTCTCCAAATTATCTCAAAACTGATTGATTGATACAGTCCGTCCATGATATATTTCCCTGGTGGAGGACATTTTTGTCTCCGTGGAGGATGGAGGAAATTTCTTACGAAAGGAAGACTGTCTTCCACAAAGGAGGACGGGTGGCAAGCCTAGCAGTAATGTATATTTGATAAATTCCGATTTGAAGCAAAAAATCAAAAGGCGTGTCGAATGTAGTGAATTATCTGAAGTCGACCATTCGAATACAACTGTTCAGTTCAGTTGAATATTTTATATTTTGCTGATTGTGGAATGTGGAATATTATGTTAAAACATGTGCATATTATATAAATATTTTACTTCAATAATTGTTTCAGCTGTGTTATAGTGTAATTCAAATATCTGAATAGAGATACGTTTATGTGAAGTAAATGTTAAGTTATTTCGCCACAATGGAACACGGCTAGAGCCAATGCCTCTATATTATAGGCCTTGACACAAGTAAAAAAAATCAATGCATTAGTATGCGTATAGGGCCATTCGTTTCTTTTTTTTTAAATGAACTGATGAAATTTACTATGGGATTTTTCTATAGGCAGATTTTGGAAGGCTTTAACTTCTAGTTATAGTGCAATTTTTATTTTCCATTTTCTATGAGATAAGTACAATTTATCTGAGAAGAGCTTGAGATAGTTATAAATTCATATTGATACATTTTTAATTGATAATTTTTAGTTTTTGTAAAACTACTTTTTTTCTAAACAGTTTGTTTTCGTTTTTTGTTTTGTTTATAACAAATCGTGTGTCGATTTGGTACGAACCATTTAAACGAGTTGATTTTTTTTTTATGTAATGATTTGTTTTTTTTTGTTGTGACACAGGGTTATAATTTTTTTATTAGTTCTTGTTGATGAAATTTTCAGTTTTTTTTTCTCATTGTTTTGATTTTTCTAATTGCACAATTCAGGTGTAGGTAGGTGTATTTCACATATGTTTACATATAAGCTCACCAGTCGCCACCGAAATGGCACCAAAAAATATAATTTACTAATTAGAATTTATATTATCTACATGCAATTTGGAAATATAATTGGTGTCAATATCTAATTAAAAATTATCGAAATCGATTTCTTCACGAAATATAAAAATTGTATGTACAAAACCGTATGTACTAAATAAATTTTAATTAAAATAATATACTGTTTACATAAATATATAAATTTGAATATACTTATCTTAATTTGAAAACCTGCTATTAACATACGTATGCTTTCACTGCAATTCTCAAAATAAACTGTAAATTTCATGAACCAGGAATAAAAAAAAAGTATCACCCTGCGTCAAAGCAAAAATAAAACAAATCATTACACTAAAAAAATCAAATGCTCGTTTAAATGGTTCGTACCAAATCGGCACAAGATTTGTTATAAACAAAACAAAAAACGAAAACAAACTGTTTAGAAAAAAAGTAGTTTTACAAAAACAAAAAAATTATCAATTAAAAATGTATCAATATGAATTTATAACTATCTCAAGCTCTTCTCAGATAAATTGTACTTATCTCATAGAAAATGGAAAATAAAAATTGCACTATAACTAGAAGATAAAAGCCTTCCAAAATCTGCCTATAGAAAAATCCCATAGTAAATTTCATCATTTCATATAAAAAAAAAGAAACGAATCGCCCTATACGCATACTACATCAAAATCTTGTGTCATGGCTTGTAATATAGAGGCATTGCTAGAGCGGTTGATAACATTGATATTGATTGCTCTGGTTAGATTAAGAGTTAAGTTAAGTCAATGAGTATGCATAACGTAATTTAAAAAAAATTTCGGTTAGAGCAGGATCCATTGTTGTAAGACTCATCACAAGTGCAAATAACTTTAAGCATATTTTTTAACAGCCTCGTTTTTATTAGATATACCTATGTATGCACTATACAATACAGCCACTATCTTTTAATAGAATCTCCCCTTGAAATGTATATTTGAAAATCAAATAAGCATTAAATAAACTTACTGAACTCTAAAATTGGGAGACAACAAAAACATTTATTACAAAATGAATAAAAAATGCATTTTTTTTGCAAAATAAAACAACAACATAAAATAGTGAAATGTGAAATGAAATGCATAAAATTCAATGTTTTGGACAGTCGTATGGACATTCGTTTGGTAAGTACATTACATTTTTTGTTATCAAACAATGATGGTGGTGCACATATTACATTCAGTTTTAATAATAATGATCATAATAAAAAAATAGTAATAATAATTGTGATGGAAATTATTATTATTAGTAGAGTGCATACACATGTAGACGATAGAGGATGAGTTAAATGTCATACAATTAATTATAATTAATAATTTTTTTTTTTTTTCGCAATAATATGCAAATTTGTATCCCTTTTTGTGTATTTTTTGGAAAATTTGTTTTAAAATGTCATTTCTTTGTTTGGTTGAAAAATGTTCATTACAATAAAACGGAAAAATTGGAAAATGGTAAAAAACGTTTTTTTCTATTGTTATCAATTTATTTTATGTTTTTGAAAATGGATGGTCATTTATAATTCTTATATGTACATAGATGCATAAAAATTTATTGAAATGGAAATTATTTAATGCAATTTATTTCATGTCAGATCATGACAAAAGAACGAATAGGATAACATTAGTTTTACATGTTAAATTCTACAAGGAAAGGATTGGCATTTTTTCCTTGGGCGGTTAGTCATCATCTCGTCACATTCGAATCTTTATGCAAAGTTAGTCACACGTATGACGGAATGGAGATTTGTAGATATATTTAGTATGGCGACAGTCTTTCAGGAGTTGTTGCAAAAACATTTCCATTGTCAGTTGTGATTTCAAGGAATATTCCAAACCTTGAAACATATTGCTCGACAAAAGTCTTAGTAATAGTGGCAGCAGTACTATCTCGAATGGGGTATGCCTTAGGCCATCGAATGAATCGATCAACTATGGTGAGTATATAAATATCACCTTCGGGTGGGGGGAGTGGTCCCAAATTCAAAGTCAAAATTACCCGATTCTGACTTCGTGTACCTTTGCACCTTGCTTAACTGGCATTCGATACAACTACGAACCCAATTCGTAATGTCGCTGTTCATATTCGGCCAAAAATACCTACTGGAAATTAATTTTCGGGTAGCGCGAATGCTTGGATGAGAAAGACCATGTAGTGCGCTGAAAACTACGTGTCTTTGCACCGCTGGAACAAATGGTCGATGAACTCCCGTCGATGTTTCACAATATATTTTCAAATCGGAGAGTATGGTGAGCTCTATTTGAAACTTACAACCAACAAGACGAGATAAATTTATAATTCAAGTAGTTCTTTCAATTCATCATCACACTCTTCAGCCTTAGCTAAATCAATAAATGTTAGCTTCGAAATTTGGCCGATTGCTTCAACGTGGTTACATGGTCGTGACAGCGACCACCTTGTGCTTGTTCGAAATATGTTGCACGTCCGTTGTAAACTGAGTCTTCCGTGGACTCTTTTCACTCAGTGATGTATTTGCCGTGGTAAGAGGTTTTTGATCCGTGTAGACGGTAAATTGCCTATACCTTCCCCGAAATACCTAAAATGTTTAATTGCTAGATAAATAGCAAGCAGTTTTCTGTCAAAGGCTGAATATTTACTTTCTGCTGCAGTTAGTTTGCGGGAAAAGAAACCTAAAGATTGCCAACATCCTTCATTAAGATGTTGTAACACTGCTCCTACGGCAATGTTTGAAGCATCTGTGGTAATATTATACTTCGAGTTAGAAAGGGGATGGGCTAACATTGCTACGTTAGCAAGTGCACATTTAATTTTGACAAACGACTCGTTACAGTCGTCGGGCCAAGTGAAATGTTTATTGTTCTTTGGCATTTTATTCAAATTTACCAAATAAATATGAGACAGCAATCCGGCTAGCTTGGGAATGAATCTATGATAATAATTGACCATTCCCACGAATCGCTGAATTTGCCTTATGGATGTTGGAGCAGGAAATTCTTGAATGGCTTCAGCTCATCGTGGGGAAGGTAATATGCCATTAGTAGTGATATGGTGGCTGAGGAACTCTAGAGCGAATACTCCGAATTCGCATTTTGAAACTTGAATGTTTATTCCAAATTTGACTAATCTCTCAAATAACTCTTTGAGATGAAGTTTGTGCTCGTCCTCATTTTTACTAGCCACAAGTATATCGTCTATGTAGACATACACAAAATCCAAATCTTTCACCATTTCATTGATGAAGCGTTGAAAAGTCTGCGCAGCATTTCGAAGACCAAAGGGCATTCTCGTAAATTCAAATAACCCAAATAATGTGGTAATGGCCGTTTTAGACACGTCTTCGGCCGTAATGGGGATTAGATAATACGGTCTTACCAGGTCAATGTTAGAGACAACTTTGCAACCTTCCAGGTGCATAGATAAATTCTGGATATGTGGTTTCGGATATCGATCGGCTTCGGGGACGGCATTTAGGATTCGATAATCTTCAAATGGCCTTCAAATAATTTTCTGTCGCATTTTTCTTCTGACAGGGTCCCGACGGCTTGGTCTCGAAAAAGGCAGCCGGCCTTTCGTATAAATATGATGAACCACACTATGTTTTGCTGGATGGTTGGAGTTCGGTAACATAATAATTCATCGTGCACAAACAGGTGCGTTCCATTTTACGCATACGTAGAGCCACTACAGTATCCCCACTAAATCATCCTTAAAAATGTATTTAATTATTTTGGAATTCCAAAAATGCTGAAGTATAATTTAAATTAAGGCATCAAACTCCTGCGTGACTCTTTCGATTGTTGGCAGTGCTACTACCATCGTGTTTAAGAAAATAGATTTTTATGAAAAATATAATTATATTATTTAGATAAACGATAATTTGTTTGGGAACAACATTTTACTAATATATCACTAAAATATGACAAGTAAACATTTAATTCACGGAGTAAAAATTCAATTTAAAAATAGCATTCAAATTACAAGAAGTTACAGTTTTGTAGTAAGTTTTAACCATAATATTACCAACATAGAAATCAATTATTAGAGAAACTAAAATAAAACCCCCTTTTGAAGTAAACTCCATCTGTGGTTATTAACCCTTTCAATATTTTACACCGCATTTCCATTAAATTCAATCGCACACACTATTTAATTCAAAATCTATTTACAAAACCTCAATAAAATAATAAATGACGGCAAAAAAAGACTAAAAACCGCACACACCCACCATCATAACAATAATCATAATAATAACAATTACTCTGTATGTAACAAAAAATAAAATAAAAACACTTCTTGCCTACATTCAAATCAATCAAAACCACAAAATTAACATAAAATTATACACCAACTGTGTTGTATATACACAAAAATCATTTACTCCCAGATGCATACCATCGAAATTAACAAGATAAAAAATTTAACCCATATGGTTTTTAACATACACCTAACTATTAAACTACCTAGTTGCGGTAAATTTTACCTCATCCATCGATAACATAAAAAATCATTTCCATATACTATGTACGTATATAGCATAATTAATGTTATACATATTATGCACATATTCATATGTAATGGTATATTATTCTTCCGTGTAGTTTAGTTTCTATTACAATATTTAGAGGACTAGAACATTTTCTCCTATATAGGAAAAACATGTTAAAAGCTTTTATGTTTATTAGAAAAAAAGTTTATTTTCTTCACAATTTTAAAGTGCATCATGGTTTTTAATGATTATGACTGTATGTGCATTTTACCGATGCAATTGTTCTGTCATAACGGTTATGATTCCTATTCCTATACATACATAGTTGAAATTGATAATGGGCTTATTAAAAAAAATTTAATAAGGTTTTCGTATATGCACAAATTTTATTGTGGCTTCCATATAAATAAATCGTAAATCGACCGTGTAAAATCTGTTCTGTGTTTGGTAAATTCAAGTTTAATGTTGAGGAAAATACTATTCCAACGCGCGATTTATTATTAATTCAGAAATATAGGAATCATTATACATATACATATGAGAATATGTACCTGAAATTAAAAAATAAAAATGAGTATGGGCATTGTTAAAAGAGGTGAAATGTTGAAAGCTCATAGACCGGTGTTGCTGTCAGAAATTCTTAATAACAAGCCATACATTTGAACTGTACTTGAAGTTGCATGTGACTTAAAAAAACCATTTGACTCATTTTTTAACTCATCCGCAGAAAATGGACATTATTATGTTCTGTTGACTTCGAAAAGAGTTAAGTAATTGATTTACAGCTTTACCAAAATAGATTTAAGGGCCTATTATGACGAAGTCCTCGATGAAGATGCCTTAATAATTATGCGTAAATAATAAATCAGATTTTACGAATGCCTTCTGTAATTTCGTTTCTATAAAAATATCGTAATTTTTGGACTTAGACTGTGTCCGAAAGTTGTAATAAAAAATTGTGAATTAAATTTTTGACATTTGTTTGCTAATTATTCCCCTTCATTCACAATTTTTTATTATGCCGTCCGAAATGTGTAATAAATCTCCCCACCTCAAATTGCCCAGCCTTTTGCCCACGTTATATGTTTTTTTTAAACGTTTACCGCAAACGATAATATCATCATAGATTGGTTAGCTCTGGAAGAATCGGAACCAGAAATTCATCAACATCTAACCGAAGTTACTGAGGAAAATGGCTGTTCCTTAAGCCAGAGAACGGGATAGTTTATGAAAAGTTAAATAAAAAAATTGGATTTAAGTTTGAATTCGGACTTTTAATTATTTCACTTTACATTAATTCAGTGTGGTGTCGTGTGTGTCATTCATGTGTGTTCATATAAATATGTATACATAGTATCATCCCGCCAAAAACATCATAAAATTCCGATCCATCCGCCATTTTATATGTATACACATTTTTTTCAATTGCTCGGCCCACAACAAATGATATAATTTATTTGCACGGATCTGTCAAAAATTATGATAGCGATAAACTACAATAATTTGGGTGTATGAGGTTTTTGCATATAAATGTTAAAATTCTGTACTAAAAAATATTTATTACAGGTTTTGGACACAGTCTTAAAGGCGATGCCACATGCAGTTGTCTTTCCGACCGATTCGGTAGAAAATATGATAAGACACGCCACATGAGCAAAACAATGATCCGACCGATTTTTACAACAACAAAATTTTTGTTTGTTTTTTTTTTTTGTCATTTGTTTTTGACATTTAATTTATATATTTTATCAAATTATTACCATACTCATTTTTAATTTTCAATAAATTGTACAGATTGACAGCTACGTTTGTAAACAAACCAAGTTATCACCGAAGTGAGGTTATGGTCACAACGAAAATAAATATCGGTGATATTTGATGCGTTCGGAACCGACTAAATTTATATTGGGAAGCATTCGGAACCGACAAAATTTATACCATTTACGTAAAAAATCGGTTGTCGAACCGACAGAATAGAAAAACTCTTATTATTCAATTAAAATTGTTATATTATTATAAATTTATGATTTTAATTACTAATTGTAGTTATTTAATATATTTTCTCAATAATTTAAGTCAAAAATATGCAATCATTTAATCATAATTGTAAAAATCAGTCCCAGGCTTTCGCCGATATTTTTGTCATGTGGCAACGCCTTTAGACTGTGTCCGAAACCTGTAATAAATATTTTTTAGTACAGAATTTTGACGTTATTTGAGAATTATTCCCCTACATTCACAATTATTTATTATACCGTCCGAAATGTGTAATAAATCTCCCCACCTGTACATCAATTCCGGTTTAATGAGATGGAATGAAATGGATTGGGATTTTTGGTTATTTCATATTTCGTTTTCTCGTCAAATAATTCCACTCCACAAAGTTGTATTCTCGTTCTCTTTGTGCGATATCCTTTTTAGTACTAGTTCTAAATCGAGAAAAAGGTCAAACATGGAATTTTAATGTCATTTTATGATGGTGTTGTTCGCGACTAGTGATTTGTTTATATTTAAATCAGTTTATTGTATTTAAAATAAAATATATTAAATAGTATTTTAACATACATAAATATATTGTTTTATATTTACATATTTATTTACATATATACATATATATTATTGTATATCCATATTATAATATATAACATAACCTCAAACAATAATGGAATCATCTTTAAGAATTCGGATGATACTAATCAGACGAAAACAGGAACGATTACGTTTATTGAGGCGTCGGAGAGAGTTACGGGATTACAGTAATCCTTTTACGATTGCTGAAGAGAGTTTCAGGAATTATTTCGGTTCCCCAAACATTTAGCCAGCGAGTTCATTGACGAGGTGACCATATTTTTAAACAGCCGGCAAAAAATACATGGATTACCATGTAATTTAAGAATATTAACTGCTCTTCGATTTTATGCCACCGGTAAGAATTGTTTTTTAATTTTCTATAAATAAAACATAGTTATATATGAATGAGGATATCATTTTTTCTAACATTTTAGGATCTTATCAACGAATTGTTGGGGATGCGTTGCATTTGTATCCCCTAATACGGTGTTCCAGCTCATAATATTCATGATGCGTTCCTCTAAATCGGATAAATTTTTTTGCCGTCCTAAACCATTAACCCCACTCCGGTTGATAATGATTTTTATCTCTGCGGCTTTATTTTTAACGTACAGTTTGAAATTTGTATTCATCAAAAATTGAGGTTATGTAATTTTATATATTGTGTACTGATATGTTTTTTTTTTAAACAGAATGTTGTTGAGTATAAATACATATTACGCGTATCAGCCAAAACCTTTCAACATATTTTTTTATAGATAAAAAGTGTCATGGGTGGCCTCCAGAGCTTGAATTAATGGCTTTTTTGTTATGGCTGGGAAGTAGTTACAGAATAGTGAGTGGAATCATGGAAATACCGAGATCAACAATAGATGACATATTCCATAAAATGTTGGATTCTACGTTCGACCGTATAATGCCGAGAGTGATTAGATTACCGTCTACCAGTGATTTACCAGACATCGGGCGAAAATTTGGAAGATGTGCTAGGACATCGATTTTTAATGATTGCGTTGCTGGAGTAATGAATGGGAAACATATAAAAATAAGTTATCACAACATCTTCACGACCGATATATAAACCGGAACTTAGACTGTTCTATACAATGGCAAGCGATATGTGATGCTAGTTTCCGGTTTCTTGATATATTCGTTGGTTATGCAGGCTCGGTCACGATACTCGGGTGCTGTATAGTAGCACCAGCTTATTTTTAAGCTATATCCTCCACCATCATCGGTGTGATTAAGTGGTTATCCTTGTAGGTTAACACTAATTGGAATACATACTCCTTTTAAAGTAAATAGACAATTGACAGATACCCAAAAGCAATTCAATATAAAGCATAGCAAAGCAAGATCGGCGATTGAATGTGCTTTTCGACATTTGAATACTCGCTGGCGAAGTATATTCAATGAACAGCTGGAATTAAAAATTTAAAATTGCGTAAAGACTCTGTTTGCATGCTGTGTGTTCCACAATATATGTATTGCCGCAAACGATAATATCAACATAAATTGGCATTAACGATTTCCGAATTAAAGAAGGAGGGGCGGCATGGTTTGTCAACGGCCGGTCAGAAAAATGTATTGAAGCAACCATCACTTCAAGCATTGGAGATGGAGGGTATTGATCCAGCTAGTCATAATTTTGATGAATTAACATTTTCCGAACATGCAGAAGATGACGAAGAGGATGGAGAAAATAAAGAAGCAGTAGTGGAGGTTATACCAAAACAGTCTGGAGGTTTCGAAATGGCGCAGGTAATGGCTGCTATTAAACAGCCCAATTGGGAAATGAAACAGTCTATTGAGCAGTCAATAGAAAAGTCTGTTGAATATTTAAATCATAAAATGGAACAATTCAGTAACCAATTAAATCGCATGGAGCAGTCAGTGGGCGAAATAAATAACAAAATGGACGAAAAGTTTCATGAGATTTATAACACACTACATGAAGAAGTAGAGCAAAATCAGCCCATGGTTCAATAGGTTGAATAGAAATTGTAAACAGAATTGGAGGAGAAAGTTTTGGGTTTCGAAAAAGAACTTCTAGACATGAAAATAAAAAGGACATCTCCGCAAGTAGGCGAACCAGGAACCTCGATGTAATTTCAGCCACCAATATATTTGATGGCACAACATCGTTTGCGGTCTTCAAGTTTCAATTTGTCACAACCGTCAATTAAAATGGCAGGAACGACACAAATCGTTGAACGGGTTGGGTACAGTTGCCCGTATAACAAATTACCGTTTACAAAATCCCGTATCCCAAAATCCGGTATGCAAAATCCCGTATTCTATAACAATGAATTATTATAGCATACGTGAGTGTGCATGTGTGCGCATATGTGTGCGTATGTGGTGGTTATAACTTTAGTTACGTTGAATAACCGCATGTTAATTGCACACAATAATCAACACATACACCTACGCAAATAATTACTGGAAGTGTCGTGCAGGCAAATGCTAATTACCGAGTTTTTCTTCCGAGTAAACAAGCACAAAAGGTTAAGATAACGCGAGTAAGAGCTTCTCATCAAAAAGAACCTACGAGCCTTAATGAAATCAATATCCCGGATCACTTACTTAATTAAGCTTTTGGCGTAATCTCAAGGCGCAATCAGCCTTAAGCTTTTAGCGTAATCTAAATGCTGGTTGATGGATGGAACATTCTATGTTCTTCCATCTATTTTTAAGCAACTGTTTACGTACGATTCACGGAACTGTGGAGAAAATGTTTTTTGGGCCATGTCGTGTAGCTTGTGATTGGGGAATTAACCTGAGTGAGCCCTACGCATATAATAACTGATTTTGACAAACCCATTTCATTATCGGCAAAAGAGTATTTTACCTCAGCTTCCATTTTGGACAAATAATTTGGCGGCAAGTCCAAACCACAGAATTAGCCAGGAAGTATGGTAATTCGGTGAGACGGTTTATTAGTGAAAGGTGATGTGAACAGAAAGAAGCAGCTGGACCGTTTGTACGAGAAGATTTGATTAAGGGAAGACTACAACCAGCGAAGGGGTTGAAATTACGAACGGCCACGAAGGTGCAGTCATAACGGGCAAGAATATTGCAACGATAATGATCGGCAATACCGATGTTCCAACACGAAGTACTGGTCGCAAATATAGTGGATCAAGTCATCTTGGGGATGGACTTCATGAAAGCGAATGGCTTCGTGATGGATGTAAGGCAGGGAATATTGAATTGCAATAGATTCCAGTTGCCAGATGATGCCAAATGATAGGGGGATAATTCTCAAATAAATGTCTAAAATTAGTACTAAAAAATATGTATTATAGGTTATTTGAGTTAAGTACTAAACGTGACAAGAGTTTCGGATTTAAGATTTAGTTTAGTACGTTAAGTAATTCTTAAATAGTACATCAAGTCTTATCTAAATAAAAATTATATAAACTTTATTTTAATGCTGACATACGACATACGAGTATTGTTGGAAGTTTTTGGAAGTATTTAATTGTTTTAACGCTCATCTAAATAAGTTGACTAGAAAGGGACTGTGCTTTGCACGTTCAATGGGCTCAAATAAAAAACAAAAATTAAATTTCTTAGAATGTATGAAAGTTACACAAAGTCTATTGACTGATGTATGGTACATATATTTATATACCAATAATTAAATATACAATAAATATATCACAATACAACTATCGATTGTAATATTGATTAAAAGCACGGCATACCGAATAAGCACAATATATCGCGGAATTAGCAGTTGATTTATAATTCCATCGATTTTTGAATGGAAATCTCCAGGACCACCGATTCACAAATCAATCTGCTTAGCATCCAAATACGGTTCGCATTTAGACGAGCAACAAAACCAGCCCAGTATTTGTACTACGAAAATCATAGAGCGGTTCAACTATTAAGCCATATAGATGGTTTTTATTTTTGACTGGATAACCCCAGTACAGTATAGACGAAACAGCGGGAAACTTAGCTTACGTTATTTGTTACTAATGTCCATTATCCTTAGTACGACGTTGAAAAGTTTAAAAATGAGATATCCACAAGCGTACAGAAGTTTTGGTTAATGCTAAATATTTTTAGCCGACTGTTTGTGCAAGCCATAAGCGTAAACATTTTCATCACTTCCGAAAATGTATTTAATTTTCACTTAAATCTGGCGCAAAATAACTCAAAAAGTGAAGTTTTTCCCAAATAACAAAACATATGTATGTGTGTGTTTTATTCAAATAGTATTCATTCAGACGACATTTTATGTAACAAATAATGCACAAAAATCCCATAAAACTATAAAATAAAATCTGAATTAAAACACTTGAAGAATCAGAAGATTAACTCTGTAGGTGTTTCGGGTAGGCCATTATATAGACTGTGCATAAAATATTTGAAACAGTCATCCAGCTGGGTTGGCGATATAAATAACGTGCAATATATTGGAATGGTGCACCAAAATTTAATGAATAAATCTCTTAAGATGCTCTACAAGAAGTCCAGCAATGACGTTCTTTTTATTAAAACCCTTTGATAACACTTTCTACTGAAACACCTACTCACCTAAGGGCCTATGTGAATCTACTTATTTTTGTTTAACAAGAGTTAAGTTGATGGTAGACAATTTGGCTATTTCGTCACTTAGTTCTATGGTCGCCTGGAGATATTTTAGAATATTTCTTACATATGGTACTTTAAATTTGTTTTCTAAATATGATGCAACATCCCATGTTTGTATTTATTAGACGTTATTTACATAAACTGTCGGCTACATGGATCAATTACTTGGTATTTTCGAACCAATAAATCTATTTTGAGGAAGTTCTATAAATACTTTTCTATTTTATTACTTTTATTAGAATAAAGTTGAATATTGATAGCTGATTATTTTTAATTGTATATAAATTTTAATCAATTGTAAAATAATCAATATATATGTATGTAGATGTAATCAATAAGAATTCTGTAGTTTGCTTGTTGTGACTCTTAAAAACTACTTGTTATTTAACAACATTTAGGCGAATTTACTAGTTAGACTTTACTGTTTATTTAGTAACAACATTTAGGCGAATAAGTACCATATAACTAAAATATCTACGTATACGAACACTTCGAGATTTGTGTTTTTGAATAATTTTACAAATATTAAGAATTTCATAGGTTGCGTAATAAAAATTTGGCAGATTAGTAGAAAAATATTGATAAATATGGTTGTGTAAACGGCTTTTTGTAAAAAATTCATCAACTTTGAGACAAATTAGAGTGAATTTAAAAAAAAAACGATATTACTGGTTTGTAAATATATTTACCTTAGCTATAAAAATTGAATTAATAGTTATTTAAGTTTGTGTGTACTAACAATTTGTTAAATAACAAAATGCCTTAACTTCATTTTCCAAAGTTCGACCATGCGCGAATACAAAAGGGGCGATAAAACGAGTAATTACACCACTCCTCCCAAAACTGAAATAGATGTATTGTTTTACATATAAGATCTAAGTTTATTCAAGTAGAATGGTTAGCAGTTGGGTTTAACACAATTTTCAAAGCAAAATCGATTTACTTCGTGACAATATAGGATTTACCATTTTTAGTTTAAATGATATTTGTGACCACACAAAAGTATAATCATTGATGATTCATTTGTACATGTAATCGATTTTTGATTAACAAATGGTTGTTTTTATTTTAGTAATTTTGGAATAGTAAAATGTTTACATATGAGTGAAGTACAAAATGTCATTTAATATTAATTTTGGTGAACTAAAATTATCCGCATAATTTTTAGTTTCTTCTGGAGATTGTGTATAATACGAGTATTAAGGACTTGAAACTATTTATATTTAATTTAAATTTAAGATATTAAATAAGAGTCACGGCTAATGGAATCGGAAACGGATCGTAAACAGAATTAAGACGGGTTAAAATAACCTAATAGCAAGTTGAACTGCAACAACAGTATTTAAGGTTTAAATCGGATTAAAAATGTCAAAAAAAAAACGATGAATATTTTTAGCTGTACGTATCCTTCATGAATTTAACACCTCTCTCGGCAGTAACTACAAATAAAACGCGACAAAATGCGAGACACCTTTTGCGTAGTCATCATTTGATTCCCATATTGAATCTGGCAGTAAACCGAATCGAGAACAAAAGTTATAAATTTGTTTAACATGAAATCGCTTATATCATGATTTTTTTTTTAAACACCTTTATTGGTATGGCTACTACAATCTTAAACATTAATAATTAGTTTAATTCATTAGTAAGGTTAACATTAGAACTAATAAGATAAGCATAAACTTGGGTTTGCACCAGGGTCCAGTTCCCCTAAGGTATGATGATATTCATTCGGTTAGCTCATGTGGTTTGGTTCGTTTGTGCTATCCAGTAGTTGTACGGCCTCAACGTTGGTGTGGATGAGAAGTCTCTTTTCATGTTTGATGGCACATTCGCGGATGACGTCAATTGTATTTGTAAATCATTGTGTATATCCCTGTTAGTCACAAATTGGTAAGCGTTGGTGACCATTCGAAGAAATTTATTTTCGCTACGTTGGATAATGTCTCTATATGAGTACAGCCCCTATATGAGTACAGCCCCATACCTGCGCACCATACATCCATGTTGGTTTGAATATGGTCTAGTAAATTAGTCTTTTGCAATACAGGCTCATTTTGCAATACAGGCTTTTTGTCTCACGTGATGTTACCAGTTTAACCTTGAGTCTAGATGCAGACGGTATTTGGCCGATTCGGCTTGCTGCACTTGTACCCCGTTGATGTATGTATATGTGCTGGTTGATATTTTTCGGTCGGAGCGTAAATGTCACATGGGTTGATTTACGCTCATTAAGCGCGATTTTCCAATCAATCGTCCATTTAGTAACGTTGTGCATTGCTCGTTGAAGATTTTTCACTGCTCATTGTTGAGATTCGTCTATTGCCATAATAACAGTGTCGTCAGGTAACGTACCGATGAATGTTTTGTTCGTTGTAGGTATGTCTGCAATGTAGAGAAGGTAGCGTCGGATAAAAGTCAGAACATGTTTCTTCATGGATAACTCAGAATTTGCGGTCAGAGAGGTATGATTCAAGCAGCTGGCAATAATTTTGTGGTAACATTTTGCTCATCTTGAATGTTAATCGGTCGTGCCAAACCCTATCAAAGACCTGGGATACATCCAGAAATACAGCGAGGCAATATTTATTTTCTTCTAACGTTTGTTCTATCACCGTAGTGATTCGATGGACTTGATCTATTGTCGAGTGGTTACTCCTAAATCCAAATTGAAAATCTGAGATAATAGAGAGACGTTTCAGAAGTAGTTTTTCAAACAGCTTTGATAAGGTCGAGAGCAGTGAGATTGGTCTGTACGATGTTACTTCTTCATCTGGTTCACCTGGTTTCTTCAGCATAATTATTTGGGCCGTTTTGAAGCATTTGTGTAGATACTTCAACCTCATACAGGCATTAAATAAGTATGTGATACTGATGATTGCTTTACGTGGTAGTTCCTTGAATAAACCCGGTGATATTTCATCAATTCCTGGTGCCTTTTTTTGGTTAAAATTTTTGGTCGATTTCTTCGGCAACTTCCATTGGCGTAACCCTTTTAAAAACCTGACTTGGTTGATTAACAGGTGTTGCGTCGATGTTGGATTGAATGTCATGGGCATGAAATACTGTTGCTAGATGTTGAGCAAAGATTTTCGCTTTTTCTTTGTCTGGTTGAACCCAACTATCTTGAGCATTTCTTATGGGTGGTATCCGACCTACAGGTCGTTTAAATTTTCTGGTGGCTTTCCATAACGAGTAGTCTTTATCCATTTCTAGCCCGCTTAAGTAGTTGTCGAAGCAATCTTGTTTAATGTTTTTGATTAGCCTATTGACTTTGTTACTTATCCGATTGAAGGCTGTTTTGTTAATGGGATTTCTGGTGAGATGCCATATTCTCCTTGCCTTTCTTCTTTCCTTGATTTGTTCACTGATCTCAGCAGTGTATATGACTTCCATGTTCGCTTTTCCCTTTAATTCTGGAGAAGTGAGGCTCTTTGCCTTTCGAGTGTATTCAATGAAATTCTTTGTTTGATGTTCCAATTCCTCATTACTTTTGATACTCACTTTTAATTCAACTAGGTCTTCTAACTTTTCTCTGCAGAGATTCCAATCCATTAATTTATTAGTAAGGTTTCGCTGTTTTGGGTTTTTGATTACTATAGCGCTTACTGACAACAGTACAGGAATGTGATCAGATGTTAAGTCGTTAATCCCTTCGGTCCTAGTGTAACTGGATGAAATACCCTTTATGATAAAGATATCAAGTAGATCTGGAATTTTACCTGCATCCGTTGGCCAATACGTTGTCCCTCCTGGAGACAAATATTCATATTTGTTTTCATGAATGGCATTGGACAGGGCATTTCCTTTTCCAGGAGAAATTATCATGGAACCCCAAGCTGTATGTTCTATATTGTAGTCCCCTCCAATAATAAATCTTGGACCTAGTTTATTGAAGACGTTATTAAATTGTAACTTCGTTGGTGTCTGCCGTGGAGGACAGTATGCTGCCGCAATATTTAGATCTACGCCATTATATTGGATTGAGATACCCGTTGCTTGCATATAGCTTTCCCGAATATCCTCTTGTTGATTATGTTTGATATTATTTTTAATTAATACAGCTGAACCACCTCTAGATCTTTCACTAGGATGGGTTGTCCAGTAGAAGTTGAATCCCTTTATTCTAATAAAACTTTTGCTAGAGAAGTGCGTTTCTGAAATCAGCGCAATATCTATATTGTTTGTATGGAGAAATATTTCCAGTTTCTGGGCTTGTTGGTTCAGCCCATTGACAGCTCTTCAGCTCTTTATTAACTTCTGGGTGTTTGTTGTTTTGGATTGATTCATTAGCTGATTTGGTGATTTGAGCATAAGATAATCCAACTGTGGATGGTGTAATTGTTGTTTGAGGTTTAGCTGCTTTGGTGTTTAATCGATGTACTACGCTTGTTCTATTACTCTGTTGACTTTTAATTTTGTTCCGATATACAGGGCATCCTTTATAAATTGCAGTATGTCCTTCTTGATGACAAAGAGCACATGATGGTTCGCTATCTGGTTGTATTTTGTATTTTGTTGTTTGGTCTTGTCTTGTTAGGTGGCCTAATTTTAACTGTACATTATCCAAGTTTCTTGATGTTGGATACTTCTTCATTGTTGTCTTTTTGTTTTAAATCGATGTAAAATATCAATTGTGAATATGTGGTAATACCTGCGACTTCATGTCCCATTTTTTCTAAGTCTGCTTTAATTTCATCATGACTAATGGATGATGGTAGGCCTCTGATGACCACTCTATAAGCCTTTTCACTCTTCAGCTGATAGGTGTGATATTCGATATTTTTTAGTTGGTTGCTGGGTTCATTTTTTAATTCTTCCAATAGTTTTTTGACATTTCTGTAGTCATTTTCATTTTGAACGGTAATTTTAATGTCGCTGTTTGAAAGCGCCTTAAAATTAGTTGGTTCACTAGTGGTTTTTATTATTTTTCACCGAAAATGTTCGAAATTGTGGATGTTGCTCAGGTTAATGGGTAGAGGTAGTGGTATTTTTTTTTCTGTTCATTTTTATTGTTCACACTTTGTGTAGTATGTTTTGGAGGCGTTTTCGTTTTTGTGCGCCTACGTTTTTTGGTATTTCTGTTATCAGTACTGCCAACTTCGTTTTCCAGTTCTTCCTCATCCGTGGAATATCCCTCTTGACTCAGAGCATTGAATCTATTATTCTGTTGGCAAACTGGAAATTGCCGCAGCAACCAGTTGGAATTATTGAATGATCAAGTTGAACGGTTGATGGCTGATTTAGGATAGAACACAGATTTTTAACTCGTGCTGAATCCTTAGCTTTGTTATTTTTAACCATTTCTTTTAGTGTAGAGTTTTCTCTCTTAAGCTCAACAACTCCGTTGCTCAGTTGCGCGGTTCTCCATTTTTTTAAATTTATTCAACAGCTCCTCGCTGTTTATAATATTTGCTGATGTACTCGGAATTTGTTCTGACACTGATGTTTCTTTTTCAGTGGAGACTGCATTGTTTGCAAAAATGAATTTGTTATTTTTCATTGGAGATCTGATCGTCATAGAGCTTCTTTTGAATGAAAATTGTTCCTCGTTACTCAATTGAGCGTTGATATCCTTTAGCTTATTTTGGATGTCATTAGAATATTCTAGCAATGTTTGCCCCCCCCCCTCCCTCCCTCCTAGAATCCATGGGACCGACCGGATTTGATGTTCCCTAGTTATGCACCAGATTGTCCTCCCCAGAATCCATAGAGGGCAATCTCCATAGAGCGTGTATTTACCAATGTTGATAATGGTGGACCACCTTAATTTAAATTGACAAAAAACTCATCGATCCAATAATTTTAGCCGGGAGTGTATATAAAATAATTAAAAAGAAAAAAAAAGAAGCTTACACTGCACTTTTAATTTTTTCACCATATATGTACTTATATAAAATAATTAAAAAGAAACTACTATCACACTTTTTGACTATTTTTTATTTTATCGTACCGTTCCTAACGACGTGAAGCTCCGTGCGTGCTCCTAATCAAATAGCACCCCGTATACCTTCACTAATCCTCTACAATATGCGACTGTTTCAATAATGTTACACTGCGCATATCTTTCACCCGGTCTTCTTCTCACTTTGATACTTCCGTCATCTGGATGCAATCTCTCCAAAAGTGGACCCTTGGCAGATGATTTCAGTCTTCTCACCACCGTTTTGGTGGGTTCGGGCCCATATCGCATACTTAGAAGCAGTCGCAGTCCGATTTGTTAGGACGTTGCTTACAATAAATCTGTCATATCTTAGATGTATTCCCTGTATGTTCCCATCTCCCGGTAACGTTTAACCCTACTTGTTTTGTAAGTGTATTTATAAGTGTTAATAATTGAAAAGAGAGTGACGGCCCTGGATACTTTAATTTTACTAAGATCTGGCATAATCATTTTGAATGCTTTAGTAATGGCTATACACAATAATATACTGATAACAGTTCAACAATTGGTTCCCTTTAGTTTTAAAAACAATTGAAACTCGATCAAAAAATTATCAAATAGTTTTTTTATTTTATTAGTGAACTCCTGATTTTTACAAAAAAGTGTCGGAGTCGCGATTCTATGTTTATACTTATTTTTCGTTTTTAAAATGTTGTGAACCAGCGGACAAACCAATAACGTTAAAATTAACTGGAATCGCATCCCTTGAAGGACAAATTTATATTTAACCGTTGTAGATAATCGGTATATCAGCTACTATACCGGGTGTTTCTTTTAAACTGAGACGATCAAATATCTCGAAAAATAGCCACTCTACGGAAAAAATGTCCATAATCAAAATTTAATCAAACCGCGGGGGAAATACATTAGTGCAAAAAAAATAGTCCCTCACCCCCGCTTTGTAGGTGGGGCGGGTTAACTTTTAAACTAAGATAGGAAGCCATATTTTTTATTGCAGATACGGATTCTACGACTAAAAGTACGTATGATTTGAATGAAATATTTTGTTCGGTTCATGATAGATTGCGTTGTAATCGACCAAATTCAATTTTGTCAATTTCTCCTTCTTAGAACACACGCATTCGATTCGGCAATACGTTTGAAATAAAAAACATCACGTTTTCATTGGAAATACTCGAAATTCGTCATCAAAACAATTTATTCAGTTTTGTAAATCTAAAATAAGTGTTCAAAATGATGGCCTGCGACTTCAATGCACTTATTAATCCGAATTTCAAATGATTGTACACAAATCAGAAGTGTGTCTGGTTGAATTTCAGCACACGCATTTCTGATTCGCTCAATCATGTTCTCACGTGTTGTTGGTTTTCAAACTTTGTTTTTGAGGTAGCCCCATAACAAAAAATCTGGCGCAGTAAGATCTGGTGATCTGGCGGGCCAATTTATCGAACCAGCTCTACCGATCCAGCGACCATTGAAATCACGATCAAGTATTTCACGTGCCATCAACGAATAGTCTGCAGGACAACCATCATATTGAAACTACATGTTCCGTCTCACTTCTAAGCTCAAATTTTCAAGTAATATTGGCAGTTTATTTTCCAAAATGTTTCGGTACATTTGACCATTTAAGTTGCCTTCAATAATGTGGGGGCCTATGAGTTTGTTGCCAATTATTCCACACCACACGTTGACAGTCCAAGGACGCTGATGTTCAACTTGACGAAGCCAGTGCGGATTTGTAACACTCCAATAATGCATGTGTCGATTAACCGTTCCATGGTTTGTAAAAGACGATTCGTCGGAGAACATTACGCAACAAAAAAAATTGGGGTTTTGTTGTATTTGTTCACGTGCCCATTGACAAAAAGTTACCCGATTTTGGAAATCAACGCCATGAAGATCTTGGTGTAAAGACACATGATATGGATGATACTTGTGCCGTTTTAAAATTCTCCAAACACTGGTGAGAGGCAATCCGCAATCGCGAACTATTTCTCGTGTACTAATATGATGATTATGAGCCACTGCTGCAAATACAGCAATTACATTATTTTCTCCAGTGACTGTTCCTCTACGGGTCCTCTTTTTCGGTTGAACATTTCCATCAGTAATAAATTGTTTGATAGTACGGCCAAATGAAGCACGTGAACGAAACCTATCCGGAAAACGTTGAACGTAAATAGCAACAGCATTTTCAAGATTTTTGCCAGCTTCTCCATAAACCAGAACCATTTCAATTTTCTCTGGCACAGTTAAACGCTCCATTCTAAAGTATTTTGTCGTTTATTTTGCAATTATGAAAAACATGAAGATAAGAAATAAAACAAACGTTAAATTTGATTTATAAAACTGAATAAATTGTTTTGATGACGAATTTCGAGTATTTCCAATGAAAACGTGATGTTTTTTATTTCAAACGTATTGCAGAATCGAATGCGTGTGTTCTAAGAAGGAGAAATTGACAAAATTGAATTTGGTCGATTACAACGCAATCTATCATGAACCGAACAAAATATTTCATTCAAATCATACGTACTTTTAGTCGTAGAATCCGTATCTGCAATAAAAAATATGGCTTCCTATCTTAGTTTAAAAGTTACCCCCGCCCCACCTACAAGGCGGGGGTGAGGGACTATTTTTTTTGCACTAATGTATTTCCCCCGCGGTATGATTAAATTTTGATTATGGACATTTTTTCCGTATAGTATTTTTCGAGATATTTGATCGTCTCAGTTTAAAAGAAACACCCGGTATACTTATTGCTTATTTATAATTGTACCTCGTTTCAATGAGTGTTTCGAACACGCTCAATAATTATAGAATGGCTCAATTTGAAGAAAAAAATCCCATCCTATCAGAATCGCTTTATTAATTATTCTTCCGTTGTTATTTTTAATATTGAATGAGAAAAACTGAAATCTAATTTGATATTTAGTCCAACTTAATACTCAATTCAAACATTTCCAGATTACACACCGTTACACACTCACTATGAGTATATGAGAAGAAAGAGCTAAGATTTAAAAAAATGTGAACCACCTTAAATATAAATAAACATATTCTAGTTGAAATTCAATGATGGCTTAAATTTAGCACACTCAATATTTTGTCTGTAAGTTTCCGATGGTTACTCTAGATTGTTATCCCATCAGAATTAGATACGCTCTTATTACTGCGATATTAATTAAATTTTTACATTATACACCACATATGGATACAATAACAAACGATAAATTATCTCCTTGCAGAAATATATCGTCAAAATTAATAATTTATGAATTTTCAAATATAACCAACTTTCTTACATATCACATATAGATATATGTACATACATATGTATATGTATTATACATACATAGAACAGCAATTCGCCACAAGACTATCCTTTCATATTAAAGAATATGTATAAGAAAAGCAAATAAAAAATCTCTCCCAGAAGATGATTAATGGTCAAAACTATTATATCCATAGTAATAATAATAATCTTAATAGTTTGTACTGTCATGTTTTTTAATATTTCTAAGACTAATTTTCTTAATGGATATTTGGATCTTAGATAATAAATTTTCATTTTTATTGAAAATTAATTTTTTGTTATAGAAAAATTAAGAAAAATATTAATTAAAAAATGCTGTATATTAATCATTCTAACAGGATAATAATAACATACGAAAAATGGGGATATAAATCACTAAAATGTTACATTTTAATTTTTATACGGGGGAAAATCTGTGGAAAAGTATAGATTGGTTTGGTTTTTGTGGTGGTCGACTGCAAGGATGATATTATTCAAAAAGAGGATATTCAATGTTTAATTGTAATTTATTGGCTAACTGTGGATTACTTGGTTTTTTGTTTTGTTTTGTTAAGAGTACATTCGTAAATTTGTATATATGTGACATGTTGGCAGGTGGTCTAAAATGTACGTACATACATATATATAGTTCCGGGTATAATAATATACAGATATTTGGATGTCAATTAATACTGGTTTTTAATATATTCGGTCCTCGCTTGGCAAATTTATTTGTAAACTGGACATATTTAATTCAAAATTAACAAGGGTTGAAAATATTGCAATAAAGTATTGAGATTTAATTTAGTTATGTATGTACATACACAATTAATTCTCACATAAATTAATCAAATGTGACAAATATTGGAATTATTTTGGTAAAATGTAAATAAAACGTATGTGTACCAACTGTTTAGAATGTTGTTCGGTAATATGTATAAGGAGGGTAGACAAATATTTAAAACACCTTTGTGAATTGATTTATATATTTTTAAATATCCCTTACCTAATAACCTTTTTCTAAAATCCATTAGTATACAAAGCTATAAGTTCAAGCATCATACATGAACTGTCGACCGAGTAACACATTTCGTCAATTATGCGTATACTTCATTTATGATATTTCTTCAAACGTTGTTGAAATTGTTTCCATTAGTCTTAATCGCCTTTATAAAAAGCGTATTTATACAAATCAATTTAGGTTTGATTGGATACTTCAAAATAAATTTTTTTTTTATAAAACATAATCGTAATAAAATGCGTCTTTACATCCGTGGTGATGGAAAATAATGAAAATATCAATTACAATTAACTCATCCAGACTAAATATATTAAACTTTCATTCAATTATTTAATGGAAATTAAGCAAATAACACAAAAACAGAACTTGGTTGAATATACGAGAATATCGGAAAACTCATATACACATTCATCAAACCATTTTCATTATAATATCAACAAATTTTCCAGTTTTTTTTTTGTTAAATTTCTTCCTGATGGATACAATTTTATATTCTATATCATATGGATACCAAAAAAATACATGTATGCTGTTGTTAAATATTGATCGATTGTACATATAGCAGAAAAAACTAAACAAAATCATTTGGAATGGAAAATGGATTTCCTTTCAATTGAATTAAATAAAAGCATTGTTGGTGCTGTTGTTGTTGTTTTGGGTGAATTTATTGTTTTAATTGCAATTAGTCAATGTACATGCCAGTTTATAGAGTTATTAAATGAATACTCTTGTATACACAGATACGCAAATATACAATAATGGTAATAAATTTGCTTTGTTAAAAAAATATGGCGGTAAAGCTTTTATCTACATATATATCAATTGGAAATGTTAATTACTTAATAGGTGGCGAGTGATTTTATAAATTAGTTGAGCTAATCAGGAGTTTTCAGGGAATCTAATATTACAAATCCTACTAACCACTTTCGACTTGTCTGGTACGCTTAATTTAATCAAAAAATCTTTGACCGCATAACTTTATTTGATTACAATTGGTCGGGATACTATGTAGTTGAATTAAAAAAACGAATAAAACACAACTCACCTGTTTATTATAAAAATCATATGATGATGTGATTGAGACTTATGATTAATATACAAATTTTTGGTGGCTTTAACCAAAAACAAAATTTAGAGGGATCGACACATACACAAACAAAGCTTACCATACAGACCGGTGGGAAGTTAGCACGAAAAGTTAGCACGAAATTGACACTGGGAGCTCTAGTGGTTTGTATCTTGGATAATTTGTTTTTTGTACTAAAACAATTAATTGTGTATTAGATAACAATAAACAAATCATAAAATAAAATAAAAAATTCAAAATATTTATTTTAAATTAAAATTAAAATTAAAATATTGTATTAATCATGGTATATAAAATTTTCGAGTACTGAATTATTCAAATTAACATCAATTTAAAAATGAGTATGGGAATTATTCAATAGCTCAATTCGGTATAATCTTTAAAATGTCAAGGCTAGTTTTGATTCCAGGTTGAAGAACACCCCTTTGACATTTTCCATGCCTGTGGTCAGAATTTTTGTATGACGCATTTTCGAGTACTGAATTATTCAAATTTACAACAAATTGAAACATTTAAAAGGGAAATAATGTGAAAGTACTAAAAGTTCAGGTTGGCCTTAATCTTCAAAATGTCAAGGCTAGTTTTGATACCAGGTTGAAGAACAACCCTTTGACATTTTCCATGCCTGTGGTCAGAATTTTTATGACGCATTTTCGAGTACTGAATTATTCAAATTTACATCAAATTGAAAATTTTACTATGGGAAATAATGTGAAAGTACTAAATGTCCAGGTTGGCCTTAATATTTAAAATGTCAAGGCTAGTTTTGATTCCAGGTTGAAGAACAACCCTTTGACATTTTCCATGCCTGTGGTCAGAATTTTTGTATGACGCATTTTCGAGTACTGAATTATTCAAATTAACATCAATTTAAAAATGAGTATGGGAATTATTCAATAGCTCAATTCGGTATAATCTTTAAAATGTCAAGGCTAGTTTTGATTCCAGGTTGAAGAACACCCCTTTGACATTTTCCATGCCCGTGGTCAGAATTTATGTATGACGCATTTTCGAGTACTGAATTATTCAAATTTACATCAAATAGAAAAATTTACTATGGGAAATAATGTGAAAGTTCTAAAAGTTCAGGTTGGCCTTAATCTTTAAAATGTCAAGGCTAGTTTTGATTTCAGGTTGAAGAACAATCCTTTGAAATTTTCTATGCCTGTGGTCAGAATTTTTGTATGACGCATTTTCGAGTACTGAATTATTCAAATTTAAATCAAATAGAAAAATTTACTATGGGAAATAATGTGAAAGTACTAAAAGTCCAGGTTGGCCTTAATCTTTAAAATGTCAAGGCTAGTTTTGATTCCAGGTTGAAGAACAACCCTTTGACATTTTCCATGCCTGTGGTTAGAATTTTTGTATGACGCGTTTTTGAGTACTGAATTCAAATTTACATCAAATTGAAAAATTTACTATGGGAAATAATGTGAAAGTTCCAAAAGTTCAGGTTGGCCTTAATCTTTAAAATGTCAAGGCTAGTTTTGATTCCAGGTTGAAGAACAACCCTTTGACATTTTCCATGCCTGTGGTCAGAATTTTTGTATGACGCATTTTCGAGTACTGAATTATTCAAATTTACATCAAATTAAAAATTTTACTATGGGAAATAATGTGAAAGTACTAAAAGTCCAGGTTGGCCTTAATCTTTAATATGTCAAGGCTAGTTTTGATTCCAGGTTGAGAACAACCCTTTGACATTTTCCATGCCTGTGGTCAGAATGTTTGTATGACGCATTTTCGAGTACTGAATTATTCAAATTTACATCAAATTAAAAATGAGTATGGGAATTATTCAATAGCTCAATTCGGTATATAACTTTAAAATGTCTAGGCTAGTTTTGATTTCAGGTTGAAGAACAACCCTTTGACATTTTCCATGCCCGTGGTCAGAATTTTTGTATGACGCATTTTCGAGTACTGAATTATTCAAATTTACATCAATACATATACATACATATATTAAAGTACTAATAGCTTGAATAATTCAGTACTCGAAAATGCGTCATACAAAAATTCTCACCACGGGCATGGAAAATGTCAAAGGGTTGTTCTTCAACCTGGAATCAAAACTAGCCTTGACATTTTAAAGATTATACCGAATTGAGCTATTGAATAATTCCCATACTCATTTTTAATTTGATGTAAATTTGAATAATTCAGTACTCGAAAATGCGTCATACAAAAATTCTGACCACAGGCATGGAAAATGTCAAAGGGTTGTTCTTCAACCTGGAATCAAAACTAGCCTTGACATTTTAAAGATTAAGGCCAACCTGAACTTTTAGAACTTTCACATTATTTCCCATAGTAAATTTTTCTATTTGATGTAAATTTGAATAATTCAGTACTCGAAAATGCGTCATACAAAAATTCTGACCACGGGCATGGAAAATGTCAAAGGGTTGTTCTTCAACCTGAAATCAAAACTAGCCTTGACATTTTAAAGATTATACCGAATTGAGCTATTGAATAATTCCCATACTCATTTTTAATTTGATGTAAATTTGAATAATTCAGTACTCGAAAATGCGTCATACAAAAATTCTGACCACATGCATGGAAAATGTAAAAGAGTTGTTCTTCAACCTGGAATCAAAACTAGCCTTGACATTTTAAAGATTAAGGCCAACCTGGACTTTTAGTACTTTCACATTATTTCCCATAGTAAATTTTTCAATTTGATGTAAATTTGAATAATTCAGTACTCGAAAATGCGTTATACAAAAATTCTGACCACAGGCATGGAAAATGTCAAAGGGTTGTTCTTCAACCTGGTATCAAAACTAGCCATGACATTTTAAAGATTAAGGCCAACCTGGACTTTTAGTACTTTCACATTATTTCCCATAGTAAATTTTTCAATTTGATGAAAATTTGAATAATTCAGTACTCGAAAATGCGTCATACAAAAATTCTTGCCACGGGCATGGAAAATGTCAAAGGGTTGTTCTTCAACCTGGAATCAAAACTAGCCTTGACATTTTAAAGATTAAGGCCAACCTGAACTTTTGGAACTTTCACATTATTTCCCATAGTAAATTTTTCAATTTGATGTAAATTTGAATTCAGTACTCAAAAACGCGTCATACAAAAATTCTAACCACAGGCATGGAAAATGTCAAAGGGTTGTTCTTCAACCTGGAATCAAAACTAGCCTTGACATTTTAAAGATTAAGGCCAACCTGGACATTTAGTACTTTCACATTATTTCCCATAGTAAATTTTTCTATTTGATGTAAATTTGAATAATTCAGTACTCGAAAATGCGTCATACAAAAATTCTGACCACGGGCATGGAAAATGTTAAAGGGTTGTTCTTCAACCTGGAATCAAAACTAGCCTTGACATTTTAAAGATTAAGGCCAACCTGAACTTTTAGTACTTTCACATTATTTCCCATAGAATATTATTGATTCAATGTTTGTTGTGAAATACAATATTTAACTCAATTTTATAATATTTTATTTATGTATAAAATATTATAGAATAAAAATTTTCAAACTTAATTAATTATTGTTTTGATTTCGTGCTAGCTTAAAAATTATCTTATTTGAACAATTTATTTTTCGTGCTAACTTTAGTACAGGATGTATAATATCCATGACTCAAACCACTAGAGCTCCCAGTGTGTTTTTCGTGCTAACTCTTCGTGCTAACTTCACAGACATCCATACAGAATTAGTCTCATAATTGATACAGTGGTTTTAAAGCAGAATATATCTCAATTGTGACAATTTGAACATAAAAATAAACAGCCAGATTTGTACCACATGACTTAACACCATTTTAAATATAAATTGATGATTACCAATAGCCGGATTTGGAGTAAATTTTAAAGTATACGCAAGAATTTATTAGGATCGAAATTTTAATATCGAATTTGTCTTTTGACAATATTATGTTTTAGTATCCTTGTTTTGTATAGATAAGTATTTACTAATAATTACGTTTGTATTGAATTTTCAGTGGTGTTTTAGTCACAGATCCGCTAAAAATAAAAAAGCCGACTACCGGCCTGGAACAATAAAGGTATAAACAGAACGAGATCAATAACTACAAGTGATATCGCCTGACAAATTATAAGACACAGAAAACATATGCTGCTCACACAATCAACATCGTCAGCGACGACGACATTACCGCTGAATTGTTTTAGAATCTATTTCTATTCTTGTCGCCAGCAATACAATAGTGCCAACTGTTTTTTGCGTCGTTATTTTGGTACCAGAAAACTTTTAGTTGTCATTTTGTTCCTAACCTTACATGAAAATTTATCAGTTTTCGATCGAAAAAAACTCGCGAGAAGTCTACCGGTGATTTTGTTAATTATTATAATTTAATATAATGTCATTCAAGGAGAAGTTAATAGAACTGGTTAGGGCAAACCGGGAACGCCAATTATATATGATTTAAAAAATTAAAATTATAGGAGACTCGACATTAAGGAAAAGATTTTGAGAGAGATTGCTGCTAACCTCAAATCTTCAGGTAGACATTATGATTTTTGATTAAATTCCTTTGCACAAATCGAAAATATTTTATACTCGTATGTGAATAAACAATTTCAGATCAAGTGTGTAAAACCAAATAGAAGAGTTTGCGCAATACGTATCGAAGAATACGCCGTCAAACACTAACTTCTGGGAGTGCTCCAAATGATCCCATCCACGAAAAACACACAAGTAAATAGAAATATTTTCAACAAACGAACTTTTTGTATAGTATAGATGATCAAAGAAGGAAAGGTTAAATCATCATTTAGGTTTAAATTTATAAATTAATTACCTAAATTAATAATATTTTTAGCACTATTGGAATATTTAAAAAGGTCAATGAAAGTTATAGCTACGATTTTTATGATTACAATTCGGTTGATTTAACAGATTTTGATAACAATGCTCCAGACGTGGGGCTTGATCAAATCGTTTGTTCCACTCCGGCAAAAAAAACTAAAATAACTCCCTCATCTTCGAACAGCGACGTACATACAAATTTCCTAGAATTTCTGGATGTCGCAGCTATAGGCTTGCCACCCGTCCTCGTTTGTGGAGGACAGTCCTATTATCGTAAAAAATTGCCTCCATCCTCCACGAGGGCAAAAATTAGTAATGTTTCCATAATTATTTTTAAATTATTTACGCATTTTATAAAATTAGTTCTGTCGATTTATTTATTTAATTTTTTCCGACGGTTTCAAAATAGAATATCACTTTTCAGGCAGTGTATTCCGCACTTGAATAAAATGTGATTTTGTAATAAAACAAAGTGTTTAGTAACAAAGTTGCTTTTATTTTATTAAAATATTTACAATGAAATAGTTCAATAATTCTTTGGCGAATTGATGGTCTGATTCAAGATGAGGATTGTTTCTACTGGGTATGGTGTTCACTTACCTCCTGTATTCGATGCCTTTCTGCCTCCTCTTGTAGAAATTTTATTTACTTGATCATTATGATATTGTGGAGGTCGGTCACCTTCCCAATGTATAGCCTTGGTTTTGGACTTATGATATGAAAATGAATTTGAGAATTCCAATATTTTACGTCACTCGAAATTCGAAGTAAAGTTAAATAATTAATTTATGTTTAATTAACACTGTAATTATTTCGCTAACCATTCGTTTATTTTTTGATTGATTGGTTTTGGTGTTTGATAACTAAACAGTCGGTTTTACTTTTACATAACTATAATTTTTTGAGTTTGTATAGTAACAAGTTTCAGATGATTCTAGTAACAGTGACATGGATTCCATTGAAGATGATTCGGATTACGAGGAAACCGAATATTTTGAAATAACAAATAAAATTCAACACTCATCGATTCAACATTCACAAATCGGTCCCATAATCGCCAAAGTACGACAAGTGGTTCTTATGTTTAAAAGATCAGCATTAAAAATGATATTCTTTAAAATCACATTAAAAACGATTTAAAGAAAGAGCTTAGCGTTATTTTAGATACAAAGACTCGTTGGAACAGCCTCCTGATGATGTTGGAGCGGTTTTATGCAATAAAAACAAGCATTCGTAATACTTTGATTGACATTGAATCTGAGATATCCTTTTCAGAACCAGAACTTCAATTATTGTTAACTATTCTAACACCTTTGTTACCAATTAAAACAGCTGTAGAAGCATTATGTCGAAAGGACACAAATCTTTATATTGCAGATATAACATTAAAGTTCCTGCTCGATGAAACTAACCATAATACGGCTTTCAGTGAGGAATTAAAAGAGGCCTTATATTTAGAATTAAAGAAAGACGTACAAAATATTCCGACGTAATGTTTTATCTATTTGACCCAAAGTTTACATATGGGTTAGATTTAGCAATAAAAAAGAAAACCTGCAAGATGGATAAACCAGCTACAATCTCCAGAACGAATACTGGTTTGTCAAATATAGTTAAAAGAGAGATGGCGTTCTTCGAAGAGCAACACATAAAAGGACAATAATTAAAAATGGTTTTTAGTTACATTTGGTCCGTTCGACCAAGTCTTAAATATTATGTGTATTTTGCGAGCGCACTTTGCCGAGCAGAAGGATTTAGAAATCAACTCAACCAAAACCAATAATAAATAATTGACTATTCAGAGATTTTTACTAAATTTATAAATAAATATGTGTAATATTAAGATTAAGCCAGAAATCCTCTGTAATTTGTAATCTTTGTAAAAAGACTACTGAAATTTTGTTTTGTTTTTTTTTTTCAATGAAATTAATACAACTTTTAAATAAATTAAGTTCAGTTGTTTTATTTAACATTTCATAATTTTTTTTTTAAAAACCGGTAAATTACCGGTAAATCGATTTTTTTCATAAATCATTTACCGTTTACCATTTATTTCGGTAAATTTGCGAACCCTAATTACTACCTAATTTTTTACCACTAATTGTGGTTTTATATATAAATGTATTAACTAAGTATGTATATAATTTTTTTAATTGAACTAGATATAATAAAGTGTGATAATTATTATAAGTGACATGAAATATATAAGATAAGTCTCCATAAATAAGAAAGCAAAAATTAGAAGCTACATCAAAATACATCAAAATAATTCTGTACAAATTTAATAATATGGCTAAATATACCAAACAAATCTTAAACCCACCTCCTTAACTATCAATTTGTTAAGCACAAAAATATAACCCAAGTGACTTTGTACCAGATGTGATCAATTTAAAAACCATGAATTTGTAATATTTTTCAATTAATTTATCTAAAAAATACAATTTTTTTTTTATGTGTATCATGGATTGAGTAATGAGTGAACGTGACTGCCTTTAGGATTTCATTATTAATTCCCATTATATAAATTTATATGCAAACCAAACATGTAACAAACAATATAACAATCACAACAAATTATTTTTGTTTGCAAAATTTCAACGATTTAAATCGGGATAAAATTTATGCAAAACAGATGATGATGGTTTAATGTGTTTTTAGTTACAAATGATAATTTTATTTTATAATTAATTAAACAACACATTCGATCAATTTAAAATAATTATTTTATGTTTGTTTTTGTCTCGCAGTCTTGCACGTCTATATTTAGAAATCAATTAACCTTTGACCGGATTACCGATAAATAAGTATTACTAATTAGTGTCATTTCAGGTGGATGTGTGTATAGAGGAAAATGATAAATGTACCGTATATTGTTGTATAAGGGACTTCGTCTACGTAATATAACGACCCCTCGCATACAATATTTAAGTATGATTCAAAGTATGAGGAATATAAATCAATACTATTAGGGTGATTACGAGCATATAAATCAATGTAGCTAAGCTGTAAAATAATTATATGTTGTCGAGATATTATGTGGTGTAAATAATATATTTTGGATTAAAGATGGCGAATGCAGTTTTTAGACAAAATGCTTCTAACCAAAATAACATTTTGTGTGATACATAATAATTTGAAATACATAATAACATTTTTGTAGTACATCATCGTAAATTATTTGAAATATGTGTAAAACTATAAGTGTTTAGGTGTGATATTGAATTAAAATTTCTATGTATTTTATTCTTCTTATTTATTTATTTATTTTTGTACTTAAAAAACCAAATATGCCTTTATGTACTTATGTATAGTTCTTGAGGTGATACAAAGTATTAACATGATACAAATTATAATATTTTACAAAGTATTTTATTACATGTTGCAAATTTAAAGTGTCCTTAATTTGATTTTTTTGTTCTGTCAATAAATCTTAATTGCAAATAGATATTACATTGTAAAATAATATTAAGTATTGATATAGTGATGATGAGAATTAATATACTATTTACTTTATTATTTATAATTCTAAATTTTGGGATCTGAAAAAATAATTACTCTCAGTTGTTTGAACCTTCTGTTTAGAGATATATGATTTTACTAGCGGACTACGACCGCTACGCAGCACGATGCCTCCAGGGACATTCAATAAAGTGTTGAAATCGTAATTTTGCGTTCATATAAAAAATATATTAAGTAGTTGAGTTCACCTTGCCGGCCCTAACATTTCTGTCAGCCATACACGAAGAATTGAATACCCTTACGGTGATGTCATGACGATTAATATTTCAGGAAATAATTCTTGTTGAATTTCTGTCCACTGTGGATTGCATAGTGACGTACATACGGTATCTTGAGCTTATTGATGCATATGTCACAGACTTCTGATGTATGTTGGGGGGAATTGTCATGCTGCCGACATTCTATTCATTTCCGTCAGCATTGATGGCATCCCGAAGATGAATGTATTCCTCGGAACGAAGTTTTGCCTAGTTCAACATTTGGAGACATTTGAAGATGTGATTGCCCTCATTTTCTCAAACCATCAGTCTTTATGAATAATAATTTATGAACTAACTTTTTTGTTAGTTACGGCGCCTGTAAAATATATTTTGTGTTAATAAGATAAAGTATCGTTGTGATTATGGTAGTAAAAGTAGCTTGGTTATTTACCTCTAACTGGATTCTTGATTGAAAAATGATACCCATCTTCACCTTGCCAAATTAAGATAGGATATTGTAACCGTTGATCGTTCTGCCGATGTAAAACAATGTCGCGGTTTTCTAAATTTTCATCCACGATCACAAAGCGAATTCATCAATTGTTGGCGCATTAAAACGATTTGCGTGTTGTCCTACAGGCGTTTTATCGGCTCTGATGACAATTTTGTTGGTTTCAGATGGCATGCGCGGTCTAATGCGGTCTTGAATAATGAAACCAATTCGTTATGTTGATGGAAAAATGTTTGGTCTGTTCACCGAATTGTTGTGTGCAACACGCTGATCCACTTGTCTTGCTGAATCGCCCGTAAAATAAGTTGGCAAAACTTTGTAGTCACTATCCGGCGTTGGCAATAAGGAACCTGTTCGATGATATATTTGATATTGAATCTGCCAAGGTAAATCGATGTAAAAGAGGTAATTGTAAAGCGAAGTGTTTGTACCGCCCTGTGGCAAGCAAACTACGTTGGCAGCGCTGCCATTCCCCCATCAACTTTTGTAAACTTACTCACTTCTGGTAGCTTTTGGCAATTCATAGCTACCAACATACTTTACACTATGTCAATTGAAAACCGCCAACGTATTTTGCACCAGCTACATGGAGCTAAAAGTTTATTGTTTTCCATTATATTTACCTTGAAAGCAGGCATAAAATTATCTCGAATAACTTTTGTTGCTAAAAATGACGTCATTCATTGGTCCAATAGCAACGATTCAACATTCATTGCTCCAATAGCAACGATTTTCCGAGTTCTACGACCTAAATGGTGGCATTTTGAACAAAGTTCACTGTGCAATATTTTGGTCTGTAAAAAAGACACGTTGTCCATTTTGAAGATCTCCCGGTAGGTGAATTAATGCTGGATCTCTTTCGTACATTGAAAATGAAAAAATACGCCATATAGCCTCGCTGGTGCTTATATATCTTCCAGTTAGAACTCTTGGAATTTCGTCATTTAAGTTGTCTTGTCGCTCAATAATGAAAACTGCCATGTCAATACCTTAAATGTTTTTGATAAAAATGGCAAATAAGGCAAAATCCATCTCAGAAAATCCGAATTCTCAGTGGATCTTTTACTATATAATGGATAGGCATCAATTCCAGTAATTGTAAAAACTTTTGGAATATTTACCATTAATCATACATGGTGAATTCATATTAAGTGCTCCACATGGACCATGAACCATATTTAATTTAACAATTTCAAACAATTCCGGATCCGTGTCTTCAACAGGAATTTCAGTGCTTATTACGTTGTCGATATCGATTGATCTTATTTTATTTGTCAGCCAAATTAATATATGAGCATGAGGAAGTCATCGTTTTTGCCATTCGAACGAATACATCCAACAAGTCGTCTACCCATACACATGATACTTTGTAATGAGATCAATTAAGGGTTTTAGCTTTTGTTTAAAAACTCGTGCTTTAATGTAATGTCGATCATGCGAATGTCAACCATGCTTTAATAATTTTACAATATCGCTCCATTTTGGATTGCATGTGAATGTTATAAAAAAATCGGGTGTTCCGTAATGACGAACGAAAGTTATAGCGTCTTGAATATACATTTTCATTTATTGCATCACGCAAGTGGATGTATTCGTCGCTTCATAATTTTGACTGATTAAAACGAATGTATCGTAGAAGTTCACTCTCGATTTTGGCATACATACTGACAACACTGATGGTATAATTATCTACATTTTAAGATGTGATTGTCTTCAGTAGATCTAATCATTAGCCGATAAGCGTAATAATTCATAACACTAACTTTTTTGATCAGTTCTGCGCCGGTTGACGGATTTGTTTGTTTTATGTTGATGTGATATTCATCATCACCTTCCCAAAAAATTAAAGGGTATTGCAATGCGTCGTAAGAGCGCTGAGTATCTTCAATTTTCTGAATGACGTTATCTCTACGCCTAACAACTATGTCACAAGATTCAAAAGCTTCCCCAACCATTACAACAGCAACTTCATCAACTGTTGGTGCATTATATCTACGGACGTGGGCACCTATTGGTGTTTTATCTGCTTTAATGACGATCATGTAATTATCATTCTCCAATTGTGGCGTAATTTTTTGGAACAATTGTATTAAATGACCTTTTCCATTAAAAATTGTTGAATTGTATTAATGATTTCACCCTCTCGAATTACGGTTATGCGATGTATTTCGCAACGTTCTTGAATTTGCTGTTCATTTAATCCAATAAAATATATTTGCAAAAATTTCGCATTTTCATTTGGCATTGATCCAATGTGGTGATAAACTTGGCCTTGAATTTAAAAGTTGATGTAAAATTACGACCAAGATAATCAATATTGATAATTTGTTTTGCGCCAAAAGATGTCATTTCGAAACAATGATTAAATTTCCTTATTTTTGACAAAAATAGCTTTGAGTCACTTGATTCTCCTGTCATCAAGGATTTCACTCAAGGTTCAGGTGGTGGATTTAAAATTGGTAAAACAACTTTACCTGATATATTTTACGATAATATTTAATGAATTTTTGACGTAATAAAAAGGGGGAAAGGGGTGGTTAATGTCCGAAAAAACTTACCTGAAGAGCAACAAAAAGTTTCATTTTTAAATTTTAATGCATGTAATTACATTATCCATTTCACCGATAAAAAATTTAGGATGAACGTAATAATCGATGTCTGCTTCATAATTAAAGGCAATACGATGAAATGAAGCAATTACTAATGCTCTTCTATTCCGCTCGTATTGATCGTTTGATGCTCTTGCCGCAGTTCGAACGTTTCTATTTGCTCTTCGATTTTGTGTAAATTAATAAAAATCACTATGTAATAACGTTTTTTTACGATTAATTATAAATTTATTTTTAATTTTTCGTCCTACGATGTATTCTTGCTGTAATGAAACTAAATAAATGTGAAAACTAGTGGTATTACCACCTACTATCTTGAAAGCAGCGCCACCTATCGGGTCCAAATTTCACAAAAACCCGAATAGCAACGAAACAAACCTATGGTTAAAATCTGAAGATGCTTCGTTGCTAGGTTAGGTGGCCGCTTTTTACAGCACACCGGCGACGGTCCGTTGTGATACCACATATTCACACACATTCATTCAACTCATTCACCCTCATTCACACAAGTACAGTGGTCCACCTGCGCAATGTATAGAGCTCCATGTCACCCTGTATAGTGACATGGAAGTGGGTCGCCCCATGACTTCTAAATTCCAAAGGTCATAGATGTTTTACAATTAGATTAATCATCTCACCGTAATCGGAATGGGATGAAAAATCCTTTTTTGAATCCCGCCTTTGTTTGGATTCGAACCAGGTACCTCTCGATCCAAACGTCGCCTCTTTAACCACTGCGCTACTTACTTTTTTGATGCGCACGATTCGCTGTAGCCCTTAAAATCTAAACAACAGTTATTTGATTATTATTAAATTTATCCGAGAAATATCAATTGATTCGTTTTCATAACAGGGGCCAGATGCCTATTCAAAATAATATCCTTTTGGAATGATGAATTGTTTAAACAAAATAGGATATTATTTTTCGATACAAATATGTACACACATATATTGCATAACTATAGATGTGTCATATACACGAGTATGTACATATGCATATTCGTAATTATAGTCTCTATACCCATAAATATTATCTATAAAATGCATACATATTCAATTAATTTATTCAAATATGTAATTACTAATTTTGTAGATGTATACATTTCGTCTATTTAACAACCCAATTATCCTATGTGTACATACTATTTTTGTGTGTAATTAACATTACATTGTTTCAATATTTATTGATTACATATATCTATACATACGTACATATATCCATTAAAATATAAAATATTGAAATTTTTGTTGGCTTTTTTGAATAATCAAAAATTTTAAATTATTGTAATTATTAATATTTTACTCGAGGATATTTTATTATTTGCATTGCGATTTAAATTTATTAAACTTCTTTATTTACACAGGTATACACTATACTTTATTTTTAAATTATACAATATGGTTAATTAACCAAAAAATATCCAATTAAATCCGCATCCGATGTTCTTACATTTTAATGATAGTTATATAAGGTTATGGTGCAAAATACACAAAATATCTTTGTAAATGTTAGATACATACTTACATGTATAAACACTATATATACGACGAATAAAATAAAATAAGATGGTGTTTTCATACAACTGCCGTTCATACAACAAATTAATTTAAAATATATATGTGGTTTTATATATGTGTTAAATATATGTGTGGTTTTTTGTTCACTGCTACATCCGATTGAAATTATCGGAGTAAAACGTATTCATCTCACTTTTTTGTTTTATAGTGCAGTTCAATCTGTATTCTCGAATCGCAACTACATCCATGCATAGTTCATTTACCTAACTCAAATATTTTGTCACTCATGTTATTTATTTACATATACATATGTTATGGTTTAAACAGCTCATCACATTCATACTGAAGGAAAACGATTTAGTTTTCAAAAATTATTTTATTGAAATATTTTAAAATTACAAATCTAATTAAAAAAAATTAATTCTGATTACATAAGAATTTTATTCTTTGCAGTACTTTTAAAATTAAATTTCTAACACTAGGAAAGCAAAGTAAACACATCAAAAATTGTTTCAAAAATGTGGTTGTGGAACTGCCTGTCAGTTGAGCCAATTACACATGAAAAGGAATTATCAATTATGTAGCTAAGGCCACTTTTGATAAACGGTTGGCAAATTTAGACAAATATTTGTTCAATTAAAAACGAGATATATTTTGGTACTATAGACAACGCAGCACATCCACCCAATCAAAAAACATGCAATTCGAATTTGTCAAATTATTATTTCTGCAGCAAATACCACCAGCGTAAGTCAACCGCTTGAAGGCATAGAGGCGTATGTGCCTGTTTTTCATGAACAAAATTTTATTTTATTTTATATTCAATTCCAATTGTATTATAGTGACATTTCATTTGACCAAGGAATTGGAATTGGAATTAGAATTCAATTTTGGTCAAAAGAAATAACCAACCAATTCTAGTGAATTATGTTTGACATTCACAAAAAGTTTTTTTTTTTTTTTCAATTTTATTAAAATATTTTAAATAAACAATTATTACAATCTAGTCACCTGGACTAATGAGCAATTTTATTCTAACTTAATTTACTATGTTGTATTAATCTATGGCTTCTTCCCACTGGTGTTCCATAGTGTCTGATAAATTGAATTAAACCACATCGTTATTGTGGATTTTAGATCAGCATTACGCTGTTTACACTAGCAATTACACCAGCTCAAAAGGTTTAGTTCGTTTGAGCCTGCGTACAATATCTGTGTTGTTTAACAGCTTAGTTGCCTCAAAGTTAACATGTTGTTCGAGCCTTTGCCTATGTCTCAGTGCAATTTTTTGGATTTCCCTTGAAACAGTGTCCACTTTAAGGTCCCTATGGAGGTCTATGTTTCTAACATACCATGGTGCATCAACGATGTTCCTTAATACTTTGTTTTGAAATCTTTGGATGATTTCTACGTTGCTCTGTTTGGTACAACCCCAAAGTTGGATACCATAAGTCCAAACCGGTTTTAATATTTGTTTATATAATAGAAGTATGTTGTATGTTGCCAAATACATCTTTCTATATTTAAGCCCCAGTTCTTCACTTTTCTTTTTAACGTGTACTTTCCATCGTAGTTTTGCATCTAGTATCATGCCAAGATACTTCGCCGTGTTGGCATACGGTATTATTTCTTGATTAGTTTCGTTAAGTTTAATTCGCCATCTTTTGGTCCAGTTATGTATTTGAGTAATAGCTAACTGTAAACTCTGAGTTGATTCTTCGTTGCTATCTCCAACAGCTAAGATTGCCGTGTCATCACCAAAGGTCGCCACAGTGTTGTTTTCTAATACAGAGAGATCATTAGTGTACAATAGGTATAGGATCGGACCTAATACACTGCCCTGCGGTACTCCTGCCTTGATTTCTTTCAATTCAGAAGAGGAATCGTCTAATTTTACTCTAAACAATCTATCTTTCAAGTATGATTTTAATATTGTAGTGAATTGCATTGGTAGTACAGTTCTTAACTTATAGTTAAGTCCTTCGTGCCAAATTTTATCAAAGGCATGTGCGACGTCTAAAAATATCGTTGAGCAGACTTTTCTCTCCTCCAATTCTCTTTCAATAATATTGGTTATTCTGTGTACTTGATCTAATGTTGAGTGTTGGTTGCGAAAACCGAACTGATGATTTGGAATCAGGTTTTTCCTCTCAATTATTGGATTTAGCCTTTTTACTAATAACTTCTCAAAGAGTTTAGACATAACTGGTAATAGTGATATTGGCCTGTATGACCCAGTTTTGTGTGGTGGTTTCCCAGGTTTAGGAATCATAATTACTTCTGCAATTTTCCAGAGGCTGGGTACATATTTGCATTTATAATATTGGTGAGCTTTAATAATGCTTTCCTTGGTAGTTTTTTTAAAATTTCTGATGTAATAAGGTCACCCGGCGCTTTTACCGGATTCATATTTGTTTTTATCTCATACATGACTTCTTTTGGTGTTGCTCGTAGGATTTCTTCTCTTTCCTGTACAACCTCTCCAGTTATTATTTCGGCTTCCAATGATTGGTCATCATGTGGTTCAAATATTTTTTTCAGGTATTCAGCAAAATTACTTTATCTTCGTTATTTTTGGCCCATTTGTTATCGTCTGTTCTGATTGGAGGAATCTGCATTATTGGACTTTTAATTCTTCTGGTTGCTCTCCAGAGAGAATAATCAGTACTAGTATCTTAGATAATATTCTGAGGTAGTTACTGATAGATTCGTCTTTCAAATCTTTAATTTACCTTTTAAGTAGCTGAGTCAGATTGTTTATGTTAGTTTTATTTTGAGGGGCTTTAGTTTGTTGCCATATTCTCCTTGCCCTTCTTTTTCTGCCAAAAGCTCTCTAATTTCTCTAGGGTAGTTGTTTCCCTTAATTTTCTTTTTAACTTCAGGGTTTATTAAGTTAATTTTTCTTTCTAAAGACAGTCTAAAGTATTCCCAATTTGTGTGCTTATTTACTAAACTAGGATAGCTTTCTTTTTGAATGCTCCTTTCACTTAATGTCAAAAGTATTGGGGAGTGATCAGAGCTTAAGTCAAGACTTTCATCTATATGTATATAATTTACAGATATATTTTTCACTATAAAGAAATCAATCAGATCTGGTATTTTATTTAGATCAGTTGGCCAATAGGTCGGTTTACCATTTGATAAGGCTTCATAACGTATTTTCTAATAGCATTGAGGAGTTCTTTCCCTTTGGTTGTTGTTAGTCTAGAACCCCAGTGGATATTTTTTGCATTAAAATCTCCTCCAATTACAAATCTTTCCCCTAGTTTACTGAAAAATTCAAGATAATCTTTTTCTTTTGGAGAGGATTTCGGTGGGCAGTAAATTCCAATAACACTAATAGAGTTATTTTTGGTCCTTGATATTAACAGCTGTTGCTTGTATTTGTTTTGTTTCATATTTTAATTCCTCGAAGTGACTAATACTATTTCTAATTATAACAGCACTACCTCCGTTGGCAGTATTTCCCGGGTGAATAGGGTGGTATGTTTTATAATTTCTAAATTTGATAATTGATTGCCTAGTGAAGTGAGTTTCAGAAATGAGACGCATATCGATTTTCTCTGCGTCTAGAACCATTTGCAATTCCTGTTGGTGTTGCTGGAGTCCATTGGCATTCCAGCATAAAATGCTCAAGTCGTTAGACATGGTTTTGTTTAGGGATGGCTCTCTTACTACTGTATTCTAGTTTCTGTAATCGCTGATCAAAAGTATTAAGTTTGCTTAATATCAGCTTAAGAGTTTGATTTATGTCGTCTGTTTGAGGAGTTTTTGTTTGTTCTCGTTACTCATCATTACTTGAGCGTAAGTTTTTTTGCACACTTCTGCTTGAGAGGCTATCAACGCTTTACGCCTTAACTCTCCTTTAAATGATTCAGGCCTGTTTATTCCAACAGTTTGCTTCTTTATTACATTTGTATTTTTAGCATGTATGTTTTTATTTTTGATGTTTTGCAATTCAATAGCAACACTGCTTCCTCTGTTTCGTTTTCTCCTTAATGTACGCATCTAGGCTGTATACATCTGTGGGTTTGACACAATCTCTAGTATGGTGTTTACCTGGACATTTGACATGCACAAAAAGTTAGTAGTGTTTGACAAATACGAAAACTCTGGTGACAAACTCAGTAACTACAAAATGGAATGGGAAATGCAATACCATCAATTCAGAATTATATTAATTATACAGCATTGTTGTTGTAAATTGGCAAATGAAATGTCACATATAATTCAGATTCGAGGAAAGTGTAAAACTGTATTCTAATAGACTAATCACAATAGAAGAAGCGTAATTGCAGAAATGCGATAGAGCACAATCTTGTTCGTGAAAAAATAACACTAACGTCTATCGAGTATCGAAAATGTGATAATTTCATAGAACTTATAACAAAATAGAAACAAAGACAGCTGTTACAAAATCTACATTGAATCGGCGCCAATTTTTATTATTTAAGGAAAACGAAGGAATAACTCAAAATTTAGCCAACCTCTTATTTTGGTATCGAAACTACAGCAACAAAACACTCAATTGCAGTAGAAGTAGGTTTCACGATTAGCAATCCAATGAATAATTTTTGGTGTGTCCTGTACATCAATACAAGAAACACAAAATCAAATGCAATAACGTAAGCTACTTGTAATTTATATGTTAATCTTTTAGCTTCTTTTTCACATGTTTTCATATCTTTTCTGCATACGCGTGACCTTCTATTTTTGTTAAATCCGTGAAATTTTCAGAATTTGGTGTCCAACTTTAAAGCAAGCCGTTTAAGTTATATTTTGAAAATTTTTTGAAAAATGTAGTTTGATGATTTCTTCATATCCAAAGCACTCCATCGATATTTGGTTTTAACATTTTTAAATTATGCTACTTGAAACCACTAAGTAATGTCGAATGGTAAATACAATTTCAAACGATTTCTACACGAAGCGGAACTTTCTAATTTTTTTTAGCTGTATAGATAGAGAGCTTGTTGTAATACAATAAATCGGAAACATTTAATTACTACAAAACATTCGTATTAATGGCTCGTATGTGACGCAAAACTTTCATTTCATCTTGTGTACCTACGTTGGATCTTATGGTCTCGATGGCGGTATACTACTATAATCAACTTTAAGGAATTTTTTTTAAATTAATTTAATTTTCCAAGTGAACCATTTTTATAGTTTTAGTTATGTCTTTTAACATTTTGTTTCCAAAATAAGGGCATCTCCAAAAACAGTATAAAGCCACCGTAATATTGCACCAAATTTAATTTAATTATTGCTTACACTTTATTAATGTATAAATATACCGGGTTGCATAGAAAAAATTCGATAAGCTTAAGATTTTGAGCAAGAAATTTAATACGGGAGAATTTACGTGATGAAATTAAAGAGTATTTCACAAATGATATTATTCTTAACTGGCAAGTGAATATAAATATTGGAAAGGCAAACATTTAGAACTACATGCAGTGAAAATGTAATATGTATGTACGTGTTACTCAATTGCACGGATTAAAACCGGGTTCGGATCCCAATAGAGGCAGGATGCAAAGGGGATTCATCCTTGATTTCGATCATAATGATGCTGAATACATCTATGACCCTCTGTTGAGAGTGCAGAGTCCATGGTCCAAGCCATCTTTCATATCAATGCAGGCTGGTATGGAGCAATACAAGGTGTAAATTCAATAAATCGAACCTGTGGCCGTGCATCCTCTAATTGGTTAGCAGCGGCGTAAGGTAAGGACGCAATTAAGGTAACTGCGAAAGAGTCGGAAGAGCCTTGAGTCCCACTACATGTAGAGATAAAAAATGATATTATGTGAAAAAAGTGAAAATAAATATAAATATTTGATAAATTAGTTATGTCAGTATAGATACAAATGGAAAACGGTCTTGTTGTCTTGTCATAAATATCAGTAATAGGTTAGAAGCCGCTATATTTTTGTATTATATTATAAAAAGTATGCTTAATCATTCCTTAAACAGCTTTTGGATTTCATTTCAAATTATACTTACCGTTTTACTGTCCAAATTCTAACAATAATATTTTGTAGTACTTAATAAATAAAATAGCTACTGTCAGTAATTAGTACACACAAATCATAGAATAGACTACATTGTGTCAGTATAGTGATAGAACTGTAATTTTTGATTTATTTACTTAAACAATAACTGACGAAATATAATTTTTCTGAAAATTTAAATTGTAATAACTAAATCTTCTTAAAGCTATGCTATCAGTATTATTTACAAACCTGTCAGTGAACGAGTACTTATTATAATTGTTAGTTAGAATGGCAACGAAATTGAAGCGTCTTCAATACAATCGAGATGAGCTTAACAGATATGGCAAATAACATGACACTGCAAGTCTAAAATATAAAATATCTCGAACAACATTACTGTATAATCAAAGCGGTGAAGATGAGTTAAATGCAACCATAGGCCACCACGCCTATAACAACAGTTGCAGAAGAATAGCAAGACCATACATATTTTTTGGACCATTTTTGCTAAGGCGGGATTTTCAGCTCTAAAAGATAAGCTTCTGGACAGCGTACAGCTTTTAACTAAAAATATAAAGCGAGAAAATTATTTTAAATATGGAAGATCCGGTAGACTCTGGTATAAAGGATTTTTAAGACGAAAACCAAGTGTCTCAGTATTTGATTAAATGTCGTGAAATTATTAGGCAGGAAAACTTGCGCTATTGGTTTTAACACATTAATCATTATTTTATTGAAAATAAGCTTACTGTAATCATCAACGATCCGAAGAATCTTTACCTTTAAAAGCAAAATGTGTCTTCGCAGCAAAGGGTTAGAGGTGTGTATAATTTGTCAAGCAATGATGAGAAAGAATGCCTTACAACACTTATCATGGTAAATGCTGCAGGGAATATTACACCACCAATCCTCGTATTGAAAAACTAAAGAATTCTGTTTACTTTAGGCCGTAAAATGCCAAATGAGGTATGGGCTGTTCCGATTTTGGGGGTATTTTGTGAACATGTAACAAACGCATTTTTACCATGGTTTAAACAAAGCGGAGCCAGATTCCCGATCATATTATTTTCAGTTAGACTCGGTATCTCATTTGTCTTTATCGCTAAGTGAGTTTTATTAAGCACATCTAATTGTTTTGATAGCGGTTTATACAAACGCATCTCACCTGATACAACCTTTAGATGTTGGCGTTTTTCGGCCTCAGTGAGTGGAGCAAAGCCGTACGGAAGTTAGATAATGAAGGGAAAATTTATATTTTCCTACGGCAGCTAATGTGACAACTATCCATAATGAGTTTCGGGCATGTGGACTATCTCCACTGTGGAGGCGGAGCTGAATGGGGTGTTAGTTTCTGTTAAGTTTACCAAAGGCTGTCCTCAGAGAGGTGTGCTCTCACCTCTTCTGTGGCTTTTGGTCATTGACGAGTTACTTGTAAAGGTGCAGCCATCTGGCTACATTGCACAGAGCTACGCTGATGATCTCATTTTGACAGTCTCAGGCAAACATCTCAGTGTCTTATCCAACCTAACTCAGCATGCCTTAACTGTTGTGGAGGCATGGTGTGTTGAAAATGGTCTTCACGTCAACCCTTCTAAAACTGATTTAATTATCTTTACAAGGAAGAGGAATACTCTTGAACTATCTGTTCCCTCCTTGTTTGGGAGAACGATCATTAAATGTGACCACGTCAATCACCTTGGTGTTGTCCTGGATAGTAAACTTTCATGTAAAAATCACCTGGATTACAAACTTGAAAATACAACTGCCAGTAAAATCTTTATTATGAGTAACTGAGTAATAGTATTTTTCCAAAAAAAAAAAAAACATTTCATTTGTGTACGTACTTATTTGTACTACATTGTACTAATTAGTACTATTATCGCGAAATGGACGAACTCATTTATTTCATTTTGTTGGTAACACTGTTATGCTATCATAAATTTTTGTAAATCACAAAACAGACTGACATTTTAGTTACTGATTAGACATTTGTGGTGAAACTATCAATTTCGAGAGTTTTTCAATAAAAATAGATTCAAGTTTTGATCAAAATAATAAAAAGCGAAATAGAAACGTGTTAACTTAACTGACAAAATTGAAATCATTAAATGTTTGGAAAAAGGTGAAAATCGTGAAAAGTTAATGAATCGGTTTATTATAGGAAGTTTTACGCTCTATTTTAAAAATTCAAAACAAAAAATTCTGGATTTTGGGTCAAATAAGGAGTGTGAAGAGTGAATAGAAAAACGGAAAACCTAACATAAACCCAAGTTAGAACAACTTGATTCCATTCTGTTCGACTGGTTTTCTCTTAAGAGGAGTGACGGAATGCCGATAACAGGTCCATTATTAATTGAAAAAGCCAAATTTTACGAAAAACTCAAAATAAAAGAATCTTGCAGTTTCTCAGGGCTAAATTGTTTCAAAGCAAGACACGGAATCAGGAAGTTAGATATATCGGGAGAGTGAAAATCAGCTGATGAATATGCAGCACAAAACTACTGTAAAAATTTTTTGGAAATCGTTAAAAAATACGAACAGGTATACAACGCAGACGAGACGAGTTTGCTCTGGCGATGTCTCCCTAATTCAACACTGGCAGGGAAAAACGAAGCCACTGCAGCTGGTTTTAAGCAGAATAAAAATAGATTAACCGTGTTCACATGTGCTAATGCTGCTGGAACCCATCGTTTAGATCTTCTTGTTATTGGAAAATCTCGTCGTCCAAGGGCTCTTAAAAACGTGACCAGTTTACCTGTGCAATATTGCAATATATGTAAATCACAAACAAACGCGATGAATCGACCAATTTTCTTAGATTGGTTCCACTGTAGCTTTGTGCCAGCAGTTAAAAAACATTTGTCACAATTTCAAAATCTTCGTAATTCGAAATGCTTGTTACTTTTGGATAATTGTAAAGCTCATCCTGCAATCAACGAAATGGTATCAAAATGTGGCAATATTTTTGTTATGGGCTTTCCTCCAAACGTTACTTCCTTAATTCAACCAATGGATCAAGGCATCATCCAAAATTTTAAATGCCACTATAAAAAGGATTTTCTGAGAAAGCTTTTAAGAACTGATTCGGTAAAAAAAATTCAAACCGACTAGTATAAAAGACGCAATTTTTAATTGTGCTGCAGCATGGGAAAACATTAAACATGCAACGCTAGCAAAAGGATGGGGAAAACTATGGCCCGAGGAAGATAAAAGCATGTCTGAAGATGAATTTATTTCAGATGAGATGCTCGAAATGATAAGAGACGCACCATTTACAAATCCAGTTTCGGAACTACAACAGTATGAATTGAATGAATGGATGGTTGCAGACAATAATTTGGCAGTCGCTCAAACAAGGGGCTTCAACTTTTTTGAAATTTGCGAAACAATTGTCCTCATATTCTGCACAAGAAGTAATGCAAATTTTTGTGCTTAGCAACCATTATGCCAGACATGGCTTAAAAAGTATAATTAAAACAATATTGTACTGTATAGTACACAAATGCACAACAAATTACAGGTTACTAATAATTTATGCACAAATAGTCTGAAATTTATTTATTATTTAAAATATATATGTACTTAGGACTGTAATTTGTACCTAGATCAATAAAATTGATCTATCCGGATAACAAAGATTTTACTGTACTACTTTCTTCGTTCAACTTTTAACCATGAGTCCATCGCACTCTATAGGTACCAGAATTAAAAGATCCGCTTTTGAATTTCGGAAGTACGAGTATACATTATTTCATTATTAACTTTTCAGCTGATCCAGATTTTAGAGGAATGTGGCCAAAATATTTCGAGTGCGGTTCTGCAACCATTACAATATTTTTTCATTTCATCTCATTTTCCAGCATATTCTCTAAATTTTACATATTTATAAGAATTTTGCCCGAGACCTCTCACTTTCCCCTGTGCGGTTTATGCGGTTCTGCCAATAATTTATATTATGAATCTGCATAAGATTTGAATCTGCTTGTTTCTAGATAAAATTTTGCAACACGAATATTGCTAAATTCAAAGTACAAAAAAAAAAATTGAATTTTATAGAATGAAAAGTGTTGCATGTTTTGCGAATATCATTAATCAAACTGTGTAACAAAGCGTAACCGACATAGTTGACCATAAAATGTTATTAAACTTATGTATTAATAATAAGTGTATTTGATAACACAAATTTGTTTGGAATGATTGAGATCGCTTATCCACCAACACCAATTTTCCAATTTAACTGTTATTTTGAAATAACCATACCATACAAATGGAATTGTATCAACTCTTTTAATAATTCAACAAATAATGATAAGCACAAGTTAATGAACTAAATACAAATTTAGTAACCTAAAACACATACTATAGTTTATATTAAGTGATAAACTACTGTGACACTATATATAAAATCTATAATCGACAACATGTCTACAATAGTTTACGATTTGAAAATACAAACTTAAATTATTTAAAGATTTGAATAAGAGATTTTGAATTCAATAACTAGCACAAAGTACTGTGTAAGTACAACAAAATTATTTAAATTTCGGAATCGATCTAAATCTGAACAATATGTCTATCATTGCTGTTAAACTTTCCAATACAAAGTTTCATCAAGTTCTACTCCAAACACTACTCGTTGATCTGATCCATGGGAAATTTTGTTAAATATTAGGTTCTCTCGCAGCTGTTGTTAAACAGTTTTTACCAAATTTTACAAACCCCGATTATCGAATGGTCAATCGGATTTTGTTTAAAAAAAATTATATTTTCATATTTTTCAGCCACCTTGTAACCAACTGGCGTCAATTTTCGAACGATTCAACACAAATTTTTCTGCCTGCTGGCGTAGGATTAATATTTTAGGAGGATTAATTCTATCAAGTTCATTGAATTGCTTATATTTTTAGAATTCATATTAAATGCTTCCAACATTAATATGTTAAAACACAAACAAATGATATCGGTTCAGATCGATGACGAATACTCAAAGTATATTCAGTTATATGTATTGGAATTATGACATAATACTATAGAGTATCCAGGTGGAGCATTCATTATAGTTGTTAGGTGAGAATTATCGAAATATTGGAATGAAACATCCAATGTATTGAGATTATATAAAAACAAAGATTGGAATTGAAATTTGATGTATAAATAAAATTTAAAACTATCTAAGACACAGAGATTAAAAATGAAAAAGTTGTTCAACAATGTGTCCTTGTGTATTTGACATTTTAATAATAATAATACGCGTTTATATACGGGGGTCATGCTCGTCATCACAATCTTCAATTATATAAGACATGTTACGTCTTACGTAATTTTGTTTTGGCATAATAGTTAAAACAATCTATTATTAGACTTTATAATCTGTATGCTTCTTTTAAAAGTCTATAAAATACTTGGTCATCATATAATTTTGAATTAGTGTTGTGAGTCAATTTGTGTAAAGTTACGAGTTTCTATAAAAATGGATTTCAATTTACAATTACTATTATCCAGCGTGTTAGTATGCATGACGTTTTGCAGCTATTCGGATCCCAATTTGTATACGGAACATCTTCCTGCTAGTGCAGAAATGAAAAGTATAGAAGTTAACATTGAATTCAATCCAGATTTTTATACAACGGTATTTATCTACTGTAAAAACTACGATGCGCTACAATTCTTTGAAATTCGGCAAGAACATTTCGAAAATTTTGCAACCAACAAAGCAATTCGTATAGAATTCTTTAATTGTTTCAATAATGCCACGGACAATGAAAACTATAATTTGATGACATCATTGGCAAATTTAATAAATTTTAAAACAACTAAAAACTGGAATCAGTTGCGTATCACGTTGAATGAATCCGCAATTGTTAATAGTGATATGTTTTTTAATAATTTTAAATTTCAAAACTTTGAAGATGTTTCGATCCATAAACTTGGTTTTAAATCCACCGAGTTTTTAAATTTACTGGATTGTTATGTTTGCACATTTCAAAATAATAATCTAATTGATTTTAACGATTTTAACAACAATCTGAATACAATAGAACTTGACACGGAATTTAATAAATTACTAAACTTCAATAAAGTTAATTTAAAAAAATTTAATTCAATTAGAAGGCTGAAGATAACGTACTTTGATTTGGACGATTACAACACTTTCAATGTGCCTGAGTTATTTGAGTTTAATTCAGAGTTAAACGAATTAACAATTGAAGATTCGGGGAAAAAAATAACGCTACACGAGAAAGTCTTTGCCGGACTGATCCACCTAAATTCTTTGGCGCTGCAAGACCTACAGTTGGATTACATCCATAAAGATTTATTTAAAGATTTAACAATGCTAAAATCACTTTATTTATCTTCGAATAATATTAAGAGAATTGAGCCAACTTCATTTGAGAATAATAGGTGGTTGACATTTGTTACGATCACCGATAATCCATTTTTTACAGAGTAAGCTAAATCACTTTTGTTATTCGATCCTTATATTAAACATAATATTTTCAGACCTCAAGAAGAAATTAATGAGTTCAAATTGGGAGATAGCATCGTAGAATTATTTTTGGCCAATTTCACCATACACACATTAAACGTATTCGAGCACTTAGTAAAAAATCAAAAAGTTCGTCGTGTTTTATTCCAATCAATTTTAATTGATCCGATTGATTTAAATGAGTTTACAAAGTTTCGAACGGATCGTGAAACGCCTATAAATATTAAAATTTTAGGCGAAGATATAACACTTGAATTAGGGTACGTAAAGTCAGTGGGAATTAATATGAAATCGGAAAACCAATTAAAATTTGAAAAATTGAGTGCTATAATCAAGTTACCCATTTCTGATGCTTCGTTCTGCACGGATTGTGCTGTACTTAAACAGATATTTCCTTTTTATCTTAATAATTATCGCGAACAACCAGGATTCTATTTTGCAGAAAATCGTGTCCTTGTGATACCTAACAGTCAAGAGTCATGTCGTCATCTGGAACATTATTTTGAAGAAACATTCGTCGAAAATTGTCCAGTAAATTGCAATTGTATATATAATCCATTACTGGACAAAATAAAAATCTTGTGTAATAATAAAAATTTAACAGAAATTCCCATTATTCCGTATCCGATGCAATTTACCAAAGTCCATTCAATTGAGCTGCATTTTGAAAATAATTCGCTAAGCAAGTTATCGTTTACAAATCAAGATCCAAAAGTTTTGAAAAAACTTTCAACTCTCCTGTTCCAGAATAATGCAATTGCGTTAGTCGCAACAGATGACGAGCAATCAAACTACATTCAGGTTTTAGATATTTGTAATAATCCAATTGTATCAGGCAATAATATTGTGAAAATAAATGGAATCGTGACGGATAATGATGAATTTAATGAATATTTTTGCCGATATGGTTCAATATATCCAAATCCGCCAGAGTATATTCAACAAGAGAAAGCTGGAGAACTTGAAGGTTTACTGAATGGATTAAAATGTAACTAATTTTATTAAATACAAATTTAAATATTTCAAAATATATTGCATTTGTACAATTTAAAACGAAATTTTGTTGATTTTATTTTATTTTGAATTAAAAATACAGATTAAGTAGTTTAAATGTACATACTTGAAAATTCCAACTGAAATTTTTATTAACGTTTCCAAATTAATTTAAAATTGGAATGTTCACGCTCAACTTATTTTTTCGAGTTTTTATATCTTCCCGTTTTACATAAATTATTGTTGAATACCTACAAAAGTAGCTATCGAATTCGTAAAATTATCAAATTTGAGTAATTGTGTTATAGAGTATGAGAAGATGTTATTCGAATGTTTATGAACATAAATTGTTATGTAAAGATAACTGAATAGGTAACAGTAATAATGTTTTATGCAAACCTGATTGATTTAGTTTATTATAATGTTCGTAAATAATTTATAAGTAATTAAGGGCCTACATATTATACCCCTTCTATCCATATTTAAATTAACACATTGTAAATTCACATATCAACATTTAACAAAAAATTAACAGTGGTGAGCATAGTGCACTACCAGTAAAGTAGTATAAGTGATAAAGTAACCACTTTTAGCGACAGAGGTTTGTTCAAGAAGAAATTTCTTTGAAATGCATTGTAAATTATTGATAAATTGTCTGGATAGTCTTTCCATTTGAGTTCATGGCAGTTTTGCCACTCTATAACCATCGGACCAAAAGACACCGACTAATTGTTACTGTAGACCGTAAAGTGGACATAGTGAAATGCAGAATATTGTATATCGTTTCAATCTCGAGCAGAGTAGTTCTGAATGCAAAGTACTTTTTGCACTCTTTTTATATGGTGATACACTGAATTCAACCTAAGAGTCCGCTTTGGTTCGCTCCCAGATAGTCATAAATTGCAGCCGTGTAAACTCAAGCTTAACAAACAAAATAACATAAATTTGTCATTGCGAAAGTTTTGAACGACGCTGACCACTCTCAACTGTACAGTTATTTCAACATTTGAACACAAATGATTTATAAGAGATGCAGATGGTCAAATCGAGCTGGATAAGATGATTTGGTCACGATACATGAGCTCCACCAGCACCAATGATCAGAAGACTTTCAATAATAACCAGCTTGGCAAAAAAAATCATTAATTAAAGTTACACTATTTACTAGAAACCGCTAGTTCATGAATTTATGCCTATAACTAAACTTATAAATGGAGAGTAAACTTCAGAAATGTAGAGTTTGGAATCAACAAGTTTAGACGCAGATTATCATAAATGCTTAAAGTATTAGTTAGAGTGTTCCTTCTAGCACGTTATATCGTGCAACCATTTAAAAATTGCATTACTCAACTGGGCAACTAAAAGTCATTTGATGTATTGAAAACTACACAGCTTTATGAAAAGAACTATTTATTTTATTTGTTAAATTTTTTATCGATTTCTACATTTAAACACAATATTCAAACAAATCACTTACATTTTAAACCATTCAAATATTCATCAACTTTAATTGATTCGTTTTCTTGTAGATAATCTACTACTCGTTGGAATTCATCATCTGCGTTACAATAATAATCAGTCAAAAATTTTGTACCAGACCCCAACACAACTGTTGTATATGAATCAGATGTTATAATTGGATTACCACATAAGTTTAATGCCCAAATATTAATTAATACATTCTCCTCGACGTCTTTAATGGTTTTAATTTTATTATTTTTCAAATTAAGAGTTGATAGTTTTTCCAAAACTTTAGCGTCTTGATATGATAATGGCACAACACTTATCGAATTATTTTCAAAATCTAAATTTATTGAACGAAGTTTCTCGAACTGCACGGGATATGGAATATGTGGTATGTCTGTTAAATTTTTGTTATTACAATTGATTTTAACTTTGTCGATTAGCGAATTAAATTTGCAGGCACACGGGGAGGGACAATTTTCATCGAATGTTTCTTCATTGTGGTCCTCCAGATGGTTACATGAATCCGGTATTACAAATTCGATGAATAGACGACTATCTTCGAAGTAAAATCCTGGACGATTCTGATAACGTTTGAGAAAATGTGGAAATAGATGTTTAATCATGGTACAATCGTGGCAGATGGCATCTCCGGAAAATTTAATGTAAATTACAGTATTCAATTTATTATCATTTGCTAGATCATATTCTGATCGAATAATATTTCCAAACGATTTAATGAGCTCCAAGTCAAGAGTAGGTTCACCGCTCTGGAATCTTATGTCTATTACAGAATCTCGCTCTGCATGTATTTTTGTAAACTCTGTAATGTTAAATGCATCGATGAGGAATGATTGGAATGTAACTTCTCGGATTTTAGGATTTCTAATCAATTGCTCCAACAAGTCGATTGTATGTGCTGTGAAATTGCCCAAATCTAAACGAATCGATTCACCATTGAAATCAAACGCGTCCAATTTCTCGTGTGGCCTAAAAAAATGTTAACGTTTCAATCAATTGTCTTTAGTATCTAATAATTTTATTAAACTCACTCTGTGAACAATGGATTATCAGTCAATGAAACATATGATAACTTCTTATTTGTCTGGAAAGTAGTAGGATCTAGCGTCTTTATTTTGTTTGAGGTCAAAGACACTGTATATAACTCCTCCAAATCTTTAAACAAATCTTTTGGAATGTAGTCCATTTGCAGCCCGTTGAATACAATTCTTTGCAGTTTAGTTAGTCCACGAAACACATGTTCATGTAGCGTAATTTTTTCTTTTGACCTTTCGAGGCTAATCTGCGATATGTTAACGTTATGTTGAAACAAATCCGGTACATTAAAAGCGTTGATATCATCCAAATCAAAATCACTTATATCTAACGTTACGAGTTCTTCAAAATTTTTTAAATTGTCACGATTCAAATTAATCAATTTGGTAAATTTTATTTGAATCCAGTTCGCGTCGGCGATGCTATCACTAAAATCATTGAAATCAATGCGACCAGTATTTTCAAATACACAACTTTGGCAATATAAGTTTGTTAAAAATTTCGTAGATGTAAATCCAAGATTTATAAAAGATACGGAATTGAATTTTTTAAAATCAAAATACTTAAATAATGTATCACTATTCACTTCTGCATATTCCTCGAGCTTTATTGTTATCGGATATCCAGTTTGGTACTCGTTATTATAATATGGTAAACTATTAAACCACGTACTTAAACCGTAGTTATAATTTCCATTATTCGTGTCATTATTGAAACACTTAGTAAAATGCAATACAATACCGCCGCGCAACGGAAACTCTTTGACTTCACCTAATCGAACTTCAAAATATTTTAACGAATCGTAATTATAACACTCAACCGTAATTTGAAATTGGTATCCGGCACCGTCTATTGTAACATTTAAACTTTTATTCTTATCATTATCCGGTAGCTCATATGAGAACAATGCATTTGAATCGACAAATTGACAAAAAACATTACACAGTAACACACTAAACACAACTATTTTTAAATACATTTTTTTCGCGTGAGTGATACGCGTACTTACACAGAGATGTTTCGACTACAGCTTATTTATTTTAACAGTCTTTTTATACCTGATTCTATCCAAATGAATATTATACGAGTACATATACAACAATACAGAGACATGTTTTCGAATTGAAAACCTGTTTTTAGTAATGTGTTTGAAGTTTTGTATTTTTAATAAGAGATGATTCGAATATAATAATTACAACTATTCATATCATCTATTACGTCATCGATTCTTATTATTATCCAGTTATTATTTTTTAAATTGTTTATCTATGAAAGCAGTGGTGTGGACTATAATATAGTATAAAGGTAATCCACAGAGAGTTCAATTAAGATTTGAGCGCTAATACATTGAAAAACGGTGGAAAAAACATTATACCGGATACCTAAGATATAATTATTTGATTTAATCAAATATATGTACATAACTATATTTAATTTGAAAAAATCCCAATAAAAGGTTTTATTTGGAATTTTGTTGTATATTCGTAATGTGAATTGTTTAGTGGTGGCGTATAGTTCGTTCAATATCCGAATACATTCTTACGAAAAGGAAATTGCTATCAAATTTTGTTGTAGTATCAAATTGCTATATGAATTTTTCTGTTTTGCATGGTAGTGCTGTCAGATGGAAATTTTTTCGGAGATAAAAAAGCAGCTTAAACAACTGTTTAGAAATTACAATATTATACTAAAAGTAGACTCTCAGCAAAACATCCGAATTATTTTCCAAGCATAAATAGTAAATATGTAGACATTTTAAAAAAAAAGCATAAACTCGCTCAAATAATAGACGTTTAAACACAAATTACGCTATCAGAGAGTTTTTATCATATGATACACATTTTTCTTTCCTAGGCTCTTTATGATAGCAAATTCTGTAGGAATTGGACATCGGACTTTCGGAGTTACAATTCAAACGGGTAGGAAATTGTACCATTAAACAGAATTTTTTTCCTTTAAAGTAATTTCTGTCTACATAGCATACCTAATCTGCTATATTCGATCACACAGATTCGAAAAATGTCTAGACCATTCCTGAATAGCCTAAACGCATATTTTTATATAAACGACAGTTTATCTACTCAAATAGAGATGTCGCCACAATCGATTTTGGTACGACTTCACATAATTATGTCGAAATTTCTTGGGGAAATTGCCTAACACTAAAATGACGTTTATACTAAGATGTCATTGGATCTAAGCTATCCAAAAAATATTTCAATATTAGAAAAGTAGAAGATTAGGAGATTTAGGACAACCAAGTTTGGTATGACCTGTGCTGGGATGTTCTATCATCACTTCGATTCGCTTCGATAGACATTTGTGTCGATCTCAGCCTGTTAGAATAAATTTGCAAACTATCTCTTTTTCCTCTTTTCACTTGCCATCGAAAATAAAAATATTCGTGATATTTTATCGAAATAGCTCAGCTATCAGAAAAATATTTCAGGTTTCGAAAAAGTAGAGGCTTAGAGGGTTTCGGACAACCAAGTTTGGCATGACCTCATGTAACTATGTTGAATACATATTATATAAATTTTCCAAATGTTCTTGAGAAAATGAGAAAATCACAGGAACATCATAATGACGTTTGTACTAAGATGTCATTGGGTTTAAGCTCTACGAAAAACATTTCAATTTTGGAAAATATGGGATTAGGAGATCTAGGACAACCACGTTTTGTTGTTATAACTCGCACTGCGCTGTTTATACTAACATATACACACATCTAGAATGTTATACTTCAAATAATATTACAAGCTATTATTGTGTTTTGGAGAAGAAATAAATTGAAATATATTGCGGGTGGCCACGTTCAGTGCCAGAAATAAGAATTTTCAAAAACTATCATATCTATCAGAATGGATAGTGGTAATTTTTCGCAGCAAGATGAGAAATTTAATCAAAAATATTTGCTGTGTCACAAGTAGTAGAGCATAGCTTTGCCTTACTGTTTGGGAGGTTTCTCTGATCTAAATATGAAGAGGGCGGGATGGGCTCCAGCAACAATTACTGCCTGTTGCGTATTACATAACATATGTCTAGACTTCGATCAACACATACTTAATGTCTATATCACGGAGGGTTTACCAACACAAAACTATAATATTATTGAAGAAGAAGTGAAATTACCTGAACCAAGGAACTAAAATAGAAATATAGCCACAAACAGTGGCGTTACAAAACGGACATAAATTTGTCTTCAAATAATTAGATAATAATAATAATTTAGATAATAAAATGTCTTGAAAATTTTTGATGTTGGCGTTTCATTTTTTTGATTTTTTTTAAATTCTACCAATTTGTCCAGAATGATTTGCTCTTTAGTTTTTTTCTTTCGTTTATTAATTTGGTATTTAGTTTATAATTAACATAAATATCCATTGACACATAAAATAGTGACACGCGAAGTTCAATTCTGGTTTCGAATTATTTAGAGCGTTTTTCTTTGTCGACAATTCAGTTGAATTTGGCCCAATGCTGGAAGAAACATTAATGGGATTGCTCGAGTGGTCCCTTCCAAAAATTTCATTAAATTCTTTAAAAAAGTCGAATTCCGGTATGACGATATCTGATTTTTTATGGTACACACGTTTCAAATTGTTAATTTTGTCGTTACATTGCGTCTTAGACATTTTATAATTATTAACTAGTTTATCGCTTTTCAACAATCCAGTCCCAATCCTAAGTACATATATTTTTTTATAAGCCCTTATATAAGAGCAAGAATGGGTCGATTCAACACTATTCTTGTAGAATTGTGCGGTTCTGTGAAAGTTTCAACTTGTTTGAGTTTTTTGGGAATTAAGTCGTGGAATTCACCACATATGTGAATTCACCTTTAAAATCACAGAATGTGCAACCAAAAATAATATCTAGTAATTGATTGTAAAATGTTTACACAGCCTTTCCAACAAATCTACGTGTTGGTAATGTGTGCAGAGAACACATTCATCAACCATAACCACAAAATATTAAATATAATATATATTCAAGTTAAAAAATGTATTCAAGAATAATAATAAAGTATAAATTAGACATCACATTTAAAAAATAAATGCACAGACCTGTATCACTATTCAAACAAATATATCCAGTACTATTAATTCCTAGTTTATTACGCGTGTTTTGGCCAGAATTATTTATTTTAACAAATAACAAGTGCGTTTGACTGATAAATAGGTAGGATGGATCTATCGAGTAGAGTTGCAAATGACGTTCCTAACAATAATGGGAAGTTTTGGTTAGGGTTAATGATAAACAAAAAGCACATGGGTATGGTTACAATCGTGGTTTATGAACACTTTAGTACTGTCATTGTTAATAATATTAGTCGTATTTTGTTGAGAATTATTGTTGCCGCTTTGGTGATAAACCCCTCTTCCATTACAGTTTGTGACGCAATATTTTCTCCCGTGCAACTGTTTCTGAGTTAGATGGAGGCTTATCCAGCTGATCCACTATTACTTCCCTGACCCGATTATTACTCCAGCATCATCTATACCAAGTGGCATCTCGAATCTATTGCACTTCAATATTCTCTGCTCCACATCCATCACGAAGCCATTCGCCTCTTGAAATCGATCATCAAGATGACTTCATCGACTATATTTGCGACCAACACTTCATGTTGGAACTGAGTATTGCTAATTTTTATTGTTGCAATCTTTTAGCCCATTATGACTGCACCCTCGCCTGTGGTCGCTCGTAATTTCAACCCATTGTCTCTGTAGAGTCTCTCCGAGTTTTTAATATCGACTCTTCAGCTCCATAATTTTCAATCCAGCGCTTTCATTATTTCATTGTAATTATTTCGGTGTTTGGAATAGTCTGCAATGTGCCAGCTGCGTCATTCCAACCATTTTGATTGATGGGTGTCTCAAATTGAGTATTGGTGGTTGAAATTTCATCGATTGAATTGGCTGAGATACTCCATTAACTTCGATACATAGAAAATTCTTCTCGAAGCCTAGAACTTTCTCTTGCAGCTCCTCAATATATCTGTTTGCAATTTCTGTTCAACCTTTTGAACCGTTGATTGAATTTGCTCTACTTCTTCGTATACCTGACTGCGATTTAATTGGTTACTGGATTGTTCGATTTTATGATTTAATTGATTACTGGACTTGGTTTGTTTCATATCCATCATAGCAGTCATTAATTGTGCCATATCGAAATTTCCTGGTTGTACCGGTACTGCTTCAACCACTGCACCTTCATTCTCCTCGTCCTCTTCGGCGTGGTTGGAAAATGCTGATTCGTCAAAATTGTAACTAGACGGATAAATACCATCCATCTCTAATGCTTGAAGTATTCGTTGGTTCAATACATTTTTCTGAATAGCCAATGACAAACCACGTCGCTCCAAGTCGGAAACGTTTAACTCGTCTAGAATACATTTTTTAATTCATAATCCCACCGCTGTCAAACAAGGCTCGATCACTGGATTGTGATAAAACAAACGATGTAAATTCTAGATAACACTAAATTTATTTCCGAATAATTACACTAAACACTAATTTAATTAATTCACTTATTTAACTTAATTATTTACATTCACAATAATTATTATATTACGTGCTTTATAAACACTTAACTTTCACTATTTCATTTTTATTACTAAACCGGTTAAAACACAACTAACTTACTCCTAAATTTTTATCTCGTATTTATATCAAATATTCTAACTTTGTAGAATATTCTAGAATGTACGAGTGTGTCTAGACTATTCTTGAATAATAATAAGTTTACATTTACGATAGTGTCTCTATTTAAATAGAGATGTCGCCACAATCATAACAATATCAAAAGGTTTTGGAGTTATTTAAATATTGTTACGATCGTGGCGACATCTATGTTTGAATAGCAACACTATCGTGAATGTAAAATTGTTATAAAGTAGAACAGTAGAGCTGTCTAGACTTATCTAGACTAATCGAATATTCTGGAGATTTCTAGAATGGTTAGAATATTTGGTATAAATACGCGACAGACATTTGGGAGTAAATCAGTTGTGTTTTAACCGTAAGAGTGCTAATAGTAATTAAAAGGAAAGTGTTTATAAAGTAAAATAAAGTGTTATTAAAGTGTAATATAGTGTTGATAAAGTGTAGAAAATAATTATTGTGAAGTTAAATAATTAGGTTAAATAAGTGAAATAATTAAATTAGTGTTTAATCGGAAATAAATAAATTTAGTGTGTTCTAGAATTTACATCGTTTGTTTTATTCACAATCCAGTGATCGAACTTTGAATTTGACAAGGCAAAAACGTAACAATTGGTGACAGCGGTGGGATTGTGAATTAAAAGATGATTCTAGACGAATTGAAGATTTCCGATTTAAAGGAAGAGTTGGAGCGACGTGGTTTGTCAACGGTCGGCCAGAAAAATGTATTGAGGCAACGATTACTTCAAGCATTGGGGATGGAGGGTAATGATCCGGCTAGTTATAATTTTGATGAATCGACATTTTCCGACCACGCAGAAGGGGACGAAGAGAATGGAGAAAGTAAAGAGGCGGTAGTGGCGGTTGCATCGTTACCTGCTGGAAATTTCGATATAGCGCAGTTAATGGCAGCTATGTATGATGAAAATAAAACAGTCCAATTTGAAAATGGAACAGTCAATAGAAAAGTCTGTTGAAAAATTAAAAATAAAATGGAACAGTCTAATATGGAAATGAGACAATCTATGGAACAATCTAGTAATCAATTAGATCAAAAAATTGAATTGGCATTTGATCGATCAAATCAAGAAATGAAAGAAATTAAACGGTCCAATCAGCGCCTGGAGCAGTCGATGGACGAGATCAATAACAAAATGAATGAGAAATTCAATGAAATGTATATCAATTTACATGAAGAAGTAAAGCAAATTGAACAAAAATTACAAAAGGACATCCAAGGGTTGGAGCAGAAAGTTATTGACGGCAAAGGAAAAATACAAACAGATATGGAAGAATTACAAGAGAAAGTTCTAGGCTTCGAGAAGAAACTTCTATGTATCGAGGTTAACGGAACAGCATCGCCAGTAGCTCAGCCAATTCAAGCAATGAAATTTAAGCCACCGATATTTGATGGCACAACATCTTTTGCGGTTTTCAAATTTCAATTTGAGAGAACGGTTAATCAAAATGGGTGGAATGACGCAAATCGGGGAACAGCATTAATAGTGGCTCTAAAAGGAGAAGCGGCTGAAACACTGCAGACTATTCCGCAGTATGACCGTAGTAATTACAACGAAATAATGAAGGCGCTGGATCGAAAGTATGGAAGTGACCATAAGCGAGAGATGTATCGTATGGAGCTGAAGAGCCGATGTCAAAAGATCGGAGAGACTCTTCAAGAATATTCCGCAGCAGTCGAGCGGCTAGTGCATTTGGCACATGTGAATACATCTCCCGATTACATGGAGAGGATTAAGATGGACGCATTCATCGATGGAATACGGGATCCGGAAACACGTAAAGCAGTGATGTTATCACCTAAGGCGACTTTTGCCGAGACCATCGCTTGTGATTTAATAAATGAGACTGCGCAGGCTATCATAAAACCGTCGCTTAAGGTACGACGAGTAGAAATGGATAGCAGCACCAACGTCGAGCGGTCGATTCCTAGATACAGAGAGGATGGTAGCAAAATAAAATGTCGGACATGTGACAAAATGGGTCATATGTCGAAAGACTGTAAAGAAGGAAAATGGAGACGTACAAGATCGCGATCTCCTATGCAACGACGAGTATTAAGTAGAGAGCAAACGTTGGCCAAGGAGGATGGCCAAGAACGAAAGGAGTCGTTAAACTACAGCGAGTCAGCCTAAAGGGGCAGAAGCTGTCTCCCACAACCAATTGCCAACCTCAATTCCAACACGAAGTGCTGGTCGCAAAAATAGTGGATGAAGTCATCTTGGGGATGGACTTCATGAGGGCGAATGGCTTCGTGGTGGATGTTGGAAGAGGAGTATTGGACTGTGATAATTTCGAGTTACCACTGCGAGTGGATGATGTGGACTCAACTACTAGGCAGGTAATAATAGAACATCGGGAAAAGCTGACACCTAATTCGGAAGTAATTGTGTGGGGAGATTGGAGGGAGGTTCTGGGCCACCCAGGTTGTGGGTTGTAGAAGCCAGTGAAGAAGAAATCGAAACCAAAGGAATTATGATAGGGAGGACGTTAGTAAAATCAGATAACGAATGTAGGGTACCGATTAGGTCCCTAAATCTGCGCGGAAAAGACAAAAACAATTAAGAAAGGAACTGTTATTGGTAAATGTCAAGAGGTGTCAACGATAATGAAATGCGAGCAGAAAAATCCGATTAGAAACACCGATACGCAAGGACAAAAGCAAATAGTAGAACACCTCATGCAGAAATGGACTGGGGATCTTACCATGAACCAGAAAAATTTAGCACGACAACTGTTCGAACAGTATAAGTCGATATTTTGCAGTACACCGGATAATAATGGAAGGGCTAACATGGTGAAACATCGAATTGATACCGGAACGGAGACACCTATACGCCAAGCGCCGAGAAGGCTACCTTTAGCAAAACGAGAAGAGGTGGCCCGAATGGTAACGGACATGCAGGCAGAGTGATTGAATTATCAAACAGTCCATGGAGTTCACCTGTAGTATTAGTCCAAAGGAAGGATGGGAAAATGCGCTTTTGTGGTGTTAAAGGGACTGCACTGGAAGACTTGCCTCGTGTATTTGGATGACATCATAGTTATGGGAAAGGATTTCGAAGAACACTTAAGAAATTTGTCAGAGGTATGGAAGCGATTACAATCAGCCGGTTTAAAGTTAAATCCGAAGAAGTGTTCATTATTCAGAACGGAGGTAAAATTTTTGGGGCACAAGGTAACGACCAATGGAATCCACACCGATGAGGATAAAATATCAGCGGTAAGGGACTGGCCAAGACCTAAAAATTTACGGGAATTACGGAGCTTCCTCGGATTGTGCACTTATTATAGGGATTTGTGCCAGGATTTGCCAATGTGGCAAAGGGCTTACATGATTTGACCCGGAAGAACAGAGCATTTGAATGGAATGACGAGCAAGAGGAGTCATTCAATGAGTTGAGAAGGCGCTTATGTACGGCACCATCGTTGGCATACCCTATACCTGGTGTTAAGTTTATTCTTGATACCGATGCAAGTAATGATGGCATTGGAGGGGTGTTGTCGCAATAAATTGAAGGGCAAGAAAGAGTAATAGCTTATTACTCGAAGGTGTTATCTAAACCAGAATGTAACTATTGTGTAACTCGTAAGGAATTGTTGGCTATAGTGTAATGTGTGAAACATTTTCATAAGTACCTCTATGGCCAAGAATTTCATATACGAACGGACCATGGATCATTACGTTGGCTACTGCAGTTCAAGAATCCAGAAGGACAGGTAGCGCGTTGGATTGAGCGACTACAGAGCTATCATTACCAGATTGAACAACGGAAAGGGAGTGCACATCGAAATGCTGATGCATTGTCAAGACGACCATGTCAAGTGGAATGTAAGCACTGCGGGCGTATAGAAGCAAAGGAAGACGTTATCAACATCAGGCTGGCTTATGCAAATACTACCCGATAAGGAATGGACGGATGAAACGGTTAGGGACGAGCAGTTAGCAGGTCCAGATTTGGCAATAATCATGCAATTTAAGGAGACAGGAAATCGTCCAACTTGGTGTGAAATTGCGGATAAGAGTCCCACGGTAAAAGCTTACTGGGTACAATGGGATAGCCTCCAAATCGAGAACGGATCCTTAAAATGAATATGGGAAAGCTCGGACGGTAATGTGAAACAATCGGTAAAAGTGGTGCCTAAGTCTAGGATTGCCGAGATATTGAAGGAGTATCACGGAGGGGCAAGTGGGGGTCATCTGGGAATTAATAAAACACTTGCCAAAATACGTCAACATTTTACTGGTAGACAATCTGTAGTGGAGTGGTGCCAAAGATGTGATCAATGTGCGGCGGTAAAAGATCCTGCACGGAAAAGTCGGGGAGCAATGCAGCAATATAACGTTGGAGCGCCGTTTGAAAGGATCGCAATGGATGTGGCAGGACCATTCCGGACTACGGATGTTGGTAACAAATATGTGCTAGTAATAATGGATTATTTTAGCAAATGGCCAGAGGTGTATCCCATACCTAATCAGGAGGCAACCACGATAGCTGACGCCGTGGTTAATAATTGGATAAGTCGTTTTGGAGTACCAATGGAGATTCACACAGACCAAGGAAGAATTTTGAGTCAGTTGTATTTCAGGAAGTCTGTCAGTTGCTCGGTATAAATAAAACAAGAACAACGCCTCTGCATCCACAGTCGGATGGTATGGTGGAAAGATTCAACGGGACGTTGGAGAAATATTTAGCAAAGGTCATGGATAATGATCAACGCAACTGGGATCGACATATTCCGATGTTCCTATTGGCGTATCGATCAGCAGTACATGACTCAACGGGAATGACACCAGCGAGAATCCTTTTTCGGAAATAATCTGCGATTACCCGGAGATCTAAAGTTTGGAGCTGTTCCGTCTTCAGCTTTAGATAGACAGAATTATGTTGACCAGATGAAAGGAGAACTCGACGAGATACACCAGTTTGTACGAGAGAGGATACGAGTATCAAGTGACCGGATGAAGGCTCGATATGACATACGAGCAAATAATAAAGGTTTCGAAGAAGGAGAGTTAGTATGGCTTTACAATCCACAACGGAAGAATGGTTTATCACCAAAGCTGCAACCTTCATGGGAAGGGCCGTATACCATTATCACCAAAATAAGTGACGTGGTCTACCGGATCAAGAAAGGGCAGCGAGGAAAGTTGAAGGTGGTGCATATAGAGCGATTAGCGATCTACAGGAGTAGTGAGTTGGATCCTGTTCGGGACGAATCAGGATTAGGTAGGGGGTAATGTTTCGATCGTGGCGACATCTATGTTTGAATAGCAACACTATCGTTAATGTAAAATTGTTATAAAGTAGAACAGTAGAGGTGTCTAGACTTATCTAGACTAATCGAATATTCTGGAGATTTCTAGAATGGCTAGAATATTTGGTATAAATACGCGACAGACATTTGGGAGTAAATCAGTTGTGTTTTAACCGTGAGAGTGCTAATAGTAATTAAAAGGAAAGTGTTTATAAAGTAAAATAAAGTGTTATTAAAGTGTAATATAGTGTTGTTAAAGTGTAGAAAGTAATTATTGTGAAGTTAAATAATTAAGTTAAATAAGTGAAATAATTAAATTAGTGTTTAATCGGAAATAAATAAATTTAGTGTGTTCTAGAATTTACATCGTTTGTTTTATTCACAATCCAGTGATCGAACCTTGAATATGACAAGGCAAAAACGTAACAATATGTTCTTATTTTTTTAAGAATTTTTTATGTTACCGAACACCAGACCAACCTTGAATTAATTTTTTCCTCTCCAAAATCACAAAATTCAGAGAGTACCGATTTTGTTGTGAAGTTTACGAATTATCGAGCTTTTGTTGGGAAAAAATAACCTAAACTGATTAGAAGTAAATTCTTCTTAACAAATTACGGCTATTGCTGCAATGTGGAGTTTATCAACGCACTCCTGTTTATAAACTTTGATGTAGAGAAAATATTTGTGTCACATAGTTTTCAACAAAAAAACAGTGGGATGCAGGAGTCGTTGCGGATTAACCTCGCTTTAAATTGTACTGTTAGGACAACGAAAAATCAAATTAACTTTTGTAATATTGACTAGATAGTCTTTATTCAGCCATTCCACGCGAAATCAGACACCCATCCGGGGGCAAGGTGTCCAATTTTTTTGAAATTCGGGGAGATGGTAGATATAGAGAAAAAAAAATAATTTGAGTAAAAATTCCGTGGGGTCAAAATACGCGGAGTTCCGTTATAATTTGTTTTTTAGGGAACGCAAATGTTCACATCTTTAAATTCGTGTATCTTAAGTATTCCTTGTCCGATTTTCACGTGTAATAGCTCGTTGGAAAGACAATTGTATATACTTTCAAGTAACCGTTTTAAACTTTGGTGTTAATGTACAATATATCGTTTAAATTTCAGTTTTAAATAGTATTTTGCTGAAAAATCGAAATGCTCACCATTTTTATTTTTTATTTTTTTATCGTAAAGCACTAGACAATACCTTTCAAATAAGCCATCTTTCACGATGAAGACTCAACGCGTTCGAGTTTTATAGATCAAAACGTCATAACAAGTTACGGTGGAATTTAACATTTCAGTACAATTATTAATTCTAAATTACGAAATTCATGTTTTTGTTCTTACTTTTCCAGTTTTATTCAATAAAGTTAATTTATTTACAAATTATTTTAATTTAAAATTATAAAAATTATCAGAATTGGAAAATCAATGCGCTATGATGTGGTTGTTACTGTTTTGTTTTGGTTTTGGTTTTAAGGCACCCCCAATTCCGTCGTGTATGTATAATTTGCATTTCATATATTGGTAACGCCGATGTTGAATTCTGTTCTTGGTAATGATGTATAAGATATCGCCGATGTTGGTTCTGCTAAATGTAATTTTCAGGCTGCCTTGGACTGGGATCTTGTAATACCGCGTTTCTCTTAAGGCAGAGGGAGCTGGTGGAATGGGTTGGATGGCACTCATCAGACTAACTTCGGTCTGGTTAATTCTTCCAACTCCGGTAGCTGAATTAGATATTCCATGAATTGGATTCATTAGAGTTAACTCTGCAGCGCTCAACCCATTTTCGAATAGGCATCCATCATACCAGCCCTTTATTCGGGCCAAAATAAACGTAGTCCAAGTATGTACAATTGTCTTTCCAACGAGCTATTACACGTGAAAATCGGACAAGGAATACTTAAGATACACGAATTTAAAGATTTGAACATTTGCGTTTCCGACAAAAACAAATTATAACGGAACTCCGCGTATTTTGACCACACCGAGTTTTTACTCAAATTATTTTTTTTTTCTATTATATCAACCATCTCCCCGAATTTCAAAAAAATTGGACACTTTGCCCCCGTAAATGTATTTTTTTTGTCTGATTTCGCGTGGAATGGCTGTATTCACCAGTTGTAAATAAAAACAGTTTGATAAAAATCAAGTGCATTCCAGAAAGAACAGTAAGTTTTTAAATGTATATTTAATTTGTTCAAGTACATCATGACTCAATGTCATGATTCAATGTTACACAACTTGATGAGTAGGGAACTAAAGGAGTTTAAAGAAACCATAGAACGGTATAAAATGCTCATCTCGTTTGGAACAGTCCTAAGTAATGAACGAACTGAACGGCTACAAGTAAATAGTTCCTTCCCAATTTCAAGTAGTGATAATTGCAAATTATCAACAAGTGAAAATGAAGAAAATAAATTCAATGATTCCATGACTTCTGTAGTCAATGATAAATTTAATAGGGAAATAAATGATGAAAATCTTAATGGAGGAGAGTGTATTGTAGATAATTTATATCAACCAAATATAAACAACAATCTTGCTTTTGGGCAATACAAAATAAAGTTCCGCATTCACTTGTCACCGATTTATTACGGACACTAATAGCATCGGGACTCAACAAGTTTTCTAAGGCCGCAACAACTTTAAAATTTACCTAAGGCCAAGGTTGATCCTGGAGGATATTACCATTTTGGTATTCAAACCTCATTAAATAGAAAATCTTTCGAGGAACTTTTAGAGGAGACGGTAATCATAATATGGTATGGTATGGCAATATTTGACAGCTCTAGACGTGTCCTATGGTCAATTATTGGTGCATTCAGTAATAAAAATTAGAAGTCCTTAAAACCTACAAGTACGAGCTAAGAGCAGCCAAAACGAGGGCCTGGAGGCACTACTGTGGCAACATACAGTAGACATCGAGCTGTCGGGATCTCAACACGCATACTGTAAGGGACGATCGAGGGAAACAGCTCTCCACTCCATTATAGGTCCGATTGAGAAATCACTTGAATATAAGGAATATTCAATGGTTACCTTCTTGGATATAAAGGGTGCCTTTAGCAACGTTACACCGGGGGCAATCACTCGGGCCATTGCTTGTCTGGGGGTAGACGAGTCACTCAGAGGCTGGATAGATCAAATGCTTAGAGGCATGATCGTGACAGCTTATCTGGGTGGGACGTCTGCCGGCATATAGGTGAGGGACACCTCAAGAAGGGGTTCTATCCCCCCTTCTTTGGAACTTGGTCATAAATGACCTGTTACTAAACCTGGAAGGGCAAGGCTTTCAAGGTGGTTGCTTACGCGGATGACGTTGCTAATGCGGTCTTCGGTAAATATCCTAGTACGCTGAGTGAGCGCATGCAGTGCGCGCTTGGCTACCTCTCTGAGTTGGCACGCGGCTGCGGACTGAACGCAAACCCACAGAAAACGGAGCTGGTCCTCTTTACCAAAAAGCACAAACATCCTCAGTGTGACCCGCCAACATTAAATGGTACTCGCTTGAGCTTTACGGATAGACCGAAATACCTCGGACTGTTTTTGGTCAGCAAGCTAAGCTGGAAACCAAACATCGTAGAGAGAGTAAAGAAAGTTACTATAGCGCTCTACTCCTGCAAAAATGCCATTGGAAAGAGATGGGGTACGGAGCCCCACATAGTATAATGGCTCTACGCCTCAGTGGTCAAGCATATACTGCTGTATGGGGTTGTCGTCTGGTGGCCAGCGTTAAAAATTATGCCCAACCTTAAACTATTGATGAAAGTCCAAAAAACGGCCTGCTTTTGTATAAGTGAGGCTCTCAGGAGCACACCTACTCAAGCTTCGGAGATTCTCTTTCATCTTACTCGCTTGGATATTGCGGCCGAGCAGTTTGCATCTTGCACAGCCATTCGGCTCAAATCCATATCTATTAGGACCTGTAACAATGCAGGGCAATCATCTATCCTATGCAACAGGGGTATTCCGGAAGCTACCGACTACGCGATTCCTTTGCCATCTGTTGAGATGAAATTCCAAACTGAGTTTCCCACCAGAGAGGACTGGATGAACGAAACGGTTATGGACAATGAGGCACTAAGCTTCTTCACGGATGGCTCAAAACGGAATAGAGGGGTTGGCTGCCGCGTATTATGTGAAGCACTAGGGGTTAACCTCTCTTTTCGTCTTCCCGAATTTTGCAGCGTTTTTCAAGCTGAACTGATTGTTATAATGGAAGTCATGGACTGGTTAAAATATAATGTAATATCTACGAGGGATATTCGCATTTTTACGGACAGCCTGGCTGCTATTAAAACGCTACAATCATACTCCCTGTGAGTATGAGTCTGGCATCTTTAAATAAGATGGTTGATCAGTTCAACATCCGCTTGACGTGGGTGCCAGGGCATTTCAATATTCAATTCATGTAAACTGCTGCTTCAGGAAGAAGCCATAAAAGAAACGAACGTCAGATGGTCTAATGCCAGTTCGTGTATAATAACCAGGCAGATCTGGCCTAGACTTGACAGATCAGGCCAACTGATATCGCTTCGACGGCACCATATATGGTATGGTCGTGGGAGCTATAACGGGACATTGTCTCTTTGGGATACATGCGAGCATACTGAGTGTCCCAGCCCACGATTTCTGCCGCAGCTGTGGTGATGAGGAGGAGGAGGAAAATGTGACCCATCTGCTCTGCACCTGTCCTAGTCTAGCGTACAGCAGAACAAAATTTATGGGAACTTCCTCTTTGAACGACCTCTCGGATCTTAGTAAGATCGAGATCCGGGACTTTAAACGCTTCTTGGTAAGCTCAGGATGGTTTAGCGAGTGAAGAGGAAACTCGAATGTGGTACAGCTACAGACCAATTTTGTGTCTATGCTAGTCCTTTAGGACGGCCACCCTTACCTAACCTAACCTAAATAAGTGAATTCACATCACCAGCCCATATATTGTTCATTTAATAGGTAATCAATAATTTTATGATGAATTAATCGATGAATTCATCAATTCTGTCTTACTAGGGTAGGGGTAATAGGTTCACCGTAATTTCCCAATTGTGTAAAACGGTTTTTGTTTTAACGGGATGTTTTATTGAGAAATCATAGAGTGTCACGATATCATTGATTGGAAACAAAATTTTGCTATTTTCAGAGGGCGACTACCGTTTTGTTTAGATTTAAATATAATCACAGAAAACTTAGAATCATATAGGAAATTAATTTATCTATGATATATGTAAATTAGCAAATACACCGCGTCATTAAAACCGCTTCAGTTTTGTTTTAATTTCGTAAATAGGTAAGATATTAATATGCTTCTAGCTGTTTTATAGAATTACTGGAATTCCTATAACAATAAATAAAAATTATTATTGTTGATTTATTATGACAGGTGAAAAACATTAAAAAGAATGTCGGAAATATCTAAAATAGACATCATATTAAATTGAGAGTGTTCCGGTCAAAATATTGGGAAGAAAATAAAGAAAGGTAAGAATCACGCGTGAAAGGTAAACCTTTAAGAGCAACAACTGCACGGTAAAATCGGTTAGTATTGAAAGAAGTCTCAAGTTCAAATTTATTTACTGTAAAAATCCGCACTACAGTAAATTGTTAGATAAGATAATTTTTCACCGATGAAAAGAAGTTGAATCTTGATGGTCCAAATGGATTTCACTACTATCTTCATGAAAGGATGGACGAGTCTAGTCTCAACATCACAGCAAAATCGGTGGTGTTATGATATGAAGTATAATCTCGTACTACGATGTTACGGACCCATCGATCTCATAAAGAATAAATTTAATGCATTATCATAAAATAGACATTTTAGAAAACGATCGTCCTCAGATTGAAACAATTTTTGGACCGATTTCAAAGTAGATGTATTGGCTTCTGCGCCATATTCGCCTGAACTGAATATTATTGAAATCGACTGGGGCTGAATGACAGAAAAATATATAAAGGTGATAGACAATTTTGTGTCTAACACCGTCGTCTGCCAAATCGAAGACGCGCGGCCATAGGTCCGATTTAATTGACCATTTTCTCTATGGCAGACTCGTGCGGCCGATGGATTCACTACACTCTCAGCAGAGGGTCATACTCGTCGATGTGTTCATTATCGTCCCGATCGAAATCAAGGATTAAGAAGAATCCCTTTAGCGTCCTGCCTCTAGACTCCAATCAAAGTGCCTGCCGATCCACGCAATTTTTGCAGCGAATAGTTTATATTCAAATATTTACATAAACTACTTCCGTTAGTTTTTCGTCGGTTCTGACGCGGTTTCCAACCTACGTCATGTTTTACCAACACACTCATTGGGCTCTTTGCGAATTTCTTTTTTCAAATTTTTATTCATCAGCCAACACGATTCCGAAATTCTCGTGGCTTGTGAACATACTGTGACAATTATATCTAACGTCAAATACAAGCCCATCAGTTGCGGCGTTAGTATAGTGGTTAGAGCCGTAGCTATAGAGCTTGTTGTGGTAACGATCGATGGTAAGATCCTCACCAGAAAAGTTGTAGTTTTTATGATGGATATTTATTTGAGTCCAACGAACGAGGTTGATTCGATGAGTCGAAAATGCAAAATGACCAATATTCTTCAAGTAAAATACAACAATTTTGGTCGAGAGAGAAAGAATGAAACCCGAACCGTGTAAAACTAAAACGGCATACTTCTATGGATTTAAAACATTTAAACATCTGGCGCTTTACAAAATGAACAGCACTAAATATAAACACAATTTATTTATTTAACAATTTATCGATTTCGAAGATAATATGACTCAAAAACATTAGTTATGTACATTTCAAATTATTCAAATATTCATTTAATCTACTTGATTCGATTTCTTGAATATAATTTACTACTTGAATATAATTATCTTGAAATTCATCATCTTCATCAGAATCACAATAATAATCAGCCAAATATATTGGACCCGACCTTAATAAAACTGTTATATATGAATCATCTGGTATAATTGGATTATCACATAAGTTTAATGCCCAAACATATTTTAACAGATTCTGATCGACATCCTCAATGGTTTTAATTTTATTATTTTTCAAATAAAGAGTTGATAGTTTATCCAAAACTTTGTCGTCCTGATCTACTGATGATGCAGCACTTATCGAATTGTTTCCCAAATTTAAATTTATTGAATGAAGTTTCTCGAATTGCATGGGATATGGAATAAGCGGTATGTCTGTTAAATTTTTATTATTACAGTTGATTTTAACTTTGTCGATTAGCGAATTAAATTTGCATGCACACGGGGTGGGACAATTTTCATCAAATGTTTCTTCAAAGTTTTCCTCCAGATGGTGACATGAATCCGGTATTTCAAATTCAATGAATAGACGACTATCTTCGAAATAAAATCCTGGACTATTGTAGTAACGTTTAAGAAAATATGGAAATAGATGTTTAATCATGGTACAATCGTGGCAGATGGCATCTCCGGAAAATTTAATGTGAATTACAGTATTTATTTTCTTATCATTTACTCGATCATACCGTGATCGAATAATATTTCCAAACGATTTAATAAGCTCCAAGTCAAGAGTAGGTTCACCGCTCTGGAATCTTATGTCTATTCCAGAATCGCGCTCCGCATGTAATTTTGTGAAGTCTGTTACGTTAAATGTATCGATAAGGAATGATTGGAATGTAACTTCTTCTATTTTGGGACTTTTAATCAATTGCTCCAACAAGTCCATTGTATGAGCTGTGAAATTGCTCAACACTAAACTAATTGATTCACCATTGAACTGAAATGGTTCTTCCAATTTGTCGTGTGATCTTAAAAAATATTAATGTTTTGGTCAATTGTCGCTGGTATGTAAAAATGTTATTATACTTACTCTGTGTAAAATGGGTTGTCAGTCAAAGTAATATATGTTAATATCTTATTTGTCTGGAAAGTAGTAGGATCTAGCGTCTTTATTTTGTTATCGTTCAAAGACGCCATGTATAGTTCTTCCAAATCTTTAAACAAATCTTTTGGAATACAGTCCAATTGCAGCCCGTTTAACAGAACTCTTCTCACTTTTTTTAATCCACGAAATACGTGCTCATGCAGCGTAATTTTGTCATTTGACCTTTCGATACTAATCTTCGATATGTTAACGTTATGTTGAAACAGCTCCGGTACATTAAAAGCGTTGATATCATCCAAATCAAAATCACTTATACCAAACGTTTCTAGTCCTTCAAATTTTTTTAAATTATCTTGATTCAAATTGATCAATTTGTTAAATTTTATTTGTACCCAGGTCGTGTGGGCAACGCTATCACTAAAATCATTGAAATCAATGCGACCAGTATTTTCAAATACACAACTTTTGCCATATAAGTTTGTTAAAAATTTCGTAGAAGTAAATCCAAGATTTATAAAAGATACGGAATTGAATTTTGTAAAATCAAAATATTTAAATAATGTATCACTGTTCACTTCTGCAAATTCGTCGAGCTTTATTATTATCGGATATCCAGTTTGGTACTCGTTATTAAAATATGGTAAACTATTAAACCACGTACTTAAACTGTAGTTATAATTTCCATTATTCGTGTCATTATTGAAACACTTAATAAAATGCAATATAATACCGCTGCGTAATGAGAACTCTTTGGATTCACCTAATCGCACTTCAAAATTTTTTAACGAATCGTAATTATAACACTCAACCGTAAGTTGCAATTGGTATCCGGCACCGTCTATTGTAACATTTAAACTTTTATTCTTATCATTATCCGGCAGCTCATATGAGAACAATGCTTTTGAATCGACAAATTGACAAAAAACATTACACAGTAACACAATAAACACAAATATATTTAAATACATTTTCTTCGCGTTCGTGATACTCGCAGGTTCACAAAAATGTTACGACTGGAGCTAATTTAATTTAACAGTCTTTTTATAGCTGATTCTATCTAAATAAATAATACAGAACAACAATATAGACATTCTTATAATCGGAAAATTGTTTTTAAAAATTTGTTTGAATTGTGCATTCTGAATTCGAAGAAGCGATTTGATAATATAATATTGCAAAAATTATTCAAATCATTACGTCATCAATTCTTATTATCGTCCAATTATTATTTTTATTTAATTGTTTATCTATGAAAGAAGTTGTGTTTTACTGCAGAGTATACAGGTCAACTATTTGGAATTTTGTCTCATATTTGTATGTGTACGTAAATTGTAGAGCGGTCCAATTTGACTAATAACGTTAGATTCAAAACATTTTAGACTAATAACTTTTGAACAATCATTATTAGCGAGTTGTAATTTTACAGCCCGTTGAGTGAATTAATTTACGGATAATCCAGTGGTTGTAGAAAAAAAATTAAACAATTAAAATAATTAATTAATAATTAAACGAAGAAAACATAAACATATTTATTTATGTGACATATCATTTTGAAGAAATAGCTTAGCGATAAAATGTATTTTAAAAAACTTTTTTTTTACTGAGAATTTTATGAATTTTTTTTTAAAAATATGATGACCTTTCTATCTTTATCTCTGAAAGTTTCAATTATGAAATTATAAAAACACCGCGACTTTGATAGATTAGCAAAGATTCTATGAAAACTACACCAAAGCTTCGATTTGCTATTTTTCGCTGTTGCATCGTTTGCGTTTATAATTTCATACAAAACATTCGAACACCAAACAATGCGCCGTTAATTAATATTTTAATACTAATTATGTTAATAATTAGATTTAATATTGATGGTGTAGAATAAGACTCCAGCTGGTAGACACCTTACTTAGATGATTTTGTCAAATTATGTATCAAATTTGTATTTCTATCTTGTAACACAGTAAAGACGAATCGTTTGAACTTGGTTTATCATTTGTTAAAAACCCAGCTTAACTTGGGTGCCATGTGACATCTAAAAATACAGTTTTATAATATTAGTAGCTGTATTAAAACAAAGAGTTAGTGCCTTTCTTGTTGCTAAATTTCATTTGCTAAGTATTTCGAACACTTCAGACGCAAACAAGCGCTACTAACTCCAGCAGTCAGTCATGTTCTTTTATTGATTTACGTAGAAGAAAAAATTAATAGTAAAGTCGTCGCTAGATTTTTCAGGGTGATTTTTTTTTTTTTTTTAAAAGGACTTGGCATAGACACTTTTACGGTTCATAGCCTTACCTTACATTCACACAACATTCATTCAATCCATTCATTCATCCCATTCACACAAGTACAGTATACCACCTGCGCATTGCATAGCTCCATGTCACCCTGTACAGTGACATGGAAGATGGGTCGGCCAATGAGTTCTACATTCCAACAGAGGGTCATAGATGTTTTCAATTTAATCACCGATCGTAATCGGGAGATGAAAAATCCCTTTTGCATCCCGCCTCTGTTGGGATTCGAGCCCGGTACCTCCCGATCCAAACGTCGCAGCTTTAACCACTGCGCTATTTGCTCGGTTCAGGGTGGTATAAGTGTCCAATATTCGGGTCCAAACACTATCGGATTTGCTGATCAATTTATTAAGTTTTATAAGACGTGTATATTATTATTAAGAATGGTTTCGTGTTGAATATTAATACGAATTTCACTTTGATCTCTTGGTAAATAAATAGAATTACTATTTAACCAAAGAAGATATACTATATAGTATATCTTCTTTGATTTAACCTTTAAAGATAAATTATTAAAAATTATTCAGATTTTCTGATTGAACAACCTAGCGTCCTAGGTCAAAAGGAATTTATTATATTTTTCAAAATGCACCTTTATAAATCCAAGAAACATGCAAATTTAATCAAATATGATTAATTTTATTTTTATTTAATAAACATTTACAGTACAAATCTTTATCATTTTATTTATTTTATTATATTACAGTATTTCAGAAAGTATAAAATAACTGTTGTTAATCACAAATTATAAAATTTATTCCATATAATATATATTTCGCAACTTAAACTACTTAAGCCCGGTTTCACGAAAACATTGGTTAACTGGCTGTTAAGCTAACCAACGGTTAACTTTTCCATATAAAATTGCATTTTGACACCATTTCTGCCAATGCAATCTGATTACAATTCTATTTTATATGGAAATATTTAACCGACGTGTAAATATTTAACTATTGGCAACTCAATATTTATAAGCTAACCGTTGGTTAGCTTAACAGCCAGTTAACCAATTTTTTCGTGAAACCGGACATTATTATTATTATTATTAAAATTGGCCGAAACCCACGAGGATTCCGCACTCAATGCCACAAAGGCCCATGGTGCAAACCCAGGCTTCTATCCCAATTCGCAAACGCGCACTGCTGCCTGCGCAAACTGAACAAGTTTAGACCAAGACAGAGAGGACAACTGATCTAAATTCAAAGACCTAAAGTTGAATACCCGAACTCGTATAGAACTGAACGCAGGACAACTGCACACGAAGTGGAGGGAGTCGTCATCCTCCTCAAGGCAGTCCTCGCAAATAACATCATGAGCTAAACGCATACGATGTAGATGATCTTTAAAACGGCCATGTCCCGTAAGAATCGCTACCAGGTAACTGGCTCTTTTTTAAAGATAAAGCATACTTCGTGGACCTCAAATTGGGCTCCCCAATGAAGTACTTCGCCTTACGACAACCAAAAGTCGCAAGCCACTGAGACCTTAAGTCTTTCAAAGCGTAATCCTTAATAACTTTCTTCCCGTAGTTGAACGATATAGGAGTAGCTGGTTTGGTTTAATTAAAGTTGATTGGGAGCGAGCTTTGGCTAAACAATCCGCGATCTCATTGCCTATGATGTCACAATGAGCCAGAACCCACATGACTGTAACTTTATTGTTAGAACAAAGAAGGTGCATGAATTGTTTGCATTCCTTAACGAGTTTAGAAACAGTCAAGGGATTTCTTAAAGAGTTAAGTACAGCTTTACTATCTGTACACAGTAGAATACTTTTGTTTTTAACAGCAAAATTCAAAGCCTCAATAACACTACGTGTCAGCGCTATTAGTTCCGCCTGAAAAACAGTACAATGCGAACCAAGACTACCGCAAAGTCTCAGATCCGTCCAAGAACAGTAGATTCCAAAGCCTGCACTGAGGTTAGAACGAGAGCCATCGGAATAAAAGACAACGGACTCATCTAATTTATTAAGAAACACATGCGAACTCCACAAATCTCTCGAGGAATAAGCCACCGAGTAAAGTTTTGAGAAATGGAATTCGGGTAGTAGTCTGTCGTTAACCATATCGATTTCTGGTAAACATGAAGAATAATTACCAAAAAATTTGTCGATGTCCCACGATAGAACCGAAGAGATTCCATGCCCCAATGCACCTCAGACGATAAGCTGCAGAACAGGCTGATCCTAGAATAAAGGTGCGTAACTGAGGCAAAGAAAGAATGGATTCCATAGCGAGAAGTGGAGTCGAGGACATAGCCTCCGTTATGGCTCTGCAAGCAAGGGTTTGTAGACCATTAAGCTTGGCTACAGAAGCCCTCAGGTCAACTACTGGCCACCACACAATAGAGGCATACGATAGTAGCGGTAGGACCAGTGATTTATAGATAAAAGAAAGCATCCTAGGGCTTAAGCCCCAGGATTTCCCAAAGGCTCTTCTACATTGCCAAAAAATGGCAGTAGCTTTCTGAAGCTGGTAGTCCAGGTGATTCTTCCAGGAAAGTTTACTATCCAGGATAACACCAAGGTGCTTGACGTGGTCACATTTTGTGATCCCAAAAAGGGAGGGAACAGAAAATTCAAGAGTATTCCTCTTCTTTGTAAAGACAATTAAATCAGTTTTAGAAGGGTTGACGTGAAGACCCTTCTCAACACACCATGCCTCCACAATAGTCAAAGCATGTTGAGTTAGGTCGGATAAAACACTGAGATGTTTGCCTGAGACTGTCAGAACAAGATCATCAGCGTAGCTCTGAGCAATGTAGCCAGATGGCTGCAGCTTCACAAGCAATTCGTCAATGACCAAAAGCCACAGCAGAGGTGAGAGCACACCTCCCTGAGGACAGCCTTTGGTGACCTTAACAGAAACTAACACACCATCCAGCTCCGTCTCCACAGTGCGCGACTTAAGCATGGATTCAATCCATAGGATAATGGTGCGATCAATACCAAAATTGGTACAGGCAGTAGTGGTCGTAGCAAACGAAGTGCTATCGAAAGCTCCCGCAATATCCAGGAAAGTACCCACAAGAAACTCTTTATTATAAAGGGATTTTTCAATCCTGATTACAAGTTCATGTAGGGCGGTTTCACAGGACTTACCGACTCTATAAGCATGCTGCATGTTACTGAGTGGGGATGTGATTAGAAAATGATCTCTAATGAATCTATCGACAATTCTTTCCAGAGCTTTAAGAAAAGTTGAGGATAGACTAATAGGCCGAAAGGACTAAGGATCCGTATAATCGGACTTACCAGCTTTCGGGATAAAAACAACTCTACTTCTGCTCCAAGAATTTGAAACAGTGCTAAAAGCAATGCACGCTTGGAAAAGGTGGAGCAAATGATCCTGAATTTGAGGAAAACCTCGCTGTAGTTCAGCAGGAAAGATACCATCAGGACCGCCAGCCTTATAAGATGCAAAGGAAAATAGGCTACATCGCAAGACATCAAAGATTGATCAGCTTGTGAGCCAAACTCCAATCGGGACTCGCAACAGACGTCCTAGTGAGATCGGCTGCAACATCATCCGAGTTGACGATATCACAACCAGGAAATGAGCCGAAAGGAGCAGCTCACCAATTTCCTTGTTGGAGTAGGTAAGCTGTCCGTCCGGTAGACGAAGAGAATCCAGTTTACACGTACTGTTCTTAGCTAAAGCTTTATTGAGTCCAGCAAAAGCAGAAAGACTGTTGATTTCCTCGCAGAAGCTCAACCACGCGGCTTTTTGAGCGGATCTTAGACTTTTTTTATATTCCTTTTGAGCTAACAAGAAGTTATCCCAGCCAATCTGTTTCTTAGACTTTTTTGCTTTGTTCTACAGTTTCCTAGTAGATTTCCTCAATTTTTTTAGGTCAGAGTTCCAAAACGGTTTGTTCCGAATCTTTTGATTAGTGATAAGAGGACATAATATTTCAAAGGCTATCGTAATTGCCAATGCAAGTGACGATGCTTGATCCTCAATGTCCTTCCTCGACCGAATAACCCTCGGTGGCGCAAGTAAAGAACCAAGCTCGAGAGAGAAAAGACTTAAAGGTTAATATTAAACGAAATACACCTGTGATCAGAGGTGAGGATGTCATCCGTCACTCTCCAGTCGAAAATTAAATTAATAATGGACATGGAGCATAAACTAATGTCAATCACCTCCTGCCGGATAGAGTTGACAAAAGTAGGCTCACTTCCAGTATTGAGAATCACAAGCTTAGAGGAGCTTATATAATTAAACAGCGAAGAACCCCTGTGATTAATGTTCGTACTACCCCAGATCGAGTGATGAGCATTAGCATCACAACCGATCACCAAAGGGATACGCTTGTTCTTACACCATGTCACAAGATTAGTGAGTTCCTCAGAGGGAGGAGGTGAAGAAGAGTCATACGGCAAATAAACTGAGGCGATGACCAGTTTAATGCAGGAATTAGCGGATACCAAAGTAATAAGAACAGCCGTAATATCGGCCGAGCTACACTCATGAATAAGAACTGCATTGATATTATTACCAATAAAAATGCACGCTCGAGTTTTATTGACAGAATTCTTACAGAAGATTCTGCCATTAAATAAGTTCAATCCAGAGACAACATTATCAAGAAGATATGGTTCCTGGATTAGACAAATATCTGTATGCATTACAGAAAGCAACTTCCTTAACTCAAAAGAAGCAGACTTACTGTGTTGCAAGTTGATCTGTTTTACTCTAAGGATGGATGACATTGTAGAGTCGGGCAAAAAGAAGAATAAAAGTTCCCTACGGACCAGAGATAATCTTGAAAGAGATCCTCTCCAGAACGTACTGCAACAACAAACCGGAACCAGATATACTCTCGAAGGATTTCTGGTCAACCCAGAAAACATTCGATTGGCGATTTGCCTCACGTTTGCATCGGACAACCTGCCATCCTTCACTTGCAATAGTTGGATTGATCAGCCTGATGTTAGTGGTTACTACACATGGATTCTCAGGCGGACCAGGAATCCAAGTTAGTAAAAGAAGTGGTTTTGGGGGTCGCCAACCGATAGTTGACAACCACTCCAAACATCTTTCATTTTTGAGATTGTCTCACAAAACCACTTGTAGGTCTCGTCATTGTTGCACCTGCAAATGAAGACACCATCTGAAAGATAGCACCCAAGCATCTGCGGTACAAACCCTGACGATTTAGCCGAGTCAAGAACTCGACGACTAAGTTCGAGCCGGAAAAAAACCAATTTCTTCTCATCAAGAGAGATATCTGGATTGTTCTCCCGAACACAGAACTTTTTAATCGTAGATTAAACAGTCTTTTTTGCAGACGATGTCGACGACGTTTGCCTAGACGTCTAGCTGTAGTGCGATGGCTCGGCTCCGTTAAGATACCATCGCCATTCGAGTTCACTGCTGAACTTTCCGTACCCGACGGTGTATCCGAGTTGCAACCAACAATATCGTGGTCAGCAAACTCGAAGTCGGATGCCAGATCAGTTGAATCCATGAACTCTTACACTATAAAGATGATGGATCTGAAACACATCATGAAATCGAGAGAAAAAAAAACAGTAAAAATCAAAATAACAGTAATATAATTTAAATGACGAGAGAAAATAATAAAAAAAAGTAAAAAGAAAAGAAAAGTGTGTATAACTCTGGGCGAGAAACCGCAAGACAAAAGCAAATCGTTCAACAAAACTGTAATAATAAAATATGCACATACAAATAGACAGGAGTAAAAAATACACTACATACACACAAATATGTATATATATAAACATCCATATATACATATTCATATGCAAAAAATAAAAAAAATACAAGTGTATAATTCCTACGTACAGAAATATAAAAAAAATAAAAAAAAGAATTGAAATTAAAAAAACGGTTCACTTATCTTTCCGTCACACTCGTTTTAGAGTGTGCCGTTCCTTAGAGTAAGCGTACAATCAAAATAATAACAGTACATTAAAAAAAGAAAAAAACGTGATCGAAGAAACACTACAAATGATTGCACCACCGTTAAAAAAAAATGAAAATAACACAAAAAAAATGAGAATAGAATTTAGAACACTATTGAAAAAAACTCGAATATAACCAAAAAGCGGAGCACGAATTCCACAGATATAAAAACACCGTTAATTAGCGGTTTCACGTACAAAATTACCACACAGAAAAATAAAACTCACTACCGACAGACAAAATTAAATTAAATTAAACTACAATTATTAATATAGTTATTAATAATTATCTGTATAGCACTTTAATAATGTTGAGCTATTATAAACTTTATAAACTTTACTTTACTTTACTTTACTTTACTTTGTAAACTTTATCTTTTTATGAAATAATTTTATTTTTACTCTTATTAGTTCACAGTAGATGTGTACACAACAAAGGTTGACGATAGAACCGGACATTAAAATCTTATTTAATTACAAAAGTATAATTTAGGACGAACTAATTTCTGCCCATTATTTAATAAATAAAAATGAATTGGTAGACCATCAAAACTCTGAAGATTATTAAACACAAAACTCAAAGGCTCTCCAATTACATATTCTATTCTTGACAGACAACATAATTGGTTTTATTTCATAGTGTAAAATCAATGATCTGACATACTCGTAGTTTAAATGCATGACATTGTGCGGCTTTTGTTAAAATATAACCATTTCTATATTCTAATCCTTGAAATATAATTGAGTTACTGAACTTGGATATTCTACCCAAAATTCAAATTTATTAAATTATGGTTGTGAGGAAACTGAAAATTGGGTACTTTTATGGATGATCAGTTCTTCCTGGAAACAATTTTCAGACATAAGGAGATAGAAATGATTTAATCCTGCTTACGGTTAATGGAATATTTCTTCTTGAAGTAATATTATGCTCATGCCTCAAAATGTCGTCGCCTCTAGGCCCTCGTTCGTTATGACCGGTTGGGCAAAAGTGACCTAGGTGTGAGGCGGGTCACGCTAAATGGCGGCAGATGGGCCAGTTTAAGGTGTTACGCGACCCGTGCCAACAAACAACCAGGCTGGAGGCCCATTTAACAAAGCCCAGTCGCAAACGGAGCCCTCTGGATACCTAGCTACCACCACTTGTAAGTAGCCTTACCTGCATAAACGGATCTCTGCGCAGGTGGACCAGATTTTCTCCGACACTCGTGGAACCATGGTAGTGTACTATGTCAAAAATTAAAAAACAACAACAACAAAACCGAGATCGACACTCTCCAAAGGCCGGAAGCAACAGGGGAAAGCTCAAGCCGTAAAAGTGGGGCTTCCTCAACAACGCTAGAGAGGGGCGACTCCAAGGCTCCAAAGCCAGGGACTAGCGGAACCCAAAGTAAATCTAGCGCTGCTGAAGTAGGATCGACTAACGTCCCTCCGTCAAAGCAGCACTATTGGGATAGACGCTCGGCGTTCAGGATTCTAGCTAGATGGACTGCAACCCCTGAGGGGCAGCTAACGGCAGAGTAAAGAGAATCCGTGGTATGGGCCCGGAAAACGGTCGGCAGCAATAGCTCGGACAGGGACCATGTGTCGACACCAAACGGGCGAAAATACAAGCGGAGAAGGAGACTCCTCACAAGGTTATGTTGAAGCACATGTCGTTCTCCGACATTATGAAGGTGCGTGTTCTGATGCTAGCCGTCATTGACAGGAGTCACGAAGATGGGAGCATCACCTTGGAAAAATGGAGATTAGTGTATAACGCATTAAACTCTGTATTTCTCAAAGTCCCTCCATCCTGCAGAGATGCGGGCGACACCGGCGATTCCACGGGAACCAACAGACACTAGCCTGCAGCAGCGGGGAATGAAAAGAAGTAAGTTGGCTCAACTTGGTGTTATGCTAAATATCATACAAATTAACCTGCCCATACGAAGGCAGCGTCGGCCGCCTTACTCTTCAGACTGACTTGGTCAGGAGGTATTGAAGAACCTTGGATAACAGGATCCGTGGTCTCAGAATGAAGCGGTATAACTTAATATACTCAAGGAATTCTGGGAAAATCAGATCCTGCATTCTTGGTGGCATATCGCTATCAGCTTAGAGGTTGGCGGCAGTCTAATCTGGCTGATCTCAGCCTATATGAACTGGGAGAAGCAGGTTCCGCCGGATAACCTGGGGGACCTGGTTCTCGAAGCGGAAATAAAGAAGATTGGGGAGATCATTGGATGTGATGCTAATGCGCCACACACTATGTGGGGCAGCACTGATATCAACGAAAGGGGTGAGTTATTTTCGGAAAGAGATCGAGCCTGCATTCGGAGCTTGTACACTGGCTATTCACTGCCGTAGTATAACCTGTACTTATGTATGGGGTGAGCGTGCGGTGGCCAGCTCTTGATGAAGTAACCTACAAGAAGGGAATCGAGAGTGGGGCGCTGAGGAAAACACCAACACGTTCCTTGGAGGTTATGTTCACCTTATCCGCGTCGATATGTATGACAAGCAGATGGCGGCGATTACGGCCACCCGACTATCAGCCATATCTCAGTGAAAATGTCTTCAGACAGGACACTCGACGTTAATTAGATCCTTAGGGAAGGAACTGGCGAATCTAGACTACTTTACACCAACATTATACTTCGAGAAAAGGTTTCGAACTACCTACCTGCAGTTCTTTACGGATGGCTCTAAACTACACGGTATATTAGGAGCTGGAGTCTTCTGTGATAAATTGGAAGTAGATATATCAGTTCGTCTCCCTGATCACTGGTCACCCTGATCCTTAAAAAGGAGGCAGTAGCCTCAGCGAATGAAAGGTGAACCAACACTCTCTCTTGTAAGGCAGAAAAGCAAGTCTGGCCTAAGCTGGAATTAAAAAAAGTCGTGGGGATACTCACAGGACACTGCATACTTGAAGAACAAGCGAGGAGGCTAGGTCTAGAAGCAAATGATGTCTGCAGAAGCTGTATGGATGAGGAGGAGGAAGAGACGATAGGCCACCTACTTTGCTCATGACCGGCTTTGGCACACAAAAGACATTAATATATGGGTAGACTCTTATTGGAATGCCTCTTTGATCTCGAAAACTGTAAGGTGCGAGATATATCACGCTACATACGTAGCTCAAACTGGTTCACATAACTGGTGTAAAATCTCAGTGTGCCTTAATTCTAAAATTAAGTTCGCTTCGATTTATCAGTTTACTTAATAGATTACCACGGGTGGGGTCTATTAAGTAGGTGAGAATAAATCGTTGTATTATTCATTTAATAGATTACCACGGGTGGGGTCTATTAAATAAGCGAGAGTAAACACGTTGTTAAGGTTTAAATTTATTCTGATTTTATTATTTTATTTTTCCAGTATATATACAAAATCTTATATACTAATTACACTAACAACAAATAAATTGCAATTCAGTAATTTTTGTAGTAAAAAATTACAATGATATAGAATTGCTGAATTGCATCTATATTGTTGTTGTTGTATACACATGAATTAAATCATATTTATATTGTTGTTGTTGTATACACATATATGATGAATTAAATCATATTTCACCAACATATGTATCTATTTGTGTATTTCACCCTGTTGCCACTGTGGGATATTTTGTTGCACTGTTGATCTCAACATATTCCCGGGCCGCCATTTAGAATATTATACTGGGATATTTCATGCTTCCGAACGTTGTAGAGGTGAAGGGGGTGGGCGCGCTGTTCGCCTTTGTTTAATATAATTTATGCCCCAAATAATACATAGGGCTATACCAATCCAAAATATTGTGTGTATCATGGTATAGTGATGTATGTGATGAAAATTTTCCTCATGTAGTGTTTGCTTAAATGCTTCAATTTCTTCCCAGTAATTGCTCATGTTGTAATATACTACCAATGTCCATTTCATAGCTACCACTTCGAGTTTACCTATTTCTTCGAAGTAAATCCCTGTGGAGTGATTGAAAGGGGTTATGTGTACGTTGGCCTGCACAATTCCCAAAATACAACAAATGGATAATGTGGCTAAGACTAGATGATTGACGATCCCTCTGTTCTTTACTTGTCTATGAGGCTGCCGCCTTAAAACTTGATTGTCCTTTTCCGGTGATTGCAATTCTTTAGGCTGACCTTGGTTTGTTTTCACGGGCATAACTTCCTCTAAGTCTTCTTCAATTGGTAATTTACACAATTTTACAATTGGTCGCTTATAAATTGCATTTTCGCATTTGACTGTCGCTACCCGCACTAAGTCATCTTTTCCGGCATGTGTTTCCACGATTCTCCCTAGCTTCCATCGCGTGGCAGGTTGTTGTTCATCCTTCAATAATACCAGGTCATTGATCATTAGATTTGGCTGGCTGCTCTTCCATTTAGTTCGTTGTTGTAGTTGGTGCAGGTATTCGGAGGACCACCGTTTCCAAAAGTCCTGAACCATTCTCTCTACTACATGCCATCTCGTTCTTAATGATATGCGGTCAATTTCTGCGGCTGGTAGCGCTTTGAGTGAATCTCCTATTAAGAAGTGCCCCGGCGTTAATGCCGACAGATCTGCAGCATCACTTGTTAGCGGCGTTAGTGGGCGAGAATTGAGACATGCTTCTATTTGGGTAGTCACGGTACATAGCTCCTCGAAAGTGAGTGTTGTTTCGCCTATGATTCGTTTGAGATGAAATTTCATTGATTTGATCCCTGCCTCCCATATTCCACCGAAATGAGGTGTAAGAGGTGGTATGAAATGCCAATTGGTTCCATTGTCAGCTATCATGGTAGCAATGTCGCTTGGTAATGTTGTCATTGCGCGGTGGTGTTCCTTCTGCATTATGTTGTTAGCTCCCAAAGTACGTTCCATTATCAGAGTAAATGTCGGTGCATAATCCTCTCCTGGATATGAATCTTTTGTAAGCGGCAATGAAGGATTCGGTTGTTAAATCGCTAATTATTTCAATGTGAATGGCCTTTGTTACCATGCATATAAAAAGAGCGATGTATCCCTTGTATGTCTTGTGACCCCTTCCTTTGGCATATCTCAATTGGATGGGCCCCGCATAGTCGATTCCCGTTTTGGCAAACGGTCTTCCCGGCCTCACTCTTGCTGATGGTAGGTTTCCCATTAGTTGTTTAGATGACTGTTGTTTATGGCGAAAGCAAATAATACATTTTTGAATTATCTGTCTTACAGCTCGTTTACCATCAATGATCCAGAATTTGTTTCTTAATGTTGCTAATGTTAATTGTGTACCTCCATGTAATGTACCAATATGAGCTTCTTCTATTATTCTTTTTGTAACTATGTTGTGCTTACTCAGGATTACTGGGTTTTTACTTGAACTTGGAAGTCTTGAATTTTGTAGTCTTCCGTTCACACGTAGCAAGCCGTTTTCGTCTAATGTTGGATTTAGTGATAGAATTTTGCTCTTCCTGCTGATTCTTTCGGCTTCATTAAGACGGTTTATTTCCTTGTGGAAATCTTGTTTTTGTACGAGCTTGAGAATTGTTATTTCTGCGCTTTGGAGTTCTGAACCAGTTAATTCATTTCTATTATTGCTTCTACGCGAGCAGTTGTTGATGAATCGTTTGCAGTATGCGACTGTACGTTTTAATTTGTTGTAGCTGGAGCATCGCTCAAATAATGGAAATGCGTGAACTTCCGTTGTTATAGTCATTATTTTTATCGGCCTTTCTTCTAATTCATCTGGTTTATGCGTATTACTTCGCATAATAGGGTTGATTGACTTCCACCTAGTTGGGTTTTGCCGAAGAAAATCTGGACCGTGCCACCACAATTTGTTGTTTAGTAGTGCTAACGGTGTCGTACCACGAGAAGCTATATCCGCTGGATTATCGCTTGATTTTACGTGGTGCCATGTTGCTGCTGGTAGAATAGTTTTTACTGCTGAAATTCTATTTGCCACGAATGTCTTAAATTTGTTTGGTTCCCCTGTGATCCAACATAGTGCAATGGTCGAATCTGACCACGCATATACTTTTAGGTTGTTGATGTTCAAGCTTCTTTGTGTGTGTTTAAGTAATTTTGCCAATAGCAGAGTTGCATTTAGCTCCAATCGAGGGATGGATAGCTTTATTTTGGTTGGCGCGACTCTTGTCTTTGAGGTTAATAGTTGTGTTGTTATAATTCCTTCCTTATTTGTTGTTCGACAATAAATTGTTGCTGCGTATGCGTACTCTGAGGCGTCAGCGAATCCGTGAAGCTCCGTTTCGATCTCATCTGTTGTGTTTATCCATCTCTGGATTGTTATGTTTTTGATTTCGCTCAATTCTTCCTTGTATTTTATCCACCTTGTGTTTATGTTTTCTGGCAAGGGCTGATCCCAATCAATTCCTGATGTCCATACTTCTTGCATCATGATTTTTGCTGTGATTGTTATAGGGGAAAGCCATCCAACGGGATCAAAGAGCTTGGATGAGTCGGATAATAGTGAGCGTTTGGTTGGCTGTTTGTGTGATAGTTGTAATGTATCTACGTTGAATTTAAAAAGGTCCTTTTGTGTGTCGTATAAAATGCCTAATGTTTTAATGCAGTCATTTAACTTGAATTGAACGTCGCCCGTGCCGTGTAGCTCTTTGGGAATCTGATTCAATAGTTCCCTTGAATTAGAGAACCATTTCCTTAAATTCAGTCCACCTTGTTCTGTGAGCATTTTGAGTTCTTGCACAGCTCGAGTTGCTTCCTCTATGTTGTTCGAACCTGTTATCAGATCATCTACGTAAAAATCGGTCAACATGATGCTTGCTCCTAATGGATAATCATTGTCTCCGTCGATAGCTAGTTGTTTTAAGGCTCTTATAGCTAAAAAGCTGCCGGATGTTGTTCCGTATGTCACCGTTTTTAATCTGTATGCCTCCATTGGCTTGGAGGGGTTGCTTCGCCATAGTATTCGTTGATAGTTCTGGTCTTGTTTGTTAATCCATGTTTGGCGATACATTTTTTCTATGTCTGCTGTCATTACGATTTTGTGTTTTCGCCATCGTAGTAAAATATCTGCTAGATCCTGTTGTAGTTTTGGACCATTCATCATGCAATCGTTTAGAGATAGTCCATTTGTTGTTTTGGATGATGCATCAAACACTACTCTTAGCTTTGTGGTAGTGCTGTCCTTCTTGATTATGCCGTGATGCGGTATATAATAGATATTGGTTGATTTACCATCTTCTGGTCTTTCCTGTACTGGTTCCATGTGCCTCAAATTTATATATTCTTGCATGAATTGATGATATAATTGTTTGAACGACGCATCTTTCTTGAATCGTTTTTCTAATTGTATCAGTCTGGCAGCGGCTTTCTTCCTGGATTCCCCTAGTTCGGCTTGGTTATCCTTAAATGGAATTCTTACAATGTATCTGCCGTCTGGACCTTTTTCGACAGTTGACTCAAAATGTTCTTCTATCATATTTTCTTCTTCAGTGGTATCTCTCTCTTCGGGTATTGAGTCGTTTTCTACCAGTAATCTCAGCTGATCCTCTATACTTCTAGTTGCAATCATCGTTGTTTTGTGCTGATTTCCTGTGTTGTTCCTGCTACCCAATATAATCCAACCGAATTCCGTTTGTTGTGCCATCGGCTCTAGTGGACCTCCCTTGATGATGTTGTTGATCAGTATTGATGGATAATAGTCCGCGCCAAGTATAAGATCAATTGGCTGTGACTGATTGTAGTTGGGATCAGCCAGTTGTATTTGGTGGAGATGCGTCCAGCTGCTTGTGGCAAAGTCCACCTCGGGTAGTTGTTGGTCGAGTTGGTCGAATATCAAGGGTTTGATATCCATTTGGAAGTCTCCATCAAATCTTGGCGATATTTTTAGATTGATGGTTTGTCTGCAGGTGCCTGCCTTTTTTCCACCTACACCTGAAATGGTGACGTGTACTTTCTCTTTTTTAAAGTTGAATAGATTTGCGGCCTTGGAGGATATTAATGTGGCCTGTGATCCTGGATCAATTAGAGCTCTTAGTTGCAGTGCAGAAGTGTGTGGTGCCCCCCTTTGCACACGATACATGTTTCTGCTTGGCAGTTTCTTCCTTGATGCTGGCTTAAACATCGTATGCACAAGTTGGCTGAGCTAACAAGCCTTGCCCGATTTAGTGTTGACATCTTTTTGAATTGCTGGCATTGATTTAAACCATGATGCTCCTTACACCCTTCCACCCAACATGTTTTGGTTAACATGGCTGTATTCACTCGTTTCAATGGTGGTATATACTGCATGTGTGGTCGTGTTGCTGTTGCTCTATGATTGCCCATGGCTTCTAAAGATTGAAACCTTCTCTCCAGGAATTGAAAGAATTCTTCTAGTTGTGGAATTTCTCTGGGCTTCTCTATATTTGTTTCGTAAATTCTAATGGATTCTGGGTCCAATTTTTTGTTTAAGATGAAACCCACGAGTGCCTCGAATGGCGAATCCATATTTAGCCGCTTTATATTGTGTAATATTTCTCGTGCTGTATCATGCAAGTTTCTCACTGCTTGGGCGGATGATATCTGAATTGTCGCCAATGACAACAGTGCATTAAATTGATGGTTTGCCAGTATCCTTACATTGTTGAACCTTGCTTGGATTATATTCCATGCGGTTTGGTAATTGTCACCAGTTGTTGTTAGGTGACTAATAATTTGCGCTGCTCCCTTCTGCAGGTGTGATTTCAGATACGTCATCTTTACTGTATCTGATAGTTTGTTGTTTTGGTGGATCAGCTCAGTGAATATATCGTTGAATGTTTCCCACCGATCATAATCACCGTAAAATATTGGTAATTCTACCTTAGGCAATTTCACTTGCGCTGCTGATTCTGCCATGGTTGTTGTTTGTGAACGAAACTGTTGTAGTTTGATCATGGCATCTTCTACTCTTTCTTGAAGCTTGCCATAATAATCTTCCCGAAAGTAGTTGGAGGTTTGTTCGTCGTCTTCCAACTCTACTAATAATTCTGTATGTTGGGCTGCGATTTCCTCCATGTCCTTTTCTAATTGTCTTATTTTAAGACTAACATATTCCTTAGATATGTTGTTGGTTTCCAAGGAATAGTTTATTGACGCCAATTTTTGATATATCTGGCGCATGAGGACGTCTTGTCTTTTGAACAATTTTGTGTTGTTGTTTCCTTCTATTTTTGCTGCTTGAAGGGCCTCTATTGAACTACTCGTACTCGTTTGTTGTTGTTGATTTGCAGCTGAGTTACATTCTTTGATTTCCTCTTTTTGAGAATCTGTTGTTAAATTTTGTACGGCATCTACCCGAATTGACGGCGTCGGTTTATATGATGCCTCGAGAAGTGAACTTGGAAGTTGTAGGGCTTCTTGTGACGTTGTTGGTGTCAATGGTGGTCCGCTATGTAGGCGATGGCGCATATCTTCTACCAGCTTATTGTAAACATCTGTTGTGTTTATTCGCGTGGTGAGATAAGCGTGGTTCTCGCCCAGAGGCGGGACCATTCGTAGAATTTTATCGTCGTTTCCAACGAATTCGTTGTATAGCGCTTTTAGATTCGCTATTCTCTTCTCTAGGTAAGACTTTGTCTTTCTGTCTTCTCCGTCTTTCCGATAGTTTTTCTCTATCTGGACTATCTTTCCACTTGTTACCTCTTGTAATTGAAGTAATAAATCCATGTTGTTGTTTGGGTTTCTAGTGGTTGTACTGGTGCTGGTTGTTGCTCAGCTCCTCCTTCGACGGTAATATTGTGAAGATTGTGCCTGTTGTTGCTTGGCTGGTGGTGTCGTCAGGCTTGACGACGTTATAGACTCTCCGTCCGTACTTCTAATTGCCGGTTGTTTTAGTGGCTCGAAGGACCATGTAAAATCTCAGGTTGTGGCCAGTTTTTGTGGTGTCTCCGACTGTTGTTGTATCCGGCTCGAAGGACCATGTAAAATCTCAGTGTGCCTTAATTCTAAAATTAAGTTCGCTTCGATTTATCAGTTTACTTAATAGATTACCACGGGTGGGGTCTATTAAGTAGGTGAGAATAAATCGTTGTATTATTCATTTAATAGATTACCACGGGTGGGGTCTATTAAATAAGCGAGAGTAAACACGTTGTTAAGGTTTAAATTTATTCTGATTTTATTATTTTATTTTTCCAGTATATATACAAAATCTTATATACTAATTACACTAACAACAAATAAATTGCAATTCAGTAATTTTTGTAGTAAAAAATTACAATGATATAGAATTGCTGAATTGCATCTATATTGTTGTTGTTGTATACACATGAATTAAATCATATTTATATTGTTGTTGTTGTATACACATATATGATGAATTAAATCATATTTCGCCAACATATGTATCTATTTGTGTATTTCACCCTGTTGCCACTGTGGGATATTTTGTTGCACTGTTGATCTCAACAACTGGTTCACTGGTTCTCCTGTTGTATCACAATGGACCGTCATCGGTTTAAGTGTGCCGTAGCAGCCACTCAACTTAACCTAACCTAACCTAATACTATGCTCATACAATTTTGACAAATAATGTTGGGCTTCATATGTAAAGCACCATAAATATTTTAATGGACCTAATAGCTTTATAATGGTAGGGTAGTGAAGTATCATGTGGAATTTTGGTTTAAGTGTGTCATTAAATAAAGTTTCATTAAAGACTGTGATGCTTTTCAATGAGTGAAGTTAATTTATTCAAATTTGCTAGATTAAATGATGGTGACAGTAGAATATCGATTAATTGATTTAATAATGTTATAGAAATGTATATACAGGGTCATTTCAACCAATTAGGTCGCCAATAATTATGGGTAATAAATGAATAAACGTTTTCATTTGTGATGCATTCATTTTAAATGAATCATCACGAATATGATGTTTTCAATAGGAGGACTAATATTTGATATTTCTGTTTTACCATAATTAAACATTTGTTTTCTATAGTTAAGTGTGTCAAGTGTTAACATTTTTTGTATATATAAGAAATAATTTAGAATTTTTGCCAAATCGTATTTGCAGACAGATATCACTTGAAAATTATTAATTTAATTTATTACGGAGACTTCGGTTATAGTAGATTCGTTGCTACCTATCATTAAAATATCATTGCTATAATTTTCTATATTTCTAAGGGCTTCAAATACCTCTACACAATCAACTTGGGTTTGATTTTTATTCCTTATACAGATCCTACAAAAATAATTTGCGCTAGACGATTTTGCGTAACATAAAACAGTGTGTAAAGCTAAATTATCACCGAGTATTTGAGCTACTTGAAAATATATTTTATATGGTCCGTCGTTCGTATTTATTTCTAAACTGTGAGACTATAATTCATTTATTTGTTGAACTAAATATCTTAAACATTTAGCAATCCCGTATTCTTTAATATTACGGCTCATTATGAATCCTGCCACAAATATATTGTTAATTTTTGATGAGTTGGTTTCACGGGAAAATTATAATAAACACCACATACTGAATTTACTCCCAGATTTTTATCCTTAAGGATCGTTTATCTCAAAGTCATCTAGATAAAAATATATTGGCAATATAGCTTTGTCAGATGAAAATTTCAAATAAATCCAAATCTTACCATTGACAAAGTTGGTTTTGAATGACTATTTTTAAAGACGACTTTCCCAAACGCTCAAGATATTTTAAAAGTTTAGAATCTGTACTAAATAAATTCTTTAATTTCAGTTTCCTGTATAACAATATTATCGCAGTATAGCTCTCCTTTGCAAAGCATACAAGTTACTGTCATACATTGTATTGGATAGAATTACTCCTCTAGCGGAGGGCTTGGTTGGTGACTATCAAGGAGGATTTCGTCCGAATCGATCAGTCACTGATCAGGTCTTTTCGCTGCGAGTGATTCTATCTAAATATTATGAGACATCCATCCCCGTACATTAGGTGTTCCTGGATTTACGGCAGGCCTATGACTCGATCAATCGAGAGAGTTTGTGGTCTGCCCTGGAATACCTAGGAATGCCAACAAAATTGGTACGACTGTGTAGGATGACAGTGCCGCAGTCTCAATACTGTGTTAAAGTTGAGAACAGGCTATCGACAATTTTTTCAGTTAACTCGGGTGTTCGGCAGGGAGATGCTATGTCCCCGATACTCTTTAATCTCATGTTGGAGTATATCTTTCGTAAAGCTGAACACCTCAGCGCAACATCTTATATCGCGAGTCCAATCAGGTGCTTGCATATGCAAAAGACATATGCGTGATTGGACTGAATAGCAACGGAGTGAAAGAAATACTTGATCCGCTTGTAGAGTTTTCAGCTTCAGTTGGACTTCAGATCAATGAGTCCAAAACGAAATACTTGATCTCTGGTTTTAGGGAGAATGACACACCAGATTTTAGTAGTGGGCACCACACTTTTGAGGGAGTAAGGAGGTTCAAATATTTGGGTTCTCTTATCACTCACGACAACAGTGTGGGTGAGGATATTAAAGTGCGGCTGGCAGCTGGCAGCCGTGCTTTGTATCCTCTAAGGCCACTGCTAAAATCTAAACACTTATCAAGTGCCGTGAAGCTGAAGTTTTACAAAGCGCTGATCAGGCTCGTTGTTATGTTTGGATGTGAAAGTTGGGTGCTGAATTGTTTAAATTTGAATGTCAAAATCGGTCTGGGAATCCAAAATGGTTGGTTTATACGTTTTGGATAGTCGTTTCGGCACCAAAACACTATAAAGTAGCATTGCTATGATTTAATGTTGTGAATCTGTAAACAAAAACTTACTAAAGCAGGTTGTTTAATAAAAATGTTTAATAGTTACTTATATCTAATGTTTACTCTTTTAAAGAAGATTAAGAATCTTAAAAATCAATGTCAGTCTATTAAAGTAAAATATAATTTAAATATAAAGATTAGATTTTTAATATTTTATGAAATTGTATTGTAGTAAATGTTGCCATAAATTTGTCCACCTCCTAATATATGTTTTTGAACAGACACTTTTTTTTTGTTTCACAAAACTAAACATACATTGCACTGGTGAAAAGTCGGATTAATTAACAAGAGTAAGTCAATAATTCCTTTTTTAATTCTTTTTTCAACGGTGATTTTAATAGGCTCACTATGGCACTATACGATATCACTTTTTTAAATCCTCTTCGTGTAATTTTAAGACAGATACATTTTTCGTCTTCATTCAAACTATTTTTGTATCCCATTTGTTTTTGTGTACCGCAGCCTTGTTATATTATTGAAACAAAATTTATTACTTTTCCGGATCACTTTACACTACATAAATTTGGATTGTAATAGGAGACAAAAGTTTAAACATTGCTCTTGATTCATTTCAATTACTTGTTACTGAAATTACTCCTCAAACAGACGACATAAATCAAACGCTTAAGCTGATATTAAGCAAACTTAATACTTTTGATCAGCGATTACAGAAACTAGAATACAGTACTAAGGGAGCCATCCCTAAACAAAGCCATGTCTAACGACTTAAGAATTTTATGCTGGAATGCCAATAGACTCCAGCAACACCAACAGGAATTGCAAATGGTTCTGGACGCAGAGAAAATCGATGTCTGTCTCATCTCTGAAACTCACTTCACTAGGCAATCAATTATCAAATTTAGAAATTATAAAACATATTACACTATTAACCCGGGAAATACTGCCAAGGGAGGTAGTGCTGTTATAATTAGAAATAGTATTAATCTCTTCAAGGAATTAAAATATGAAACAGAACAAATACAAGCAACAGCTGTTAATATCAAGACCAAAAATAACTCTATTAGTGTTATTGGAATTTACTCCCCATCCAAATACTCTCTAAAAGAAAAAGATTATCTTGAATTTTTCAGTAAACTAGGGAAAAGATTTGTAATTGGAGTAGATTTTAATGCAAAAAATATCCACTGGGGTTCTAGACTAACAACAACCAAAGGGAAAGAATTCCTCAATGCTATCAGAAAATACGGTTGTGAAGCCTTATCAAATGGTAAACCGACCTACTGGCCAACTGATCCAAATAAAATACCAGATCTGTTTGATTTCTTTATAGTGAAAAATATATCTGTAAATTATATACATATAGATTAAAGTCGTGACTTAAACTCTGATCACTCCCCAATACTTTTGACATTAAATGAAAGGATCATTCAAAAAGAAAGCTATCTTAGTTAAGTAAATAAGCACACAAATTGGGAATACTTTAGACTGTCTTTAGAAAGAAAAATTAACTTAATGGTTCCGCTAAGAAGTGAGGAGCAATTAGAAAAAGAAGTTCACAAGTTCATATGTGATATACAGCAGTCAGCTTAGGAAAACACTCCTGAAGTTAAACAAAAAATTAAGGGAAACAACTACCCTAGAGAAATTAGAGAGGCAGAAAAAAGAAGGGCAAAGAGAACTATATGGCAACAAACTAGAGCCCCTCAAGATAAAACTAAGCTAAACAATCTGACTCAGTTACTTAAAAGGGAAATCAAAGATTTGAAAGACGAATCTATCAGTAACTACCTCAGAAAATTATCTAGTGATACTAGTACTGATTATTCTCTCTGGAGAACAACCAGAAGAATTAAAAGTTCAATAATGCAGATTCCTCCAATCAGAATAGAAGATAACAAATGGGCCAGAAATAACGAAGATAAAGTACGAAATTTTGCTGAATACCTGGAAAAAATATTTGAACCACATGATGACCAATCATTGGAAGCCGAAATAATAACTGGAGAGGTTGTACAGGAAAGTGAAGAAATCCTACGAGCAACACCAAAAGAAGTCATGTATGAGTTAAAAACAAATATGAATCCGATAAAAGCGCCGGGTGACCTTATTACATCAGAAATTTTAAAAGAACTACCAAGGAAAGCATTATTAAAGCTCACCAATATTATAAATGCTGCCTTTCGATTGAAATATGTACCCAGCCTCTGAAAAATTGCAGAAGTAATTATGATTCCTAAACCTGGGAAACCACCACACAAAACTGGATCATACAGGCCAATATCACTATTACCAGTTATGTCTAAACTCTTTGAGAAGTTATTAGTAAAAAGGCTAAATCCGATAATTGAGAGGAAAAACCTGATTTCAAATCATCAGTTCGGTTTTCGCAACCAACACTCAACATTAGAACAAGTACACAGAATAACTAATATTATTATTAGAGGAGAAAAAAGTCTGATCAACGATATTCTTAGACGTTGCACAGGCCTTTAATAAAGTTTGGCACGAAGGACTTAACTATAAGTTAAGAACTGTACTACCAATGCAATTCACTACAATATTAAAATCATACTTGAAAAATAGATTCTTTAGAGTAAAATTAGACGATTCCTATTCTGAATTGAAAGAAATCAAGGCAGGAGTACCGCAGGGTAGTGTATTAGGTCCTGTCCTATCCCTATTGTACACTAATGATCTCTCTGTATTAGAAAACAACACTGTGGCGACATTAGCTGATGACACGGCAATCTTAGCTGTTGGAGATAGCAACGAAGAATCAACTCAGAGTTTACAGTTAGCTATTACACAAATACATAACTGGACCAAAAGATGGCGAATTAAATTTAACGAAACTAAATCAGTTCACATCAATTTTACAAACAAACGACTCGAACATATTTCGGTTACAATTAATCAAGAAATAATACCGTATGCCAACACGGCTAAGTATCCTGGCATGACACTAGATGCAATACTACGATGGAAAGCACACGTCAAAAATAAAAGTGAAGAACTGGGGCTTAAATATAGAAAGATGTATTGGCTGATAGGGAGGAGCTCCGCTCTATCAACATACAACAAACTTCTAAATATTAAAACCGGTTTGGACTTATGTTATCCAACTTTGGGGTTGTACCAAACAGAGCAACGTAGAAATCATTCAAAGATTTCAAAACAAAGTATTAAGGAACATCGTTGATACACCATGGTATGTTAGAAACATAGACCTCCATAGGGACCTTAGAGTGGACACTGTTTCAAAGGAAATCCAAAAAAATGCATTGAGACATAGGTAAAAGCTCGAACATCATGTTAACACTGAGGCAACTAAGCTGTTAAACAACACAGATATTGTACGCAGGCTCAAACGAATTAAACCTTTTGAGCTGGCGTAATTGCTAGTGTGAACAGCGTAATGCTGATCTAAAATCCACAATAACGATGTGGTTTAATTCAATTTATCAGACACTATGGAACACCAGTGGGAAGAAGCCATAGATACAATATAGTAAATTAAGTTAGAATAAAATTGCTCATTAGTCCAGGGTGGTCATTCTGTGGTGCTATCTCATATTAGGCGATTACAAAGTGGGGAAATTATAAATTGTCGTAGCTTACGTTGATGAATAACGTCACATCGCTTATTGATTTGAATGAAAATGACCACAATATCCTTCTGTCCTACTTTTACTAGTGGCAAAAACAAACAAGAAAAATAGTTCAATAACATTTTGGTAAAAAAAGCAATGGAGAGGTTGTGTGACTGTGTACTATTGGATATATATGGATCTTCGAGCATAAAGATATATAGAGAGAGTGTAAAACTTAAAATGTAGGAAAAGAGAATAAGAAAAACGTACTACATCTACAACTTCTGTCAAAAAAAAATTTTTTTTTCTTTTTTTCATGGTTTGTGTTTGTGTCGAAATAAAATTAAAAATTATAAGTGAAAAATATAAAATGGGTAAATTAATTAAGTGTTGTGTGACAAATTGCTTTAATACGAAGCAAATTAGTACAAAAAAAAACAATTATAAAAAATGTTTAATTAACTTTTTTAGGTAAGTAATATACACTTAAATATTTTTTCAAAATTTTTTTAATCGCTTCGATCGCAATTTAATGCACACGAATGAAAACTAAAAATAATTGTGCAGTTTTAAAGTGTATTTAATCCTTATTACGGCCACCCATTTTAGTTTAAATCAGTTTTAGTTTTCTATCAAAAAAATTAAAACTAAACTGTTTGTATACCAAAAATACAACAAAATTACGCGGCCATTTTGCTTTTTTTGATGTTTATATAAAAACGTTCATAGCCGGCGTAACTATTTTTTTTTGTGGGTTTTTTTTCTGGTGTTAAAATCCGTGAAAATTTTATTTATATTTTGTTTACTCAAAAGTGCTGTTTTGGTAAATGCTTTTATTCTTCTCGTGTAAACGGGATATAAGATTAATCATCCCTTTAAAAAAATATTAAAATTAAATTATATTATCTAAAATAAAATGGGTGGAATTATGTATTTTCTACGAGAATATTGTAAAAAATATTTATCAATTTTGTACATAATTTTTGAACATAATTATGTACATTTTACATATTCATAAATTTCTAAAAATCCAATTTTTTTTAACTCTATGAAAAATTAAATAATTTTATGTACGATTATGGCAATAAACAAAAAAAAAATGAGAGAAATAAAAAAAAAAAGTATGTTTTGACAGAAGTTGTAGTACGCTCAAAATATATTATCCTACCCGGTTGATATGGATACACGCCATTGTGGCTGTGTACTATTGGATTTATATGGAAACGTATTTTTTTTCTCAGAAAATTATGACAAAAGTAATCTATTTATATAGTTTTTTTTATTTTAATTAGACTGGAATTATCTTTGGTGACATCATTAAACAAATACATATGCCAATTTTCAATTTTATCTTTAAAGTATTTTTTTTCCATAATTGGATAATATATATATGTGGTAATTTTATTTCCATATACATATACATATATGTATATATATATATATATATATATATATATATATATATATATATATATATATATATATATATATATATATATATATATATATATATATATATATATATATATATATATATATATATATACATATGTATATATATATATATATATATACCTATATAAATATATATTATACATATATATTTATATTTATATATAAAATAAAATTAATAATAATAATAACAGTGTTAAAGGCCATTACTGGCCCCTTACTGAATCAACAATCCGGCTCCAACGGTTTCGATCCCGAGCCTGGTCTTCACACTGTCTTAGACAATCTGAAGAGGCCAAGTCGTTCTCTACATCGTGGAGCCATCGTCGCCTGCAACGACCTCTGCGCCTACCATATGGTGGCTCTCCTTTCAGAGATCGCTGCACAATTCGTTCCGGATCAGCACGCAGAACGTGACCGAGCCAGCGTACTCGCTGAGATCTAACTTCATGTACAATATCGGGGATCTTCATCAGATCTCTGATCTCGAAATTGTACAGAGCTCGGTATGTACCATCTATTTCGCGTTTAGGGCCGTAAATCACACGCATGATTCTTCTCTCAAATGTAAGGAGCCATCTCTCGTATTCATCCGTCAGCGCCCAACTTTCACATCCAAACATAACAACGGGCCTGATCAACGCTTTGTAAAGCTTCAGCTTCACGGCACTTGATAAGTGTTTAGATTTTAGCAGTGGCCTTAGAGGATATAAAGAACGACTGCCAGCTGCCAGCCGCACTTTAATATCCTCACCCACACTGTTATCGTGAGTGATAAGAGAGCCCAAATATTTGAACCTCCTCACTCCCTCAAACGTGTGGTGGCCACTACTAAAATCTGGTGTGCCATTGTCTCTAAAACCAGAGATCAGGTATTTCGTTTTGGACTCATTGATCTGGAGTCCAACAGAAGCTGAAAACTCTACAAGCGGATCAAGTATTTCTTTCACTCCGTTGCTATTCAGTCCAATCACGCATATGTCATCTGCATATGCAAGCACTTGATTGGACTGGCGATATAAGATGTTGCGCTGAGGTGTTTCAGTTTTACGAAAGATGTACTCCAACATAAGATTAAAGAGTATCGGGGACAGAGCATCTCCCTGCCGAACACCCGAGTTAACTGCAAAAATTGTCGATAGCCTGTTCTCAACTTTAACACAGCATTGAGACTGCGTCACTGTCATCCTACACAGTCGTACCAATTTTGTTGGCATTCCTAGGTATTCCAGGGCAGACCACAAACTCTCTCGATTGATCGAGTCGTAGGCCTGCCGGAAATCCAGGAAAACCTGATGTACGGAGATGGATGTCTCATAATATTTAGATAGAATCATCCGCAGCGAAAAGACCTGATCAGTGACTGATCGATTCGGACGAAATCCTCCCTGATAGTCACCAACCAAGCCCTCCGCCAGAGGAGTGATTCTATCCAATAAAATGTATGACAGTAACTTGTATGCTGTGCAAAGGAGAGTTATACCGCGATAATTCTCACACTTCAAGCGGTCTCCCTTCTTGAAGATGGGGCATATCGCGGCCACTTTCCATTCATCAGGCATAACTTCGGTTCGCCATACTAATCGAATAAGGTCGAAAAGACAGTTCCACAAAGTATCCCCTCCGAATATCAAGAGCTCCGAATTAATGCAGTCCACTCCAGGTGAGCGGTTTCGTTTCATTCTCTGCATGGCCTTAGTGAATTCCTCATGGGATGGCTCCTCAGTGCAAATCTCCGCAGACTGTTCTAGAGGTGGCTCAACAACAGTCTGTGATGCATGATGAACATCAAGCAGCTCAGTAAGGTGTCCACTCCATGCGTCAAGTACTGCGTCGATGTTGACACAGAGGTTTCCATCCCGGTCCCGAATGGCGGTTGACGAAGGCCTGAAAGTATGGTGCAATCCAGTAATTCCTTTAAAGAAATTACGTGAACTACGCTCATTGCTGAGTTGTTGTACTTTCAGAACCTCGGCCTTCCACCATTCTCGCTTCTTCCGTCTACAAATCCGCTTAGCTGCCCTTCTTGCAAGAGCTGCCTTGTTTTTCCTTGCGATTGTGAGACGTTGTTGCACTTCATTATGGGCTATATTTTGTTGCTCAACTGCAAGACGACACTCGTCATCAAACCAATCATTCTTGGGTCTGACTTTCACTATACCTAAAGTCTGTTGAGCAGCACTGACAACCGAAGTTTTCAGTACCTCCCAGACAGAGTTCACGCAGTCAGACTGGTAATTAGCTCCCTCAATGTTGTCGCTGACAAGATCCTGATATCGTTTCTTTTGATCTTCATTTATCAAACCTTCACAGTCGAAACGTTCCATCCGTTTCGCTGTGTTCCCCGACCTGTACGAAAACTTCCACCGTAGCTTTGCAGCGACCAAATAATGATCGCTGCCTACGTATTTGGTTGCTGACCGATAAGTTCTCACATCCTGCACAACCCGAGCTCGCCCTTTTGAAATTAACACGTGGTCAATTTGGCTCCGGGATGTTTTGCGAGGATGTGTCCATGTCTCTAGGTGTATCTGTTTGTGAGGGAAGAATGTGCTTGCTACTCTAAGATCATGAGCAATTGCAAAGTACATCATTCTCTCACCATTATCGGTCGCAGTTTCGTGTCGGGAGTACGGACCTATGTTTTCACACAAGTCGGCCTGATTTCTGCCAGCTCTAGCATTAAAGTCCCCAATTACCATTCTAACATCGTGTTCGGGTATAGATCCCATCAGGTCGTCCAAGTCATTGTAAAATGAGTCTTTATCTTGGGGCTGGCTGACTTCTGTGGGCGCATGTACACAAATTATCGACAGGTTGGGTAACTTCATGCGCAGGCGAAGCATACACAATCGGTTATTGACTGCTTGAAAATCCAAAACAGCCTTCTTTACCTGCGGCCCAAGAAGAAATCCAGCTCCAAGATTTCCGAGGTCATCTCCACTGTAGAACAACGTATAGCCCTGGGACACATGGTCTCCACTTTGAGGCCAGCGAGTTTCTTGAAGAGCAACGAGTTCCAGCCGATACTCTTTCATGCACGTGATTAGACCCTCCAACGCTCCTGGTTTTCTAAGTGATTGCACGTTCCACGTGCCGATCCTAAATCTCGTATCCGGGTACTTGAGCGGGGGTCCGGTGTTGTTTTGGCGGTATCCATTTTTCTTTTTGTTGATTTTATAAACAGTTGATTTTTTTTACGGATGCGGGTCGTCAGCCCAGCGATCCAACCGTTTAGTCGCCTCCTATAAAATAAAATTACCGCACACAAAATTATGTGCGAATGTTCCTTATTTGCTTATTTGTTCTGTTAAATCACTCCAATTATTATTAAATTTTATTCAAAAATGTATAAATTAATTATAAAATTTATATTTCAAGTGTATTTGTTAATAAAAAACACACATTTATTTATTAAACATTAACTTGTTAGTAACAAATTATTTTGTTTATAACAATATCAAGTGGTAAAGAATTTTATTTTACTTCATTTTCATAATTTTAATAGCAATTTATAATTAATCGAATAATTATTATTTCAATCCACTATTGTTGATAATTTATTTATTTTTTTATAAATACATAAATTGTTTATAACAAATTCTAATTGTTTATAATTTTTTTGGACAATTTTTATACAACAAATACAGTGTTTTACTTACTTTTGCTTAAGGCTCTACTTTACCTAGAACAAAAATCAAAATGGATGTCGATATTTAAATGCCAAAACATGCGTCTAAAATAAAATTTGAAATCTCCGCTATCAAAAATTACAAAATATTCCATGAACAAATTGTTTTTTTGCCACTTACGACATCTAATTAAAAATGGATGAACTAAAAAATACGCGATATTTAGTTGATTCCTAAACCATTACCAAAATGGGATGGAACTAAACATCAATAATGAATTTTAAAGTGAATGGTGTGTGGGAAGTGAAGAGGGGGAATTTATTATACGAATGAATATGTATATATAATGCCATGTTGGTAAACAAAAACAATAATTAATGAAATTATTTTCATAGGGATCGGTTGTGTTTGGCTGTAAGTTACTAATCATTCCATAAACTGCCCACTTCTTACGAAATTCGTACTTTTTCGCACTTTTTTACATATTTGGATATGAAATATCCAAGTTAAAAATCTGTTGTGCGGCCAGAAAATGGAGAACACAATGGCCTAACAAAAAAATATCAGCCCAAGTGCGGTCACGGCCATTTTCGATAAAAATCATTCCATAAACTGCCCACTTCTTACAAAATTCGTACTTTTTCAGACATTTTTACATATTTGGATATGAAATATCCAAGTTAAAAATCTGTTGTGCGGCCAGAAAATGGAGAACACAATGGCCTTAACATTTAATAAATTGTGTTTTATATTATAATCAGTAAACTTTTTATTTTGTGTTTTTTTTATAATTTGTCTTACACTAATAATAATAATTCTTTGATGCGAAAGTAGTAATTTTTAAATGTAATGTTAAATACTAGCTTTCGAATGTTAAATTGCCAAGCTAGTTTGTGATATCCAAACCAAATTTAAATTAAATGACTATGTAATTTATTTAATTAGTTTAATATAAATTTTTTATCTATTTATGTAATGATTATTTACTAATTGGATGGATAAAAGTTTTACTTGTTTAAAATATACGATAAAATTTATCTGCCCGAATGTATGCTATTTATTTATTATCAACACTAATACATTTAAATAAATTAAAAATTAATTCAGTTTTAGGAAACACTTCATTCGCTTATATAGGCGAGTGAATTTTGTACTAAAAGTGTCCTAACTTTAAATGACGTAATTTAGGACAAATTGAGGAAAAACTTCATCCGCACACCAAGAGTTGGTCGTAGAACACAATTAGGTGGCTTAATACACGTATTAACATGTATTGCATGCTGCTATAAATCGACGAATATCTTTTGCTATGTTAGGCCAAAAGAAATAACGCTTTAACAGTTCAGCCGTCTTGTGTCTGCCTAAATGGGCAAATAGTTTTCCGTTTATTACCCTTAAGTATGATTGAATTTTGGACGATTTGGCGTATTGAATTTGTGTTAGGTACTTTGAACTATGGATGAACTGGATAACAATTATCAACTGTGGGATCTTTACTGCATTTTACAGTTCTACTTAGTTCATCCATGAATACGCGGGATAATGCATCTGAAACACAGTTTTCGGTTCCTTTTCGGTATTCAATATCTAAGTAAAACCCCTGCAACTTAAGGCTCCAACGCGCTAATCTCAAATCTTTCTGAGATATTAACCAGCTGAGGCTAGCGTAGTCTATAATAACGGTAAAAGGTAGTCTTTCCACATAACCTCTAAATTTTTAATTTAACAGCTGCCAAGCACTCCAACTCTGTCACGCTGTAATGTCGTTGATCTAACATATATTCAATTGGCCTATCTTGTCCATAATTGGTTTTTTGGAACAATACAGAACCTATCCCGGTTAAACTAGCGTCGCTTTGAATAAAAAAAACGTTTACTAAAGTCGGCCGTATTGAGCACAGGGACCGTTGTAAGCGCTCGTTTTAAATTTCCGAATGCGATTTAAGAATGCTCAGACCATACAAATTTTTGATTCTTCTTAAGCAAATTTGTTAACGGCGCAGAAAGTGAGGAATATTTGTCAATAAATCGTCTGTATCAACCGCAGATACCTAAAAACCTCCTCACCTGACTTACCGGTTTTGGCACTGGATACTCTGCAATGGCTCTTACCTTCTCCGGATCAGGTCGCAAAGTGCCCCCACCCACCACATGACCAAGATAATCAATTTCTCTCAGTAAAAATTTACTCTTTTACATTAATGGTGAGACCCGCCTCGACTAACCGAGATTCTACATCGGCTAGAAGAGACAGATGCTTCTCAAATGGACGTTGTAATGAGAAGATCATCGAGATATACGAAAACTCGGTCATGCAAATGGTGTGAGATCACCATGTGCATCAAATGGCATAAGGTGTGAGGCGTATTACAGAGTCCAAATGGCATAGAAGTAAAGTGATGAAGCGGGTGTCCTGGCATGGTAAAAGCTGTTTTTTCCATAGACTCGGGGTCTAGTGTATTCTGCCAAAACGCATCCTTTAAGTCAATACTGGACATGAACTGCGTTCTATCTAGTCGACTGAGCAAACCATCAATGAGGGGTAAAGGGTAGGCATCCCTTTTTGTCACGCTATTAAGTTTACGAGCGTCTAGGCATAGTCGTACATTCCCATTGGATCTCAGAACTCTAGGAATCGGCGAACACCATGGACTGTTACTTTCTCAACCGCCAAACGTGGGGAAGACAGTATATATGCATATTTACAGCGAGAATTCTACAGTTTATACATACAAACTTTTTGTCTACAAGTATAAGCCATTTCTCTAAAGTTATAGCTATGGAATTTTTACATTTGGTGAATAGGTGCCTAAATTGCATTTTTAAGTTCCAAAGATAGTCGACTGTCCCTTGACATTCATCAAAATGAACGTCATTCATTTTATTTTGACGTTGTTACCAACATTTAGAAAATATACAATTCGAATCGAAAACTTATGAGTGCTCTTATGCAAATTTATACAGGTCTCAACCGCCAAAATTAAACGGGATACTTCTATGAATCTAAAACATTTAAACAACTGCCAACTTTATTTATCGATTTTAAAGATATAATATTCAAAAACATTTTTTATGTACATTTCAAATTATTCAAATATTTATTTAATCTACTTGATTCGTTTTCTTGTATATAATCTAGTACTCGTTGAAATTCATCATCTGCGTTACAATAATAATGAGCCAAATATTTTGTACCCGACCCTAATAAAACTGTTGTAGATGATTCTTCTGTTATAATTGGATTATCACATAAGTTTAATGCCCAAACATATTTTAACAGATTCTGATCGACATCCTCAATGGTTTTAATAAATTATTTTTGAAATTAAGAGTTGATAGTTTATCCAAAACTTTGTCGTCCTGATCTACTGATGATGCAACACTTATCGAATTGTTTTCCAAATATAAATTTATTGAATGAAGTTTCTCGAATTGCACCGGATATGGCATATGTGGAATATCCGTTAAATTTTTGTTGTTACAGTTGATTTTAACTTTGTCGATTAGCGAATTAAATTTGCATGCACACGGGGTGGGACAATTTTCATCAAATGTTTCTTCAAAGATTTCCTCCAGATAACGACATGAATCTGGTATTTCAAATTCGATGAATAGACGACTATCTTCGAAATAAAATCCTGGACGGTTGTAGTAACGTTTAAGGAAATGTGGAAATAGATGTTTAATCATGGTACAATCGTGGCAGATGGCATCTCCGGCAAATTTAATGTGAATTACAGTATTCAATTTATTTTCATTTGCTAGGTCATACTGTGATCGAATAATATTTCCAAACGAGTTAATAAGCTCCAAGTTAAGAGTAGGTTCACCGCTCTGGAATATTATGTCTATTATAGAATCGCGCTCCGCATGCAATGTTGTGAAGTATGTAACGTTAAATGTATCGATAAGGAATGATTGGAATGTAACTTCTAGTATTTTGGGACTTTTAATCAAATGCTCCAACAAGTCCATTGTATGAGCTGTGAAATTGCTCAACTCTAAACTAATTGAATCACGATTGAACTGAAATGCTTCCAATTTGTCGTGTGATCTGAAAAATATTAATGGTTTGGTCAATTGTCGCAAGTATCTAAAAATGTTATTATACTCACTCTGTGTAGAATGGATTGTCAGTCAAACTAATATATGTTAATATCTTATTTGTCTGGAAGGTAGTAGGATCTAGCGTCTTTATTTTGTTATCGTTCAAAGACGCTGTGTATAGTTCTTCCAAATCTTTAAACAAATCTTTTGGAATATAGTCCAATTGCAGCCCGTTTAACTGAATTATTCTCACTTTTTTTAATCCACGAAATACGTGCTCATGCAGCGTAATTTTGTCATTTGACCTTTCGATGCTAATCTCCGTTATGTTAACGTTATGTTGAAACAGCTCCGGTACATTAAAAGCGTTGATATCATCCAAATCAAAATCACTTATATCAAACGTTTCTAGTCCTTCAAATTTTTTTAAATTGCCTTTATTCAAATTGATCAATTTGTTAAATTTTATTTGAACCCACATCGCGTTGGAGACGCCATTACTAAAATCATTAAAATCAATGCGACTATTATTTTCAAATACACAACCTTTGCAATATAAGTTTGTTAAAAATTTCGTAGATGTAAATCCAAGATTTATAAAAGATACGGAATCGAATTTTCTAAAATCAAAATATTTAAATAACGTATCACTATTCACTTCTGCATATTGGTCGAGCTTTAGTAATAATGGGTATCCAGTTTGGTACTCAGTATTAATATATGGTAAACTATTAAACCACGTACTTAAACCGTAGTTATAATTTTCATTATTCGTTGCATTATTGAAACACTTAATAAAATCCACTGCAATACCATCGTGTAACGGATACTCTTTCGATTCGCCTAGTCGCACTTCAAGAAATTTTAGTGAATCGTAATTATAGCACTCAACCGTAATTTGAAATTGATAAAAAGTGTTTATTGTAATATTTGAAGTAAAAGTGTTTATTGTAATATTTAAACTTTTATTCTTATCATTATCCGGCAGCTCATATGAGAATACTGCACTTGAATCGGAATATTGACAAAATACGTTACAAAGTAACACACTAAACACAATTAATTTTAAATACATTTTTTTCGCGTGATTGATACGCGCAGTTACACAAAGATGTTACGACTGGAGCTAATTTAGTTTAACATTCTTTTTATAGCTAATTATATCTAAATTAATATTATACCAGTATACACAACAATACATAGACATTAATCTAATCGAAAAATTGTTTTTAAAAATGTGTTTGAATTTTGTATTTTGAATACGAAGAAGCGATTTGATTAAATAATAATTAGAGTGATGTAAGTAATCGATTCTTATTATCGTCCAGTAACTATTTTTATTTAATTGTTTATCTATGAAAGAAGTTTTGTTAACTGCAGAGTATACAGGTAAACTACGTCTGATCTGATAGTTCAATTATTAAGAATTTATTGGATTACGGTGGAAAAAAACATTATACCGGATATCTAAGATAAAATTATTTAATTAAATCATAAATATGTAGCGATATTTAATTGTAAAAATTCACAATATGTTATAGGTTTTATTTTGAAATTTGTCTCATATTCGTATGTGTGCGTTAAATATACAGCGGTCCGATTTGACTAGTTACGTTAGATATCTTCAAATCATTTTAGAACAGCGTTTTACTGGCAATATTTATACAGAATATAAAAAGTTTCCACTTGGTAAACAATTCATGATATTTTTGTCATCTACGTAGCATACCAAAAATTTTCTATAGTGTCATTATATTTAACCGTTGAGTTTAGTTTTGTTAATAGTTTTTCAATAAATAGTTTTTTTTAGTAAATTTAAGCATTATCAAATATATATATAAATAAATAAACTCTGGGGACAAACACAGTAACTGCAAAATGGAATTGATTAATACCATCAATTCAGAAGGAATTCGACGAATTTCAAATTTGAATTCATTATACAGCATTGTTGTTGTAAATTGGCAAATTATATGTCACTTATTTTATAATTAAAAATCATGAACATCTGAATCCTTAGATCGTCTGTGTTGGCTAGTACGTATAACTTTAAATAAAAAATTAATTAATTAAAAATTAATTCAATTAATAATTAAACGAAGAAAACAAAATATTTTTGATTATGTGACATATCAGTTTGAAGAGCTAGGCTTAGCGATAAAAAGTATTTTAAAATACTTTTTGTTTTTGATAGGGAATATTTTGACAATTTATTAAGAAATATGACCTTTCTTTCTTATCTCTGAAAGTTTCAATTATAAAATTATAAAAAAAAACCGTGACTAATATACTTAATAGATGGGTATCGTTTCTAGTAAAATTACACCAAAGGCTCCATTTGCTATTTTTCGCTGTTCCATCGTTTGCGTTTATAATTTCATACCAAAAATTCGCCTGGCGGGTCACTCGTACTGCGCCGTTTATTAATATTTTAATAAGACTCCAGCTGGACACCTTACTTAGATGATTTTGTCAAAATATGTATCAAATTTGTATTTCTATCGCCTAACAGTGGTGGCGAATCTTTTGAACTCGGGGTATCATTCGTTAAAAAGATAGCTTAACATGGCACCCAATGTAATATCTAGAAATCATCATTGTTTTGTAATATTAGTAGCTCTAGTAAAACAAAGAGTTAGATTTTTGATATATTTATTAATTAAAATCATTCTGTAAAATGATTAGTGGCTTTCTTGTTGCTGAACTTTATTTGCTAATTATTTCGTAAGCTTCAGGCAAGCGCTACTAACATCATTAGTCAGCCGTGTTATTTTATTGGTTTTAATATTATTCAACGCTGAGAGTAAGGACTCACAAAAGTACGTAAAGGAAAAAATTATGAGCAAAGTTGTTACTAGATTTTTTAGGGTGTCCGGTATTCGATTTCAAGCACTTCAATTTCCAGTTGTGGCACTTTTCTTTATTCTCTAAGCGATTTATTTACATATTCTCAAGTATCTTTGGCAATAATACTTAGAGTGGCACAAGTCAATTTTCATAATTCAGGACTTTCAGTAAACCACTATTTTGAATGTTATAAAAACAGTTATATCTTCGTCAACAAATAAATAAAAAATATCGTCACGATATCGCTGTAATTAAAATAACAAGTGCGAGGCCATAAAAAAATAACAATAACCGACATAACCAAAATATTTCAAGTGTGTCAAAATGCATTCTGAAAAGTAGGATTAATTAACAGGAGTAAGTCAATAATATCTTTTTTAATTCTTTTTTCAGCGGTGATTTAAGTAGGCCCACTATAGCACTTTTCTAACTGCTCTTCGTGTAATTTTAAGAGAGATAAATTCTCCGTCTTCATTCAATGTATTTTTGAAATATATTATCCCATGTATTTTTTTAGTACCGAATCCTTATGTTATTCCGACAAAATTGTTTTTTTTTTAAATAAATACCAACACATACATACATTAATTAAAGTCTGTTCTGCTGGTGCATTTATTGTCCTTTGAAAGCTGAACAGTATCCCTATTTTGTACACGGCTACATGTCCGTCTTTTAATTGGCCACCTGCATACTGCATAGCTCCATACTAGCGCCTGCACTAACATGAACGTCGGTCGACCCCATGAGTTATACATTCCAACATAGATGTTTTAAATTTAATCACCGATCTTAATCGGGAGATAAAAAATCCCTTTTGCCCGCCTCTTTTGGGATTCGAACCCGGTACCTTCCAATCCAAACGCAGCTTTAGCCACTGCGTAATTTGTTAAACTATTACTTTTCCGGACCACTTTACCGTACATAAATTTGAATTTAAATAGACAATAGTTTTAACAATGCTCTTGATTCATTTCAATTACTTTAAATTTATTTTTAGATCCAATAGTCCTGACGAAATTGTACAAATCATGCGCGTATATGGCTATTTGATGTTGCTGTTTTTTCTTTTTCTGTAAGAACAGGAGCAATATCGCATTCCATATGCGTATGTAATCCACTTAGAGTTCAATTGTGAACCTAATAAAAACGATTATGTTCACTTTAAAAAATAATTTGCTTTTCTATCGGAGTTCGGAGCCAGAGGTTATCTTATTGTATGATGAGAACCCAAATTTGAATTCAATTTGCATTTTGTTCAAATTTTGTTTTTTGTTATTTTCGTTGTTCATTGTGCATACTGTTTAGGGACTTTCCATAACTGTATGGTATTGTTAGTTTTGTTCCGAGTTCCTAAGAGCAGTGAGTACTTGTGTGAAGATGTGAAAACGTTGTTACGAAGAGCTCCAAAAGAATGTGGCTGTCATCTCTGTATTTGAATCAAGTATAAGTGAATTATTTTCTCCTGGAAATTTTAAAATTTGTACATTTTATTCCGCCCGCTACCAATTCTAGTCATGGTATTTCCCATTGATTTTTATTGTGCATGTAGTATTAATAATCATTATCATCCTGTATTCGTAAAAATAAAACAGAAATTTTATCAGGCAACCTGTGGCGAGATCAAAGTTAGGCTCACATTTTTGATAATTGATAGACATTTGTCTCAATTTTATCACGAACAAACTTTTATACTAGGTATTTCGTAATCAATTCCGCAATTTGTATTGTGATCATAGCCTACTCGATTCTATTTCTATAAATTCATTCGATATCACCAATATTTTTATTTTCGATAGCACGTGAATAGAGGAAAAAGAGATAGTTTGCAACATTATTCAAAATTCTGAGATTTTGATACAAACTGAGTTTCCCACCAAAAAGGACTGGGTGAACGAAACGGTTGTGGACAATGAGGCGCTAAGCTTCTTCACGGATGGTTCAAAAAGAGATAGAGGGGTTGGCTGCGGGGTATTCTGTGAGGCACTAGGGGTTAACCTTTCTTTTCATCTTCCCGACTTTTGCAGCGTTTTTCAAGCTGAACTGATCGCAATAATGGAAGTCATGGACTGGTTGAAGTATAATGTAATATCTACGAGGGATATTCGCATTTTTACGGACAGCCTGGCTGCTGTTAAAACGCTACAATCATACTCCCAGATGTCGAAGGTAGCCCAGAACTGTCTGGCATCTTTAAATGAGATGGCTGATCAGTTCAACATCATCTTGACGTGGGTGCCAGGGCATTTCAATATCGCAGGGAATGTAAAGGCAGATAAGTTGGCCCGCAAGGGTACAGCGTGCCTATTAACCCAAAGCAGGCTTCATGTAAACTGCTACTTGAGGAAGAAGCCATAAAAGAAACGAACGACAGTTCGTGTGTAATAACCAGGCAGATCTGGCCTGGACTTGACCGGTCCAGATCAGGCCAACTGATATCGCTTCGACGGCACCATATTGGCATGGTCGTGGGAGCTATAACGGGACATTGTCTCTTTGGGATACATGCGAGCAGACTGGGTGTCCCAGCATACGATTTCTGCCGCAGCTGTGGTGATGAGGAGGAGGTGGAAAATGTACTCCATCTGCTCTGCACCTGTCCTAGTCTAGCGTACAGCAGAACAAAATTTATGGGGACTTCCCCTTTGAACGACCTCACAGATCTTAGTAAGATCGAGATCCGGGACTTTAAACGCTTCTTGGTAAGCTCAGGATGGTTTAGCGAGTGAAGAGGAGGAAGCTCGAATGTGGTACAGCTACCTACCAATTTTGTGTCTATGATAGTCCTTTAGGACGGCCACCCTTACCTAACCTAACCTAACTTTATTCTAACAGGCTGAGATCGCAATTGAAATAGTGAAATAGCGTAATTGAAAAAACGCAATGGAGCACAATTTTTTTCGTGAAAAAAGAGACACAAGCGTCTATCGAATATCGTAAATGTGATGGTAGAACATCCCAGCACGGATATTTTTCTATTTTTTGGAGTACCCGAATACCCTCTAAGGGGGATTTTCTCCATACGAAAGGCGAGCTTTGCTCACCTCACATGTTTTACTCTACTTATCTCTTGATCTTTTAGTAAGGAAAGTCGCGTTTGTTCCCTACTGGGAGTTTCAGATTATCGCTGACATACAAGGTGTATACCGGTCTTTAAACAAGCGATGTCCTCTATGCCGTGCTATCTTCTTTTCTTCTCGAAATACGCCTATAATTAGTTTATAACTAAGTTACTAATTTTCAAAGCACATCTTGAAACTTAATTATAAATCTGTTGAAATTGAAAACAAATTAATCAAATAACCGCTTTACCACCATGGTGTAAGTAAGTGATGTCCAACCGGTAGCTCGCACAGCTTTTGTAAGACGAACGTGTTCACATCAATTGGACCCATTATAAACTAATTTTGTTCTCATCGCTAGTATAATGAGCGCATCTAAGTATTTTTGGGGGAATTCGATTTAGCTATTTACTGGCCCTGTTATTGTGATTGTTAAAACCTTTCTATGTAGCTTGAACATATCTATGTGCGTTCACTCATTCCAGGAAAATTTGAAATTATCTCTAACAATAATAATAATAAACAGTGTTAAAGGCCATTACTGGCCCCTTACTGATCCAACCATCTGCTTCCAACGGTTTCGATCCTGAGCATGATCTTCATACTGTCTAAAGCAATCTGAAGAGGCCAAGTTGTTCTCTACACCGTGGAGCCATCGTCGCCTGCAACGACCTCTGCGGGTACCATATGGTGGCTCTCCTTTCAGAGATCGCTGCACAATTCGTTCCGGATCAGCACGCAGAACGTGACCGAGCCAGCGTACTCGCTGAAATCTTACTTCATGTACAATATCAGGATCTTCATCAGATCTCTGATCTCGAAATTGTACAGAGCTCGGTATGTACCATCTATTTCGCGTTTTGGGCCGTAAATCACACGCATGATTCTTCTCTCGAATATAAGGAGCCATATCTCGTATTCATCCGTCAGCCCCCAACTTTCACATCCAAACATAACAACGGGCCTGATCAACGCTTTGTAAAGCTTCAGCTTCACGGCACTTGATAGGTGTTTAGATTTTAGCAGTTGCCTTAGAGGATACAAAGCTAGTGATAAGAGAAGTCAAATATTTGAACCTCCTCACTCCTTCAAGCGGGTGGTGGCCACTACTAAAATCTGGTGTGCCATTGTCCCTAAAACCAGAGATCACGTATTTCGTTTTGGATTCATTGATCTGTAGTCCAACTGAAGCTGAGAACTCTACAAGCGGATCAAGTATTTCTTTCACTCCGTTGCTATTTAGTCCAATCACCCATATATGTATCATCTGCATATGCAAGCACCTGATTAGACTGGCGATACAAGATGTTGCACTGAGGTATTTCAGTTTTACGAAAGATGTACTCCAACATGAGATTAAAGAGTATCGGGGACAGAGCATCTCCCTGCCGAACACCCGAGTTAACTGCAAACAATGTCGATAGCCTGTTCTCAACTTTAACTCAGTATTGAGACTGCGTCACTGTGATCCTACACAGTCGTACCAATTTTGTTGCCATTCCTAGGTACTCCAGGGCAAACCACAAACTTTCTCGATTGATCGAGTTATAGGCCTGCCGGAAATTCAGGAACACCTGATGTACGGAGATGGATGTCTCATAATATTTAGATAGAATCATTCGCATTGAAAAGACCTGATGAGTGACTCATCGATTCGGATGAAATCCTTGATAGTCACCAACCAAGCCCTCCGCTAGAGGAGTAATTCTATCCAATAAAATGTATGACAGTAACTTGTATGCTGTGCAAAGGAGATCTATACCGCGATAATTCTCATACTTCGAATACCAAGAGCTCCGAATTAATGCAGTCCACTCCAGCAGGGCGGTTTTATTTCAATCTCTGCATGACCTTAGAGAATTCCTCATGGGATGGATCCTCAGTGCAAATCTCCGCAGTCTATCTTAGAGGTGGCTTAACAACAGTCTGTGAGGCATGATGAACATCAAGCAGCTCAGTAAAAGGTCCACTCCATGCGTCAAGTACTGCGTCGATGTTGACACAGAGATTTCCATCCCGGTCCCGAATGGCGGTTGACGCAGGCCTGAAAGTATGGTGCAGTCCAGTAATTCCTTTAAAGAAATTACGCGAACTGCGCTCATTGCTGAGTTGTTGTACTTTCAGAACCTCGGCGTTCCACCATTCTGGCTCCTTCCGTTTACAAATCCGCTTAGCTGCCCTTCTTGCAAGAGCAGTCTTGTTTTTCCTCGCGATTGTGAGACGTTGTTGCACTTCATTATCTGTTGAGCAGCACTGACAACCAAAGTTTTCAGTACCTCCTCGACAGAGTTCACGCAGTCAGACTGGTAATTAGCTTCATCAATGTTGTCGCTGACAAGATATCGTCTGATATCGTTTCTTTTGATCTGCATTTATCAGACTTTCACAGTCGAAACGTACCATGTGTTTCGCTGTGTTCCCAGACTTGTACGAAAACTTCCATCGCAGCTTTGCATCAAATGATGATCGCTGCCTACGTATATTTGGTTGCTGACCGATAAGTTCTCACATCCTGCACAACCTGAGCCCGTCCTCTAGAAACCAACACATGGTCAATTTTCCTGCGGGAAGTGCCGCGAGGATGTGTCCATGTCTCTAGATGTATGTGTTTGTGAGGGAATAATGTTCTTGCTATTCTAAGATCATGAGCAACCGCAAAGTACATCATTCTCTCACCATTATCGGTCGCAGTTTCGTGTCGGGAGTACGGACCTATGTTTTCACACAAGTCGGTCTGATTTCTGCCAACTCTAGCATTAAAGTCCCCAATTACCAATCTAACATCGTGTTCGGGTATAGATCCCATCAGATCGTCCAAGCCATTGTAAAATGAGTCTTTATCTTGGGGCTGGCTGACTTCTGTGGGCGCATGTACACAAATTATCGACAGGTTGGCTAACTATATGCGCAGGCGAAGCTTACACAATCGGTTATTGACTGCTTGGAAATCCAAAACAGCGATCTTTACCTGCGGCCCAAGAAGAAATCCAGCTCCAAGATTTCCGAGGTCATCTCCACTGTATAGCAACTGATAGCCCTGGGACACATGGTCTCCACATTTAGGCCAGCGAGTTTCTTGAAGAGCAACGAGTTCCAGCCGATGCACGTGATTAGGCCCTCTAACGCTCCTGGTTTTCTAAGTGATTGCACGTGCCACGTGCCGAATTTATCAAATATGAGAAGGAACATATCCAATCAACGAGCATCTGTCTGCAGGAGTGGTCTGGAAACTGTGTCATATCAGCAGTGTACTGTCCTCCAAAACATGCTATAAAAAAACTGCAGTTCATGGATTATTTCAGCCAGCTAGGTAATAAATTTCTTGCGGGGGGTGATTTCAACGCCAAACACACTCAATGGGGATCCAGATTAACATCGCCGAAAGGCAAACAACTTTATGAAGCTATAGAAGAACAGTCCCTGGATTACTTATCTGCCGGTCACCCAACGAACTGGCCCACAGATAAAAAGAAAGTTCCTGATTTAATTGACTTTTGTGTAACTAAAGGCATTCCACGCACATATGCTAAGGCCTCCGATTGCTATGATCTGTCTTCTGATCACTCACCTGTAATTGTAAGAGTGAGCACCGGCGTCCTAAGAATAGAAACGCCAAAACGGCTTACAAACAAACAAACTGATTGGGATCAATATAAGAGGCTAGTCGAACAAAATTGTGTACTAAATATCCCTCTTAACACACCAGCAGATATTGATGCGGCGGAAGCAAATTTAAAAGATGTCTTATCATTATCAGCTGAAAAGGCCACACCCATCTTAAATAGTACAGAAAAAGTTAATAAACTGTCACAAAATATACAGGAACTAATCCAGGAAAAGCGGAAAATTCGCCGCCGATGGCAAGAAACAAAATCACCGTTGTTAAAATGGAAATTAAATCGAGCTATTAAGACTCTAAAATTTGCATTGCGAGAAGAAGAAAACCAGAGCGTCCAGAATTACTTAAATGAACTCTCGGCAACCGAGAGGACAGATTATTCTTTGTGGAAGGCAACAAAAAAGTTAAAAAGGCCAACAAACTCGAATCACCCGATTAGACTACCAACTGGAAACTGGGCGAGAAGCGATGAAGAAAAAGGCAATGCTTTCGCTGCTCATCTAACAACAGTATTCGCACCACACGAAGAAACTAATAACTTCGTGTTACCCGACCAAATGGATGATGGTTTGTTCTTCAAACCCATACAATATAAGTGGAAGAAAGTTAAGAATACAATTAAAAGTTGTATAAGTCCAAAAAAGGCACCAGGGCATGATCTTATTACTGGAAAAATGATAAGGGAATTGCCAGACAAATGCATAAAACTAATAACATTCATATTCAACGCAATCATGCGGACTGGTTATATTCCTCAAAAATGGAAGATATCTTTGATCACAATGATACATAAAGCTGGAAAAAATGAAACACATATTTCATCATATCGTCCATAAAGCATGCTGCCTACAATCTCAAAACTATTTGAAAAAATGTTACTAACGAAATTAAAACCAGTATTAGAAGAACGGCATATTATTCCAGACCATCAATTTGGGTTCCGAAACCAACATGGTACCACAGAACAAGTACACAGAATCGTAAATGCAATCAAAATCACCTTTGAGGAAAAGAAATATTGTTCTGCTGCCTTCTTGGACATTGCACAAGCCTTTGATAAAGTTTGGCATGATGGGCTAATATACAAAATTAAAGGACTTCTACCGAAGAAATTTCACTCAGTTCTGGGAAACTATCTCCTTCAAAGGCAGTACATGGTTAAACAAAATAATGCAACTACTTGTTTAAATGATATCAACGCAGGTGTTCCACAAGGCAGCGTTCCAGGTCCAATATTATACTTGCTGTACACAGCTGACTTACCTGTAACCAACAAGGTAGTCATATCAACCTTTGCCGATGATACGGCCGTCCTGGTGTCACACGGTAATCCCGAAACTGCCTCAAGAAATTACAGAATCATCTAAACAAAATCGAGAACTGGCTGAAGACATGGCGCATAAAAGTGAACGAAAACAAATCAACTCACGTCACATTCACACTAAACAAACGCACTTGCCCACCAGTGGAATTAAACAATATAAATATACCTCAACAAACCAAGGTCAAATACTTAGGAATGCATCTGGATAGAAGGCTAACGTGGAAACATCATATCGAAGCAAAGCGCAAACAAATAAAAATAAAATTTTCCAAAATGTATTGGTTGATGGGAAGAAAATCTCAGCTGTCATTAGCCAATAAAGTTTTATTGTACAAAGTGATAATCAAACCCATATGGACATATGGTATTCAGTTATGGGGATCCACCAGCGCGTCAAACAGAGAACTCCTGCAACGAACCCAAGCAAAAATACTTCGTAGTATTATCAATGCTCCGTGGTACATTCGAAATAGTAATATACACGATGATCTTGGAATTAAAACTATCAAAGAAACCATTAAAGAATTCAGTTCGAAATATTACTCAAAACAAGAGACACATCCCAATGAATTGGCCAGGGATATATTAAAACAGCCGCGATTTAGGCGACTAAAAAGAGCAGATCCACTTGGACTGATGAACCTGTAAATATATTAAACGTTTAGGTTTTACATATAAATGTAATCTAAATTAAGTAAATAGTGAGCACAATAACAAGTATTAACATTGGTTAAGACTTAAAATATGTAATAATTTTAGCTTAAGATTTGAATACTTCTTGTTAGTTTCTTTTGTAGAAAGATTCAAGAATAAAGCCATTGGCAGCATTTAAAAAAAAAAAAAAAAAAAAAACGTGCCACGTGCCGATCCAAAATCTCGTGTCCGGGTACTTGAGCGGGGGTCCGGTCTTGTTTTGGCGGTATCCATTTTTCTTTTTGTTGACTTTATAAACACTTTATTTTTTTTTACGGATGCGGGTTGTCAGCCCAGCGATCCAACCATTTAGTCGCCTCCTACGACAAGCAAAGGATACTGTGGTGGTATTCTTGGGAAACATGCTCGTGCAATTTAGATTTACGAAACATGTGAGTGCCCCCGACCACAGGGGCCAATACCACCTTAATAGTATAGTCTAAATAAACTTAGAATTGAGGAAAAACTTGCACTTTATAGCGTTAAAAATATTGAATTGCTTGATTATTTTGAGTTTGCTACGTAAAATACATAAAAAGTAGGCCTAATAGGATATTATTTTTTAGTTTATAAAGATTTTTTTATAAATAAGGATAGTTATACAATTGTTATGGTCTCTTTTCGTTAAAATAGCCACACAAATTATTATACAGTGAGTACTTTTCGATTCATATACCATTTTAATGTATGAAAGTTACTACTCTTATGTAATTCTCTATGCTTCAAACACGAACAAATTCGTTACTAAATCTACGGCTACTCGTAATATACAAAATAGTTTTAAGCATTGTATAAAACGTGAAAAAATATTTTATAGAGCAAAACAAATTAGTTCGAACAAAAAATCAATTCTTAAAAAAAATGTATAGTGTAAAATTATAAACTAAAAAAGAGAAGTCCAAATACTCGTATTCACAAAATCAACAATTCTTCGAATTTAGATTACATTCATCTGTAGCAATCCGACTACACGACTCACCGATATTCGAAACTGTCACAAGAACCAAATTAGTGAAATTCAAATACAAATCATTGTATTTGAATTAGAGCGTTCAAATCCCATCGCACATTCTATAGCCGAACCAACAACTTTCGTCCAATTCGTCCAGAAAAAACAATTGAAATAAATTTATAATAAAAATTAATAATAATTAACGCAAAATTAAATAAACTAAGTAATACAATCATACATATATTAAATTGTTAATTATTGTGTGTGTTATAAACAGAAGTACGAACCGGACGAACAAATACCAAACATCATACAAGTATTTAAGAAGCTTTCTTAATTTTCCACTACCCTATATACGGACAATTATTAATTGGTGTATTTTGAAACAACTGCAACCAGGGTTTATCAATCAAATTAAAATTAAAAATATGCCAGGATTATCAAAGTATCAAATTTTTCTTATTGATGAAATAAAAATAAGGACCGACCTTAAATATAATTCAACAACTGATGTAATAGATTTTGCAGACAACTTAAAACAGCCAATACCAGCGAAACATATTTGTTTGTTTATGTCCAGAGAATTATTCAGCCAAGACAATTTATTGTAAGCTATGTTGCAACCCAAAATCCTCTTACATGGAAAAAACTAAAAGAATTAATTTAAAAAAATGTAGAAAAACTTAAAGAGCTTGGTATGATAATCCGGGTCGTAGTGAGTGGCCAGGCTAACTAACAATAGAAATGCATGGAATTAATTCGCACCAAAGATGATTTAATTTAGGCATTTTATGACGTCCCACACCTATTTAAATCGATGAGAAATACAATCTTAGCATACGACATTTCCACACCAGAAGGTTTAGTATGTTGGGATGTATTAAAGAATTATACAGTCTAGATTGCCAATCAGTCACATGTCCTAAATTAACGAATACATATACATACAAATAAATTTTAGCATATGAGAGTAAACATGGCCACACAGATTCTGAGTAAATAGTGAATGTTCCGCTGAGGGAATTAGAACTTTGCATAAATTAAATAAATTTAAAATCTAAAAACTATACAAAGTGATGCTTTAATTAAGGATTATCACAATTTAATAATATTCCAAATAAACATTTAATGAATCCGGTATTATATTTAGAAAAATTAGAAATTAAAATTAAAAATAAAATTTAATTAATTCATACAGTAAAAGGTATTTTAAGCATGGCGAACACAATTTTTGCGAGATGCGATAGAGAATTTATTTTCCCAAATGAGATAAAGAGGAAGAAATAATTTCAATTCATCTTAATTTTAAAACATAAATTTAAAGAAGAAGTATTGGTGATTTGTCATTATAAGCACAAAACACGTCTTCTTAAACACAAAACACTTTTGCCGGCCAATGTAAAATAAAGTTTTGAATGATATGTCAGTAAAGAGAGATTGACAGTTATGATTTGTTGGTGTTAGTAGTTTGAAGTAAAGTGGCGGTAAATTTATGGAAAAATGTACATTTCAGAAAATCGATGTACATCAAAAAACTTTTTATGATTTTCCGTCAAAAGAAAACCACCTAAATAAACCAAAAATATACTACTTTATCACCATAATATAATGAATTAAAATGTTCAAGATAAATTGCAATTTTCTAGATTGTAGCAATAAAATTGCAGCATGAGTTACTTTAAACCATTTTCAGCAATATTTTGCATATTGTTAGACAACTACTTACCAAATTCTCCTCGAAGAGACAACAGTGGAAAATCATATGATCTAAATATATATTTAGAAGCAGCTGTTTAGAATGGAGCAGTAGACTTTATATATTTAGCTGTTTATCCAATTTAAACGTAATTTATTATCCTCAACACATCTCCTATTATGAAATACTCACCGTAGAATAAATTAATAATATTTTATACAAATAAATCGGTTTTCCGTTGCTGATTTACAATGTAATCTTTCAAAAAATTTATTGGGTTCATGCGAATTGAGCTGTGCATTTTAATATATGTAACAGTACAGGAGGTCATGAATATGCAAACCCGACTGTTAACAGAAATGTATCCATCCAGAGACTATCAGGCGGTCTTCTGTGGCCAACTAGAGCTCAGGGTACGGGATGGGTTTCGATGATAGTCTGAATGGACCTTGTTAGACCGCAGGAGAACAAAAAAAAAAAAAGAGGGAACACCAGCCAGCGTAACTCACGTTAATTTAACTCACCTTGATTTCATCCCGATAACTTAATCAGTATTTATTTAGACATCATAAACTAGACAACTGAATTAAACTTGACTTGACAAAATTTTATTTAGGAAAGAAAAAAAAAAAATAAACAAGAAAAAAAATTACTAAGTAACTAAAACTACCCTTCACCAAAAACTACTAATAATAAAAGAAATAAAATTTAAAATATAACTTAAAATTATAGAAATATAAAAATTCAAATTCAAGAGAAAAACCAAAAAAAAAACTTAACTAAAACCACGCGCGTTGCGGATCCCCGATGTAAGATGCGGCGAGATTTAGTATTTTGTTTTATTTTTATGTATTATTGTTTAACTAATTATTTGTTTTATATTAAATTATTATTATTATTAACTACTGTAGAGTCGCGCGATTTGCCTTTTACACCATGACAGCGATGGTGTTTAAAAACTTAAGCTCAAATGTATCTGTGTATTCATCTCTTGGCTAAATTGAGAGTATTGCATATAGATTTTCGGTTTTGTTCATTTTTTTTTGTGCATTTCCGTAATTAGCTTAAATAGCGGCTTAAATGTTATTCAACATCGGATGGTTAATCATTACTCATCTTCAGTCCAAATCAATCAGATGATAATTGCTGCATTATTAAAATAAATTATTTAGAAATATCAGGTATATAAATTATTTAGATTATTTAGATAATATTTAGGTACTAATCGTTTATTATTAATCTACAAAATATCTTTAGAATAAAATTTTGTAAAAATTTTGTATACGCGTGCTCACGATTAGTCCTAACACAAATCAATATTTTGACGTGGTGAGTAAGCCGTTTGCCGTATTAAAACAAGCTCGTGCATCCGTTCTTAAGGAAGCCGTGTCGCAGATATTAACGGAAAGTGCCAAAAACATTATATCGGGCATAAACTATCGTGGGCATTAATTTCGATGTTTGTGCTTACTTTGACCACGTTATAAAATTGGAAAGACCGTTCTAAAATTGGATACAACTCGATAAAATCAGTTAAAAATAAGTGAAAATAAATAAATAAGCATAGCAATATTAATAATTATATAAGTTTCAAGTATATAAAGAAACTAAGTTTCGCAAAATTCTAAGCTTCTATAAAATATTAGTACATGATTTTATGTACAATGCATGCTATTTTTGTGATGTGTGATTAGTTAAATTAAAATCTATTTTTCATAACCTTCTTTAACTTATTTTTTTTTTGTTATAAATTAGTGTAATTTTTATATAGTTGCTATAATAATTTTGATAGTTTGTGTTAAGAATTATTGTGAAATTTTGTAATAAGTGAGTGAATTCCAAATCGCATCCATATTGCATGTTTTCGCGATAAATAACATTTTTTTACAGCTACTGTTCGAGGGAAGCGGTCAGGCCTGTCGGTTTTCTTCAAACTGTAAGTTATTTTATATATATTTAACTATATTAACAGAATTTTTATTTGTCCGCAATATGGCATGTTTTCCTAATTTTATATCTATACGAATTTCTTAAATTTATTCATTTACTTAAAAGTAATTATTTCTTAGCTTTAATTCTTTGTTTTAGTGTTAGTTTAATGTCCTAAAATTATTAATAGCAACATAATTAGTTCTTTAGTTTATTTCTTTATTATATTTTTTTTAAAATCAATATGGTCGTTAAAATAAATAATTAAATACAGATTTAAAATAAAAACAATGTTTGAATAAGGTTTGAATTTTTCTAATGGAGGGAATGTGATGAAGGAGCTTGACGTATATTTTTATTTGGTACGTTTAAATTTTTAGTGAAATTCGTTATGTGCCAATCAAACGGACCCCCCTATAGGCGAGCCGACCCGGAATAATACGTGCCGCAACCGATTGGCATGGCAATTCACTACACTACCTAAAGTTCATACTATATAATTGTCCATTTTATCACAATTAGTAGGTTAACTTTATTATTACTATGACTGTGTCCGAATCCTGTGATAAAAAATCTTGAATTAATTTTTTGACATTTGCTTGATATTTATTCCCCTACATTCAAGATTTTTTATTATGCTGTCCGATTTGTGTAATAAATCTCCCCACCCGATAAGTTTTTTCCCCACGTCATATATGCCAATTTTAGTTTTTATCACCTCAAATTTTTTGTGACAAGTGACAAATAATAAATTTCATATTTACAAAAATTAATATTAAAATAATGGATCCAATAATACTTGTAATGGTGCTGTATTATTATTATGTGCACATACAACAAGGGTTATATACCAGGATTTTGTTGAGTCGAAACAAGATGACATATACGAGTACACCACAAAGCCAAAATCCAATAATAATACGAACTTTGGCATACGATGACCCGTAAACAATTACGCGTATCAGCCAACACATTGGTAATTAGATTACCGTCTACCAGTGATTTACCAGACATCGGGCGAAAATTTGAAAGACGTGCTAGGACATCGATTTTTAATAATTGTGTTGCTGGAGCAATCGATGGGACACATATAAAAATAGCTTGTCCCACACATCTTCACTACCAATATATAAACCGGAAATTAGACTATTCCATACAATGTCTAGCGATATGTGATGCTAATTTCCGGTTTCTTGATATATTCGTTATAGCCCTATTTTTAAAAACAAGCTATATCCTCTATCATCATGGGGTTTATTAGGTGATAGTGGTTACCTAGTCGGTTAACACCTATTGGAATAATTACTCCATTTAAAGAAAATAGGCCATTAACAAATACCTAAAAGCAATTCAATATAAAGCACAGCAAAGCAAGATCGGCTATTGAATGTGCTTTTAGACATTTGAAAACGCGCTGACGAAGTATCTTCAATAAACAGCTAGAGTTAAAAATAGAAAATTGTGGGAAAACCGTGGTTGCATACTGTGTGTTCCACAATATATGTATAGCCGCAAATGTTAATATCACGATAGATTGGTAACACTGGAAGAACCGGAACCAGAAATGCATGATCATCTGAACGAAGTTGTTGAGGAAAATGCTTTTTTCTTTAGGCAGAGACAATAGCTGAAAATTTATAAATTTAAAATAAATAAAAGCATTCATTTAAATTATATATTATGCTTTTTATTTTTAATACTTTTTATATAAAATTTATATTATAATGCAATTAAATTATGTACATATTTTATATACATATATGTATATATATATATATATATATATGTATATATATATATATATATATATATATATATATATATATATTTATATATATATATATATATATATATATATTATATATATATATATATATATATATATATTATATATATATATATATATATATATATATATATATATATACCAGAATGCACAAAAATATTACCTATATGTATATAAATATATATATCGAACGTTTAATACTATACCAAACGGTTAAAAAAGGAGGGTAAATCAATCAATAATACGAACTTTGGCATACGATGACCCGTAAACAATTACGCGTATCAGCCAACACATTGGTAATAAGATTACCATCTACCAGTGATTTACCAGACATCGGGCGAAAATTTGAAAGACGTGCTAGGACATCGATTTTTAATAATTGTGTTGCTGGAGCAATCGATGGGACACATATAAAAATAGCTTGTCCCACACATCTTCACTACCAATATATAAACCGGAAATTAGACTATTCCATACAATGTCTAGCGATATGTGATGCTAATTTCCGGTTTCTTGATATATTCGTTATAGCCCTATTTTTAAAAACAAGCTATATCCTCTATCATCATGGGGTTTATTAGGTGATAGTGGTTACCTAGTCGGTTAACACCTATTGGAATAATTACTCCATTTAAAGAAAATAGGCCATTAACAAATACCTAAAAGCAATTCAATATAAAGCACAGCAAAGCAAGATCGGCTATTGAATGTGCTTTTAGACATTTGAAAACGCGCTGACGAAGTATCTTCAATAAACAGCTAGAGTTAAAAATAGAAAATTGTGGGAAAACCGTGGTTGCATACTGTGTGTTCCACAATATATGTATAGCCGCAAATGTTAATATCACGATAGATTGGTAACACTGGAAGAACCGGAACCAGAAATGCATGATCATCTGAACGAAGTTGTTGAGGAAAATGCTTTTTTCTTTAGGCAGAGACAATAGCTGAAAATTTATAAATTTAAAATAAATAAAAGCATTCATTTAAATTATATATTATGCTTTTTATTTTTAATACTTTTTATATAAAATTTATATTATAATGCAATTAAATTATGTACATATTTTATATACATATATGTATATATATATATATATATATATATGTATATATATATATATATATATATATATATATATATATATATATATATATATATATATATATATATATATATATATATATATATATATATATATATATATATATATATATATATATATATATATATATATATATATACCAGAATGCACAAAAATATTACCTATATGTATATAAATATATATATCGAACGTTTAATACTATACCAAACGGTTAAAAAAGGAGGGTAAATGTATCATGAACCGAATATTTAAAAATTTGAATCAGAATCAGCTGATGAAGATGGTAATGCAAAAGGCACATCTAATTTCTTTGCGTATTCGCTCAAAAAATTTAATATACATTTACCCTCCTTTTTTAACCGCTTTGAATCTCTCCTTGCTATATCAAGGAGAGATCGTTTTCTAGATGTTGAAGGACAATCTTCTACTCCTGTAATGTGCCGTCTACTGGAATGTGCCGCTGTGGAATGTACCGATGTGGAATGTGCCGCTGTGGAATGTGCGGATGTTCGCGACGGATCAGCGGACACTGAAAATGGTTTCCTGATCGTATGTGTTGAATGAGTGATTAGGATTTTTAATTGTAAATCCCGGGATGCTGCTAGCCACCATCGGTGGGTTTATGTTGTGCAGTGTTTGCCCATACTCATGAATTGAACCAATTCCAGTTCTCCGTTGAATCCGCGTCATCCTCTGTACCCGTACCCGTCGTTGGGCATAACAATTCCTAAAAGTAAAATAATATGTATTTTCATTTTTCAACATTAATATTACCTACATTATTTTAACTCACTTTATATTTTTTGAATAAATAATTCCACTTTAATCGTATTTGTTCTGTTGAAAAATTCTCGAGGCCTGCCGTCTTCTGTACTGCCATGAAAAATAAAAATTTTATTCAACGAACATTAAAATAAATTGAAAAATAATTACAGCCATACTCGTACGTCGCCTCTTTTATAGAGTTTGGCCTCAAATAAACCGGCATGCTGAATGCTGGCATTAATGAGCCTCTCGGTATCCTCATCCGACACTAAAAATATTAAGAAAAAAACAGAAATCATTAAAAGGGATAATTTTATGGTTATGATTTTTCACATTTCAATTATACTTACTTCTTTTATATTTGTCTGCGATAATAATATCACGTATATAATATAATAATTAATATATTAATATATATATAATATATATATATATATATATGTATATATATATATATATATATATATATATATATATATATATATATATATATTTATATATATATATATATATATATATATATATATATATATATATATATATATATAAATATATATATATATATATATATTATATATATATATATATATATATATATATATATATATATATATATATATATATATATATATATATATATATATATATAATATAATTAATTTAATATATTTTATTTTATTATAATTAAGTAATATTTAATTTTAATAATTAATATTTCAAAATCTCGTCTATACTTTTGATTTTTAACAGAATTTTGAAACATTTGAATAGTTGTGTGCCAAACAAATCAGAAGTTGGACATGCGCAGACAAATTATTCGTGAATAATTTGGGTGTGTTCGGTATTTTCAAGTAAATATCAAAAAATTAATTCACGATTTTTAATCACAGGCTTCGGACCAGTCTATGTTTTATGTTTTATTACTTAACTTGAGAATTATTTAAAATTAACACGAATTATTTTTATTAACAATTTTTTTTATTTTTTTTTTATTTCCGTATAAAGTTTTATTTTTATTATTGTACTTTATTATTAATTTAACTATATTAGCCAAGTTACAGGCTTGCTAACCATGGTCCATTTTTTTTTAATTACTTTCCGCTGTTCGAAAAACTTTTTTCCACAAAATATAAAATTAATATTATTAATCATAATTATTATTATTATTATTATTAGAAATTACGGATTTATAGAACTTATTATTACTATTATTAATATTCACTATTTTATTAATATTTTCTAATATATAAATTAAATAATCATAATTCCATAAACTCAAATTTTATGCTAGATCAACTTTTTTTTTATGTGATCGTTTTCGTCATCGTTTTGTCGTGTTTTTTTATTTTAGTTCTACGCGTATCCAATATCAAATCAAATGACTGATCTCCCATCGTCGTCATCTCTTTTATTATATCCGACTTCCGCACCAACTTCTTCTCCCACCATTCCCATAATTTCATAATTTATTTTTTTTATATTGGTTTTATTTTTATGGTTATTACCGGGCAATAAAATAAATACAGTGAGTAAAATCAAATCAAAGTTAAGAGTAATTCAGTTGTCGGCACTCGCTAATAATTCCCTGAGTTCTCATCCCTGAGGTCTCATCGAGCTGGGCAACAACTAACAAAAATAATCCGATTATTTATTTAATTTCAAAAAAAAATTATTGAATTTTGAAAATTTGGTATAGGTAAATGCGTAATTAAGTCTTTACATCTTTGAAGTGGTAGATTCCAAGAATATTGCCCTGATCATTAACTACCTCGCATGACACATTTTCAATAATATGTGTTATTTTGGCTTTTATGAATTTCGGAGCCAATTTTGCCGAATAATTAGCCGCTGCATTGCTTAATGAAAAATGTTTCACAAAAATATTCTGGCCTACCTGAAACTTATGTGGTCGACTTCGTAAATTGTACGGAGTATGGGCTTTTAACTGTGATTTAGCAAAATTCTCACGAACCTTTTCGGACAACCTATATAATTCGTCGGGTTTATGCTCTGGTAGCATATAATTGCCTGTGGATGAGTTCTCATCACGCAACAACTCATTCAAAGAACCGTGCATTATAGGATGTTGTCCGAATACTAGTGAATGGGGTGCGAAACCTGTCGTTTCATGAATAGCTGCACGTAAAGCCTATGTAACTGCATCAAGATGATTGTCCCAGGTTTTATGGTCCTCGCCAATATACGCGCTTATTGAAGCCAACACGGTTCTGTTAACCCGTTCCGAGGCATTACTCTGAGGAGAATACTTCACTGTAAATATGTGGGATACACCATATTTTTTTAGTAAATTTTTAATGGTATGGGAAAGAAATTGTCGCCCGTTATCAGATACGATCGTTTCTGGAACGTTTCTGGAACTCCAAATATCTAAAATATGTTCTTTTCT